>CP019379.1:2400000-3045029 GCA_001302255.2 Trametes hirsuta
GGGCGCGCTCGCGCAGACGTACAGCGCGACGTACCTCCCCTCTAATGCGCCAAAGACGACGGAACAGGGCCAGTCCGGCACGAACCAGTGCGGCGACGGCCACGACCAGAACTCCATGTGCCAGAACGCATACCGTGCGTCCTCTCGGTCTAAAATACATGCAGGCCCACGCTAACATGCGGGTCCCCTCCCCCCCCTAAACAGTGAACTCGCTCGACGACTTCTGCCTCTTCGCCCCGCCCCAGCCCGGTCCCGACTCCGTCATCGGCAACACCGAGCGCATCGAGGTCGCGTGGTGCACCAAGGACGGCCACGGCACGCGCCTCATCCCCGACGGCGCCATCCAGGGCGCGCATTTTGTCCAGACGCCCGACTACGTCCAGATCACCGGCATCGGCGACCTCACCAAGCTCAACATCCCCGCCGGGGACGAGGGCGGCGAGCTCGACCCCCACGGCGCGGACGGAAACGGTGAGCCGCCCCCGGGGCGTTTGGGTTTCGCGCAGTTGCGGCGATGACAGGGGGCGCACGGGAACGCGCGGGTACGAGTGTGGTGCGACGCGGAGCGGGGTGCATCCGCCCGCTCTGTGCGACGGGAGCGAGGATAGGAGACAGGGAGCGGAGCGAGGCGCGCGCGGCTCCGCTCTGATGCTCCCGACACAGCTTCCAGAGGCCCCCGACTCGCACAGAAGGGTAGTACTAGCAGTCTGCGGGGAGCATGCGACCTGGGCCCCGCATCGCACGCGGGGATCTCCCCGGGGGGTTGTGCCCGCAAACCGCCAACCGCGAATGCGTGCGCGGTGCTTTGCCGCCTAAAGATAACAGCAGCACACTGTCTCCGTGGGCGGTCACGTTCTCGCGTCTACGGGCTACATGGCGTAGTCTCCGTTGCTAATTTGGCTGGACGTGCGGGGTGGAATGATGTGCTGATAACCTTTTTTCTGTTCCGCAGGTAACCCGATTGGCGGCCTCGTCTTCTCGAACGCGTTCGGCCAGCTCGCGCAGATACACGAATGGACGGTCAGTACCCGCTTCGCCCCCACCTCGGCCAGCCACCCGCGCCATCCCGTCATCGGACTCGATGGCCGGGCGGTGCAGCCCTCCGTCGCCCATCGAACAACCCCCGCTGACCCCCCCCCTAAACAACAGAACTTCATGTCCGCGTCCGAGTTCTGTTTCCGCGCATGCAAAGACGGGCCCAAGGCCCCCGCGCTCTGCCAGCACATCTACGACGTCATGGGCTGCGCGTGGAACATGCCCGGAAACTACAACGCCGGCTCGTTCGACCGCTGCCTGGCCGATACCGGCGAGGTGCGTCATCCGCCGCCGTCGGATTGTTTTTTTTTTGCCAGCATTGCTACACCGGATGCTGACGCTCGGTAACGTGGTATCGCACAGCCGATGGGCGTGTACGGCGCATCGACGTTCCACCAGGGCGACCCCGTAACGCCGCCCGCGCACCCCGCTCCCGCGACGTCCTCCTGCACGCCCGCCAACACGATCGGAAACGGCATCGCCGCCTCCGGCGCGTCCACGACCTCAACCGCTTCTGGTGCGAGCGCGACGACGACCACGACGGCCTCGGGCTCGGGCTCTGTTAGTAGCTCTTTATCCTCCTCTGTTGGTGGTACAGCGTCCCAGACTGCCGTGTCTCAGAGTGTTAGCGCGACTGGAACTGGGTCCGGTGCCGCGTCCGGGTCTGCGTCTGCTAGCGGATCTGGCGCGGCAACTGGAGCTGGGTCTGCCGCCGGGTCTGCGTCGCGCGGCGCTACCACTGCTCCCCCCGCCCCCTCTGTGAGCCCGTCCCTCCTCCCTCGACTCCTTCTTTCCCACTGTCTCTTTCCTCTTGCCTTCTCCCCGCTTCCCAGCCCCTCTCCCCTCACCACATCACACCTTGCCCCTTGCCTTCTACCGCGCCCAGGACGCTCGTTGAATCTTTCCGTTCCGTCTTTCTGCCTTTTTTCCCCCCGTTCGCGAAGCTCGTGCTGATTGTTTTCGTTTCGCCTCCTAGGGCTCTGGCACGCGCACCGGCACAGCGATCGGCACGCCCTCCGCGACGGGCGGCGCGGGCAACAACAACGGCGCTGCGGCGCTCGCGGGCTCCGGTCTGCGGATCGTCGCGGCGGGCGCGGTCGTCCTCGGGGCCGCGCTCGTCGTCTAAATCGAGAGGGAAACGTAGACGCAAAATTATTGCTCTCACTTCGACGTCTATGGGTCTACCTGCTCGCAGAGCAGAGGTTCTTGAGATCCGTAGCGTGTCGCGCCGCTTTGTTTGTGACTTTTTTGGACCGAGTTGGGGACGAACTGTTGATCGTGTTTACTTTACCTTGCCGCACACCCACACACCCTCATGAACCCTATCGACGAACCCTCCATCATCCCTCCCTCCCTCCCCGCTGTAACCGCTGTTGTTCCATCCCGACCCCTCACACATTTTCTGAGCACTGTGCTCAAGATGCCATGCTCCACCCCCCCATCCCCATATCTCCATCCTCACCCCCCTCTCGGTCGGAGGCATACCCCACCTCAACCCTCAACCTGGTCGCTCTTTGGCTGCGCTCATGGACGAATATTTTCTTGCTTTACCTAGTGTCGCTGTCGCATGTATGAAAGTAGTAGTAACGCTACTTGGTGCACGTGCGCGTGCTAATGATATGTGCTGTCTGGACTCTGTCGCTGTGGACGCGGGCGTGGGTAGGGAGGAAGGTACTGGTGTGTATGTGTATGTGTATGTGTGAGACTTTCTTCAGACCTCGGAGGATCGGGAGACAGCTTGCAAGCCCGCTTGTGCCGTAGCAGCCCGACACAACATCCAGAAAGAAAGATTTGCGGGGGAAATGATACATACACACATCTTTTCATTCGCCGACGAGTGCAACGAACGTTGATACACGTATACAAAACGCCGGCCACCATAAAGACATCGCCTCCCACTGGCGGCCCCCGATGCCCAGGCAACAGCAACAGCGGCGACGACGGCGTGCAACCCGAGCCCTGAACCCCGAGTTTGCACTTCGACTCTGAATCCGAAGCCAAATACTCACGCCTTCCCGATGCCCTTCGCGCCGGCCGCAGGCACAGCCGTGGGCACCGCGGTCGGCTGGAGCGCCGTGTTCCACGTCGCGGTCGTCGGGTACGGCGTGTCCGCCACCGCGGGGGACGCCGTCGCGAACGGCGCGGGGCCGGGGACTGTACGCACATGTGCGCGCCGTGGGGGGGGGGCGCGTTCAAGTCAGCGTCCTTCTCGGATATTTGGCGTGTGCACTTACTGGTGTAGGTCGAGAGCGGCTGGTAGATGTTGATGAGGATGCCCTGAAGGGTGGGGGATAGCGGAGTGTTAGCCAAGGGGGTGGGGGTGGCTGGGGTGGGATGGTGCATAGAGTAGTACTTACAGGGTCGCGTGCGTTGTAGGCGCCGGGGATGTTGACCGTCGGGGGGTTGGCGGAGCCGGAGCCACCGACCTATCTCGCGATAAAAATTGTTAGGCGGGTAGATTCTATGTGCGTGTGTGGAGGTGGGATACTTACGTTGACTTGGAAGCACGACATGTAGAACCTAGGTGATGGAAGAGAATTCAGTTAGGGCAGCGAGGCGCTGGGATGATACTACGTACTGGGCGCCGCCGACTTGGCTCGCGACGTGGAGGGCTGTTGTTTCCGTGGTCGGCATGCTAGAAGTCGCAGAATAGAGGTAAAGCAAAGACTGACCGATGACCTCGGCGCGGATGAGGTAGTTGCCCGGGGCGATGTCGGCCGGGACCTTGAAAGTGAAGTGGCCGCAGTTGTCCTGTTTATGGCGTAGTACCAGTCAGATTAGAATCGCGCTTCGTCGGTATGCCACGCCGGGACGTACGTTCAGGACCTCTACGGCGGTAGTATGAGCAAGGTATGCGACTCAGTACGATAGGGGACGAACGCACCAGTCGCCCAGTAATCAGGGTTGTTCGAAGGAAGGCCCATCTCGGACACCTTGAACCACTGCGCGGACGAGCCGACGGCGCTCGTCGCGTCGCTAACCTTCGCCATATAAATCTATGGCGCGAACGTCAGTCTTGGCTGGTCATATCGAACAGTCCATGGTCATGCGTACTACTCACGTTGATGGGCCCGTAATGGTCGCCCCCAATGGCCTCGTTCGCGCATGAGCGGTCGTTGGGCTGCTGGTGCATCTCGACGGTAACCTCGTCACCGGCTACAGGCAGACTTGTTAACATATGTGTAGGATGAGGCGATAATGAGCTTCGGCTTACGCATGACTTCGCAGATGCCGCTACTGGGGTGGGCGTTGACATTGCACGCGATGTCCTGGTCGTTGATTTAGCATGCATGCAGAATACATCACCTCGACTAAAAAAAGGACGCACGGGGCTGGTGACACTGGTGACGGGCGAGTTGCTTTGGGGGAGGCGGACGCAGGACGATCCCTGGTCGACACCGTTGATCCACATTTCCTGGAAGGTCGCGTGGGCGACGACCGACGCGGCCAACGAGGCAGCAACGACAAGTTTCGCGAACATGGTCGAGAGCGCACAAGGTGTAGAATCCCGGAAACAAGTGAACACCTACGGGCTTCTTCCTCCTCTCGACTGGTCGCTTTATACCGCCGCCCCGGACCTCCTAGCGACCAGCCTCAAAAGCTCGGCGATGTGCTCGCTAGAATCAAAACAGACGCGACCCCAAGATAGCGCGGCGCCATTGGTCCCAACATAGCCGCAACAAAACATGACGTACGAGAAGAGCGTATATCCGTGCTTCTACCAATACTGGGTGCGGCTGCCCGAAGTCGGGGGTGCGCGAAAACCCCGCAGGGAGAAACCAGGGAGATTGGGTGGGGCGGCGGGGTCAAATGCGCCGGGGCCTGGCATGCATCAACGTCGGCCGCCCTTTAGACTAAGAGCGTTTGGGCGGGACTATGGGAGGTAACCCCTCCGCGATTTGGCCGAAAACGTGCCGCTGATGATGAGGTTGGGAGCGCATGCGTACACAGTACAACAGGCGATATCGTGCCCGCGGGCGACGCTTTAGATACTAATTTCAGACATTCTCATGAATGATCGAGTATATGCCGTTGCGTGATCGTAGAGGTGGATACTACATACCTGTATAGGCATGCTTTAGCATTTGGGGGGTAACCCTGAAATCGATGGCCTATTAGAACGGGATATCGGACGGCGCACTCTTGGTTTAAGGCACGCATGCAATAGTATAGTCCTCTTTCGAAAGATGGCAGTCAAAAGAAACGCGACGATGGGTAAGCGTACCTGAGCGACTATTTACGCCACTATTTGCGATAAATTTCGACTAGTTAGCCAGGGCCCAGCGCTGTACTGGTAGATGAGCACTAGCCATTAGCTATGGTGCATGATTGACCTGTGTAAATTTTTTGCGTCCTTCCATGAATTCCGAATGCTCGCCGCTTGAATTCGTAATCGTGTTGGGTCTGTGGGCGTTTGAGTTCCAGAATGAATTCACTACATAACAACTTGAGAAGAATGGACAAGTCACGCTTAGGGCCTGGCAGGCACTCAACGGGCTTCCCCTGGTGTTTTCGAATCCGTTCCTGCACCACGTCAAGACATAGTTCTCGTATGGATCATATAGGGCATGGCTGATTACACTGTACGTCAACTCAAATCAACACGGGGTAGGAATCCGGAGGAGCAAGAAAGACAAAAATAAGCACGACTAGAATCTGCTCTCACCAACCCTAGCCGGAGCCAGATCCAGAGCCAGAGCTGGCGGAAGCGGCGTTGGCAGAGCTGCTGCTCTTGCGTGTGCGAACAACTTTGTTGCGCAGCGCCTTCTCCTTTAACTCACTCTCCCTCCTAGCCAGTTCCGCTTGGTCGACCTAAATGTTCCAGTCAGTCCGTCTGGCCCAAGGCGTCGACGCAGCGCAAAGGCATACCTCGTCGCTATCAATATCCATGTTCCGATCCTTACGCCTCCCCGCATCTGCTTGGCCACGGATCTTGAGTTCGCCTTCAGCGCGCCGTCCGCCCTTCCCCTCTCCATCCACGTCCATTCTTTCGGAATTGCGTGACCCAGAAGCGCGGGGCCGCTCCGGGGTCCTGCTGCGACTGCGACTCACGCTGGGCGACCGACCTCGCCGTCTGGGAGGTGAACTCCTATCCTTGTTTACACTCGGGCTCCGTCTTCTTCTCCTGGGCGGGGAGCGACTTCGGCTGTAGCTTCGTCTCCGCCCGAACCCTGTTCCACGGTATGGCGGGGAGCGACTACGAGATGGCGAACGTGGTCCAGGCGAGACGCGGCGCCTCCTTGGCGGGGGGCTACGCGAATCTCTCACCCGCCTGTCACGAGGCGGGGCAGGAGATCCTGAAGGGGAGCGTAGACGTCGTCGCGTGGGAGGCGGAGACCGGGAACGAGATGGCGAACGCGGAGATGGCGAGCGCCTGCGGCGCTCGCGCGGGGGAGGGGTGCGAGACGGAGAGCGGCCCCCGCGCGGTGGCGAGCGGTAGCGACGACCGGGAGGGGTGCGAGAACGGGACCGAGAGCGGGAGCGGGAACTGCGCGTGCTGAAGGCGCGTGAACCCGAGCGGCGCCTGTGGGGTGGCGAGGGACGAGGGGGAGGCGATCGGGAACTAAATCGACGTCGAGGAGGACCGTCGGGACGCTGTGGGGGAGGTTGAATGTACGCCATGAACGGAACAGAGATGAACACGTACCCCGCCTCTACCACCCCATCCACTGTCGCGCGGCCTATCACCTCGATCGTCCCCAAACCCACCCCTACCGCCCCGTCCTCTGCCTCTACCTCTACCCCGGCCGCCGCCACGAGCCTCCCGTTCGTTTGCCCGGATTTCGTCGAGGCGCGCACGGCGGTCACGTTCCTCGATGGCGCGGCTGTCACCGGCTTTAGCTTGACGCATTTCTGCTTTCTTCTCCTCGACGAAGGTGCGCGGAACACCTGCGGGTGACTCTTGGGCTTCAAGCAGAAGCTTCCACAGGCCGGCCATGAAAGTGGGCGTCGCTTTTGTCAGGAAGCCGGTCAGGTTGATCTGCATTCTGCGGGGGTCGGGAGTCTTTCGTGGCGTAAATACACGAGCATTGAGCAGATAAGTAGTAACTTACCGGTTGCGAGTCATCCTCCAGTAAGCCCATGGCGTACTCTACGACGACTTCATCCTCAAAACCGACCATTTCAACCACTGTCTTCATGATCCAAGGTCGAATTACGGACAAGTTTACTTTTCGCATGTCAACCTACCAACGAGTAAGCTACGTAAGTTGGGAACCGTGGAGCGGCAGACCTTTTTCTCAAATTCAGGCGGAAACTTCATCGTTTTGAGGAGCTTAAGCTCCTTGTCTGAAAACCGCCGGTCTTGGTCGGCTGAGGTGCCTTTGAAGAATCCTACACATCGCGGTAAGGGTCAGTGCCGAGGATTCAACTGGATTGCGTCGCCTACCTGCATCCGCCATATTGGTTCAAGGAAGGCACAAGGATTTGGGGAGGTGCAGTGGTGGCAAGAGCACAAGTTGCGGCCCTCTCAGGGCCTCTGTCTCTCGCTTGCGCTGTCTGGTTAAGCGCTCATTTGTTGCAGCCTTTTCTAAAATAGGACCGTGGGTAATAAATTACTTACTGGCAGAGTAAGCGAATCCGAGACTGACTCTGAATAGGATATATCATACAGCTGTGTCTGACTCTCGACACGGTGTATGTTGCAACTTGAACCGGCTGCTCATGTTCTATCTTCTCTTCCACCATCCATATGCATCTGTTTGCCTATATCATAACATTCAGAACCGTTTGCCGCACTTTCTTGTATATGCGCATATCGCCTGAAAGAGAGTTTGCCCAGGTCTAGGATGAACCTTGCTGTGGTGCTCTCTAACACTGATGTCAAGTGCGTTCGCTGCATTACGGTGCATGAGATAGACCAAAAATGTTGATTGTCCACATGCTTGCGCCCTGTGCAGACAATGATGTTTGCTAGCCGGCTAAAGGAGGGCGCGTCATGCATTGACCCCCTGCGACGCACCACCAGAGGGATTACCACCCCGAGCCCCTCGTGCAGTAGGACCTCGGTATCTGAAATTCTGAACGAGACTGCAAGAGACAATCCACGAATCCGAGGAGCCTTCTAGAGTTGACCTAGGTTTAACACCTTAGCAGTCACCTCTGTTCTTGAGAATTAACGCATATTCTAGACTCCGACACTGGCCCATATAATGGGCAGGGATGGTGAACACCAAAGTAAGCAGCGCCCAGCACTGATTGACTTTACGAATGTGCTAGCTCAACGCCCATATTTTCCTGTCGCAGATCTTTGTGTTTGTGGGCGTATTCTGTGCCCCGCGAATGGAAACACGCAATGCAACGAAGTCTCGGGTACCGGCACGATGTCGTTTTCAGCGACACCCAGGGTCTCGCTCAGCTCTACAGCCTGCACGTATATGGCCACCCACACGCCTCGAGGTAAAGTACAAGGGGTAGTCATTCATCAACAACTGCGTGTAGACCCCGCAGTAGTGTCCAGTCTGTGGAGCAGAAGCGGCGGTGATTAAGAGAGCCTTGAGCCGGACAAACATCAGGCACGCACAACCCTTTGCGTCGGGTGTTTTGCCATCTACTCACACACACTTCTGGACGGGACAGATCTTCTTCCGGTCTCCCTCCTATCACCTCACCACTCACCATGTTATTACCTTCAGACCGTCGCACGCCGCGGCTAAGCAGACGACACTGGTCGTTCTCTACGCAGCTCAGTCAAACACTGTAAGCCCCCAAGCTCGTCCGTGATTTGTGAGGCTGAAGCAATCTTGCCGCCTCGTGCTCTCCACGAACATCGAAGCGAGCAAAAGCTTGTCATTACTCGCGGCCTTCCCCGCGCTTCTTGACATCCGTGTGCCGACGTGTGTTCCCGGACCTATGCATACGTCGGTGCGAGACTGTCCTCCCGAGCAACCCTCTGGCTTCCCCTCCTGTGCCTCGTCCCCAGTCCATCATTATCCGCCCCTTACCACCTCCGTACCCCCACGTTACTACGGCTCTCTTCGTCCTCACCAGCTACCACACTCTCCGAGTCTTACCGCGTTATGGTGGATCCTCGCATACCGGGTCGTCCCCCACTGCGACCAATGTCTGGTAATTACCGGCATTCTCGTTCTTCCGTTTGCATCGTCCACACCCCGTCCCTTGAGCCCATCACAGACCCTGACGACGAAGAAGACGAAGACACCGTCTGTGAAACCTCCGACTCACCACGAACGTCTCCCTCGCCAACGCACGGACACGAGTCCTCCGGCTCCTCGATTGATGACTCTTCTCCACCATACAAGGTCGCATCTGCACCTCTATCCGATGGAGTTGGTCTCTTCGCGACACGTCCCATGCTCAAGGGCGCCGTTGTCCTTTCCGAGGGCCCGTTATTCACCCAACCACCCCAACTCACCAGAACCAACTCGACTGTCATGGCCGCGCTCGCCGAATGCACGCGCGACGAGCAACGACAGTACTTCAACCTCGCAAACGCCTACAAAGTACCCCGCGCGGGAAAACGTGCCCTCCTCCCCGCACTCGGGATCTTCGAGACGAACGCCCTCCCGTGCGGAAAGACGCGAGGCGGGCGCCGCGCCGGCATATTCCTGCTCGGTGCGAGGCTCAACCACTCCTGCCGGCCCAACATCGCCCGTGCGTGGGATGAGGGCGCGCAACAGATGACCTTCCGCACGCTGCGCGATGTTGCGGAAGGGGAGGAGCTGTGCCTGAACTATGTGGACGTGCTCGGGACGCGGGCGCAGCGGGCCGAAGAGCTGCAGAACGACTTTGGATTCGAGTGCGCATGCGAGGCGTGTGCGCTGGACTTCGAGGAACTCGCGGAGAGCGATAGGCGGCGGGCGGCGATACGCCGGCACTTTGAAGAGGTTGGGGCATGCGGGAGCGAGCCGACCCTTGGGCTCAGAAAGGTTCGTGGTTTGGGCAAGGTCCACCCTATATGACGCCATGACTGCGTAAGCTTATCATTTTTCTCTAGGTGGAGCTCGCGCTGCGCTTGCTACGGGAGGAGGGACTTGTCCACTACGAAGCGTCATTTTGTTTTGATGCTTTCCAATTCTGCATCCTGGTGAGCCTTCGAAATTGCGCTGGTCCCGGTCGAAAACATGTCCTAATTCCTATTCTTTACTAGGTGTCTGACTATGTGAACGCGAAGGCGTGGGTCCGCAAGGCCTGGGAGGCATCATGCAATACCTCCGGCCCTGATAGTCCCGCGTCCCGAGCGTTTAAGATGTATTGGGCCAACCCCCGGGCCCACGAACTCGCAGGAGTCCTTCCCCATACGACCCTGCACGGGCCTGACCATGAGGACGAGTCTAACAACATGCCACCTTCGCATTGAACACTACGTCGTAGACAGCGTTCTACGGGATATTTCCAAGTCTTGCACCAGTTGCTCATCCTATCTGCTTCTCATTTCGTCTCACCTTCGGTTCGTGCCCAGGCGCACTTCCACAGGGATCATGGCTGCATCTCAAGTACTGTTTTATGGACTGGTGTTCATTGTAGCCCTTCTACTGCATGTCAGTCGTACCGAGTTATGATCATCATTGTACAACGGTTGTCTTCCAGCGCAGTGTCAGCTGGCGGCGGGATAATAGCAAGGTAGGTTGGCAGCGGCCCGAACTTGATCTCACTTCGGGCAGGTGACGTCTTCCTAAACCCGAATTCCGGAGCGTACGTAGTTACATAGACGAGATTTAGTCCTTAAAGCCGTGCGGTTCTGTTCTCTTGCAACCGCATCAACCGAGCTGGACACCAATCTCAGTGCATACGGTACATACTATACATCTATGCCTTCTCCCAATAGGATCACCAAGATCGAGGTGGGTGCTATCCTCTAGTTTCCGACACTGCCTGTACATGTGGGCGCTTACATGATCATTCACAGATCTTCCGCGTGCCGCCCCGATGGCTTTTTGTACGAGTTGAAACCGAGGCAGGCATTGTGGGATGGGGGGAGGGCACCCTTGAGGGGCATACCGAAGCCATTGAGGGCGCGTACCAAGACCTCCGGGAACGCTTCATCGGATGGGATGCCGACCAGATCCAGGACATATGGCAGCACGCCTACCGCTCCCGCTTCTACCGCGGGGGGCCCGTACTCATGGTAAGCTTCTCTCCAAGTTCAGTGTTCCCAATTACCCCCGCTGATCCTCGACGTGCTACAGTCCGCGCTCTCCGGCCTGGACATCGCGCTGTGGGACATCAAGGGCAAGAAGCACGGCGTGCCGGTCTGGCAGCTGCTCGGGGGCAAGGTCCGCGACCGGATAAGAGTGTACAGTTGGGTCGGCGGCGACAAACCAGCGGACGTGCTCGATGGCGCCGCGATGCGCCGCGCGCAGGGCTTCACCGCCGTCAAGATGAACGCGACGGACGCGGTGGACTGGATCGACTCTCCCATACTGCTCCAGGACACCGTCGCGCGCGTGCGTGAGGTCCAGTCGCTCGGGCTCGACGTCGGGATCGACTTCCACGGGCGGTTGCACAAGGGCATGGCGAAGCAGCTGGCGAAGGCTTTGGAACCGCTAAGCCCGTTCTTCATCGAAGGTGGGTTGCATTGGCATCACACATAGTCTCGAAAGCTGGCATTGATTCGATATTACTCATGAAGAACCTCTGTTACCGACGCAGCCAGAGGAGATCGCAGATCTAGCGAAGATGGTGTCAACTCCGATTGCGCTGGGCGAGAGGCTATATTCCCGTTATGACTTCCGCCCGTACCTAGAACAGCGCGCGATCGACATCGCGCAGCCCGACGTGAGTTTCTTGGGGTTCGTTCTGTGGGGTTTGTAGTTGACGTTAGTATCTTCCTAGGTTGCCCATTGCGGAGGGATCAGCGAACTTCATAGGCTCGCGTCCTACACAGAGACTTACGACGTCGCGCTCGCCCCCCATTGCCCCTTGGGCCCAATCGCTCTCGCAGCTTGCATGCAAATCGACGTCTCCGCACCTAACTGTAAGCCTGTTAGTCAGATAGCAAAAAAAATTAGGCTGATGACACATTCTGCAGTTGTAATCCAAGAAATGAGTCTGCAGGTGCGGACATGTTATGTACGCTCTCGGCGTAGTGGATTACTGAGGTGATGGCATTAGATGCATTACAACGAGGGTGCGGACCTGCTCACATACCTTGTGGACCCGACCATCTTCGCGGTGAAGAATGGATACGTTGAAATACTTACGGGTACGATCGGTGTTTCAAATATCGAAGACGAGTGACTTATGACGTGGACAGGTCCTGGGCTCGGAATCGAGATCAATGAGTCTCTTGTGCGCTCGGCTGCCGCGAAGCACTCGAGCGAGAGAGCGTGGCGGAATGCGGTGTGGAAGGGAGAGGACGGCAGTCTGCGTGAGTGGTAGGAAACTGCGGATACTAGATTTGGACTATACGCGAGAACAAGAATGTAAAGCATACGCATCAATACGTCCTAGGGGAGGGAACAGATTGCAACGCGGACACGGGGGAACAGTTTCTTAGCATAGAGCTATGCAGGCGGACCAGAAAGAAATTTCTGTGGAAGCAGACCGAACGCCATGTGTGTGCGCGGGTCTCTGGCGTACCCGTGCATTTTCTCCGCGTCATTGCTATCGGGACCCCTCTCGACGTAATATTCCTCCCAGGCCTTTTTGGCCCACGCCTTCGCGTTCTTGGTGTCGGAGACGGCTAAGAGATCACGATGAGCTCAAGGATGAACGGCAACACGCTTAGCATATATGAATGGCCACTGACACACGCAGAACTGGAAAGCATCGTAGTAGAACGAAGCTCTCCGCGTGAAGAGACCCTCTTCGGCGAGCAACCTCAGCGCTTCTTTGACCTGCGCCCCACGCTCTGATATCAGCCGCTAACAGGCCCCGTCGAATAGGCGCGACGCACTTACTTTGCGCAGTCCTGTGGCGGGCGCATTCCCGTACTGGGCGATCTCGTCGTAGAGCTGAGCCAATGTGGCGCGACGCTGATCGCTTGCCCTGAGCTGGTCGCCTTCCTGCGAGCATGCGGCGCACTGGCAGTCGAATCGGAACAGTCTCTTCAAGCGTTCGCGGCGGGCGTCCCGGGATGCGAAAGTATCGTTGTAAGTGATCTGGAGCTCCTCCCCTGCCGCGACGTCGCGTACGGCCCAGAAGGTGATCTTGCCCATGTCATCGTTCCAGTAGTTGTTCACATTCGGAACGCATGATGTGTTGAAGCGCGAGCCAATGACGAATGGCTGCGTTAGCGCTGAAAGACGTAGTGTCGTTGTCCCCGCACGGCAGCGCGTTCGTCTTGAAAATTCCGAGCGGCGGCGGTAGGACGCCTTCCCATGCGTTATGGAGGGAGAAGAACTCGCGCTGTTGCGATTCGGTTAGGTCTGAAAGGGACCTGAGGACTGTCTCGTTCGAGAGAGACAGGCCTTGATGGAAGAGCGGGGCCTCTGCGAGAAGGAGTTCTCCCCGCGAGATAGGTCTAGTGGCGATGAGTCCCATGCCTTTTCCCGGGATATTCTGCATACAATAGGGCACTAGGCGGGCACTGAGTGAGGACACAGTTTTGAGTAACGGGGTACGTACGAGACATGACTAGTGGCGAGAGGCGGGGCGGCGATGAAGCGCGGCACTCACAAGAACGACAGGATTTTATGGTCGGCTTCCCTTTCCCTGGAGTCAGCATCGGGTCGTTCTCGTATATTACCGCAGCACAAGAAACGAGCGGATAGAAGCGTAATAATACCATTATAGAAAGTCCTTCCTGGGCGATCTGCGCTTTTGATATAGCAATTATGACTAGACTAGGAAGGGCCCCTGCGAAACGAGAGCATCAAGGAATTTTCCCTTCATAGTACTGCGTTACAAGCAACTTTTAGGAACAGTTGACAGATGATATATCATGGTATCAAACGTTTCGACTATAAAACTGCTCACTTGTACAAGCATCACCTCCAAGGGAAAGGTTTGAGCTCAGCATATAGGTGACGTCATTAGCTGGACGGCCAGTATACCATCTTACCACGATTCAATGCCTGAAATCCCCGCAGGCAGGGAAGGAACAACGGGTATAACCCTAGATATTGAGTGTTTGACGCATACTCGTGTTGCATTCCAACTTCGATAAACAAAGTTTGGTCGATCACCGTATGTTAGTAGCTACAGCAAAAAGCCGCTTGCCATGGTTTCCGAATGCACCCTCTGCATGGGCAAACAGTCGAACCACCAGAGATGGCGTCCATCGCTGGAATGGCTAGAGTTTCTGGGCGATTTTTGAACAGGCCAAGGCTGAAGCAGTGGTGATGGTGCAGTGTCAAGCCAGAGCTCGAGGCTGAGCCGCAGCGCCGAGCGTTTCGTTACCTTGCGTGCAAGGTCACCTCCACCTGCATAATTGAAGCCGATTTTCGTGCACCCGGAGCGCTCCGACCACATCCCGTTTGTCCGGGTTGTTCCCGAAAGGTTTGCCTCTTTCCCACGTCTTCCAGCCATGTCGACTGGCTGTTCGCGCCCCCTTCTCATGATCATCTGCCATAACTGCTAGGCAGCACGGCGGATTCTGTCTGCACTTTGAGTATACTGTAATTGTGTAATTCTTGTAAATCAATGTCCGTCGTCTCAGATGACTGACTACATACCACCACGCCTTTGCAGGCACGCAAGGTTTGCGCCGGCGGCCTGCCCGGCAGCCGGCACTTCCCTAGTGTGAATCGCCAGCAAAGCCTTTGCAAACAGGCGCCCGTCCACGCTTCTTCGTCTCTGCCACCCGTGCCCTCGCGGACCTTTCTTCCTCGCCCCTCTAGCCTGACATTGAGGAACACGACCGCTTATTCTACGAAACCATCAAGCTATTTAACGAACTCGCCTTTCACGGACGACCTAGGTTCCCGACCCATTGACCGAACATGGGCGCGCGGGCCCTCCCTCTCCTCCTAGTAGCACTCCTTGTTTGTCTCGGCCAGTCCGTGCTCGCAATCAAGTTCAACATCCCCGCCGCACGCTATCCTCCAGCAAAGTGCATATGGAACGCCGCGCATCCCGGCGCGCTGGTCATTATCACCGCGAACGTCGGTCCCGGTGAGGGCCAGCGGCTGGACATTGAGGTTCTCGACTCGAGCGAGCACAAGAACATCTACCTCAGCAAGAAAGACATCAACGGAGAGAAGCGGTTTGCCATAACAGCGCACGCGGAGGAGGACATTGGCGTGTGCTTCCGCAACTACCTCGACGCTAGTGCGTGCCCCCATCCGCAGAGTCCGCGGCTCCCACCTAACACCTCCCTCAATGCAGGCGTCCCGACGGACGGTAAGGTGCGACAACGGGTGATCGACCTTGACGTCGACATTGGTGCCGATGCCGTGGACTACAAGTAAGTCTCGCTTGTGGGTTAGGCTGTAGTTTCGCTCACGTGCCGTAGCGCCATTGCGAACCAAGAGTCGCTGTCCGCCCTGGAGACGGAGATGCGGAAGTTGGAGGGTGTCGTGAAGGAGATCGTCGACGAGCTGGAATACTTGAAGACGCGGGAAGAGCGGTTCCAGGCAACGAATAGTGCGTACGCCCTTGCCATAGACTTTCGTAGTACCGCTGACGTCGGTCCTAAGTCTCGACAAACCGCCGCGTCAAGAACTTCGCATGGTTCACGATCTTGTCGCTGGTGGGGCTGGGTGTCTGGCAAATCTTCCACCTTCGCGCTTTCTTCAAGCGCAAGTACCTGATCGACTAAGAGGCGCTGTACCACTCAATTGCTATTCATTACATTCTGGCCGGCTTCCGTGCGGGTATGACCGGTGGGTTTGTCTTTATAGGTATCTCGTTGCCCGGGGTGTCATCGAAGGTCATCTCGGAGCCGCCAGTATCTTGTCGTTCTGCAGCACCCGAGTCTTGTAGATCAGGCTAAACAAGCCAATGGTGCGCGATAACCCCGACATTGCAGGCAGCCCTCCTAACGCGGTTGAGCTGAACTAGTGTAGAGTGCTGGAGCTATCCGTGATGTGCCATTGCCGCGCCGGAGGCTAGAAACACGCACAAACGGCTGTGCCTCGCTTTGCACTTGTGTGCCGCTCACAACGCGTCTCGACCGAGGTCAGACACTTTGCAGCTAGGGATTACCGTGCCTAACGTCTAATTCTCAATTCTCTTGTCGTACACATTGACATCTTCCGTCTAACAGGAAACATTACGGCGCAAAGTTGTGCATTCGAGGTGTGGGCCATCGCTCTGTCTCTTCCAGCATCTCCGCAACAGCCTGCTACCACTGTGACCATATTACTTTGCTTGTGGCGCATCTAGACGCACGCCGGAGGCGCCGCTCTTACTGCTTTGACCACTCGTGCGAACTCGGGAGTCTCCGATACGCAAGCGTCGCAACCTGCTTTGTCATCCTCCTCATGGGACCTGAAAAACAACTCAGACCGGCCGTAACTTTCAAAAAAGCTATTTATTCCAACCTCCGCATCGTAGCCCTATCGTATGTCACGCTAAAAATTGAAGATCTGAATCGCCTGCTTTCGCACCGCCACTTGCGGAGTATCTCTAGCGCTGGGCCACTACAAACATAGCCTGAGCGAGCACAAGAACATCACAGCATGGGGAGAGTCCGCCGCCGTGACGCAGGTGAGAAAGGTGTGTTCTTTACGCAGCTAGCACCTTAAAGGACCTTACACACAACACGAGTGGTAACGCCTGGCTGTGTGCTACGTCTTGCTAGCGCGCATGCTCGCGTGCGGCGCGCGATTGGCCACACGCTCAGGATCGTGTCGGACTGTATGCGATAGCGTTGCGCAGTATGCATGTGCCTTGTCTCCCCTAGGCAGACCTCGTACACAAGGCATGTGCGCGCAGGCGATCAGGTGCGATGATCCTCGTCCTCGCGCTCCGTAGACTGATCGACCACGTTGACATATGTGGTTCTGTAGGAGGCGCCATCATGGCATCGCGCTCGAAGCTGTTTTATAACGAACTCTGCAATTATCATCAGTAGCCCTCGCCTTAATATTGTACGTCCAAATAATGTTTCCCGGCGTCTGTCTCTGAAAATACCATGTTACTGCCTCGTTTTGAGAGGGAGGTCATTTACGAGTCGCCGCCAAGGTCATGAGACTCGCCAAATCGCCGCCTTGGAGCGCTGTTGACCTGCGGGCCCTGACAGCTACTCGGAAGACTACTACGTACCAGCACCTGCTGACTCTCAACACACGCGTGCCGTCATTCGTGACTGTACGCGTCCTCACGTCACCCCTTTCCACCTGGCCTGCCTTCTGACTTTTGGCAGTCAACACGGCCTGTGGCCGACGGTGTCTCTCGGCCAGCTCAGGTAGGCAAGGGGATTGTCACCGGCTCATGTGCTCACGGCTACAGAATCAACAGCGACGACGGGTTTCCAGCTGTCACCGGGTCGGGGCTCGGAAAACTCAAGTATGAGTCACCCGGCCACAAGTTGCATACGAACCCTGCAAACCCTATGCTACTAGCGGGTGCGCTGGCGGTACATCAGGGACGTTCCGCGACATGCAAGCACTCTTACGGCCCCATCATGGAGGTAGTATATCGTACGACTCTATCTTCTCGCAGGAAAGCGGTCTCGGGCTGTTGCTTGACGGTACGTAGGAAGTTCTTTATACCTCTCCATTACTATACTACCTTCATTTGAGCGATATCACCCAGTGATTTTTGACAGGCACGACACTTTGTGTCAGATTGCGTTGCTATCATGTGCGCAATATACTAGGAAGCCACATACGATCAATATTGCAGTTCATTGCGTCGTCCGATCGTGCGTGGGAGGGTATTGTACCTTGCGTTAAAATCCGGGCAGATACTATGGCCCTCTACGCTCGTGGAGTACCCCCTACACTGTCTCCCAATCCTAGAACTCCACGCAAGGCTGCGAGCACTACATCAAGAACACGTTTCCTTATGGAAGGTCTATCGTTCGGATGCCCAGACGCGATATTCCTGTAGAAGTGGGCGTCATATTTGTCGACTTGCCGCGACGCACCCCACTTTTATGGCGACCCCGTGTATTCGCCGGTTCCTACGAGTCCGAGGGCACCTCACGGCAGCCCCTCTTGGCCTCGGCAGTTCGCTGCCGTATCACATAGCATCAGGAAACTCTGCGGTACGCGCTTTCGCATAACTGGATATGCCCGTACCTTTGGAATCATACTCCAGCCTGAGCGCGCCGAGCTGAGATACTCAGGTCAGACCGGGAGCCAGCCGCGAACCCCAAGTCGAAGCGTGCGGACCCTCTGCGACCTTCAGTGAGCGGGCTTTCCCGTACCGCAGATCGGTCTTCCTCGACCAGCATTGAGGGAGCGCTCTCATAAAGGGAGCTTCCGAATGAACAGAGATCTATGGGGGCGGGTGAGAAGTGCTCCGAGGCGTTATGCACGTTGACGAACATTTGATCGTATGCTGCTGTATACCACGTAAGCTGTGCTCTCCATGGAGACGATATCAGACATCATACCTGTAAATATTGAGCAGCGTTGGGCGCCGCGCATTACGCTCTACCGACATATCACAATCTTCTAAACTGTCGCGACAGGTGTTCTCCGTTTGATGCGTGTACGCCCTCGATGGCAAGATAGGGGATCACAAAGATGATGTACATTGGAGAACTCGTAGTGTCGTAGACAGCCGTACACAATCGAAGCGGAGAGCACCGGTACCAAGAAGACCTATCGTCGCAGAAGTACTGTTGAAGTACATGGTACATGACTACTAGAAACAAGTACAAAGGATGGGCAAAACCCGCAAGAACATAGAGAGAGAGAGAGAGAGAGAGAGCGGGACGAGCGTACTTTGCGGGCGAACGTACTGCCATTGAAACACGACACCGGGGGAGAGTTAGATTTTGGATGGGAAGACAGGAACAGGTGGCTGCTGGTAGTGGCGAAGATCGGTAGGGAATGCTGGTTAGGTGCAATGCGTCGGTACCGTCAGAGGGAAGTGCTAATCAGGCAGATGGTTCCTCACCTCGGACAGTCGCGCAGGCCTGGCGACGGAGCTCAATGAAGATGTCGCCGCGTTCGTTGAAGACCGAGCGCCCCAGTCTACCTATATCGACGCGTGTCGTGTCTGCATTGTGGAAAAGGCTTTCAACTTGAACGTCGTCCTTCCAACTTGGGATGAGCTTGTTGAGGGCCTGCCGCGAGCTGTTATTCTTATCGTCCGGGTCAACGAACTTTGGACCCGACAATTGGTAGTTGCCACTCCTCCACAATTTGCCTTCATAGATGCTGCGGACCGCGTCGACGGCGAACGTCATATTCCATGTCATGGTCGACGTTTGCTGGTTCCTTGACATAGTATTTACGCGTCACAACCGGGGTGATATGAACCTGTATGTCGAACACTCACTGGCAGTCAATAATCCAACAGTCTCCCTGAGTACCCTGTTTGTCGAGGCGACCATTGCCAGCAGTGAGGGTCACTCGTCCTTGTATCTTGACCCCGAAGTTTGCCGTCTCTTTCAAGTTCACCTTTTCGATTGACAGACGATTGTCGGTAACACCTGTACCATGCCAGAGGTCGGTCAATTCGGTGATGAGCGAACACATGGGTTAAGGGATGTTTGAATCTTACATCGGATCACTTTCACCTCCGAGTCGGAGTGTCCGACCCCGAAATTGCGCAGGAATTTATACTTCCATTCTAGAGGTCCCGTAGCATGCGCCGAATCATTTGAGCGTACGAAAGCTAGTTGTGTGTGCCGAGAGGTACGTTCTACTAGTGAGCCACACCGGAGTTGCTCCTTATCGATGTCGTCCCAAGTCCGCAGCCTGAGGCTGGCAAGGTCAAGGGTGCCAATGAGAGCGTTGCTCACGTCCGGAATAAGGGTCGTCCGTGCATTGAGAGGCGCCAAGCTTTCGATCACAAGATTCTGGAGATATTCGAAGGGCCCTCCCAACGCAAAAAATCCGTTAAGAATCCAGGGGGACGAGTCAGAATCGCATCCGAAGAGCCGATAGAGTGTCTGAGGAGACACGGGCACGATTTTGACTTGAGCCGTTTCAAGCGAATCTTTTGCGACAGTAATCCACAGTCGGTCCGGCGTAGGCTGATTGCATGTGCTGAGCTGAGTATTGCTGTGCTGTCCGTCAATGTTACCGGGATTATAGTCGTAGTCCAATGTCGTAGAAAGGTGGGGGGATAACGTCGAAGGGAGAGGAATGCGTACGAGGTCCGTAGCCTTGTGATCCTGAGAGACGCGCCCGAAATACCCTTCGTCTTGAGTAAGGCGGCGTAGGAGAGGCAGGATGTAGTCACGGAACTCCTCCATTGCGGTTGCGTCCCCATCAATACTAAGGCCCCCTGTGCCGCTGGGTCGGAGCTGTGCACCTAGAATTTTCAAGCCGGCAGCATGATAGGCTTGGGGATGAGAACGAAGCCCTTGATTTTATAGTATGTGACTTACCGATCAAGTTGATGCGGACACAAGCGTAGCGACCCAAACGAGTCGCATTCGCCTTTTCTGGCAACGGTACCCAGTGCCACCCCCGGGGCCATAGTGCGAGTCCGACTTCAAAGGCCAAGGTGATCTTGCGACTTTTTCGGCCAGTCCTCAGTATACACTTTGGACCCGGGAGATGGTACTTACTGCTTCATGTTTGAGGGCGATGATTTCCGGGCATTCCCATCAGTGTCAAACCCGAAACTCTCAAGATATAGCCGCAGGATCGCTTTCCCAGTGGTATTCAGTAGCTGGAGTTCAGGCTTCGCAAATGTTACCCAAAATCGAGTACCATCCTCCCAATTCTTCCAGATTGACGCCTCCTGTTCGTGCATTGCATCCAAGTCGTCGTTGATGAGCTCCTGAGGGAGGGCAATCACCCAATGGAAGCCGCCGTTAGCGAGGTCACCTAACCACTTGAGGCAAGGCTCGTTTTTCTCCATACTTTCGCGGCGGAAAATCGTCTCGAGACCTGCGGATTTGAGCCTTTCGATGTAATCCGTTTCTATGATAGAGACGGTGGCTTTGTAGTATGAGTTTTCCTTCCCCACTTCCCTGGAGTTTGTCGACGATAGATCATGCCTGTACCGGAAAGCTAAATGATGTGTTAGTATCACTTTAAGAATAGCTCCTAATTTGTGATATACTTTGAGAAAAGTCCAATTTGATACCTATCGTGGTTTTGCCCTGCGTTTCGAACAAAACGGGTGCGGTAAATGCGACCTTCCAATCCTTGTAGTCGGGGGTTTCCCTTTGCGAAGTGAATAAGATACGCGACTTAAGATATGATGATAGTAGAGCTTACTGTCCCCCCCTTTGATGTTCCTTCAAGAAGACCTTCTTGATTGAGAGTATGAGGTCCACTTCTTTCTGTTCGGCGCGAATGTTGCGAATCTCTGGTGCTGAGAACTCGAGTCTTGAAATGTGCACGTTGACACCTTGCCCTTCATAAACATCCAACTTGAAGAGGCTCTCCTTCTTTTCCCGTTCGGCCCCCCCCTTCTGCCTGGAGCCGGAGCCGACCTGAGTCTTGATTGCACATGCCGCCCATGCCCATGCCGAGGCGAAGTATAGGTTGATCTTATACAGTGCCGGGAGGACGAATTCGGGGGGAGGCGGAGAACTCTTGGGGCACAACAATGGAAAAAAGACAAGAGTATCGATGCCGGTGCTCGGCAGAGCCTGGCCGTATGTCACGAAGAACCTCTGGAGTTCCTTGCTGATCTTAGCTTCGCTAGGGGAATTCTTTTCCTTGAATGCGCCAAGGAACGTTGTCTCTAAATGATACCATCACTGTCAGATCCATATTCAACGTCTGGCCCCGGGACGCGGGCCACGCTTACCCCGGAAGTTGAGGAACATGCAGCGAATCGGCTCATGGGTAGGAGGTGTTCCCGGTAGTGCAATACTCGTATATTCGGCGCAGTGTAACGGAATTTGATAACGAACAACGAGATGGTCAAAGCCAACCGCTCCTGGCCTAAAAATGGTTGGAACACTATGATCACTGGGTGTTCTATACGTCGAATAAATAAAACGAATTAGCTCACCCTTCGATATCGCTGACCGTGAGCTTGAGCTCGATAGTCACATTCAGACTGTTGTCGATGAACGTTTGAATACCAGGCTCATGAAAGGTTGCCTTAAATTCGGTGTGCAGTGCCGGCGAGTCAGAGTTCTCTTCCCCGACTCCGGTTGTCCAGGAAAACTTGACGAGAGAGCAGAACCGACTCAGGTCTGGTATACGAGTTATACATTCATCAACGCATAAAATCGAGATATAGAAGTGAGGACCACTGACCTTTGACATCGATCGATGGGTTGGTACGCCTTTCAGCGCATCGTTGAGCCATTTTGTACAGCATCTCGAGCTGCGCCTGGGCGTAGAAAATATCCAGGTCGAACGGAGGATCCATTTTCTAGACGGTGAAGAAAATGCTCAGGGGCGTGGAGGGGAACAAGAGGCTACAACCACAGGGTGGGCTGTCTGACGGCAGTGGGTACTCATCGGTCCAGCTTTTAACGAGTTTGAGGGCGCCAGTAAGAGTCACCACGATGCATACACGTTACGTGAATCGCAACCACAATCCTATGCGCTGGGCTTTACACCGGTGCGGCAGGCGAAAATTGGCTTCAAGGGACTGGCTCGGAGAACCCAAGTTTGGGAGGTATGAACCCGTTTGCACCACGTATTAGATATTACGGAGACGTCACTCGCATGCATTTCTACGTGTTTGAGCTACCGGGCTTGGATGGACGATAAACTGAAATTTGAACGTAGTAGTCGGTTAACGCCTTCCATCCCAAGCGCCATGGGCCCCGAAGTACCTCGCGGTACCCTTATACCACATACAAGTGGGCATGCGTCACCCGAAAAACAGCGATATAACGGCGGGCTGCTCTAGTATCTCGCAACGTCCATAACAGCACTTCGACAGCCACGGCTTTCCGAGAAACTAGGCACATGGTCCTCCACGTTGAACCCAAGAAAGGTTCGTTGCATCCGGTTAACTCCGGGAGACGTCAAGCAGGTGGAAGGTTACGTCCCCTTTTATATAAGCACGCCCACAATACCGTAGATCCAGCTGGGAATTCGTTCAACGGTGGCAGAAAGTTGCGTCTCGTCGGCTGAGATGCGCTGTTACGGACCACCAACACACGACCCATACGTCTCGAGATGTCAAAACGAGCTTCTGGCCACCCGCGAGGCGAGGGGTGCGCATTCGTATGCGTATACGGTTGCTGCCATTGACATTCACATAACGGCGACCCTCGAAATTTCAATGGACTACACACCGGTGGAGCGTGCCTCGTGCTGGAGGTTGACAAGGAAGCCCAACCACACATACAAGTGAGCAGCCCTCGAAGTCGCTTTGGGCGTACACGTTCAAGACCCGTGATATGAAATGTTCTTTTGCGTGCACTTGGGCATGCCAAAGGATATCCGGGGAACAACTCGAAGAACAAGCCGCACCACGGGGCCTCCGGAGAGTCAAAGTCCCGGGTGGATGCAAAGCGATGTGCGCCGCAGCGATGTCGCTCACTCCGCCGGTTGGAGGAGCTGCCGTTTTGAAGGGGATGAGCAAGATGTAGAACCACGCTGGATCTTGGAAAGTGTCGTCCACATAAGCGACGGTAGTGCCTCGAGGTCGAGCTTGACCGCTGCCCAACGGATTCATACATTCAATGTCGGTAAGAGCTTATAATTACATTTGAAGGCTAGCACGCACGCCGAGAAGTGGCGTTTAGGGTTGGTATCGGCAGGGAGCATGGTGTACGGGGTAGAGTTACTGAAAACGGGTCAACTGCTTGATATATTTCAGCGATGTTTGAGACGATTAGCCTGCGGGGGTTGCATGATACAGCTGTGCAAGAAACAGGAGACGCACGACGGTCGAAGGTATAACTACAGAAAATACACGCACAACAATGCAATGGAAACGATGTCGACTAGGACAGCAGGAACCTCAAAACGACGCAAGCCCTACCACGAAAGATCTACCAAGACGGCGATACTTCAACGGCCTTGTAACAGCGCAAGACAAAACCCACTTACCCGTCTTCTGCTTCATCTTCCTCGTCTCCTCCAGCAAGCCCTGGACATGCCTATCGAACAGATCCACGTACGACTTCAACTTCGTCCGCTCCCAGTCCCTGTGGTGCCCCTGCTCGCCTGCCCCTTCGGGTGCGGAGGGGAGGGCACGCTCGTCGAGCTCGCGCAACAGCTGCGCGACGGTCGGCACCGTAGCAGGGTCAAACGCGTCGATCGCGCGCGGGTCGACCGGCACGCACACGCGGCCGGTCTTGGGGTGCACGCAGAACGGGGACTTGAGCAAGTGGTTGCGGTGCTTGGACACTTCGGCGTCGAGCCGGGGGTAGGTGTATTGAAGGATGATGTCCTCTTTCGCTGCCTGCAATTGTGCCTGTGTTGGTGAGAGTTAGGGAGGGGGTAAGCGTGTGTGCAGACAAGGGGCGGGAGGTAAGGGCTAGGGGGAAGGCGGGAAAGACCTACTGCAGAAGGTCGACCTTTGCCGCCACGCTTTGCGGCCGCCGCAAATTCGTCTTCCAGATTTTGCCATTTCTCCCGGGAGGACCGGCCAGGTGCGTCCTCCCATTTATCGCGCAGGTTCTCGGCGACGTCTGAGTCGGGCACAAGGTGGAGGAGCGCTTCCCAGCCCTCCTGTGACTTGAACACGTTTTGCTCCCTGAGGACAAGCTGGTGGAATACAGGCTCCAGTATCTTGTATGCGGATCTATCCAGATTCAATCAGCATCCGGTCCGTAGTATGAGGCAGTCGCACACCACACTGACGCGATGGACGGAGGAAGCGGTTTGGCCCCTATTCGCACATTCACCTTCTTGTGCATCTCCTTTCCGCCCTGGATGACCGTGAGCCAACCGACGAGCGCGCGCCTCTGTTCGTCGGTGAGCTCGAGCGCCTCGCGGTCGCTGATCCATAAGTGGATGCCACGACGGCCCGAATAGACCCAAAGCAAGTGACGATATCCTAACTGGTCGCGGAGCGCGCGGTCTAGGACGTGGACGGCGGCTGCGATGAAGGTCCAGCAGAGCTGGCAAATGTCGGCGCCGGAGCAGCATGTGCGGATGGGGTCGTAGTCGGTCATATCGATATCGAACACGAATTCGCGTAGTTGGGGGGAGAAGGCGGCCGGGCGGACCGTTTTCTTGTCTCTTGGCTATAACGGACGTAAGTATTAGTATGGCAAGTTAAAATCATCGAGTGGTTATCTCTCGTCTGTGAGCGTGGTAGTAGCGTTCCGCACACCATTTAGGAGGCGCGACAGAGCGGTCGAAGACACCATGAACGGGTTCATCAAGTCAAACATGTTATGTGTTGGTGCCTTGCGTTGTCCTTGATGGGATACGAGAGAGATGTGGGAAAAAACTCACCCTGGCACTATATACGGGCCCGATCTCAAAACGAGTGGGATTCAGGGAGCAGACCTGCTTCTTGAGCTCCTCCGCGTTCGAGAATGAATTGTAACGGAGGTAAACGTCCCCCGCGAGCGTGAACGCAAACTCGCGGTGAGTGAAGAGCTTTGTAGGGACGTGTTCATGGTTGAGCCAGGTAAAGAGGGATTTGAAAGGGAACAGTCGGCGGTAGAAGGCGAGCATCAGGTCGGGAGTCGTGGGTTCATGACTGTCTTCAAAAGCCATTTTCATCAACACAGATAGCGGTATATAGACCAATGAAGATGGCACGACGCGCGGGGAGAGGGAGAGGGAAGGGAAACTTGGCCAGATCGTCGCCGTCGCGGTCCAAGGCGTGGGTCCCGGTGGCTGCAGATGGACGCCGTGACACCCCGTACGCGTTTAGTCACGCGTGACGGAGCGCGTGTCGGGCCGTTCCGAAAGAGGACAGACCAATCATCAGCGTGTGCCATGCTAGCCAATGAGATTAATTCTGGACCCCGCTCAGGCGAACCAATGGAGGGCGCTCTCGCCAGGGAGCCAATGGCGAAGGACCGCGACTCTTCCGCCATCCACCACCACCCCACGCCTCGGGGGCTCCCTCTTGCTCGTCTTCCCTTCTCATGGTCGTCTTTCGAGCTCTGGTAGCCGCTGCTGCCGTCTCTCTGTCTTTGTCAATACAAGATCTACTCGCAGTGGCCCAGCCAAGGCGCTTCCTCAGTATGCAGCAGAAGTTAACCCCGTCTTGCTCCTAGCTCTCCGCTACACAAGATCAAGTACCACATTATGGTCCGTCCCAAAATCTCCTTTAGTTGTTTGAATATTGTTTTTCTTGCTACTTTCGTCCCGTCTTGAACAACGTCGCCACCGATCTCACCTTCAACCAGTCGTACACAAAATCCTGGAATTCTTAAATCTCTGACACGATGATCCCCTCTTGTTCTATGGGAAATCGAGCAAGCAGGGACTTATCGTGGTCTCCGCATTTATCGTCCTCTGCGCTCGCGCGTAGACGCACTCGCCCTTGAGTGCCCGGGTATAAACATTGATCGCCCTCAACTCGCACTTCTCGCCGCTGACAGCAGGCCTAGGCACACCCCGATGGGTAACCTAGTCTTGGAACCGGCCCGCCAGAATCGATGGGCTAGCGCCTAGAACCTGGGCTCGTTGCTTGTGCTTCGCACGCTCCGCTACTGTCCCCAGCGCCGCTATCAACCCTACGCACGCGACACGCGGTGAGATCCTTGCGTCTCGCCCCGCCAAGCGCCCACCACGCTAAGGCAACCCATGTTAACCGAACATGGTAGTCTCCGGAAATGGGTTGGCCGTTGCGTACACGCCGAAGAGACATCACTGCTAATGGCGGTCTACGGTTATCGGAGCGGGAGACACCCGCCACGGTTCAAATTCGTTGGCGAATTCATCGCACGTCGGAACTCACATCCACTGTCCGAGAGGTATTGGAAGATGACCAAGCATACTTTAACCCCAGCTGCGGCGTCTATCGGGCCCTTTGACGGCCTCGCGGCCAGCACAGGACCCCCGTCATCTCAGTTCGAGCTCAAACGCCGTTTCGGTGCTACTTATATGGAAATTTTAACCATATATGGTGATGTGCCTGGGAGATCAGGTCACGTGTAGCACCGAAAATGACCCTTTCCACCGACCTCGGGCATATGAGCTCGAACGGAGTTGCCGGGGGTCCTGCCGGCACTGGCCGAAGCGTACCGCGTTCCTGCTGTCGCCACACATCCACCAGAGATCACCTCTCATTCCCGTCGCCCGAAGGCACTCTTGATTCAAACAAAACCGACTTCCACAACATCTCTTTCTGTCCATTGATGGCCACCCAGGAAGGGCAGACACAACAGAACGGAGGGATGGCACCGCTTGGGATGTACATTTCTGCTAATGGACTCGCCGAGCCCTTGTACATCTTGTCTCATTCGATGCTACTTGGTGCGTACCGTGTCCAATACTGATCCAAATCGCTGCCTATAAATCACCTTGTAGAGGTAATTGCGAACGGTGCTCCCCCTCCCTTGTCGCTGAATGCTTCGACATTCCCCGCGGCCGTACTGGAACACATTACGTACACTCAACCGTGGCCAGAAGAAACGGTCGCTCTTCCGAATGCACAATTCCCCCCAAATGTCTATGCAACCGCTACTTCGCACGTCGCCACCCGGCAGAACATCAATTTCAACGCTTTGGGGGTCGATTGGCAGCCCACTCCCGCCCACGACCTTGTGACTCCACACTCCACTTTCTTCCCGGCACAAGAAGGATGGTCGGTCCCTCCGATACCGTCCAACGCGGGACCTTCTGTACCTACGAGCGTCCCCGCCACACGCCCTACGCAGATTCCCTCGCAGGCAAGCTCATTTACGCTCACAGAGGCAGCCCCACCCACTACGGCGGGTGGAGCACCTTTGGCGCACATTGCCTCCCCCCACGTGCCTGGCCGGCACAGCAACATGGACGCCGGCTTCCCCGGCGCCTCGCAGTCTGGGAACACGGCGAGAAACCCAGGCGTCCCGCGCACGCAGCAGCAGAGCACGGTGCGTTGTGTCGCTCAGCGGGAGCTGTCAACCCTGCCTCCCGTTAAGAGACGTCCAGCTGATGCTTTCCGCGTTCGCGTCGCCGTCTGTAGTGCGAGAACTGCTACCTCGACCATAAGCGTTGCATCGGGGGCATTCCGTGCAAGAGGTGCACACTCACCGGCATGCGAGACTGCGTCCCGCACGAGCGCAGGCAGCGTAAGGTCCGCGGCGTTGTGCCTGTAGAGGAAACTCTCGCCGCTAATACGGGTGGTACGTGTCCTTATAGAGTATCCCGCACGTTGCGTGTGGTTAACGCTACTGATTGCTCAGCCATCGCCTGGCAAACTCGGCCGGGTTTGTCGTCCTAGGAAGTAGCGCCGGCCTTGTGAAGCAGCCGATGCGCTAACAGCGGCTGTTTCGCGCGCGTAGTAACACGCCGGGCACTTCTACTGCACTACGTACTCGACCGGGTGCTGTGCATGCCCATTAACCCGCGCGCCTTCCAACGAAATCCCCCAGGCGGACTTTGTCGTCCTGATGGGTCCAAAGTTGGCTTATCCTGTTCCCTGCGACATCTCCCTGTGATCCCGTGTCTCGTCTGTATCTTCCCTATCGTCGCGACTGTGTTCGTTCTCCAAGTGCACGCCATGTCTATCTAACGCTTCTGGTTCTGTGTATGCATTGCGCCGCTCTGCTCCCTTCATAATGCGCACGTATGTGCGCAGGCACGCTTGCTGATGTCATCCGGTACTACTTTGTCGCCATCGCACCCCAATACTGACTGGTGTCCGCTGCGTCGCCATGCTCTCTTACTCTGCTGGACTCGCTATGTCTGGTTCCGTACAGGAAGAGAGATCA
Organism: Trametes hirsuta; assembly: GCA_001302255.2. Taxonomy (NCBI): domain Eukaryota; kingdom Fungi; phylum Basidiomycota; class Agaricomycetes; order Polyporales; family Polyporaceae; genus Trametes; species Trametes hirsuta. Next base: position 2,428,763 of record CP019379.1, read on the forward strand.
TCGCTCGCTGTATGCACCGCTTTCTGGGTTGTGTCATATCATCGGTGCTGCCCAGTGTGCCATAGGTCAAGTTATTCTCTTTTACCCTGCCCACACGAGGATGAAGACTGCCAGATGCACGCACGAACACCCAGGCGGTTGGTCAATCTGGGCGGCTCGTTCATCTGTACGTATCGTACCACGTCGATGAGTATTAGCTAGGTATCAGTAGCCGTCTATTGATGAAGTTGATTCGACAGGGCCATAGTGCACATGGCTCTGAGCTCGGAGGCGAGTCCCGGGAAGGCATAACACGCTACTGCTTGTCCGAAGTGGATGGAATCTGTCAGGTCGCCTGGTGCGTTCGCTTGAGCTATTTCATCTCCCGAAAACGCTTTGCATGCCACCGCGCCCACTTCCTTTCCCGCATTCGCATCGCCACAAAATCCGTGTGGAAAGTTCCCGCTCCGTGCGGCCGCTGCTCCTCTTCGGCGGTCAAGTCGTGAAGTTGTACGAGAGGAACGCTGCCACCACCATCGGGTCCCCGGGGGCCGCTCCCGCGCAGAACGTCTCATCTAAGCCCGGGGGCGCGATGAAAGCCGGAGGAACCCACGACTGCTGCGATACTTGTGTGCGCGGCACCAGCGTCTGCAGGGGTGAAGGCGCATTCAAGGCATTTAGGTGACCAACGATTGAAGGCTTCAATCTCGCGTATATGGGAGATAAGTTACGTGTGTCACGCACTTCATTTAATGTCGGCTCCCATGGTGTGATCAAATGAGTCGGTCACATCTCGCCCAAGCATCCGTTATCACGATGACAATACTAATACGATGCTCATATCTGCATAGAGTCCGAGCATTCCGGGTACGCAAGATCAGTCACTCTAGCATCATGGTAAGCGTGTCATCATGGTAAGCGTGTCATCATGGTAAGCGTGTCATCATGGTAAGCGTGTCATCATGGTAAGCGTGTCATCATGGTAAGCGTGTCATCATGGTAAGCGTGTCATCATGGTAAGCGTGTTAATTGGTAGTGGTAAATTCGATTTGAGAACTACAGGACGACATGCAGAAGGACTGAAAAGGAACACGGAGCAGATCAAGCCTATTTCGCGGACTTTGCACGGCTACATTACGAAGCGGCCGACGCTGTGTTGGGGTTTGAGGCAACCGGCGGCTCGTCGGGGTGGCAAAGCTCGAACAGTATGTCGCCGCTGTTGCTGAATATGGGGGTTCCCAGGCGGTATCTTCCCCCGAATGGATGGAAGTACGGCCATACCGGCTCTCCAGAAGGCCGCTGCTCTCCCACCTTGGCGAACAAATCGTCGATGTTGAGTGCCTTCGGGAAGATACCTTCCAAATGCTGCTGCGGATTCTTTACGCCGGTTCCAACGAGCTTTCCCCAGTCTGTAGCTGTGTCTTGGGTCGGTCCGTGTAGCGTGCTCGTAACTTTGGGCGTAGACAGCTCGCGTAGTTCACCCGAAATCACGCTGCGAGCCGCGTCGACCGAAAACGTCACGCTCCATTGAACTGCAGCGCGCGCTCTTTTCAGCAGAGGTTAGGCTCGTTTAGATTGTATATGTGGAGACAGAATAGTACTAGGACTCATGAGCCAGATTGAACGTGTTTGTCCGTGTCGTTCTCCATTTGATCAATGTTTGCCGCGAGTTCAGCTTTCCCCGTAATGATAATTCGGAGCATCGCAACGGTGTCGACTACAATAGCAATCGAGAGCTCGTTCTCTGTGAGACCTGTAAAACGTTCTAGGTCAAACAACAGGGTATCAACGCATGTCAGGATCTGTTGTGGACTTACAGGTTATCTTGACGTTTTCCTTGTACTCCATGGAACTACCCTCTTCATAAAAGACCCGTTCTATCCGGTGCCTCCACAGATAGCTCGTATGGTCGAGGGCACCTGCCGATGCGGCCTTCTTTCGCCATCCAGTAAGTCGCTTTCCCGCAACATCTGCTCACGTCCGCAGCTTGAGCGATTCCAAACTTGGCTGGATAGAGTCGACCATCTCTGGAACTAATGTTGTTCGTGCATTGATGCGTGCCAGAGGCTCTACGATGACGAGCCGGAGGAAGGCGAGGTACACGACAGCGATGGTACCGTGCGAGAACCCTGTGCCGAGAGAAGGGAAATGGGGGATACAAGAGTTTGATAGGGATACCACCACGTCCAAGTCTTCCTTTGAAGATTCATATAGGATAGGCTGGCGGGTAGGGTAACCCGAGAAGATGCTAGACCAGTTGTCGACGGTAACTTTGACACTGCCGAGGATGTGATAGCGGACGGATTTTGGTGCATAGGCAGGGATTGTGCTCTTTCTGTTACACTGGCAGAAGATGGGGAAGCTGGCGATGACATGAAGGCTACTCCCCTGGAGAACATTGAAGTATCCTTTGGTTATATAGGCAATAAGCGACTCTTGACAGTTGTGCATTGGCCCGGCCTTTCCTCCTTGAGTTTGGAATGTTACGGAGTTCAAGTTGGATTGTGCGAGAAGAGGTTTGGCATCTGCCATGTTAGGGTGGACATGACTCGGAGGAATAGTGTGCTCGATCCCAGAATAAGGGATCCAATGTACTTACGGGCCAGATCCAGAACAAGGTGATCAAACTCACGACCGTCCTGATACATTTCTCCCAAAAATCACAACGGCGCCTCATCCCGGTTGCGATGGTCCTCATGTTCGCGTCTCGATATCGACTACGAAAGCTAGATGTACCGCATTGATTATTTTGACTTGACCCATCATCCCCGATTTCTGGGGTCTTTAAAAACCAAAATTATGAATAAATCAAGATTGTATCGAAAACGACACGGAGACACCTACGTCGGCAGCGGCAACCTGACCCCCTTCGAAAAGGGCATGAATGAGCAAGTCTCAAGATTTACTGATAAAACTGCCTGCATTCCGCTGAGAAGATAGATCCGCCGCCGCCCAAAAGATGCATTGAACGAAGTCCCACGAGGCCACATCTTTAGTAGTGTTAAGGTCCCGAGTCCTCAACTGGCCTTGAGCAAATGACGCCTCATATTAGTCGTCAGTACGTTCATTTCGGAAGCCTGGTAGGGTCACTACTCTCTGGGACGACTAGATACTTCATTATACACGGAATAAAGAGTTGATGTCAAGCGTCCTGGAATACTCCTCCGAGTCGGTTGTGGTCATATCAGTGCGCGCACCCTCGTCTTGAATTGTTCGAATGACCCCAGTGCTTTCATGAGAAGCACCGCCCTGTTATGTGAAAGAACGTGTAGTAGGTCTACAGGCCCTCTTGGACACTACGCCGTTGGTCATTTATGGCTTATCAAGACGTCTAGGAACTACTAAGCGTTCTCCAATAACGTTATGCACGCACGCAACCCCTGCTAACACTAACTACTACAGCGGCCACTTCCGTTCCTGATTTGAAGGGCCGCGAAAGGATTGGCCAGAGTGCGTCGAATGAACGCTCATGGTCGCCCTGAGTTGTTAACGGCATTGGAACACAACGCCGAGGCGAATTCAAGGCACCGTTCTAGCGCGGCCACCAGCACCACTGGAGTAGACGATCTTGCCACAGAACCCCAAGCTACCTCAACGTGTGCCGGTAGTGCAGAGGCCCGGACCATTCAAGCACCCACCAATCACTGATAACTGACGAGTAGATACCGATATCAGTGTGGGCTTCCTCGCCATCACCCCACAGCCGTGCAACCAAGGTTCAATTGAGCGCCGGATCTCGGCTGGTTCGACGGTGCCTTCGTCCCCTCGAGAACTAGCCGACGGCGTGGCACGACATATGCACAACGTTGGTACCCTCGTTTGCCGCCACACGACATATCGACATGCTGCAGCTCGTACGTTATGCGCGGCCACGCGCAGAGAGGGAATAAGTGTATAATCGACTCCGGACCATCCCGGTAGTCCACCTTCGCAGGGGGGTAAGTAACTTAGAGTTCGTCGTGCAATTTGTCGATAGAGGCCTCGTCTGCCTCCTCCACATCCTCACCCTTGAGTCTTCGAGCGAACTTGGAGATCTCCTCGTCATAGACCTCCCACTCGGGTATTTGCTTTGCCCTGTCCAACTTGGGCTCTTTCTGTAGACGACGTGGGCCTGAGCGACGTTGTGTAAAGAACATATAGGGCTGTCTTACCGTGAGAGGATTTTGACAGAGATCGATTGTCTTCGCTCGGTCCAAACGATCCTTGCCGCCTTTTCAACGTCGAAAGGATCAGATACATCAGGATATGCGGTAGTGAGAGTAATACGCACACCACGTCTCGCACTATGTTGTAATAGGCATTTTAGCACGTCTCTTACGCACACTGTCGCACTGGGACCTACCCATAACCAGTCTTCAGGCAGGGAGAACTACCGAAATAGGTTAGTATCCACCGAGATCCTCGTACGTATCAGCGTAGATACGTACGATCGGCACTTCGCGCTGCAAGTTGTTCGGTAAATCTAACCAGGCCATTCAGTACGAAGGATGACGGAGTCATTTAATTGTGATACCTTGGTCGAGGTTGGCCAACGAGTTGGGATCTGCAGAGAGCTGCTGGTAGTGGCCTCGAAGCATATCCTGTAAGAGGTGATTAGAGAAATCCCCCATATCATCTCGCATTTAGGCATCTTACGCCAGCGGCCATCTGTATCAAACGCCGTCAGTGCGTGGCGAGAGGTGTAGCAGCGAGAAACAAAGAACCTGGCGGAAGCGAACAAGATCCACGACGTATAAAGCACTGTGAAGGGCTTTCAGCACATCCGGGCGCCCCGTGGAGAGGAAGTGCATTCACCTGATATGGTACGGCATCCCATGCAGGAACTCTTTCCAGTATCCAGTCTTCCAGAAGCGGAACCCTTCAGTGTCGGGATTATCGTCTCCCATTGGCACATATCCATAAGGAGCACCGTGTAGGTTCAGATCGACAAGCTCCTTCAGATCCGCACGGACAATCTGATCTGCGTCGACAAAAATGACCTTCTTGAGGTCCATGGGGAACAATACGTCGAGGAAGAGGATCTTGTATGCCCAGATAATGCGCTGCTTCTCCGTTTGCGCGCGGAGCCAAGACGGCCATTTGTAGGTCACCAGTTCGTACTGGAAGTCATATTCTGCTGCAAAGCGAGGCAGGAATTCCTGAGTGTGACGTGTGAGCAGGGCTCATGTGCAATGCAGCGTTATACGCACAAGGAAAGAGGGAGAGAGGAAGTTGTCGATGAACCAGAACTTCACACTACTTTTCGTATGGCGGAGCACGCTGAGGATCATGATCGAGGCGAAACGCTAGATATACGGGTGAGCGCCGAGTAAGAAGGACTGTCATCGTATACTAACCTCGTACAAATGACCCGATGCGACAGTGAAGATGTTTATCTCAGCTTGACCGTCGTCCACCGGGACCAGCGCTTTCTCTTCTTTCTTGCCCCCAAATAAGGACGATACCCTGCTGTTTGTTAGTGCGAAAACCCTACGAAGGCGCCCTAAGCACTTACTTTGAGAGCAGGCTGTCGACAATATTGTGTTCCTCCTGGTGGAAATTCTCTGCACGCAATACGTCCTCCCGCTCCATACCCGAGCGTCTCATAAGGCGCGGGTATAAAGTCACGCCCTCGAAACTCGTAACAGTTACCTCGTCGCCTGCCTCGTTCACCACGGGGCTGTTCCAGCCCTCGTTCCCCACGCTCTCCATCTCGAAGATTTCCTGCCCACGTCCCGGCCGAATCTCCAGGCGGTATACACCCGGCTTCGTACGGAATTGAAGGTACCCTAGGTTCGCCATGACGAGCGTGTCCGCGATGGGGCTCGCGTCGCTCGTGACAAGCTGCATCTGTAACCCGCGTGGTGGGGAGTTCGTCGCCGTCTCCCGCGCGTGACCCTCAACCACGAGGTAATCGAGGTCAAAGACGGCCTTGAGGCCATGCGTGAGGTCCTGCGTCGAGAGTAGACCTAATTGAATGTTATCGAGATCGTAGATAGTTTCCTTGGGCCGGATGAGCCACGATTGAGGGGCGTCCATTGCGAGAGTGTAGATCGGTTCCGAAGGCAGGCCCGTGAAGCGGGTTCTTGCGTGGATCTCATTCCTGTACGGTATGAGCTAGAATCGAACACCAAAATGGCATCGAGTACTGACCCATGTTCGTCAAACGTCAAACGGGGTAGAAGGTTGTAGCGATAGAAACGTTTCAGGGGAAGCTAAAACCACGATTCATCACGACTGTCAGAGATGACACGGTGATACACTCACCTCCGTATGTCTGGCAGGGTTCATATGGATCTCCACATGGACGCCGGGCATTTCGGACAACCACTGTGCGGGATTAGTCTGTCGAACATTACCAAGAAAATAGGAATCGTACCTCTAACAAGCTCGACCACTTCTGGGCCTCTTCGCTGAGCGGATTGATAAGAGCACCGATCTGGTACAAAGCGGTAGACTCATCCCCAAGGGTAAAGGTTCTACCGCGAAGACTGAGCATACGAAGCAGCAGAAGCATTAAGACGGACGCACGTATAATCGCCACCCAGTCTACGATAGTTTCGGAGACGTGGACGCTCGGGCGCGTTGAAGAGGCCCGCCTCACTAGGATCGGGGAGTTGAATCGAAGAGACGATTGAGGAGGCGATCGACGTGACCTCCGCGACGACCTCCCTGAGTGCGAAGGTCAGTCGTGCCACGATGCACCCTTTCCCGCATACCCCACACACCTGGTGGCATTCTGCAAAGACTCCTGCACCGCGAGAAGAGCCTCGTGTACCGGCTTTACGCGTTTGTGGTGCTCGAAGGCCGCCAGAGTTTCGAAGTCATCTGCAAGGAACTCCCCGGGGTTCATAGGACCAGCCAACTGTGAGACCGTCAGCATATACATGAGGGCGCAGGGCAAAGATCATCACGCACTCGGCCGTTCACAATCACAGCCTGCTTGCCAGAACGGAGGTCGAGCTGTCGTGCGACGAAGCGACCGGCGTTGGCGTATCTCTCCAACGCAATGGGGTCTTCGGGGAGGTCTGCGAGGATTTCCTCTACGTCGCTCGTCGAGAGTGGAACCTGGGCATCGTCTTGTGCAGACTTGTCGAGGCCGAGTATGTTGAGAAGACGCTCGGGCGTGGCCCTAGAAAGAGCGTCCCCAACGATTAGCCGCCCTAGCAGCGATGAGGTGGTACCCAAGCCGGGGACTTGGCCGGAGGACGCAGTTGAGGGCGTGTGAATGAAAGAGAGGCGGCTGAGCGACTGGGGCGTCTACGTGGTTGGGTGTCAGCGTTGCATCAATCGACATACCTTCGGTAAACCTACTATCGACTTGAGCGCCTCTCCAGCAAGGGCGCGCCCTTCCTCGCTGTCGAAATCGGCCACAATGTACGTTGTGAGCGGAACATACTCCACCTCCGCTATAGAGCCGTACGGCATAGCATCAGTAAAGTGCAGAACCAGAGACCCGGAGACAGCACAGACCGGGATACACGAACGCGCCGGGTGTGCTGTTCAGGCCGTTGCGCTCAATGAGCTCAGGCAGACTAAAGATCCGCACGTTGCCAGGCTTTTGCGAGGCATGAATGTACATATTACGCCGTTTCGCCGTCGTAGGAAGGTCGTAGAAGTACGTGGACAGCTTCTCCGCGTCGTCCTCGGTGAGCTCGCCCTTGTAGACCTGCGTAGGCGTTGACGCTCCCGTAAGACAAATGCAACGTCTCGCATTGGGTGGGAAACCCACCTTGTACTGCAAATGCTGGAGCTGCTGGTTATATTCCATCTGGAGATACTGCAAGAAGCTCTGCGCACACGCATACCGACGTCAGTGCCTCATGAAATATCCCATTGGGTGATCGACATACATCATCCAAGTCGAAGTGCTTGCCGTTCACGAACACATGTCCCTGCGGCGCCGCCGCTAGGGTCGCACCCAATCGTTTCGCATACTCACGTGCGCCCTCGAGGTCGCCCTCTTCTCCGTCGAGGATAGAATCGAGGTCGTTCACGATCTCGTTGGAGTCCTCGCGAGTCCCGAGCAAGTCGTTGTAGCTCTTACGTACCAGCGCCGCCGGACTGCGGAGCTCCGCAGGCGCATCTCTCGGTACAAGCTGTGTCCCACTTCAGGATTAGCACCATGCGCGCGATACCACGCGCCCCGCTCGACACGCACCGAAGAGAAATATTCAAGCGCGAGGTCTGCACCGAATGTATCCACGACGTGGTAGAAAAGACGCGCCATGCGTTTCGCCTCTTCGCTCTCGACGAGAGGTGCGACACCCCAGCGGAATGGGAGCCCGCGGGCGACGAGCCCGCCAACGGCGGACGCGAGGAACTCAATGCTAGCCCTGTCCGAGAGGTCGACCGCGAGCACGACGTTAAACAGGTTGTAGCGCACGCTCGGGAACTGGCCCGGGTACATCTGGCGTAACAACTGGTGCCAGGAGTGTGTCAGAATCCGGTTCGGAGATACACATGCGGCGTACGCACGATGCGCAAGTTGTTTCCCCACCGGGCGTAGCTGGCGTTGCGCAAGGGTCAGCAACGATATGCTACATTGTAGAGCGAAGTGCTACCTACCGCTCGTCTTTCTCGAAGTCATTCAGCCATCTAATTACCTCCCCGCCCTCGGCGCGATCGCTGGCATCAAATAGGCCATCAAGCCCTCCGCCGTTGCTCTGCGCCTGCGCAATCGCGCGGTGCGTTAGTAGGTCGATCGCCTGGGTCGACGAAAGCCCCAGCGACATCAGCGACAACATAGTCGTGCGCTCCCGTCTAATCGCCTTGAGCAGCCTGCACAGTTAACCAATCCGGCCGCTCAGCGCATAAATCCCCCCGATGTAACGTGTGGAGTATAACGTACCCGAACGGATTTAGGTCCTTCTCCTCAAGCGCAACACCATTCAACCAAATAGCGTTGGCACCGCCGGGCGCTAGCGCCTGGTTGGCTGCGACCTCTGTGAGCAGGCTCGCGTTCGCGGTGACGCGCCGCGCGAGTGCCCCCGCGTAGCGCGGGAAGTTCTGCGAGAGTTGCTTGAGCGTCGAGAGGCGCGCGCGGGGCTCCTCCGCATCGTAGATGAGCTGCGTCGCCTGCATGCCGATCTCTATAGGCACAAGGAATGAGCCTTCGGGGGCATAATAGGGCGAAGATACGACGCACCGAGGAGCTCGGCTTCGGTGAGCGGCGCCGTCACATCGACGGCATCGTCCAGTGGATACTGCTGTAGACCGGCCACCACGACGTCTTCCTCCTCCTCGTATTGCGGCTTCGATGGGTTCTCTTCGCCGGTACTGCCGCCGCTCCCACGTTGCAGCCGATCGTCCACCGCGAGGTAGTCCATCTTCTTCAGATCGAGCGCAACACCGTACCCGGACAGATGCGTGCGCACCTCTGCGTTGCGGTCGGCAGGGGGCACAGGTCGGAAGACGTATGTCAGGTGCGGGGCCGGGCCGCGAGCTGCGGCGTATAAATACACGTGCAGCGCGTGGAAGTTGGTAGACGACAGCGAGGCGTAGAGGATCGCCGTGCGCGGGGGCGGGGTTAGGGTGCGCGTCGGGTCAGGGAGAGCATGGTCGAATGGGAGCAGCTTCGGAGAGGCGGGAGACCTGGCGGCAAACGCTGAGACCAAGATACGAAGCAGCGCGAGTAAGGATACTTACGTGTGGTTCTCTACAGCTTGAGGGGAGTCTATGCCCTCGACGGACACGAGACGCGCAAGCGTGTCTACGTCGCATACAACCTGTCCGTACCAATCTACCCAGGAGCCACAGTCCTCGTCTATGCGCGCGCTGTGGTGGTCATTATAGTATTGGAAGAATGCTTCTAACTTAGGGCTTGCGGAGTGCAGCGCGACGTGCATCTCTGCTGAGACATAGGCACCGGGTTGGCTCAATAAATCTAGTGAGAGAGCCGTCTGGAGGACATGTTGCTGCTGATGCTCCGAGGAAGAGCGGCCAGAGGGTAGAGGGAAAACATCCGGGTCGGTCACGGCATCGAGTAGGGGGAAGAAGGCGTCCGGTTCTTCGATTGTGACAGCTTCACTAACATTCCAACAGTAAGTTAGCAAGTGTTACACGAGAGACGAATGTGCCCTCCTCTGAAACGGTGAGGTGAATACCCGAGACGTATTGCGGCAACTTTATGGTCCCACAGATATTCAACATTGCAGCCCGAATAGCCCATTCCAAGGAGACAGGACATTGTAGAGGCCAGCCTACCGTACCGGACCGACCGCAGCCTGCATGGATATCCGCGCTACTTCGTATTTACAACTAGGGATGCATGTACTTTCCGTTGGCCCGTCGACGACATGCTCCAACCCCCAGAAAAGGGCGGGGAAGTAGTGGCCTGGAGCTATCAAGTAGCCGCCTGGACGGACGCAACACCAACAAGGAGTATAACGCCTCCTGGTCGATGCTTCCGTTCGCGCGAGGGAACAATTCTGGATATGTGGAATAGGACGCAGCTCTCGAGGTGTCGCCTTTCCATCTCATCCCTCTACCAGCAGAAATAAACAAACCCGCAGATCACACAGGGAGCAAGGGCGAATTTCCCTCCAATAACAGTTCGCCTTACTGCCCACAGCCCAGTCGCCTCCCAAGCTTGAACAAAACCGCCATTGCAACAGGCTCCGCTATGGCCGCAAGCCAAAAAACAGTGACACTCACATGCTCTCTAGTAGCAAAGGTTGTGCTGGCCATGACGTTCTGAGGTCGACATTAACCGAAGGTTTGGCAGCAGAAGCACGAAGAAGAGGCCATGTGAGAAGTAAGAGACCGAGCATAGAACGTCTCCCTCTCCAAACACAGAGCTCGTATGTTTGACAATAGTTCCAGGACTAGCAAGTGCAGTAAGCAGAATATGTCAGCTAGGTATCGAGGTAAACGGAGTAGTGTAGCCGGTTAGTGAGCAGACTGAGACTGAGCAGAGCAGGATCGTGGCAGCGAAGAGCGCAGCGGGCCATCGCAGCCGCTCACGCGGGAGAATAAGCGCCGCAAATGCCACGTCCTCAATCGCGGTCATGTGATGAATACATCTCATCTTGGCACGCGTCGAGTCCAGTCATAAGCGCCCAAGCGACCTCATCCACAAGGCGGGGATCCCCCTATTTTTCACCGAAGGAAAGGTGTAGTGCAAGGTCACATTCCTCCAGTTTCATAGCAAAGGTCATCGAAAAGGCTTTCCGTTTGTGCAGAAAGTGACCACATTGAAGAAAAGGCGATACGAAGGTTACTAGCGCCCACTATTTTTGGGCTACTTTTCTCTTGTGAAAAATAGGGTAATCCCCGTCGTGCCATGAACCCCCCTGTGGGCTCAGCCAAGGTCATTGAGGCAGCCAATCCGCAGTACTAGCTATAGGGCGAGAGTTCGAAGTATCCCGGGGGAATTCCATGCCGGTCGTGGGCTGTAGCGGTCACCTGGGCTAACGCAGTAGGGGCACCGCTGACCCGCCCCCAATGGTGAATTCCTGGCACGTAGTAACGCAGTAACCGTGCAATATACATCTACATGCTTCATTTTCCTGTATCTCCTCAGCAACGTCACCATACCGCACATCTTTGCCCAATAAGAACATGTGCGCACGTTGGTATGTGGTTTCGAATCTCTGGAATTTGAAGCGAAACGTGGATGAGGGCCTTCTTGTATCGTCCCTGTGTACATCGTTCACCCAGCATGTGGAAGATCGAGCTCAACACATGCGCCCGGTCTCCGTGGTCTCTGCGCCGTAGTTTTCGATGGGAGCGAAGTGGAAGGCCAAGAGCTTTCCGGTCTGCGCCTGAATCAGCTGAATGCCAGAGTTTGGCGCGAAGAATGGAGAGAACAAGTCGACCCAAGTTTCGCGAAGTTCACTTCCGCAAAAAGGTGCGGAAGTAGGCAGCAGGCGGACAATCGAAGACAAGATGAGAAGACAATCATGCACATACCTCACGGCGGCAGTCTTTTCAAGAAGCCTCGTGTTTCGATCGCCCGAAGGTCTATTAATTGGTGAGCAATGGGTTCGCATTGGCGCTCAGGGTAGATGCACCAGACGGGTAGTTCGCAGCTTTTGCGCCCTTCTGCTGCGAGGCCGCAACTTCGTCAGATAATTTGATATAGCTGAAGGCAGGTGTACACCGCTGTCCCTTGAGACCATACGCACCTGCATATCGTACATCTGGAGGATCGCCGTGTTCACATCCGGCAGGATGCGTGGGGGGGTTCAATGTATTTCAAGGATTCTCAGGACCGCGACACGCACAATACGCGTGCTCACCCTATCACCCGCTCAGGAATCAGATTTATTTGCCAGATAAAACGACTTTAACTTACGGAGTTTGAGTCCAGAGTTACCCTGCATGGTGACGTTTACGCCCCACCAGCGCGAGTGTACCGGGGGCTCTAGTATCAGTAACAGCCGTCGTTAGCGAACTTGAGTAACAGGTTTGTCAGGTCTCCCAATCTCCCCTAGCGTTAGCTTTGCATGAGGATGGTCGTAATTATGACGGCCTGGGCCTTAGGCAATGGAAAGAAGAGAAGCCAAGCTTTATAACCTGCCAGCACGGTGGACCACTGACTGTACTAGGTGGACCAGCGGCGGCAAGTGGCGCAGTCGGCTTCCTCGTGACCCGTGACGCTGTGTTACTTTAAATGTGACGTTGGCGTCTGCACGACCAGGTTCTCGCTGTTTTACACGACCACCGGTAACGAGATACCCCGTATCATCCGCTGGACCACTTATCCAAAGCATACCGTTGTGCCACCTTGTGTATTCAGTGTAAGTTTTTCCATCAAGGTATGGATGCTTCCTCTACTTATACGGGCGCCGGATAGATTCGTATCAACCTGCCGACATTGCCAGGAGAAACGCCTGTTCCGAGTTCACGCGGCATGGACTCCGAGTCTACGTTCCGTAGTAATGTGTCGTACAATGTGATAAGAAGCCATGAGAATCATCGTACCCCGTGTTCTCGAAAGCTTACCTTCTGGATCAAAGTTGTGCCATCTATTAAATGACGGCGCGGCCCGCCCCTCGTTTCGTCCTCATGGTGGCATGACCCACGATCCAGACATTCACATCTTCAAACAAACTCTTCGCTGCGCTCATGGTGACTGACGATATGACCAGATATAAGTATCACGAATGTCGATGCTTGACACAACAGTTACCCTGTAGTTGACACCCCTAGTCTCATCCAGTCCAAGTCATGTGCATCGGCGAGAACCTCGCACCGTTTGCTGCTTACTATCTGAACGCTCAACTCTCCGCGTTGTACGAAAACTCACTGAAATGTGTCGCTGAACATCCCGATGCCCAAAGCGAGGGCAACCGTGCGTGTTTTCATCGTCGGTTTCTCTTTTCGTATGTCGTAGCTGACGCAAGCGAACAGACCGCTTTTCTGCCCTCGCTAGATTCGTGACCAGTGCTGTATCCGGCCAGACGTACTCTGTTTTCATCGCCAATTTCGGAAAACCTGAACTACAATTCATCTGTAACCACAACGCCGTCCTGAAACTGAAGATCGAGTCTGTTCGGGGGTCAGTGTCCCTTTCTCTCGCAATGAGATGCTGCATTTAAACAGTAGAGTTCAGCCCTTTGCAGCTTGGAGCCATCTTTGTCGATATTCTTGTCCCATTCTTTTCACAGACCTCTGAACTTCCGCTCCCTTCTCACTTCGGTCATACGGTCAAATTCGACATCCTCAACTTTGATGGTCAGTATTTGTCTTGTCTGAGTAGCTCGAATCCCCTCACCATACTCACCGTCGCATTACCCACAGATGCTACGATCCTTTCAATCTCGGAGGAAAAGGACGGTTCCAAGTCGGACATCGCTGGACGTACGATCCTTGAGAAGCACCTGATCAAGTACCTCCAGGTTCTTCAAGAAGCGAAACTTGATACTTTCTTTGCTCTCCCTCAGACGTACCTCGAGGTTGGGCAGGATGGCCACGACGAGTCCCACGGCCCTCATGCCGTCTTTGACCACGCTCTCGCCGAACATTCCTCAAAGATTCGGATGTCCTCGCTTCGCGGTGTCACAGTCGAGAAGATTAACGAGCATATCTTTTCAGCATGGCTTGCCTGCTCGATGAGCAAGACGCCCGAGGTGTCGGACCGAAACGCGGACTGGGGTCCACGTTGTCTGGTGGAGTACCGATTCTGGGAGAGCTCCTCGGAGTGCTTGCATTTCGAGTTCGAAGCGCCGCGTGTCAATATTCTCTGTCCCGAAGAGATGGTTTTAAGCTTTCAAATCAAGAAGGTGCAGGTGCTCAAAGACGACGGGTACGTCACGACTCCTCCAACGCTCTTGCCCCGGACTGAACGAGGCGGACAACAGGCCCGTGGCAGAATACGAAAATTGGAAATTCACGTTCCTCGTGTACACAACGTGGACGACCGACGACAGCGGCGTCACCGTCAGGATTGACTTTTCTCGAGGTACGGCTCTTATGTCTGGTCGCTCGAGGCTCTGTGGACCCTGTTAACGTCGCATACCCAGGGTATCGTCACCATCCGTCTCTGGAGGATATACCCGCCAAAGAGTGGCCAGATGACGCGCTACAGTTCGAACATAAACAGCGCATCGTCGACGTCCTTGACGGCCACTACATCGAGATCCTGCAACGCATCGACTTTGGCTTACTGTACTCCCACGACACCCGTTGGGAGCGAGTCAGCGGAGGACCGGAGCCGGAAGTCCCGGAGTATCCTGCCGGCATCTGGGGCAACCCTGAACTCGACGATGCGAGTAAGGGGGGGTTACAGACGGCCGACCTAGGCTCCTTCGACCAGGTGGTCGCAATCTCGCAGGAGTCCATCAACTCGTACCTAGCGACACTTTACGAGAAGGCCAGCTCCATCTTCAAGACATGGACATACGGCCGCTTCTTCAGTGCTACGTTCAAGAGGCCGCAGCTTCGCATTCTCAGTAACAAGCGAGCGATCCTTTGGATACATCTACAGGAAGGTTCTTATATGCCCTTAGACGGCTCCGAGGTGCCACGGCCGGAGTGAGCGGTATCGCCTTACATGCATTTTGAAGCTTGTACTGAAAACGTCGTGTGATACCGACAGCGACATCCTCGAGGATAACAATCACTCAGCGAACGGATCGCGCTTGGCCTTCGAAATCAAGATCAGGATGGTGGCGCACCACCAGCTTGAAACAGAATCAGTCGAGGCCGTCCAGAAGCAGCCAGCTTTTATCGCACACGGCGGCAAGCAAGGATGCCAATTGCAGCACATCACCCTCGACTTCGAATGTGAGTTCGCACTGTCCACCACTAGATAGCTGAGGACGGCATTGATCCGAGGCATCTCCTCGTTCTAGGCCCTCAATACGTGCATAAGTATTCCACCATCAACGTTGGAGGTAGCACGCGGGACTTGCAGTCGCTTCTCGTCTATATCAGCAAGGCGTACTTCGAGGCCCTTCGCAGAGAAGGCCTCCACGTCATCGCGAGCATACCAACATGGCCCACCGGGGTGGGCGCTCCACCATACGCTATGACGACCGTCGACTTCAGGATCCACTGCGACCGCGAGGTCACCCGTGATAACTGGGCAAGCATGACAACAAACCCGCCAGTCCTCCTCGTTGTAGGCATATGCGGTTCCGACGATATGCCCTCGAAAGACCTGTCGCCGTCGACCATGTTCATACCGCGCCTCCGCGACTCCCGCCTCGGATTCTCGCACGGCACCGTTGCGATCGCAAAACAAACATTCATCGAGCGCGCGGTGCTTGTACCACTTGCTCGAGTCAATGCGCTCACCACCCTGATCCCCGAGAAGAGCGCGCTGCTTCCGGGCAGCAGACCACTGAAATTGAAGACTTGGTTCGCCATCGCAGGTGAAGACGTTCAGAGTTTCCCTACCAACTGGTGCTGCCAGCCGCCCGACGAACGCGGCTTCCTGAGGTACCTATGGAGTCACAAGGCGGAGCTCACGTACAGGTACGAGACGAGCTGTAATCGGTATATTCGTGACCAGAGGATCGTTTGTCAGTTTCGCATCCTGGCGAATCTCGGTTACTCGTTTGCTCACTTTGTATATAGGTCACACTGAGAACTGGTTGACCGTCCCTACCGTGGTTGGGCAAGGTCCTCCCCGCATCCAAATCGACGGGAGGGTTGAACTCAGCATGTGCTCCACCGAGACGCCAAAGGTCTATGGGGGTCAGATTGAAGCTATGGAGGGCGATAAAGCGGAGCTGCTTACCCGGTCGTGCGTATTTCCCAGCACAAAGGCGATTTCCATCTCTGACTGCAAACCGGCATTTCTAGCGCTCGTGCATCCGTCCGATGGGGTCTGACATTCACCATTGATGCGGCGGCCAGCACCGTCAGGGTCAAGGCATGCGATACCTCCACGAACTCTGCATATATCCTGGAGGAACCTCCTAGGGACGCGGTGCAACCTGGGGATCATATCGAGGACCCGGAACGTCTCCTCCGAGGCGCCTTCCCCCCCAACGTCGACATCACCGACGTACTGGCCGAGGCCGACCAGACCGGCGTTATGGCGGAAGGAGCCTGGGCCTTCCTCTATCCGTCCGGAGGGGCGTATCGTCTGGGCACGCCCGCATTCAATGGTACAGGTGACCTCATCCTTGAGCTCTGCCGCATGGGTTCGCCTCCGAACGCAACTAAACCCAACGGATCGTCCGCGCGGAACGGGTTGAAGTTTGCAGGTGCCTCCGCGTTACTGTCAAAGCTAAGGGCGCCCCAAAGCGCGGTATAGTCAGAAACAATCCTCGGCCCGACTCACCATCTTGTGCTGAAGCGGCGCGTATTCGCAGCCTGTAACGGTCGCATTCATTCATGGCATTCAGTTATAGTTCCGCACGTTTTGCGCTTCCCGACTCGCCATACCTCCGTCGTCTTGTATAACTACCCGATGAGTATATGTTCTCCCCTATATGACGCTGTTTCTCTCCGCAGCTCCAATGACGCTCAGAGGCGCAATATTAGTGTGAAGACAGCTTGCGTGGTGCGTCCAGGTCGGATCATTTGACTGCGCCGGACGCCCCCGTGAGCAAGCCAGTGAAAAAGCGATCGTAAGGTTGAGTGCATGCGACAGCGAAAACTGGACATGTTTGATGACGCTGCCTATTGAGGATGCACGTTTGTCAGTCGGTACATCTTCGTCGGAGTGGTCCCAAACAAAGCTCACCAAAAGCGGTATACTCCGCCCGAGGCGCTGAGCTAATTCAATAGCGCCCGGTAACTCATTTACTTAACGTCGGATGGGCTCACTGGCCCCTAACTTAAGAGCAACAATATCCATAACACTTCGACTTGGGAAGTCGTTGAGTTCGGACCTTGACAAACATGTTCATATACATCGAACATGTCCCTTGAATGAGTCCACCAGGGAAACACTAGGAAGCAGCGGCGCGGATGGTCTCAAACACTGAACAGGGCGGATTGATCTTGGCGGTGCTAACTTTGCTTACCCTCCGCATAAGCACTTGTCAACATCAAATTCCCCCCAAAACTGGTCGCCATCTTCCTCGACGTGCTGGACGCTGAGCTCGACGTCCCTGACGTCTCTGACGCCGCCTGTTGCCTCAAGGACCTTTTGCGCCGCCATTCCTTAACCTATGTCCCACCATGCGCAGTCCTCGCCATTCTCTCGACTTTCACGACTAGCTCACCCATTCAGGTCTAATCCTTCTTCCCCACTTGCTACCGAGCCTCCATCTGAAGACTGGTACATTCCTTACCATGGACCCGTCGAGCCTCCGAAAGACGAGCGAAATACGGATAGTTGGGGACATCTGGTGAGCGGATGGTTGATGGAGAACGAGGACGGACGGGCGGAGCGCTCGCCTCGAGTCCGAGCGATGTCGAACGCGTCTCGGATGGGGGACGAGAAACGTAAGAGCTCTCGAGTCCAGCCGTCTCTCATTAAGCTAGACCAGGCGGGCGGTGTTGGCGACACTCCCGTGCTCGCGCGGCCACGACGTTCCCAAGAGGTCCCGGTGCATCACCGCTCGAGTCTTGCAAGCATCCTCACATTCGGGCACAAGAAGGCGCACAGGTTACAGCACTCGTCTTCGGCCGGGGACCTGCGGAAAGAGCCTGTTCCGTTATTACCTCAGGAGGGGCTTCAAGACCCAAATCCTCCTCCCGCTTTCCCTCGACGCCACCCTTACGCCTATGCGATGCCCGCACCAACGGCCCCGCCTCCTCCACCGGTTTCCAGCCCGGTCGTTACGACGACTCCCCGCAAGAACCCCAGTGCTTCCAGGTTCTCCGTAAAGCTTCTAGATCCTCTTGCGGAAAAGCCGACTGCGCCCGCGTACCTCCTCCCTACGCCCCGACCCTCGCGAATTAGCATCAAGGCCTCCATGTCGACTCCCAACCTACGCCAGGCAACAGGGAGTACAGCGGTCCTCCCGAAGGGCAAGAATCGATGGCTGTCAGCGGAGACATGGTGCGACGCCTTGATTCTCCCACGGCCGCGGTTTGCCCTGCGCGTAGAAGATGGCGAAAGTAGCGGTCGCATCGTAAGCCCTCCAGGAAGCCCCATATGGCCGCCTGGGGTAGTACCACCTCCAGACGCTACAGGCGGGAAGACGTTGAAGAAGGCGCAATCGGCGATACAACTCTCGTCGCGCCAACCGGCGCCAACACCTTCACCACCCCGCCCGGCACCCGTACGGGAGGAACCTGTGCAAGAAGAGCCCCGGGCAGGACCATCGAAAGCAGCACCGCAGAAAGACGACGCGAACGCTCACCTTAAGCCTCCCCGTCCAAAGAGTTTTGCGCTAGACGACCTGGCACTACCTAGCCCTGTGCCGTCGCTATCCAAGTAAGCTCTCCGCAGATCCCACGCTCTTCGATGCGCGTGGTTGGCACGCTCATGCTCATGCTTTCTCGCACGCAGGGTCCTCGAGGACGGACGACGATTAGAGGAGGAGCGCAAGACCTGGCAGCGACAGGCCGCCAAGTCATTTGGCGCTAACCGCGCACGGTCTATGTCTCGGGCGCGCTCGAAATCCGTCGGGTCCCGTATACCGACGCATGGACGGGAACCGAGCGCATTTGACGTGCTCGCAGAGGCAACCTTGCTTGGCAGCCAGAGACGCCGTCCCACGGTTCACGTGCGGGTGCGTCCACCACGCTCCGACGGGCATACCACAACTAGTCTGTTTGGGACGACGACTGCAACTGGGACAGGGACAGGGATCGCCACTTTCACGTCGGCATCGCATGGGCAGACGCGCTCGCGCGGCCATGCGCACTCCAACTCGTTGGGTTCTATCGCGCACTCGCGCTCCGACGAGTCGTTCATGTGGACACCGGGTCATGGACGAAATCATTCCCTCGGCAAGTCTGCTCTTAGAATGGTGCGTACAACCGCGACGACAGCCGCCGGGCTCTGTGGTATTGGTAGTGTTCAGGACGTTGATGACGCGCGGCACAAGGGTAAGACTCCTATGAACGAGAAGGCAGCTGCGATGGAAGAGGCGATACGGCGGGACGGCACGAAAGTGATCCACTTGCGAGACCAACTGCCACCTCGTCCCGACCGCGGGGCTGGCGTTGTCGTGATCACCCCTGCCCTCGACTCGAACTCGCGGACGGGTCAGCTCCATCCAACCGCTGGTCCGAGCGGGCTTCATGGTGTATCTCCGACACCCTCCGCCCAGTCAACTTCTGTGGAGGGCGTTGGAATCGCGATATCCTCGCCGATACCTCCAGACAATAGCTCCGTAGAGGAGCCTGTCCGCATCCCTCATCCGTACGCTCAGGGAGCGAGTTATCCCTACTACCAGCGCACTGCGGGACGTGCGCCGGTGCAGCCTCCACTCCGGATCGCACATTCGGAGAGTTTTGCTACCGCCCCTCCGTCAGAAAGAGCAGTTGAAGACGCTGTCACGGCGCATAGGCAACCCATTATCGTCCACCCATACTCTCCCTATGCGCAAGTCAACCATCCATTCGCTACCATTACTGGAACCGACTCCAGCGCAAGTTCCGGTGTCAAGTCGAGGGCGGAGAGGTCCGGCAAGCATCTGGAAGTTCGTCCACCCCCCACTGCAAGGATGTTTGCGGAGCTCAGGACTGGACAGGTCCGCGAGATTCTCCCAGACGAGATCCAGTATTCTCCCTTCATTCCCACACCCCCCGTTCAGCTGCCGGCAACCTCACAGTCGTCAAGTTCGTCGAGCCATCCGTACGGCCCAGCAAGGAATCGGACAAGCGAATGGGGTTTCGCGGATGCGCTTAGCCATACCATGCAGAGACCGCTCAGCACGGATAGCGGTCTTGGGACGAGCGAGAATCACGAAGTCCCGAACCCGGAGAAGGTGCAAGTTTCGCGCGTTCTAGACGACGTCGACGACGTCATCGTGATCAGCCCTGAACAAGAATACCAGGAGGAAGAAGTCAACGTGGTCTTGCCAGGCTCCAAGACGGGGTCAGGTATCATGGATCGTCGCCGCAATCGTCCGGGCATGGCTCGAGAGGCCACCCAGGCCTCCAACTACACGCTAGCGTCGTCTCCGATGGAGAACATCAATCCCCCGGCGTTCAGGCAGGAGCTGTCCGTCGCACACAGCTTCAACTCCACCGGGTCATCTCCTGGCGTTGTCTCCGAGCAGTCCTCTCCCCCGCTGTCTCCTCGACCGATCAACAGCAATGACGACCTAGACCGCTTCCGCGATTTGTTCTACCGGCCGCCTGAAAGCCGGACGCCTTCGTCTGACGAGCGCCCGGACTTCTCCCGACGTCCGAGCGGCAGTATTCCCATCGAGATGAATGCGCGTAGCACACGCACACTCAGCGGGCTTACGTCCCTCGCACGTCAGCTCAACGAGAACATGGAGGAGATGGAAGCGTACGAGAGCATGATGGAAGGATACGAACGTGAGCGGTCTTCCCCTATGTGGGGCGCGCGTTACGGCGGCGTTGGCGGTCGGCGTTCGGACGACATGGGTCCGGAGCCAACGCAAGTGCTGTCGCAGTCGCCACCGGGGCTGGTCTACGAGCGCGAAGGATCAGGCACACCACTACGACTTCCGATTGACGCGAATCTTGTGCTGTCACAGCCGTCAGACAACGTGCCCGAAGATGTGGAGTCCTCCAGAGCCTCGTCGATGCTGGAAATGCCCCTCGAGGACAATCCTGATAGTAAGTACGGCTTGACAACATAGTCGACGTAATTTCTGACGTCGTTTCACCTCAGACATGCGCATCGGCGAGATCGAGGCCGTCTCCACCCCTCCTATCTTCGCCACGCCCAAGCGGTTCTCGACGCACCTGTCCGCGATGTATCCCGAGGGAGAGGTCAGCCCCGAAAGCGAACACCCCTCGCGCCGCATCGTGTCTCAGCAATCCAGCCTTGGCGTCCCCATGTCGTCGGACGCCGCGCGGTCGAGCTTCATGACCAACACCTCGGGCATGTCCGGCCTGTCCGACTTCCCTGCGCCGCCCAGTCAGATCGCCAGCCATCTGTCAATTCTTAACGCCTACTACGGCGAGGGCGCTCGCGACTACCACGAGGATCGTCACAGCCTCTCCCGCCCTGGGTTGGTACGGGAACCTAGTCAAGCCACCTTCGGACCCCAGCAGATGGGCGAGGCACTGTAATCTGTCCTCGCCCCAATCTTCCTGGCACTCGCGACTAGCGCCCGGACACACTATTCCCCCCGTAATACTTAGTGCTCCGGACGGTCTTTCCTCGTGCGCTTCGTACCCCGTACCTGATTCGCACGTTCGTTCTAACGGATTCACGTATAATGTCTATATCTATGTTCGTCGCTCAATGCTCGCCGACGCTCTTAGAGGTTGTACTTACAGTTCCCTGGCTGCGTGCACTCTCCCTCTCCCCGTTCTTGTTGCATATGCTTTCGGCGGATGTTTTTATTACTTCAGCTTATTGTCTATAGTTGCTTGCCGCAGAGGTGCTTACGCTCGTTCCTACACAGGGTGACTATTACGGGTGATCGCGCGGGCGGTGGCCTGTCTGAAACAGCCTGTGAAGCATGTTCAGACATGGAATGTCCACGCGATTGATAGCTGTCTTCGACCATCAACTCACAATCATGCTGGCCTACCTATTGGTCTGTTCATACCATCCAGATGGTCACAGGCTCCCTCTTCCGAGCCTACAAACTGGATGACACCACCATCTCCCTTTAATCAGTTCAAGTGCACCGAATACCCTTCGCACATTCAAAGCGAACTCTTGATTGAGAACAACTTGTTCCAGCGAACCCAAACCCAGGTAAGACATGCTACTACATAGTGGATGGAAAACAAGGACACAAGATCAGCCCACCTTAAAAGTACTGTCACTTTCGCGCCGTGCCAGATGCAGGCACTCTTCTCCCGTCGTGGTCACCGAGATGAAGGAAGGCCTCATAACGGTGAAACGAAGTTCACCATATGTGAACGCAAGTATAACTAGATGTCACCTTGGTGAGGTTCGAGCATGATCCCAGGTCGTCCGCTCTCGAACTCGTACAACACATGACGCATCCCGGATCACAGGAATAACAAGTTCATGCCACCGGCGGGACGGGTATTTTGTGACGCATCAACAAGAACATGGGTGTTCATCCGGTGCACGACTGTGTGTGAAGGGCACGCAAGCCCGGGCCCGCAGTGAGTAGCCAGCCTTCAAGCAGGGCGTCCGAAAATAATGCTTGGCCTCCGCACCTTGATCTAGTACGCGTAGTCAATGCCCAGCCGTACACAGGACTGGGTACCGTTAGCACGACCGATTATCATATAGATGGGTACGGGAGCTATGAGCTACTCCGATCGGAGTAGTTTCTACGACAATACCTAGATGGCCGCACCCTGGCCTCACCCAGCGTGGGCATGCTTGCCAGACTCACCGTATGGAGTTCACTATCAGCATTTCTGATAAGTCAATTTTTTTCTCGTCCACGCCGCCCGTCCGCGAGACGCTCCGGGATCATTGCCGCACCGACTCATCTGCAGCAACACGCCCTCAGGCTACTAACAACCATTTAAACGTCGAGCAGGATTGAAGGATGTACTACGTATCAGCCGCGGGACCCCGTACGCCTATCTGCTGACCCTGGGCTGTGAAATTATTCCGCTATCAGGTAGTAGTGGGGTGCTCGCGGGGTTCGTAGGCCCGAACGGTGAAAACCCACCCGGGCCCTCGCATATATAAAACACCATTTCCAAACGGTCCAGGGCGTTCACGCATATATCGGGATCCGAGGATTATCTCCGCTGTATGCAGTCGTCTGTGCCGTGGAGATAGTGCGCACAGGGGGGCACTATTCTTGGATCTGCTGCCACAATACAAGCGCAGATCGTCCCTCTCCTTGGGCGTGCGCTGCTCCGTGGCGCAGAATGTGTATGGGCTAACGATCTACACGCACCCGTGTCGTCGGCAACGTACGGCAGATGGCCTGGATGGACACGGCCATTTGGAGTGGGTACTGGTCATGCGGTGTGGCCATGCGAAGACGGCGGGTCGCAAGACATGCCGAGAGGGTGGCTGGGCCCGTAGGTGTATTCCGCATACCTGGACTATACGAACCAGGAACGTGAGTGCAAGTTCTCCGAGAGGGGTTCCCGTAATGCGATTGTACAGGAACTTCATTGCGCTCACGTAATTCGACCGTGGACTGAATGTGAAACCCAAGCACCAGCCTGTGCCGGAGAAGTGGAACTCAATTGAAGTGCACTAGTATGTAAGCAATGCTAAAATCGCCATTGCCCAGCGCACGTAGGCGTGGCCGCGGTGATATGAGCATACCGCGGGTGGGAAGCTCGAGCCTGACATTTGGGTGGCTAACTCGCGGTTCGTGAACGAATTCCGCGCGATGATTTCGCTCAAGTATTGACTGGAAAGTTCGTACACCTGGAAATTTGTGCCTAATAATCACATTCCTGTTGCATCCTTCTCACACTGCTCCCTCTCGATCTCACATCGTGCACATTCAAGTTCACCTGAACAAAAGTAGTCCGAATTATCCGTGTGCAGACCGAAGAATCAGTGGCGGGTATATACCTGTAACTCCCGAATGATGCCTCAAGTTCAAGATTCGTAACTAGCAAACTCGAGGGGAATGCACTTATGCCCAAATATTCTCGCGCACTGAAAAGTCTATCAGTAGTATTCATACATGTGGATAGTAATATCCCCATCACAGCACAGCACAGGATAACCATTGAGAATATTTTTCTCGGCACTCGCTCAATACAGGTGTGCAGCAGAGACTATGCAGTCCATTTCATGGCGATATGCAGGGAACAGTAAGGACTGCAACATGCAGATCCAGCACAGCATATGACACCCTAGCCCCTGACATATCGATAAGTCTGCCCAGCCCGTGCGCGAGAGACACTTATGCTCGGCGAATGGCCGGCTGTGGTGCTCCCGACGCTCAAGGATCTCACGGTCAATGGTGTTGATGCACTCCCGCGCGGTATCGAATGCAACGTCGATGCTAGCCTTGTTCCAGGGCGCGGTATCCCCCAAGTAGTGGAATCTGACATCGTTGTAGAGGCCCCTGACCTCTTCTGACGTCGCCTTGTAAATGGCGGTGAGCCGTCGATACTCTCTGCGATGTTCTGAGCAGAGGACAGGGTGGACGTCATCGGGGTAGCGGCCATAGTCACTCTTCGCACAGGGACGTTCATTGTCAGCAGGTATCACCTCACAGAGTCCGGAGGGCTGGTTGGGCGTAGGTAGGGCCCACCATGTTCACCCTGCTGGGATTTCGTGATCATCATCTCAGCAAAGTCGATGAGTTATACGGGAAAGGGAGAGACGGCAGCCGTGGGGGACGAGGCGGTCGAGAAGCGAGCGTCACGATGTACTTTATAGTCGCCAGATAGACCGATGTACCTAAACAAGCAGAAATGAACACCAGACAGAGACACACGTAGGGGTCACGCACCGATTCGCAAGAGACTTCTGAGCCCTCGTGTATCAGACTGGGGCTCTCATTTACGAGGTCACGGACTTGCTTCTTGGTCCTCGCCGGCGGATCGCTGCAACGTTTCAACCCCAATCGCGAGTGACCAGCGCAGGCTGTCCACCCCATGAGTCGACGTCTCCCTGTCCCTTCTCATAGTGCACTCCTCACTCCTCCTGCTCTAGATGTAGTGGAAACCTTGAGATTCACGCCTGTTTTTGAGCTGATCCTCCCGTTCGCGTCCGAGCTCAGAATGCTAGGAAAACGGACTTGAGCGCCATACCTAATGATCTCTGAAGAGCTGCATTTTCCACAATCAGAGCAGCCTGCGGGAGGCCGTGAGATCAAACCGAAAAAAACTTGTAGAGCGTCGATCGAGCTCGATCATCAGGTTAACGAAGACACCAAGTAATGAGCAACACCCACAAATTTCAACTCCGTCTTCGCGGAGTCTCATTACGTCACATACCTAAGTTGCACTCGTTATGTTCACTCAAGCTCGGTGCTGGTAGCTCTATAACTGCTTTCATTACTTTTCCTTCGTTACGCTATAAGATGTGTAGCAAATGTCGTCTGCTGCCCTACGCGTGAGTGTGTATGGAATTAATTACTAAGTGATACCGCAACACGTCGTGAGATGACAGGGCGTAATGGGCGGGCGGATACAGGTCATAATATGGGCGGGCAGTAGTACGGAAAGGAACGTGCACAAACAAGAATCCGGACGCGCCGACGCACCGGTAACAAAACGAGGGCAGGGGGCACACTAGGAAAGAAGTCTAGAGATACGCGGGAGGATGTGGGTCAAGCGAGTGGGTATGAAGCGTTGTGAGGGGGTACGCGGAGGTGACACCACGGGATGCTGCTGCCTTCGTTCGCTACACGCAAACGGCCTAGGGATGTTGGATGAGAGGGAGTCGTCCGGACTCGTTGTGGACGTCGTCTACGCATTGGGTCTAGAGGGGTGGCGAGCGAGAACGCTGCCGGTGCGCGCAGCCTGGATCGAGCTGAAGCGCTGAAGCTCCTCGGGCTTCATAGAGATCTTTTGGCCGAAGCCGACCTTGCGGGCGGCACGACGGAGGAAGGAAACACGGTTCGAGTACAACGACTCGTGGATCGAGGCAGCGCGCGACGTCGTGCGCGTCATCGGGACACCAGTCTCTGCGGTTTGGGCGGCAATAGCACGCTCGTGACGCGCACGGAGAGACTTGATGATCGTGGCCTTCATCGCGAACTTGATCAGGTCGAGAGGGAAGAACCAGACGATGTCCTGGAGACGCCAAAGTTAGTATAAACAAATCAGTATGGAACAACGAAGAAGACTCACCCAAACCCAGACAATACCAATCCAGCCACCAGAGACAGCCTCAATCTTGGTGAAGCCCCAGTCACCGTACGCGGCAATGATCGACGAAACGAGCTGCGCAAGGCAGAACGCGGCGAACAAGGCGACGGACGGGCGCTCCGTGAAGAAGAAGCCGTGCGAACGGGTGATGAAAATGAGAGCCTGGGAGATGATCGCGACCTGGAGGTAGACGATCGTGTGCAACTGCGGGTCGTTGTGGTCGAAAGCCTGCGTGGCGCCGTTGTGGAAGGTGACGCCGAACTTGTCGTAGAACCAAGTGGTGCGAATGGCGATGGCGACGAGGGCGATGGTGGACAGGGTGAGGTACAAACCGTACGCGACGGCGAACGCGAAGATCTCGGCGAGATCCCAGCTATCGGGCGTGTTGGAGGGCAGCACACGGTCGACCGAGAGCGTCATGATGGTACCGTCGTTCAAGAGGGCAATGATCAGGACCATGAAGGGCGGGAAGTCGAACTTGAACGCGAAGGCGAGGATGGCGAAGCAGACGACGATACGGATGGTGACCGCACAAGCGTAGATGGCGTAGTTGCGCATACGCTGGAAAATGATACGCGAACCGCGGATAGCGTGAACGATCGTCGACAGACCAGGCTCGGTGAGGACGATGTCGGCAGCAGAGCGGGCGGCATCGGTGGCACCCTCGACGGCGATACCGACGTTGGCGCGGGACAGAGCAGGGGCATCGTTGGCACCGTCACCAGTCATCGCGCACAGGTGGCCAAGAGCCTGCAGACGCTTGACGATCTCGTACTTGTGCTCGGGGAAGACACCCGCGAAACCGTCGGCGTCGAGAATCATCTCGTCGAGGTTCCTGAAGCGGCTGCCGGGCTCAGGTCCGTCCTTGAGAACCTTCGCGGGGTACATATGGTCGCCAAGACCGAGACGACGACCGGTTTCCTTCGCAATAGCGAGCTGATCACCGGTGACCATCTTGACCTTCACGCCGAGAGCCATGGCATCGTCAATGGTCTGCTTGGTGTCGTCACGAGGGGGATCGAAGATGGCAAGAAGACCGATGAGCTCGAAGCCGTTACCCTCACCCTCGGGATCCTCACCGTCGACCTCCTCGAAGGCGACGGCGAGCGCACGGAGACCACGCTGAGCGAATTCCTCGACGTCGGCCTCGAGACGGGTCTCGAGTTCGTCGGTCTTGTTGCGCGTGCAGAGCTCGATGATGATACCGGTCATACCCTTGGTGACGCGCTTGAGCTTGCCGGAGGACTCCTCACGGTAGGTGATCTCGGTACGTTTGTCGACAGGGTTGAAGGGCTTGAAGTCGAGCAGCTTGATGCCAGCGCGAGCGCGAGTCGGGTCGCCAATAGCGCCAACAACGCACTGGTCGATGGCGTCCTGGTTCTCAGTGCGCGAAGCGTACGCCGCGAGAAGGACGACGTCCTCAGCCGAGAAGGGACCGTAGGTACGGATGGTGTCGCGATCAATGGTGAGCTTGTTGGTGGTGAGCGTGCCGGTCTTGTCGGAGCACAGGATGGTAACGGCAGCGAGCTCCTCAATGGCGGTGATACGGGTGACAATGGCCTTGTACTTTGCGAGCTGCTGGGCACCGACGGCGAGGGTGACAGACAAGACAGTGGGCATAGCAATGGGGATACCACCGATCAAGAGCACCAGGATGTTGTCGAGACCGCGACGGTACGAGTAGCGGAAGCCGGCGTACAAGCAGAAGATCTCGGCGAGGACGAAGATACCGATGACGACCAAGCAGAAGGACCCAATCTGGGCGAGAATCTTCTGCAAGTGACCGGTTGTGTCGTCGTCCTGACCAACTAGGTTGGCGGCACGACCGAAGAACGTGTTGGGACCAGTCGAGATGACAACACCCTCAGCCTCACCCTGCTTGCAAGTCGAGCCGCTGCAGAGACGCCAGTTAGCGAATGACATCACAACGAACCGTGAGAAGAAACGTACGAGAAGCACTGATCTCCGAGCTTCTTACCCTGGGGCAGAGACTCGCCAGTGAGCGCCGCCTGGTCAATCGAGACGTTGATGGCCTCCGTGAGACGGCAGTCGGCGGGGACGATGTCACCAATCTTGAACGAGATCATGTCACCGGGGACGAGCTGAGCGGACTCGATCTCGCGCCATTGACCAGCGCGCTTGACCTTCGCCTTGGGAGCGAGCGAGTCCATAAGAGCCTTGACAGCGTTACCAGCGTTGCGCTCCTCATAGAAACCAATAGCCGCGTTACAGATGAGCAGAGCGACGATACCGACGAAGTCCTCCCAGTCCGGGGGGCGGTGCTCGCCGTTGGACAGAGCGATAGCAACCAGGGCGGCGGCTTCCATGACCCACGAAAGAGGGTTCCACATGAAACTCAGGAACTGAAAGCTGGGATGAACATCTCGCTCGGAACGACAGCATAAGTGAGGCTTACCTGGAGGAAGGGGTTCTGTTCCTCGCTCTCGAGCTTGTTGGGACCGAAAAGCTCAAGACGGCGGTTCGCCTCGTCGTCAGTCAGACCGTTCTCGTCGCACTGAAGGAGCTTGAAGACATCGTCGACAACGATAGTCTCCAGGTCGACCTTCTCCTTGTCGTAAAGGTCCTCGGCCTTGAGCTGAATCTGCGACATGTCCACCTTGGCGTCTATTCGAGGGTCGCGTCAGAGATTTAACCGAAAATTATCTACGCGCGAAAATCAACTCACGGGTGGGCTTGTCATCGTCATCGTGGCCAAAATCCTTGTACTCTCTCTTCTTCTTTTCGGGCTCGGGGGCGGGGGCCTGAGCCGGCTCGGTGGAGCCGGCCTCCTTCTCGACCTTGGGATCCGACATGAGCAGGCGACGGGGGGTGGGCGGGGGGGAGGGGTAGGGTAAACCCTAGGGGAGGTTACGGATGTTCGCTAATAGCGAGGGCGGAGGAAGCTGCAGCGGAGAGGGAGGAAGAGGTGAGGAAGGATGGAACGACGTTGGCAGCCGCCAGACTCTTAAATATCTACCAGTCTCCCACCGCCAGATTCCCGGCAAACACGCGCAAACACGCGTCCCAGCCGCCGCCCGGCGCCGTTCTGATTCCAACTTGATCCGGACCAATCCACGTCGCTGGGCCGCCTCTCCTTTTCCTCAGATCGTCCGCGTCGGCCGTGCCTTCCGACCCGGGCTCGCTGCATTTTGCACGGATTTTCGTTGGCTGCTTCCGCACGCGGCGAGCACGCAGAGCCCCGCCTCGGGCCAGCACGGGTGCGTCCGCCGCGGCCGCCTCGTCCCCGCCGCCAGACACCCCCGCTCGACGTCGGGCACGTCCGCCAGACACCGCACATGTCTACCAGCCGCCCGCCTCCATCTATCACCCAGCCGCAATCGCGCCCCGCGATGTCGCCAGGCCGCGGGGCTCGTCCGCTTTAGGGCATTGGGCGACCCTCGGGTGCGCCGCATTCGGCCTTGGCGGTTGCTACCCATCGTCCTCATCAGCTTCTCCTTCGTCAATCGAGTCGTGTGCAGCCACACTCCTCCAGCATCGCGCTCTCGCCATTGGCCTCTGGGTGCAGACCAATAGACGGCCCTAACGTCCTCGACTTCATCAGTCAATGATGGGCGCAGTCTCAGGAGTGATGTATCAACCCCGCGCTATCTCGTTCGTACACAACTTCCCTGCCCGACCGACGCTGTCGAATGTACGTCTGTCCGCTTACAGGCTGCCATCTTTGTGAACGTAGTTCGTTTGCGAAGCGGCCTCGTCCACAGCACATCTCTTGGCGGCGTCCTACGAAGCGCAGACGCCCGGCACTGCATGCTCTTTCGCGCATTTCTCCTGATCCTCGTTCGTCCCATGGAGAGCTGTCTGCTGTTCGAACGTTCACGGTCCCCCATCACGCCAGTGACATGTTTGTGAAGCGGAGAACGTTGATACGCAGCCATTGTGGTTAGCACTTTCCTACACCGTCCGAAAATGTATCTCGGTCCTACGGAGAAAAGACGTCGGCGGTCCCGCCGGCAGTTCAAAGGTTTACAGGGCCTCTCCGGCCGTCCACCCGCCAAACAACGAACCCCCACGAGGTTGCCTGGCGGCGCAGAGGGCTACCGTCCGCCGCGGCGGTATTTATGCGGCGATGTTCAGAAAACCCGGATTTCTGACCGACCGCGTCTGTCAGACGAGCGCGCGGTTCAGCCGCCTGAACGTCACGTCCTGCTCGACGTGCGCGCATGTCAGCCGGCTGACGGGTGTCCGTATAAAGTGAACGACGGTGGTCGCGCGTCGCACGGACGGGTGTCAGCCCTTCGACATGCCCACACACAGGTTTTCAGAGCACCGGTGTGGAGTGCCTCCCGTTGAGTTCTCTCGAGCGTGCGCTAATGCTCGGTCCGTGGGAGGCCATCGTACAGGGTTTCAAGTATGGCATCAACCTGCACTCCCACCTCCGTCGGCGGATGGTGCTTCCCCAGACCGACCCCAGCATCACGGCTACTTGATGCCAGCGTCCAGATGGGACATTCTGAGCCCGACCCCGTTTTTGGGCGCGCGCTCGCCTGAGTGGGCACCGCAGGGCACACGACTTTGCACGACTTGTTCCGCTCCTGGGCCACCGAGGGAGTGCAACCGTCGCACTCCGCGCCAACGTGAATTCGCAGCCGTGTCCGCGTCGCTATCGCCGTGCGCACCAGCCAAGTGTGCAGCACCAGACGAAACGAGGTCGTGGCCACTGACGAGAGCCTTGGCCACCCATCAGCGTAAGCAGCCCTCCACACCGTCCGTTGCGTCCGCAGCGCTCGCTCGATCAGGCCGCATCCCGCCCGGCCGGAACGGGGAGGAGCGTCGATGCCGGACCCGACACGAGCTTCTGCGTTGTGGCGCAGACCGTTCTGCTGGTTCTGGCTCTGGTTGCATGCACTCGCCGCGCGCCGCTCGCGAGTCGTCATGCTGGGCGGCGGCCGCGCGCATCTGCATCGATGGGCTCGGATGGGCACATCGCTGCCGCACCCAGCCGCCGTGCGCATCCCGACGCGCAGCGGTCGCGCAGATACCATGCACTATCGCCCGCTCGGGTTGCAGTCGGGCGTCGGGTCGACGCGCACTCGGTATTCCGTGCACTCTCCGTTCGCGCATGCCTCGAGCGTCCGTCCGCATCGTCACGCAGACGCGAGTCCTCGCGAGCGCATGCGTGCCTTGCGTGCTGCTTACAGTTCCTCCTTACTTGCTCGTCCGATCCAAGACCGATCGCGCGCGCACCATGATCGACGTCGGACGAGAGGAAACGTCGAATCGACGCCCGTCCCAATGTCCACGCTGTGCGTGTTTTGCCAGAATCTGCACGAAAACGGACGCAGCGCACCGGGCGCCTCAGACACTGCCGTCCGGCGGCAGGCGCGGCTCGCATTCGGCGGCGCGCCCATTGGCTGGCAGAGCCCCAAATATAGGACGCGCCCGGCGTCGGACCGGAGATGGTGAGGTCGCCGGCGGGAGAGGGATGAGGAGGAACATGACCTCATACCGAGTCTAGCCGAGGCGAGAGGGCGCGCGCGGCGATAAGATTCGGGTGGCTGGATGGCGGTGCGCGAAGCAGATCTGATATCTACCAGCCCGGCCGATGGATCTCCCCCTCGTCTCCTCCCCGTCCCTCGCGTCTTCGCCCAAGCTCTTCCACCCCGGTGCGCCTAGCCACGGACGTCCGTCTCGCCCTCCCATCCTCCTCATCTCCGCCCCATCCTCCTCGCCCGCGTTTTTCTCGTCGTCTACGCGGGCTACCCCGCGCCGCTATCGTCGTCGTCAGGATCCGCTCAGACGCGCAATGTCAGGAGGACGCAGATGTGGCATCATTACAGCCCAGCTATGCCCATTACGGTGCGCCAGAAACATGTCTTTCCGTGCCGGCTCCTCTCCACGAACAGCACGCATCTAGGCTCTCGAGACGATCGCTTCCGCACTACTCAAGGTCAGCTCGATACCGTGTTTCTGCCGTACTCACGCTTCCTAGCACCTTCGCGAAGGCGTCGCTCACCAAGTGCAATTCCCACTACCGATTGGCGGTAGCGGGCCTTTATGGCCGTTTCACTCCCCCCTAAATTTTGACGCAGTTACGTGCGGTCATGCGACCTCTCCGCGTGCATCTCAGGCTTGTCTTCGTGTTTAGTCCGCGCTCTTAAGGCTCTATCTGACCTTCCCAGCCTTTAGCCCTCCACTGAGTTGTCAAGTTCAACCGGTGGACGTCTGGACCCCGGAGACAACTATACGCCGGTCACGATAGATGACTCTCAAGAACATACCTACTAGGCGGAATGGCAGTAATCGCAACTCGTGCCATCTGAGAATGAATGTAGAACATGCATCCGATGCTCCCATGTTTGCATGCCGTGCGCAGGTTTGTAGTCACTGCGCAAGCTTGCATTTTCCTTTCGTTACTGGTTACTGGGGCTCAGCCGGCAGTGGACTCTGCCGCTCGTCGGCGCTACAGAGTTATTCATTGAAGGTCTGCAATGACCGGAAAGGTGTCCGCGCAACACGGGGCGCAGCGGTCTCAACAAGCCCGAGTCGAGAGTGGTCCCCGGTATGCGTCATTATGACCGGAGCGCCGAGGCTGGATGGCCATGGGCCCTCTATCGACGTCCGTAAGGTCTACGAAATCACTTCTCCTTTCCGCGACGATCTTGGCTTCGGCTGGTCACCCTGACGTTTGTGGCTCTTCTGTCCTGCGATAGGAGTCGTCGGCCTTCGTTCGCCTACTCACCTACGGCGAGCTGTCTTCTGGTCTGCTCGTATCGGCGACGCACGGCAACGGGATGCGCACGAAGTGTCGGGAAGCACGCAGAATCTTACGGTCATGCTACCTTCTGCGCTCACACCATCCCCGGCATCCTTACGCGAAACACGCCTCAAGACCTCTCGCCTCAACGGCAGCACGAGTCGGACCCGGGTCGGACGTGTTATTCTAGTCGGGCGCGCCGGGCTGCTCCTCGCCTTGATAGCAGCTTGACAGGTGGCCCGTCCGCTGTTTCGCAGCTGCCTGGGACCCCAGTACTGCGCGGCGCCACGATAGTCGGATGTTGTACTTGTATCAAGTATACGACGCATGCGGTGGGGCCTCGGGGGCTCTGTCGACGTGCGCCCTTTACGCTAGTAGGCTTTCATGTGCATGAGAGTTCCGTTGCCGTCGCGACACACTCACCGTCGGGCCACGCGCGAGCGTGGGCGAGGAGGGCTGTCCGCCCGGCGTTCACACAGCGTTCTGTCAAATTCCTACAACAGTTCTGTCGTTCCCATCCCAGAGCGAGCGCCTGAGCCCATGACCGGTACGCTCCCTGTCTATCTCAATGTCTGCCTCCGCTGTGCCAAGGCACACGAGTGCAGCCGCGGCTGGTGGCACTGCGTCCGACGCCTCTCCATTCCCCTCCGTCCTCCCGCGTAGACGGAAAGAGACGCGAGCGGGCGGTCTTGCCTGTTTCTCTCGCGAGGAGCCGACCCGTCCGAGGCTCCACGGTATGTCTAGAGCGTGAGCATGACATGAGACGGTGGCGCCGACGTTGCTCCTATACGACGCCGAGCACGCCTCGACCGCCGCTATCCATCCACGCCGCCCCGGCTCCTCACATAGGGCGACGTCTGAGCCCTCGACGCGATCGAGCGCCATAGCTAGCGACCTTTCACGATTCTCTTGGGCCTTCGCAAACATTCGTGAGTGCTGGGCGTGGGCAGCGCGGCACGGCGCGGCGCTTCGCCTCCGCCTGCGCTTCGAACTTTGCCCGTCCTCGATCTCCTATCAGATAGAGACGGCGTGCCCAGCTTCCATCCGCCCGCGAGCCGGCGTGCGTGGGCGACGAGCGCAGGGTATTGGACAGAAGCGCCCCTGCCGATCCTCCCTGCCCACGCAGCGCCAAGGCCGCGCCGTGCTGCGCGGCGGGTCGCCCGGGCGTGGCACCTTTTCACTTACTTTTTTTTCTTTTGGCAAAGTAGCGTGTTCGTTGCCCGCGTCGCGCGATCTGCGCAAATGGCGTCTTACCGCTGTACGCCGCGCGGGGAGTGGTCGTCGGTGGGTAGGTGACGGTGCTACGTGACTGCGCCTATGAAGCGCCGGATATGGGGACCGGGAACGCCTATTTGCGCGGTCGTCCAGTTACGTGCCCCGTAACCGTCTGTGGGGCACGGAATGCTATAGCTCACGTGACAGACACGAGGGCGTATGAAGGTAAACTTTCTCCACCTTGAAATGGGGCTACTTCTGTTGACCAGCACGATCGGCCACCAGTAACTGGAAGCACGTATCCCTGCGAGGTAGATGTCGATGGCACTCTTGGTGTCCGTCATCTGTTGATGTACACTCTACTTCGATAGGCATTTCGGCGACATTCAAGGTATCTGCCAGTATGCATTCAGAATAAACACGATGATTTGCTTACTTGAAGATGTTGGGATACGATGATCATATGATGGTTCGGTGATCTTAAGTAAAACCATGATGTTACACAAACAGTACATCGAACTCGCGCTATGAGAGTAACAAAGGTAAAGTCAGCGCACTTACAGGAAGAGCGTAGCTTGCGGGATTGTGGCAAGGTGTTGAACGACCGGGTGTGATAACTTCGGCGAGGGATTAGCCTTCACAGGTAATGAGACAACCACCAAACAAGATATCCCAAACCAATCAGGCCCGACGCATGCGGAGAGCCCAGCCGCTGCCCTGCCGACGTGTCCTGCGAAGTGCCATCGTCCAGGAAGTCGTCGAAGAGGGGCACAGCGGCACCGATGGTGTCGTTCAGGCAGTTCAAAAGCGACGTGTCGATATTGGAGGGCAACGGAAGGGGGGGTACGTTGGAGTCGTTCGTCAACGCACTCGTGTCGTTGTATCCATCGAGCGTCAAAACGACACTGCTCGCTCGGTAGTACTGCACGGCCTGCTCTGGCTTCGGATCGGATGCGCTGCCGCTGAATGGCAGAGGAGCGCTAGACGAGTTGGACGCGAGCGTGCAGTTCGCCTTGATGGAGCTAATGAGCGCGGTCACGGTGCTATTGTCCGACACGACGTGGAAGGTGGTGTTTGTGGTGTTCGACGTGAAGCCGGCTTGCACCAGGGGACCACCGGGGCGTGATGAATTGTTGGGCTGCCCATACTGCGAAAACATCAGCAACTGCAAGAGAATGAATACCGTCTGTTTGGGCGACTCACCTCGTGGCTGGCATGAAGATACGGAGGCCCATATCCATAGCCATCTCCCCAAACCAGTGGCCAAAACACAAACGGAAACGCGAGGCCCGCGACCCCGAGTCCGAGGTACCCAGGGTACCCGCTCCCATAAGCCCTATGCGCGTGCACAAATCAGCGATGCACAATCCTTGGCTCCCTGCAAGTAACGCACCTTGTGCCATATATTTGGCCTCGCGTTGCCCCACCCGACGAGCGGCCTGCGAAGGGCTGCCCAGCGGGTATGGTTATTGTCTTGGTCGTGCCCGGCCCATACGACACCGCACCGGTGCGACCCACCGTCGACCCAGAGATCGGAATGATCGAACCTCCAGTGCTTCCTCTGGGACGACCAACATTGGGACCGCTGAATCCACCTGAGCCTCTTGATCCTCCGTTGCTGCTCGTAGAGCCGCTGCCGCTTCCTGTGCTGCCACCGCCGAAGCCGCTGGATCCACCTCTCGACCCCCCGCTGCCAGTACTGGGTCCGCTGCTACCTCCCTGGCTACCGCTGCCAAAGCCACTGGATCCGCTCCTTGACCCTCCGCTGCTTGAGCCGCTGCTACCTCCTTTGCTTCCACTGCTTCCACTACTGCCTCCTTTGCTTCCGCTGCTGCCAGTGCTGCCAGTACTCCCACCTTTGCTCCCTGCGCCACCTGCGCTACCACCTCTCCCACCACCGCCACCTCCTCCCCCTCCGCTGCGTCCACCGCTACCGCCACCACCACCTCCACCTCCACCACCCCCAAGACGTGGATAGAGTCGTTGTCCGAGGTAAGAGATTACAGGTATGAACATTGCGAATAAGAAAAGTTCGGGGCCGAAGTAGGAGAGGAAAGTGTGTTTTTACATGTATAGCTCAAGTCTTGAATCTCGCTGCTGGAGCAGAATGCCGCCGTGAGAGACCCTGACGCGTGTTCATGGTGCTTGCTGCGAAGCGATGCTTCAAACCTGTGCTAAAAAGTATCGCGATACTAGTACGCAGTCTGCAACCTATGCCGTACTAGACGCTCACGTGGAGAACCTGGAAGACGAAGCGTTACGTAGCCGCTCGTTCCCTGTAGTACCAGCACGCTGCTAAACCTTGAGTTCATCGCTGTGCATAGGTCCGTGTACCGTTAGTACCAGCCAGCTGTCCAGATCGCCCGTGAGTCCCTATCTGTGCGCCTCGTGTCTGTGTGTGTCAACTAAGCTAGCAGTGCGCCCACCTCTTGCGGGCATCCCATCATAGAAGGCGGACGTGGACGTACTACGCGGTCGCCCCATGGCCGCTGCATGATCCGAGCGATCTCATCAAGTTCACGATACTATGTATGACGAACCTACGCGATGAACATGCACTCCTTCAACCACAAGTTGTCAGAATGGGAACAATTCGCGATGGGCAGGGCTGGGGAGGCGATTCAAACTGACTACTACTCGAGGTGAACCGTTGACGGTGAAGCGGCGACGAGGATTGGCCATAGAAGAACCTCGAGAAGTACTCTCGTAATTTGCAGCCTCAGCCCGGTACACGAGGGTTCAGCGCTGCAGCGCCATTCTGTCCATCGGTTCGTGACACCCGCATGTGTCTCTGCTCGGCATTTACGTTTACTTGTCTGGCCCAGGTACATCCCGGTCTGTCCGGATGCGACCAGTATAAGTACAGCCATTGCTCTCGCATCGCGAGGGCCACGGTCCATCGTAAAATACCCCCCCATCGCGCACTTGCTGGGACGATGCCGATAACAAGGCCCTACCAGCGCGGAACCCATCGGCGTGGGAGAGTCGTCGTCCGCAGCTCGCGCCGGCTTATCCCCTGTGGAGTCGTACCTGCTCCCAACGCGGCCCCCTGCGGGCAGCGCGGATATGGCAATCGCCCCGTCCTCTGTCATGAACATCGCATCGAATATGGACGGCTCACCGCCGCGTACAAGACGACGTCGAAAGAGGTCAAGCGTCTCTCCTACCAGGTTGGTCAGGTGAGAATCCGGGACCGGCGGGACGATGCAGTGCTCTGGAGCGAAGCCGACATCGACGCTGCGCTCGAGGTCGTGCAGAAGTGCATCGACGCCATCGATCGCGAGATCCGCGAGCGGCGGGAGCACCATGACCGTTTTTTCGTCGAGCGTGAGTGTTTGTCTCTCTGCCAGTGACGTCGGCGGGTCTGTGGTGTGCGGGCTGCCGGTCGCGGTCACAGTGCGCGGGCTGACCGATGTCATGGTGTCGGTGGCGAGGGCTTAGTGGACGATGGCCACGAGGGGTGGATCCAGAGCTTGTGCAAGCAGCGCTAGGAGGTCGGTCAGCTCGCGGCGCGGATACGCGTCCGCAAGGACAAGCTCCTCGCGGATGCGCGATTGGCGGCGGACGGCCCAGGTCCATCCACACGACGTCCTAGACCGACACCGCTGGGCGCGGGGGGACTCGGAGTGGATCAAAATTCGGTTCGCTTTGCACAGTCGCAGTCCGGACGTCTGTCTGTGGCGCAGGGGACCCCGCAGCGGAGGCGCTACGAGACAGCCTATATGATCTCGCAGCCGCCTACTGTACGCACCTATCGGGTAGGGAGCGTCCGAGGGCGAGGAAGGCCGGCCTCGGTGAGCTCTTCGGTGTCTGACCGGACGTCGTCGCGCAAATCCATCCCCCTTCAACGGTGTCGGGCCCTTCTATCGGGCTCGGGGCATGGTCGTGTCCGCTCGCGCTGTACTGGTAGGGCCGCGGCAGCAGCCTCGAGGACGTCACGGTTGTGCGTCACCCACTGGGAGGAATACCGCAGTCTCACCGAGCGCCGTCAAGCCGCCGTCGAGGAGTACTATCGGCTGATGGCGGATGTTACACTCATGAAGAGGAAGGTGCCGAAGGCCCGGACGTGTTATGCCGGGTCTACCGTTGCAGACGTCGAGCAAGATATCGAGCGGGTCCGACGCTATGTCGCGGCGATAGAGGAGGCGGCGCAATGCGAGGAGCAGATAGATTTACTAAACCAGCATGGTGGGTTGAATATTCTCGTCGCGCCGTTAATTTCAGCGTGCTGATATCAGAGTTCGCAGTGTTCCGCTTGGACACTACCCCAAGCGCGTCCACCGCACGGAAGTTGATAGACAAACTCCGTGTGGTGCGCGACGACCTTGCTTCTTCTGTACCGGCGCCACCGCATGGAAGGAAGCAGAAACTCGATTCACCAGGAGACAGAGAAGACGGAGGGGGGGCTGGTAGATGTGGGGTGGGCACAACGATTGTGAGTGGTGTCACAGATGTCCTTGATCGTCCGGTAGTAGCCTGAGCTTACTGCGAGTGCGGCAGGGCGCTGCTCTTGCGCGTGTGGCCGCCTTGCTCGGGATCAAGCGGAGGCGTAGCGAGTCCTAGAGCTCAGAGTAGTAAGATTATAGGCCCACTGCCCATGCATCGTGCGCGTGACCCCGTGAGTGGCCCGCGCATCTGAGTGCGTTGAAAAACACGCTGACGCTGGCGTCCACTAGTCGGCCTTGGCCCTCGTTCGTAGTCGTGTACGTTGTTGATAGCGAGTGGTATGTATGTTTCACCAACGCTGCTGCACGCTGTGCTGTACTTGCAGTTCTCATCGCTGTGCATCGCTATACCGATGACTGCATCATCTCTACGATGCGTCTGGATTGAGCGAGTGCATAGAATGATATTCCCGGCCGTAAATGGGACCTTACCCTCGTGCTGCTGAACGTTGAACAGGCGCGACGAGTCTTTCCACGTGCTCCAGGCATTTCCAACTTTGTCGATGTTGTGGCCGCGGCCGCAGACCGAATCCGTCACCGGGCGATTCGCGCTCCCGAGCCCCGAGGCGAACAAGGGCGCAGTGAAGGCGGGTGCGTTCTCTGATCGTTCGTCCCGTGTCGACTGCTCCACTGCGCGCACGTTCCGTTCTGGGACAGGCGCCGCCACCGCATCACAGAAGGCTGTCGTATGTGGTAGTCCTCCTGCCGCCTCGGCGACCGCGCCAGGGACACGACAAAACCGAACCTTATCCTGCGCGGGAGGGGGCCTCGCGACATGCATCCCTTGTCCCCCCCTCCTCCCGACCGCCGTCTGCCGCGCTGGACTGCCCTGTCGTGCACCCCACCTCCCCGCCCACACCGTTTAAGCCCCGTCGACGACGGCCATGACTCACCAGCGCAGCCCGTCCTCCAGCATCTGCGAGGTCGTCCCCGGTCTCGACGAGTCTCCTTGTGCCCAGCGCGGTTATGGCGACCGCCCCCGCCTCTGCCCAGAACATCGCGGCGAGTATGGACAGCTCACCGCCGCGTACAAGGCGACATCCAAAGAGGTCGAGGGCCTCTACAACGATATCAAATCCCACGACTGGGAGGACACCACACTATGGAACAAGGCCAGCATCGACGCTGCACTCGATACCGCGCAGAAGTGCATCGAGACCATTGACCGTGAGATCCTTGAGCGGCGGGAGCACCACAGCCGCTTTTTCGTAGAGCGTGAGTATCCCTCCGCGTGTCTGTCGTGCGTGGGCTGCGCAGACTCATCGATCTATCGGTGGCTCGGGCGCAGTGCACGACGGTCATGAGGCGTGGATCGAGCGTCTGCACAAGAAGCGCAAGGAAGTCAACAAGCTCGCCGTGCAGATGCGTCGCTGCAAGGTCAAGCTCATCGAGAAGGCGCGGTGGGAGGCGCGAACTGGCCATGCATATGCGCGACCCACCCCAGCGACGGCACGCCGCTTGCCACCCCTCGATGGTGCTGGCTACACCGAAACCCAGCCCTCCATCGCCCTCTGCAGGGCCCGTATACAAGGGTATTACGGAGCCTTGCCCTGCAACTCGTACCGACTTACTCCCAAGTCTGGTCTTTGTGCAACGCACCTTCAAGAGTACCGGGATCTTTCCGCTAGACATCAGCAAGCGCTGGATAAATGCGGTCGCTTGCAGCAGATCATCTCCCGCACGCAGACGATGGTTG
Source organism: Trametes hirsuta (assembly GCA_001302255.2). Lineage (NCBI taxonomy): Eukaryota > Fungi > Basidiomycota > Agaricomycetes > Polyporales > Polyporaceae > Trametes > Trametes hirsuta. The sequence goes on from CP019379.1 coordinate 2,469,024, forward strand.
CATTCGGCACTAGCTATGACAAGGCCAGCGATGTAGCGCAGGCGATCCTGGAGGTTCGGCAGTATATCGCGGCGTTTGACGAGACGGGACGTCTTGCGGACAAACTGGGTTTCTATGCAGAAACCTGTATGTCTTTTTCTGTCTTCGACTCTCCAGTACTGATGTAGAATATCACAGCGGCGCGAATGCTCGAGGTGCCCGGAATTCGACGCAATACGGCGATAGGTCTCCTCTCCCAGCTGACATCTATTCAATATGACCTGCTCGTGAAGTCCTCCGTACGAACACATGACAATGTCCGCCCTTGCAGATCCCAGCCTGGCTCTGACCGGCTCGAAGAGCCCCAAGCAAATGACGACAGTAAGGGGTGGGGCGTTATGATTGTCAGTATAATCTCGTCCTGCGCCAGTCCCGACCCACACGCTAACGCAAGTTTTGTGGTTAAGGGCCTCGTTGCTGCTGGAACGGCCGCCATGCTCGGATGTGGCGTTGTAGGGAGTCTTGCTATAGGCGGCGTGGTACTAGGCGGGATGGTGGCTAACATCGGGGCCTGATACGGATCCTACCAACCCAACCCCCACATACGCAAGCGCACTGACCTTATCGTCGAGACCTGCAATACGGTGGCCTTCTTGCCCCCCCACCACCACACACACCGCGTCGAACTTGAATTCTGCCCTCGGCCTGCTCGGGCCGCATCACTCCTTGCTAAAACCTCAATATTTAACGCCCACTGTCCAGTCAACCGCCTGCCATTCCCCTTCCTCTCTGCCCCCGCTCGACATGACTTTGTGCTTGCTCTGTCTTTGTCCTCAAGTCAGTCCTCAGTGTTCAGTATCCTCCAACCTGCACCCGACTAACTCGTATCACTAAAGAGTGATGACATCCATCGTAGCAAGACCCTGCGCGAAGCTACGAGATGTTGGATCAACGGATTTGTACGATTATGTGTAATAAAATATGTAAAATATATGTGCTGCCGTGCGCGTTCTACGAGTCCGGTTGGCCGCTTTTGAAGCCGTCACATCACCGGTCATCACCTGCGAAGTCTGGTACGTTGTTCACTCTCTAGTAGGGTGCCCCGACAAAACGCATTGTGAACTTACTCGCAGTTGAAGGGGATAAAGCAAACGGTACGTGTTCGTGTCTAGTAGCGTATGTATCAGTGCGAGTCACCACATGACCGCGTGATACAAGTTCAAATTTCGCATGCGTGCATCGACGTTGGCAACTCGAAGCGACTTTGCCATGGTTGGCTGCCCACGGCCAGTATCATCATGTCCTCTTGCTCGTGCCTCCCGATTTCTTTTTGACAAGTCTCATTGTCGGTCGGGGAGATCTGATACTTATGCGGTTACTATTCGGGACAGGTCAAATCGATTGTAGGTCGTGACGCGGGAAGAACACGGAGGGTCAACGAAGCGCTCGCGTGCATGGAGCTCGAGCAAATTGCATTGAATGAGTAGAACATAGTGGATGAGCTGCGAGGTGCATCGCTCCGAGAGAACGGGGCGGGGGTGGGGTAGTTGATAGCAGGGCTTCAAAAACGACGTGAATTTGACTAGGAGGAGAAAGAAGGTAGACCCAGGGAAGCATGGTGGCATGAGAGAGGCGTAGTAACGATCACGAGCGAAACAGCGAAGGCGGGGCGGTTAAAGGGGCGCGGAAACGTCGGGTGGTGGGGGGAGCTCGAAGAACGTCGGCGCGCTCCGAGCACCAAGCCTGTTTGATAGCTTGAGAGACTGCACCCGCGTGGCAGTCAAAATCGATCGTCGGCACTTTAACACCACATCGTACGCTTCGCGGGTAGCACGGGTGGACGGACTAGGCCGACTTCGCGGCGCCCGCGTTGGTCGACATGAGCGTCAAACGCGACGGACCGCCGCAGATCTCGTACACTATGCGCAAAACACCGGTCAGCTACGGTGCCAGGAGCGCAGAAAGGAGAGGGGGGGGTGCCACTCACTGTTCCCTGCACACCGCATCGTGCACTCCGTCCACGAGAGCACCGCGCCGGTCGCGCCGTTCCCGAGCGCGTCGCCGCAGTAGCACTCGTCCGCGTACTCGGCGCCCGCGAGTGCGAAGCCGTGGCCCGCGCAGAACGCCGCGCACCCGCCCTTGGTCATGTTCGCCGCGGTCGTCGAGAGCGCAGACAGAGCACGCCCGTGCGCGCCCTCGGCGATGCACCCGACCTCGGCCCACCCGTCTGGGAGCGCCGGCTGCGCGGGGACGAGCCCGGGCGCGGGGTTATTCGCGCACGGGAGGGTGTTCGTCCCGAACACGGGGTTGCACCCGGGGAGCGCGGGGAGGGGCGTGGCGAGGCCGACGGGCTCGTCGACGAGCTGGCCCTCGAACACGCACGCGCGCGCGGCGTCGGCGTCGTACACGGCCGCGAGCGGCGCGCAGTCGAGGACGTTCCCGGACGCGCCCGAGCACTGGTCGATCGCGTTCTGGAGGAGGTCGACGTCCCAGCCGTTGACAAAGTCCGCGTGGAGGCCGTACCCGGTCGTGTCGCCGTTGGCGAAGACCCAGGCGCCGACGCCCCAGAAGTCGGAGTCGCCGACGGCGACCATCATCTCGTAGAAGAGCGAGACGAGCCGGACGGGGTGCGACGCGGGGCAGTCGCCGTTGTCGAATTGCGTGAGCGGGTATGACATGTGCGACTTGTGGTCGGGCGAGTCGAGGTTCTCGCCGTCCCAGCAGGACGGGAAGAACACTTGGGCGCGGAGTCCGCCCGAACACGGCTTGTTGGGCAGGGCGTTGCCCTGTGGCGAGCCGCTGTCGTCTGCAAGCATAGTTGGCGTGAAGGTAGAGTGAAGCGTGCGGCGGGATGAAGCGTACCTAAGCAGACGAAGGTTATGGCTTGATCTGCGAGGCTGGATTCGTTAAAAGTGCGACGAGTCGTGTCACCGGCGAGCATCTGAATGTGAATGAATGACTAGGAGCGTCTGAGGGTTTAGCGATAAACATACGCGTAGCCCTTTCGGGAACGCCAAAATGGTGTCGTTAGATCCATGCCGAGGAAGGTAGTAGATGTTGAAAGAGGTGGCTGTATCCATGGTACAAGTGAGTATATTGAACTCACCACAAGGCGCTTTCACGAGAACAAGTGATCTGCTGAATAGAGGCAACCTATTATCGGGTCGCTGAGAATTGCCGGAGAAGACGGGTGCACTAATAGCATCTAGACGAGGCTCCCGCGATTATGCCACGCAAACGCACGACGCGACAGACCAGATGATGTTTTCGTGCACATCAACGGAGAGGCTTCCACATTTAGCGGAGTTCGTGCCACACAGGGAACGAAGACCTCCCACGCGTCAACTAGCCTTCGGAATCTTCGGTACCTTTCTCCGAGCCCTTCCGCTCCCCGAAATGAGAGAAAAAAACATACGCGGACCCGCGTGCAGACGGGCAACGGTTGCCTTTCGGGGCCCGCGTATTGTGCCAGTCCGGTGGAGCATGTCAATTAAGCACTACTCACGCATGGCTGTGAATTCGCCGGTGTCTTTGTCCTGATGATACAGCTGGGGCTAATAAACAGAGAATGGTCAGTACAACCCTGAGCGCCCCCGAACCGGCAACGTACAGCCCAATAGTTGCTCTTGTCGGGCTGCACGGGAATCGTCGTGCAGTTCGACTTCATGAGCTGGTCCTGGTCGTAGACGTTGCTAAACCCGCTCGCCCCGACGATTGCGTGGACATGGGTGCCGATCTGCACGGCTCGTCGGTCAAAAAGCTTGCACAATTGATGGTGGGACCTACGCCGCCAGGGTTGACCACGGAGTCGAGCCTCGTCTGGGCGATGAGCGCGGTGCCGCCGAAAGTGAAGTATGCCTGGGCCACAGCCGCGAGAGAGGCGAAAGCTAGGACACGAGTGAACATGGCGATGCCGGTAAGAGGTGTCGGTGCGCAGATCGAGTCCGGAGGCCTCTGAAAGACCTGTGAATGCGTGAGGGGGTTTTTAAGCAGCACCAGGTCTGTAGAAGGCCCGAGAGGCCTATTTCGGTATCAAAGAGGTTCGTCGCGAGTCAATATGTCAGGTACGCACATGATGTTTGAAAGTTCCTGCGCGGCACAGTGTGGGGGTGGCAGCACAAGAATGGTTAGAAGAGAGGAATAACCATACGGCAACCCGCGCGACCTGGTGGAATGCAAGGCACAGTGGAGGCTTACGGAAATTCCCTCGCGGCAAGACAATTCATGACCATTCTTGTGCGACGGAGAGCGGGGATGATTTCCATTTCAGGCGAAGCCGCTGTGGGTGGTGACGTCGCTACAAGACGGAACGTGCTTGGTAAAAAGACGAGACACCGTAGATTCTCCATTGTGAGCTATCGTACTGTATCAACGGCATTCTGCGATAGAACGTGAGCATCGTCATCCGCCATGACGACGCGATGAATGGCCTACCGTGCGTATGGGTGCGATATGCTAGATGCAGACCCGAGGCGCATAATAATACATGCTTCCACCGAATCTCCCTACAGTCCCTCGAAAGCAGCGTCAATGACTGCCTTCTGCTGCGCGACATAGAGTGAAGTAATGCCCGGCGCAGGAACCGAGTTTTCCTTCCTGCCCTTGTACGTCACTTTATCTCTTCCAACGCGCTCCAACACCGCATTCAGCCTTGGTGCGACATGCGTCCACGCTCCCTGGTTTTGAGGCTCTTCCTGTAACCAGAAGACCTCCTTGGCGCCCTCATAGCGAGACAGCACATCCGAGGCCGCCTGGAATGGGAAGGGACTAAGTTCCTCCACGCGCACAAACGCTACCTTGCCGTCAAGCTGACGCTTCTGACGCTCTTTGACAAGGTCATAGTAGAGCTTGCCGGTCAGGAAGACGACCCGTGACACCGCCGATTCGTCTGCAATGGCGGGATCCTCGATTATAGGGCGGAATCGGGTGCCCGCAGAAATGTCCTCAAGCGAAGATGCGGCAGCCTGGAGACAAGAGTGAGACGGATCCGTTGTTACGGTGCATGGGGAAGACCGACTGCGAGACGGAGGAGACCCTTTGGTCCGGCTACCACGAGTGGCTTGCGGAAATTGCGCTTCAGTTGCCTTCTGAGGAGATGGAAGTATTGCGCGGGCGTAGTTGGGAATGCGACGTTCATATTCACGTTCGCAGGCTCCGCGTCCGCGCCGAACGTGTAGGGATCGTTCGTCAACTGGGGCACGGGATGAGGACGACGTCATGGGAACGGACGGGTATGACTGCATGTACCTGAAGCATCCGCTCGATCCGTGATGAAGAGTGCTCGGGTCCGGCCCCGTCGAGCCTTACATCGCCGGGAGTTAGACAGTGCGCACCTGAATTAGCGCGAGCGAGAGTTGCGTACCCATGAGGCAGGAGAAGAACGATGCCGCTCTGCTTTAGCCACTTGGCTATACACGTCTGTCAGTTAGGACAGTCGTGACGTAGGGGGATGTACTTACTCTCCGCGGACGACACGAAGGTGTCGATGATGACCTTGGGAACTGCCGTTAGCTTCTCCGTCAATTAGGACATAGGAGACGAAGAGGAAGTACCTGTGCCCCGTTGAAGAAATCGCCGAACTATACGCGGTGATGTCAGTCGCCACGGCCAGCCTATGTTGAGCTGCACACACCTGCGCCTCCCAGATTGGCAAGATGTCGGGCTTCTCCCAGCTGACACCGTATTCAAACTGCGCCCGCCTATGAGGTGTGGTCCCATGGTGCAGACTCATTTAGACTTACGCCGAGGACAGCCATTTCGCTCAGAGAGCTGTTGGCGAGCTCTAGCCGTCCCTCGTAAGGCAGAGCGAGGTTCAGCGGGACGACAACGCCTTCCGTGCGCTGATCGACAAGCATTGCGTGCCTAGCACCTGTCAAGCCACCGATACGCCGCTTCCCATGCTGACCTCACTTACCGCTGGCTGAACGTCCCGCGCCCGACATCTTGCCCTGAAATACGCACGTCATAGCCCTCGAGCATGAGGGATCCAAATGCAAGAGCCTGCGAGGGACCCTGAATCAGCGTCACTCGCGTAGCTAGAGCGGTGGGGAATACGCACTTCCGCCGTGGCCCAGTCTAAACCCTGACCGGTCTCCATCGCCTGAAGCCGGTGCTTCACATGCCTCTGCAGCCTCGGATGGATCTCCTGCGCGATCCCGACTGATCAGGAAAACGCAGGCACGATACTTTACGGGACAAGCACTCACAAAGCCTTCGGGGACAGAGACGCTCGCACGCCCGACGCGCTTGAGTGTGTCCTTCTCGACGCCAGTTTCCGGGTCCCACGCTGCCTCTTTGCTGACGGGCCAAACGAGGTCCTTCCACTGCCCCTGCAGGGTAGACAGCGTGCTCCCAGGCGTGTGCGAGGCCGCGGCGGAGAGCTCAGACGCCAGGAACTCCTTGTGCCGTGCGCGCACTGCCTCCGCTGCGTCCTTGGTGAGCACATTCTCATCCTATCGCGCGGCAGTTGGGGGTATCAGGCCCGCGTTTTTTTCATTGTAAATGTACCGAGAGAGAAGACGTACAATCAGGCGCTCCTCGTAAAGCGCGGGGACGGAGCGGCGCGAACGAATCTTCTCGTACATCAGCGGCTGGGTGAATGCTGGCTCATCGAGCTCGTTATGACCCCTTTGAGAGACCGGTCATCAACACGAGATGTCTAGTAAACTGCAGACAGAAGATACGAACCAGCGACGGTAGACGATCAGGTCGACAATTATGTCCTTGCGGAAGTAGTTGCGATACTTGAAGGCGACATCGATAGCTCGTTGAACATCTGGGGCATGCAGAGTAAGCTCTCTGTCTACTCCGAATACCTGTACACTAACCTTCAGGATAGTCGCCGTTGACGTGAAGGACCGGGGCGTTGATCATCTTCGCAACATCGGAGCAATACAACGACGACCGCGCACTCGACGCCGGGGTCGTGTAACCGATACTGGAACACCCCAAGATCAGCGTTAACCTACAGCTGCAGCGGACCGAACCGCATACCTATTACTGTTGCACGCGGTGTCATGTCAGCTAAAGTCCTTCCACGCCTTATATCAAAGAACCTACTTGACAACCAGGTGGACGCTCCCCCCGACGGTATAGTGGGGCAGGTTACCTTACAAGGATCCGTCAGCATTACTCGAGCGCACGCATTTGGGGCCTAAGGTACGTACTCAGCCCTAAGCCTTCCATAACGATCCCCTGCCCGGTGAAACTGGCGTCTCCGTGCAGCTGCACGCACATCACCCGATCGCCTGGCCGGCATTCGGTATCGCCTGCGCGCTGGAGTGCCTTCAGCAGCGCGAACTGCTTCGCACGGGTCTTGCCGAGCGCGACCGGGTCGACCGCTTCGAGGTGCGACGGGTTCGGGAGCAGAGTGACCTTGACCGGCTTCCGTGCGCCAGTGTACTGGAGGCTCGGCGAGGAGGCTATATGTGCAGTCATCATTTAAGTGTAGATATACAGAAAATGCATGTGCAGGGTTACTCACTGAGATGGCTGATCACGTCTCCACCTGCGCCGTATTCTTCTGGAACTTCCGAGCCACCCTTTATCTTGTGGAACAGCGCTGACGGGGGGAATTGGAGCAGGTCCGTGAGGAGATTCAGACGCCCGCGATGAGGCATTCCGACGATGATATGCTCGACACCAGCTACGCTAGGTTAGAAAAATACAAACAAAGGAGAAAGTGAATTTAGGCGAACCTTCTGCAGAGCTCTTGAAGAGGGCATCCAATGCGGGAAGCATCGATTCGCCGCCCTCAAGCCCATAGCGCTTCAGGTTCGGGAACTTCAACTGCAAGAACTGGTCGAAGACTTCCGAGCGCGAAAGTAGCTCGTGAATCCTTTTCCGTTCTTCCGTATCGAGACGCCTGGCGTCGTCACGCTCAGACTCCAGCAGGTGAGAGAACCACAGACGCTCCGTTTTCGATGGGGAGTGCATGTACTCATACGCAATCCGTCCGACGTAGACATCCCGGAGGTGCCGCGTGATGCGCTCAAGCGGCCAGTATTCCGGCCCAGCATCCTCCCCGACGGGGTCTGTCCAGATTATGCCATTGATGTCGTACGTCTGAGCAGGGTCGTCAAGACCATAACGCGCGGGGTTCAGGGCGGCAACTTCCTCGCGCTGAAGCAGGTCGAGCGGGTCGATTCGTGCGGCCCGGTGTCCATGGGTACGCAAAGAGTCTACATAGCGCAAAAGAGGCGCATTGATGGTTCGGTTCTGCAACTGGCCGGGGGTGTCTGAATGGTATGGGGTAAGTTACGTCGCTCACGAAAGACGACCAGGGACCGCTTCGCTGTTAACCCTGTTTGGCGACTTGGACGGAGATGCTTACAGTCAGGAAGCGAGAATGCCCGGGGTTCTCGATATCCATACGAGTAGTCGTAGTAGCTGCGCCTCAACTTGACAGGGAGCGTGGGTCGACGGGATCGTGTTCCCGTGAGAAGATACGAGGATGTGCGGATGTTGCTCATCTTGAACCGACTACCTTACCCGCCCTCTGACTTCGCGGTCCGAGGGGGTGTCGTCGAGGTGGAAGGAGCTCAAGAACGTCGGGCGTTGGACCACGTACGATGTGTGGGTCGGGCGGACCAAAGCCAGACGCGGTCATCACGTGTGATCTCCGCGGGGAGGCGGCGCCCTCGATCGAGAACCGAGGATATTCAGGGCCACACGGCGCACAACGCGCCAGGCATCGCTAACGGTGTAGAGCATACGGGCCGCGCAAGATATCCCTCAAGGAGAGCTCTGTCGCAAGTGGCGAGGTACCGACCATCGGAAACGGCACCGATAAGCAGAGTGTTGGGTGAGTAGACGCGAGAACATTGCAGAAGTTCTCTTGAAGCTCCAAAATTTGTCTCAGGAATTAGAGGTTGAAGTTGGAGAGTATCGTACGCTGATCGAGGGCGGGCGCTGCGGGTTTTGTGCAAGGAGAGACTCTAAGCGATTGAACGAAACAGAAACATAGCGGCGGCAACGCGGGTGAAGGCCGGGTCGAAGATGGAACGGACAAGCGGGCCGTTACTGAAACGCCCATAAAGACGCCCGCCATCTCACCCAGGCGCCAACCCTTGCTTGTCCTCTTACCGTCATACCCAGGAGTCTTGTCCCCAAACAGCTCGCGATACTGGGCCTTATGTTAGGCAATTTGCCCGCGCGCACGATATAGCACCCAAGAAATGCGTCATGGGACCTCAGGACTCAGGGAGGACCTTACGGTCCGGCACAACGCCGGGTTTCCGGACCGCCCGCCCTTGCGTCATATAAATGCCAACTCAATCGGTCTTCCTGGGCTACTGTCCAGCACGATTATCCCTCAGAAAGCGCACTTCAATAGCAAACGCCATGACTTCTCCCACAATCAAGCTCAACAACGGTATCGACATCCCAGTCATTGGTCTCGGTGCGTCATTTCGCCCGTCTCGGGCTCCTCGATCGGTGCTGATCGACGGTGTGTGTTTTGCAGGAACATGGCAGTCGAAACCTGACGAGGTAATAAACGCCGTTGAGTATGCTATCAAGGAGGTCGGATACCGCCACATCGACTGTGCCTGGTGAGCTCCCTCACAGAGTTCACCAAATCCAATCTCTGAGCCAGTGGCGTTCCAGGGCATACGGCAATGAGAAGGAAGTCGGTGAGGGCGTTCGCCGCTCCGGTGTCCCTCGCTCAGAGATTTTCGTATGTTTTTCTCTTCTGCCTTAGAATACCATTCGATAGCTTACACACCTGTTCACAGATCACCAGCAAACTTTGGGCGACGCACCACCAACGCGTCGAGGCGGCGCTTGACGAGACTCTTGCCAACCTCGGAACTGACTATCTCGATCGTGCGTACCTGTCTCACGCATTGATCTCTCCTCTCACCGACGATCTGTCTAGTGTATCTCATCCACTGGCCCGTCGCACTCAACCCGAATGGCAACGATTCCAAGTTCCCCACACGCCCCGACGGAAGTCGCGACGTCCTTACCGAATACCAGATCCGCGACACCTGGGCACAATTCGAAGCCGTCCTTGCCAAGGGCAAAGTCCGCGCCATTGGCGTATCCAACTTCTCCGAGCGCATCCTCGAGCGCGACCTCCTCCCGCACGCCAAAGTCGTGCCCGCGGTGAACCAGATCGAGCTCCACCTGTACAACCCGCAGCTTGGGCTCGTCACGTACCTCCAGTCGAAGGGCATCGTCCCCCAGGCGTACTCGCCGCTCGGCTCGACGAACTCGCCCCTCCTCCAGGACGAGACCGCGAGCGCGATCGCGCAGCAGCACGGGCTCCAGACGGCGGACGTGCTCCTTGGGTACCTCGTCGCGAAGGACATCGTGACTCTACCCAAGTCCGTAACTCCTGCGCGCATTAAGAGTAACCTAGAAGGTGCACTGGCGGCGGCGAAGAAGTTGACCAAGGAGGACATCGCGAAGCTCGATGGTGTCGCGGCATCGGGCAAGCAGAACCGGTATGTCTCAAAATTGGCGTTTTGATCTCGAGGATGGCTGATAATGACCAACGAACAGGCTTATCCAGCCGCCATGGGGGGTTGACTTGGGCTTCGATAACTGGCCCGTCAAGGTGCAAGGACAGTAGGTGGCACATCAACGAAGTAGCAATGTATCCTGTACTTTTGGTTATAAATGCATCCATTACGCATCGTCGACAGAACGCGTACGATAACACTTCAAGTGCATTCAACGCAACCATAGCATTAATCTCTCGTACTCATACGGACGTAGTTCCGAAAAGAATCGTCATTCGCAGTTAGGCATAGACAAGATTGTTGAGCGGCAGGCAGTACGGCGAGTTCGTCCGTTTTTTCTGAGCAGCGGTTCAAGGGCCCCGAAGTTTTTTATCGGAATATCGTAACGAATGCCAAGTAATGCACTATACTACAGAAGCTGGGGACTTGAAGATCCTGTCCGAAAAAATCCGTGGATGCAGTGCCATTGTACTCTTGCAATTGACGTACGATGCAAAATGAGAGGTATCTATGTCTACAGCAAGAAGCCACGCGCGGATGCAGATGTACTAACTTCTCTGTGGGAATGCCCAAGTACCTTGGTTCTAGACAACCGTAATCGTTGTATCACTTGCCCTAGAGTGTTTGATATTTCTTCGGTATCGGGGCACGTTTCTTCACCGGTTTCAGCTGCACCACAATGGGGCCTTGTCCCGCCCCTCCAACAGCCGCGGCGTTAACGAGGATGGTATCCACGACCGGATTGAAAGGTATCGCGTCCCCCGCCCACGGCGTGATCTTCGCGCCTTCCCCGTCCCCGGCGGGCTTTCCCGCTTCCTCGGCCACGGCGCGCTCGTACTTGCGCTGCAGACGTGTCCAAGAGAGGTGCTTCAAGCCCCGGCCTTTGTGAATATGCCCGAAGACGTGCAGCAGGGGGCGCACACCCCAAATACGATCTCGGAGATGCGGACATCCGTTCCAGCCGGCGCCGTCGAGATGGGACTGCGGCGGACAGTGCGTGACGAGGATGTCGGTCGATAGCGGAATGTCCAACCACCTGCTCTTGCCTTCGTCGGGTATGTATTGGAACGGGCCTGGGCTTACGGCTTTGGGAGAGTGGGGGCTTCCGAATATCTTCAGGTTGCGGCCACGCACTTGTAGCGTGGTTGTGGTGTGCTCGAGGTAAGTGAGGTTGGGGTATGCGGCGAGGATCGCGTCGCGTTTCCGGGCATCGGCGAGGGCGACGTCGTGGTTGCCGGCGACGAAGACCTTGTGTTTGTGTGGGGCGGAGCTGAGATATTGGAGGGCAGCGCGGATCTCTTTTTCCGTGCCACTATTGGTAAGGTCCCCGGCATGGATGAGAATATCGCCGGGTGGCAAGGGTGCGAGGTGGTCGTGGGTGCTATGAGTGTCGGAGATACACACGACCGTTATGGGGTGATCGGAAGAGGGGGTGCTCGACGTCTTGCCCTGCCGCTGCGTGTAGGTTCTGCGGCTTATGGGTTGTGCACAAGGGCGGCGGAAACTGCTCCGTGAAGCGACAGTGGGGTGTATGGCTAGCGCTGTCGCCAATCCCAACAGTGTACGTGCCCTTTGACCCATCGGTTTTTCAAGTCAGCGTCGTCGATCGGAAGGCTAGTGGGTGAGCTGGTAGGAAGATGCTTTGGTGATCAGAGACGGTCGACGCTGGACATTGGGCACGAACCTACACCTACCGCAGCATACCCACTGTCCTCGACAACGTGCTCACCACGTCCTAGGCGAACCCCCTGATCCATACCGGAAGTGGACACTCTACAAAATAGGTAATGCTACTAACCGAAGAACGTGAGGAGAGGGATCATATCCCCCACACCCTGTCTGGAGCCTCTCACCAAACTCGACGGCCGCCAGTGCTTATATGAGCTAAGACCCAGCGCTCATGACAGATGCACAGAGATGCGATATAGCTGCCAAATGTCTCAAGTGTATAACAAAGTTAGCTGTTTGTTATGTTTGATGACTTTGGGACGTTGATCGACGCGAGAAGGTAGTTGGGCTGACTGGGCTACTACGCCTTCACCACGGGCACCACAAACGCGATGAGAAAGAAACAAGGGTTATCGACTTACGAAGGGGTCTTCCGCATGCTTTCACCTTGAGAGCACACCAAAATGTGCCTAGACTGCGGCGTGTGGAAGGAAGGCTTCTTTACGGGGTGTAGATGAACCCTACCACCACCGAAGACTCTTCGAAGCGAACGCTGCAAGATAGGGGTACAACCCAGGCGCAGCGAGTGCAGGGTCTGAAATCACCGATGATGGCGAGGCACTTAGTGCGCACGAGAGGCGGAGCTAGGCTATCGGAGGGCGTCCGCGATTCCCCGTTCCGTGGCCCGTTCGGTGTGATCTTCGGTGCGGATCAACATGTCGGGGTCTCGGAGTTGACGATGGGACGTGAGGTGGACGTCATGGGCGGCGGAGATGCATGCGATGCAAGCGGTACGTGAGACGATTTAAGAATATGCGGCACGCAAGGTTTTCCGGGTGCGTTGACTGGCTGTGATATGTCGAAGCGATGTGCTGGATAGGAAGGCGAGAGTACTGCTTTGGTGACTCTGTGCGAATCCTCGGGGACTTGCTTGGATACTCTACACGCGACGTCCGCAGTGAATTTGTCCCGTCGAGGTGGGAGAGGGTTCATGCAACGATAAACGAGTCTTCCGCAGATGTCTGATAGCGGAGAATCCATGGGCAAAACCCTTTCGTCGGCAACAGCAGTGACAAGACCCAGATATCATCCGAAGAGAGCCTATGCAAGTGTCTCCACTCACCCTCAGGCTTCCTCCCGTGAATCCTTCCTGAAACGGTTTGCGGACGAGATGCCGCAGTGCCGTCGAGTTGTCGAAGCAAGGCACAGTACTAGGGTCGCTCCACTTTAATCCTTCTGTGGCAGGTGGCAATGTCTGGAAAACGTGGCGTCCGGCTGTCCTGGCTTCGGACTCTTCGAAAATGCGGAAGCACGCGTTGCTTCCGCTGCGTGTCGATCGACTGGTCTAGACAAGACGCTTCTCGCCGCAAATACGTCCCTGCGACTGAATGGGCGTCGGTCGGGGAGGGAGATTGTGAAGGCATTTATGGCCAGCGACGATCGCGGATCAGGCCCGTCGGAGCGGAAGTATTTGGCCGGGGAAAGCGGGGACGGAGTCCATGCGCTCAACCTGGAGAGCATACGGTATTCAGAGCAACATGAGGGCTGGCAAACGAATCATAGCAAGCCTGATAGTCCACGGATGCCGAGGCAATTTGGATTAGACGAAGTCTTCCAAAACGGTTGGTCGAGGGGCGGGCTTCTCGGCCTCTGATCGCCAGGAAAATAGCAGAAGGCCTGGAAACCTGGGTGCGTCAAGGGTAGTCTTGCAGTTGGGGATCCTCGAATGCGTCCGATGGACGCAGGCCTAGGGCATAGTGTGGATGTAATGTCCCCCAAACCGGTCATACTTAGTGTAGCGAATACCTGAGCAGGCGCGGCGTAGTGGTGCGACCCCGACTTCCATGTGAAGGCGCGAGGTTCGAACGGGTTGCTTCTGGCGGCCGAAGGAGTGAACGTGTGGAATTTTGAGCTTCTCTACGGAGCTGCCTTTGCGATCTACGTCGCTTAGAGCGTGTAGGCCACTTACCTCTCGTATCTAGCCCTCCTGTCGTAACTCCGATGACTGCCAAAGAGGGTGAACTTGTACTCGTTTTCGTGACAGATCTATCAACTGCACGACTATGACCGGCGTGCCCTGGGAAATCGGATGTGGGGAGCTGTTGGGATTGGTTTCAAGTGCTGTCTTGAGCATCTGTGGTTCATCTACCTCATCGAGCTAGTGGAACGGCACGTGCGAAAGTCAAGCCACACCGCGGGGATGCCTACTCGCTGTGAACATTGACCGAGAACGTACGGTACAGAGCGGCTCCGACGGCAGGGCACAGGTGCGAGGTTTGGCTGGACTGCTTCTCTACTTCGATCAGCGAGCCTGAGGCGTCGGGGCCACTTCGCGAAGCTACTTCACTTCACGATGCGCGTCGTCCAAAGAGAGCAACTGTGAATAGCGGTGCATATCGCGGAGTGGCCGCCTTCCGCAATGTCACTGCCAGTTTGCCTACACCCCGATCGAACACATGGGGGTACCGTCGCCTTCATAGCGTCCAGCACGCTGTCGACGCTCGAGCTCGTTGTACACTGTATTCAACTCACCTCGGAGAAACGGCCCGCGCGCTAGCCAACAAGAATGATGGAAAGACGCAAGACATATGGGGTTGGGGTCGTGGTGGATCAGCTGGCTCCCGTTGTGCTCAGTGCTCTCCGCGATGCACTGGTCGGATGAGCGGAACCCTGACTTGTATGTTCGGGATTTCTCATCGCAAGTGGTTGGGACTGAGGCAAGCGCCGTGCCCTGGCGGACGCCGGGGGAAAGACCCAGCCCTCCTGAGGCGCACGGGCCGATATCCGTAACAGGTCACTTGACGCCACCGCCTACCTCAGACCTCGTCCAGGTCCGCTCTTGCCGCCATGTACTACCGCCAGAGGTATAAAAGACAGCTACGGTTGCTGGCTGATGTTAGACCAGACCCCACGGCCCCACCACCGCACATCGCTCTCTGACATAAGCTCCTTGGCGACTGTTTCACAAATTTTTGTGGCAACCTCCAACACTCTCCAACACTTACACTCCAACCTCCATCCGAGCTCTCGTCGAGCCATCCTTTGACCCCTCATTCCGTTTCTTGAGTTAATATGCGTCTCGTAAACGACGGTCGTGTTTTTGAGCAGGTCTCAGATGCCGTTGACGAGGGTATGGAGTCTTTGTTAGCCGCCCGACGGAGTCGCTTAACGCGCTATACAGTAAACAAGCTCAAGGGCCAGGTCGCGGCGCAGTGGGACGAGGCGTCCAAGTTCGACGCAAAAAAGGACAAGAACACCTTCCGCCAGTACGAAGAGGCGTGCGACCGCGTCAAGAACTTCTACCGCGAGCAACATGGTGCGTAGCGTCGTCCGATGCACTCATCCCGCCCACCCGCTCAGATCCGCATCTTCTCCCGCACAGAGAAGCAGACGGTAGAGTTCAACGTCCGGGTCCGCGCGGAGCACAAGAGAACCGTGCACGCTAGAATGGGTGCGTGCCTGCGCGCGATCGTGATCGTCGCGTCCACATCGGGCTCATGCTGCCTGCAGGCATCTGGGAGGCGATGGAGAAGCTCAACACGCTCGTGGACGACTCCGACCCCGATGTGAGTGTCGCTGATCATCCCTGCACCCCATAGACAGGGACGCTGATAGCGCCCGGGTTCTATCCTTTCCAGACAAGCCTCTCTCAGATCGAGCACCTTCTCCAGACCGCAGAGGCGATTCGCAGGGACGGCAAGCCCGAGTGGATGCAGGTCGCCGGCCTCGTGCACGACCTCGGGAAACTCTTGTACTTCTTTGGTTCCGAGTGAGTGGCCCCGCGGCGGCTGCGCTTCATATCGCTGACTTTGCTTGGTTCTGTGCGGCGCGCGCAGGGGCCAATGGGACGTCGTGGGGGTACGTACCTGCGCTATCTAGGTTCTTGGCGGCGGGCGCTGACTGGGCCCGCGCAGGACACCTTCGTTGTCGGATGCAAGTTCTCGGAGAAGATCATTTACCCAGAGACGTTCGCGAACAACCCGGACTCGAAGGACCCCGTTTACTCGACCGAATACGGCGTGTACTCGCCGCACTGTGGGCTCGAGAACGTCATGCTCTCCTGGGGCCACGACGAGGTGTGTCGGCCCCTATATGATGCCCTTTGCGTTCTAACCCTGAAACGTGCGCCCGCAGTACCTGTACCACGTTCTGAAGAAACAGAGCTCGCTGCCAATGGACGCGCTGTACATGATCCGCTACCACAGCTTCTACCCGTGGCACCGCGAAGGCGCGTACTCACACCTGACAAACGCGGAGGACCAGCGCGCGCTCGAGGCCGTGCGCGCGTTCAACCCGTACGACTTGTACAGCAAGAGCGACGAGCCTGTCGTCGTGGAGAAGGTGAAGCCGTACTACCAGGGCCTCATCGCCAAGTACTTCCCAGACGTGATCGAGTGGTAAAGTCTCCGTTCGCATTGATACCCCGGCTCCCCTTGTATGTCATGTGAAGGAGCATATGGAAGGTAGTCGTTACGCAGCCATCACTGCACCATTGTACTATAGTCTTTTCTGTTCACTGACTTGTCTGGAGCTCACTTACAACGCCAGCACGGCCTGGATACTTACTTATGTAATGTGTAATGCATTTGTCATTGTTGAATCACCAACTCTCGAATATTGCCGACGATCCGCCCTAGTATCAAAGGCTGGAGAACGTACTGACCTGCCTGATTTGGCACGACACCCGCCCGAGCGCCCATTGTGACTTCATGACTCTGCCAAAAATTCCAATCGATTGGGCTGCACCTCGTCCGCGGAGCTTGTCCGCAAATTGCCTCTTATCTGACTCGGAAAAACTGACTGGGCTCGCGAAGATCTACTAGTTTGCATTGTGGCGTCCCTCCTCTCCTCCCGACTCCCACTACTCCGTGTATATATCCTCCGGTCTCCCTCTATATCACTACCCTCTCGGCTGTATACTCCGCTCACTCGACCTCTCGGTCAGTCTCAAAACCATCGGTATCATAGGAACCACCGGAATCATTACAATATGGCTTCCTCATCCGCCGAGCAGTCCAACAAGCCCGTACTCGCGCCCTCTCCCTTTTTCGTCCCGTCCGATCTTCCCAAACTACCGGAGGTAGCAGGGACCGACCCCACGCGCTCTGTCCTCGACTCCTTCCGGATTGCGATCGCAAAAGTCATCGCAGATGCACTGGAACCTCTGACCATCGAGCAAGTCTACCAGGGTGTGGATTACGGAAAGAAGGGGGAGGACTTCACCGTGGCGTTGCCGCGGTTCAAGCTCAAGGCGAAGGTGGATGAGCTTGCGAAAACCGTAATTGACAAGGTGCGTTTAGCGACTGCTACTATCCATTGCTTTCCGTTCCATCATCTCGTCTTCAACCCAACGTCCGTGCAATTCTGTGTGTTGCCTCGGGGTTAGGGTTATAATCACTTGTTCTGTAGGCTCGGTGAATTATCGCGTACACAAGCCTTGAAACAGCGTCCTCAGACGCGTTTTCCCCCCTTTCTATAAAGTCGCAACAAAACGTTATTCTCTATGTATTCATATGTATTAAAAGCTCGTTAATCGCCTTTACTTCACTCTGCTCAGAACCGAGTCCAGTCTCACATTCCGCCGTTTTTCATCTAGACACACCTTCTTATACCCGATGCTAACATGATGTAGTTCCAACCAGACGAATGGATTGAATCCGTAACAGCCGACCGCGCATTCCTTCACTTCCGCTGCCGTACATCCACCCTCCAACGCCTCATCCTCGACCAAATCCACGCTCTCACCTACGACACCGTCTCAAAGCAGCCCGAATACGGCTCTAATTACCTCGGCGAGGGCAAGCGCGTTATCATCGAGTACTCTTCTCCCAATATCGCCAAGTCCTTCCACGTCGGTCATTTGCGAAGCACTATCATCGGCGCGTTCCTCGCAAACCTCTACAAGGCGTGCGGCTGGGAAGTCATCTCCATGAACTACCTCGGTGACTGGGGGACTCAGGTACGTTGCGATCTACAGCTGCACATCACCAACGTTAACATGTCTTTCGTAGTTTGGCCTCATCGCGTCCGGGTTCGAAAAGTATGGTTCGCAGGAGGCGCTCGAGAAGAATGCTATCCAGCACCTGCTCGAGATCTACGTCAAGGTCAACGCAGAGGCGGAGAAGGACCCGCAAGTACGCGAAGAAGCCGCCGCATGGTTCAAGCGCATGGAGGACGGTGACGAGGAGGCGCTCAAGAACTGGCGTGTCTGGCGTCAGCTCTCCGTTAAGAAGTATGAGGAGGAGTACGACCGCCTGAACGTGCACTTCGACGTGTACACGGGCGAGAGCGAGGTTCCCCAGGAGTCGATGGACAAGGCGCTCAAGCAGCTACAGGAGATGGATCTCATCGAGGAGGACAACGGGGCGCTCCGCGTCAACCTCGAGAAACACAAGCTCGGAAAGGCCGTCGTCCGCAAGCGAGGTAAGTTGTAGTCCATTTTGTGGCGATGCTTCGGCACTGACAAACGACCGCATAGACGGCACTTCCATCTACCTCACCCGCGACATCGGCGGCGCCGTCAACCGGTACAACAAGTACAAGTTTGACAAAATGATCTACGTCATCGCCTCCCAGCAGGACTTGCACGTAGCACAGTTCTTCAAGGTGCTCGAGCTCATGGGCTATGACTGGGCCAAGACTCTCGAGCACGTCAACTACGGTCTCGTGCTCGGCATGAGCACTCGCAAGGGAACTGTCGTCTTCCTCGACCAGATCATTCGCGAAGCCGCATCCGTCATGCACGAGCAGATGCGGAAGAACGAAGAAAAGTACAACGCGGTTGAGAAGCCCGAGGAGGTCGCGCAGGAGATCGGCATCACCGGCGTCAAGATCCAAGACATGGCCGCGAAACGGTAAGACCAGCTTCTTCAGCATATATGCTGTCTTTCCTGACCAATCGTGCAGCATCAACAACTACAACTTCAACTGGGACCGCATGCTCTCCTTCGAGGGTGATACCGGACCATACCTCCAATATGCGCACGTGCGACTCTCCTCGATCGAGCGCAAGAACCCCGAGCTGCTTCCCCTGCCCGCACCCTCACAACTCAAGACGGAGCTCCTCACCGAGCCGCAGGCGCGCGAAATCGTCTTCCTCCTTGGGTCGTACCCCGACGTTGTCAAGACCGCGCTCAAAACGCACGAGCCGAGCGGGATCGTCACGTTCGGCTTCCGCCTCAGCCACGCCATCTCGAGTGCGTGGGAGACGGTTATCGTCAAGGGTGAACAGGATAAGGACAAGGCGAAAGCCCGCATGGCGCTGTACCTCGCCGCCCGCGACGTACTTGGGGCGGCGCTGCGCCTGCTCAGCATCCGGCCGCTCGAGCGTATGTAAATCGGTGGAAGCAGTTACTTAGGTGTACTCTTAATGCATTCTTTCTTGTTCTCCGCGGACCATCAACACCCAACATCGCGTGTTATCTATCATACATTTCTCGCAAGGCTTCTAACGCAATAGGGAAAAAGAAATTCAATCTCCAATGGGGTAGGGGTGAAGAACTTGACCGTAGTAGAGCTCGGCTTCAGCACTAGCAAGGAAGACATAGCTCGGGGCGATCTCCGACGGTTGTCCCGGACGACCGATCTGCGACTTGCTCCCGAATCCCTCCATCTGCTCCGGCGTCCGCGATGCGGGCTGCAATGGCGTATGGACAGGGCCCGGGGCGACGGCGTTGACCCGCTATGCAGTAGTCAGAACCCTACCAGGGTGGTGGTGGTGACCTTCGCACCAAAGACTTTTTACTCACAATTCCTTTTTTAGTCAGGTCCTTCGAGAGTGCTCGTGTGAAGCCGACGATGGCCCCCTTAGTCGACACGTAGTCGGGCATGGACGAGCTGCCGCGGAACGTCGTCACGCTCGTCGTGTTGATGATGCTCCCTCCTTTACCCATGTACGGGAGCGCAAACTTGGTCACCGCGAACATTTGTAGAACGTTGCTCCGGAACGTGCTCTCGACTTGGTCGAGGTCGATATTCGCGAAGTCTTCGGTCAACAGCTGCTTGCTCGCGTTGTTCACGAGCACATCGACGCGTCCGAACGCGGCGACGTGCTGGTCGATGACGACTTTGGCGTTTTTGAAGTCCTCGAGATTGAACGCTATCGCAAGTCCCTTCTGGCCCCCGTGCTCGATCGCGCGTACGGTATCATCTGCATCCTTCTGCTCTTCCGGGAGGTGCACGATGGTGACGTCGGCACCCTCACGCGCGAAGAGGATTGCAACGGCGCGTCCGATCCCAGAACTATCAAGAGGAAAGTCACGATAGGCATGAGGTGACGGGAATTCCACTCACTCTCCACCAGTAATAATGGCTTTCTTGCCTCTGAGTTTACCAACACCAATATATGGTCTAGGACCAGATCCCGTCTCTAGACTAGTGTCCAACGGTTCAGGCGCCATGTCCTTTTGAAGGCCGGGCAGTTCCTGTTTTTGCTTAGGAATGTTTTGTTTCATGGACGTGCCTTCATGCGTCGACATCAGGTTCGTGCTGGATGCTCTTGACAAGTGGGTGTTGAACGATGCGAATGGGGAGAGTGGATAGCAGAGCTATGCGCGGTACGCAATAGTGAGAGAGCCATATTCAGTAGACTACTGATTGACTTATACCCAAAATCCGCGTCCATAGGAGTGGTGTTGACGTCGACACGACGCCATCGTTAGCGCATGAGACGGGCCCTACTCGGAGCTCCCCATGGATAGCGTTTGACGAGATCATTCCTGATGTCATTTGTGGGTCCTTATGTATGCACCACGTCCGGGCAGCCGAGTTACACCCCTATCGGTCCATCTACTGCACGCCTGGACCTCTGAATGCAAGAAAACATCGATTATAAGTTAATCCTAAGGATGCAACGAGACAGCAATATAGCGGACGCGAGGTAGAGTTTTACAACTCAGCGGTGTCGCGCTTGATCTCCTCCTTGACCTGCTCCACGATCTCTTCGGCCTTCTCGACAATCGGACGGAACGCACCAAGGACGTTCGCCTTGATCTTGATCTCGTCCAGCTTGCCGGGAGAGAGTGTACGCTTCTGGAGGATAGTAGCAAGGCTAAGGACCGAACATCAGCTTTCGGTGTTTACGTTCCACGTCGCACACTTACCGGGTAGACTCCTTCTCCAAGTACTCCTCACTGCCATTGACGACCTTCTCCATCACACGGAGGTAGTGCTTGGCACTACCACCGAGGGTAGCAGCCAAGTTGCTCGCCTCCTTAAGAAGCTCCTGACGAGCTGCAGCTGACTCTTCGTAGAATTTGGCTGCAAGTTTGTCGAGCTCCGCGAGACGGCCGACCTACATGGGGTATTTGAGTATATTGTAGAAGCCATAGAGACTAAGGCTTACCTGGTCGTCAAGAAGGCCGCCAAGAGTACGGCGAGTGCCACACTTCTCGTTGAGGTATTCCACGAATGCCTCTTCAGTGCGAGGGCCGTCGTAGTCAACAGGGTCCTCTGAAGGATAACTAGTGGGTGAACCGCTATTGACAAGGCGGAATGCATGCATACCCTTATTGTCCTTCGGGAAGAAGATGATCGTGGGGAAGCTGCTAATCTGGTACTTCTCTGCAAGGGGACGGTTGTTCTTCGCGTCCGCATCCACGTTGGCGACGACACACTATGGCACTTCGTCAGTGATACAAGTATATAAACTCATGAAAACAACACACGTTCGACTCGCTGGCAAAATCCTTCGCAACCTCCTCGTAGATAGGCTTCAGACGTTTACAGTGTCCACACCACGGGGCGGTGAAGGCAACAATAACATCCTTTTCGGGGTTCTACGAATGTGTCAAAGCATACATCTATCCGACACATGTATCGGACACTTACCAATGCAACTTCGTCGAACGTATGGATATCAAGGATCTTATATGCGGGGGGAGGAGGGGGCTTGATGCTGGACTTGACTCCTGACTTCTCCGTCACACTGCACATGCGTCAGTGAAAGCAACGGGGTACACCAAGACGAGGGATTTGATGGGTCAGGAAAATTGATATTGGTCTCATCTCTGATATTCAGAGACCTTAAACCTGATAAACATCGTGCCCAAAGAAAAGGACGAAACGAAGAGAACGTTGTAAATCGAGGTCTCAGGACCTCTTCGGACCGGGGCGTGACACAAGAGAGTAATTGGATAGGAACAAGGAACAAGACTCACAAGTTAGCCAGAGCATCGAGATCACGGCCACCATCATATTTCTCCGGTTCACCGCCGTCCGCACCAAACCATTTAAGAGCTACATGACAGGACATCGGTAAAGCCGAACATGGTGTGGGAAGCACCCGACGTACTTGGGAAACCGGTCACGCCATACTTTTGACCCAGTGGCCGGCCTTCACCGTCAGCATCGACCTTGGCAATGACAACCTTGTCCTTTGCATGTGCGAACGCGTCGGCAAGTTGCTCGTAGGTGGGGGCAAGGTTCTGGATTTGGATGTTACCAGTGGTAAACGTCTCTCCAATTGCACCATACTATACCTTACAGTGCCCACACCACGGCGCAAAGCTATCAGGAGCGTCAGCACTTTGTCGAAAGAACTAAAACTTCTAGGGATGACTTACAACTCAACCAATGCAGGCTTGCCTTTCCCAATATGCTCATCGAAGTTGTCCGGCGTCAGCTCAAGCACGTTCGACGCGAACGCGCTCCCGACCGACAAGGCCGTCACAAACAGAGCAAACGAGAACCTCATGATGGTGGTAGGAGGAAGGGGGAGGTGCGGGAATGCTGTAGGCTCGGATGAGCCTTTGTCAGAGCGCGTCTGAGAACGGCGCGACGTGGAGGGTCCTGGGAGGTTTACGTCAGCGTCTCTCGGTCTCGGTGTTTGCCCGTATATGGTAAGTGTATTGGTTTACCTTGAGCCGCAGCTCTCACCGTTACCACCGGCAACTGCCACAGTGTGCCGGTGTTCGCACATTCCAGGCGAAGTGCATATAAAATACAATGAGTTAAACAATCCACAAAAGACGGTGTAACTTCTTACCTTACGCGTCTGCATTCCGTATTTACTATCCCCTCTCAGGCGCGGAGTACCGTTGCGGAGTATATTGGATGATAGCGTCCTTTTCAACCCCCGCAGCTCGAGACAGTAGGGCGGGGCCAATCTTTAAATTGAAAAACATTATTATGACATAGCTGCTTGGAATGATTAGACAGTGATATCTTCAGACACAGAAACACTCGAGTTGAAGTTTCCACTGTCAATCGGTACATGTTTGGTCGCTTCATAGTAACCCAATTTGGATGGGTTCAAACTCAAACAAGGTACGTTTAAGATGGGGGGTACGAGGTGGACGTATGAAACAAAGTGCGCCTCTGCCCCGTGTTCTCTAGTATGCCCGCAACGCGTCCCATGACGTCAGATCATCATCCATATCCTGCCGGTGGTCACAAAATCGAGTCCAGCGTATGTACAGACTCAACGTATTGGTCATCGTAATAGAACCAGTAGTTCTCACATGCACTTACCAGCGGCCGCGAGGCAAAGTGCCATGACGCCTATCAGCTCTCACACCCCTCTCTGGCCGAGCCACAGAAGGTCACCTGTCGAGAGCTGTCGGAATTAGCGACCCCATTCACGGCTACATTGAGCGTACAAGACATGGAGATGCGGCGGCGCTCACAGCAACGCTGGAGCAAAAAAGCCGACCTATAGGGCGCCGCAGGACCGCACGCCGCATACATCACTGATTTATCTCTAAGTGGCGGACAATAGCGTCGACTCCCGCCAAGATTGGACAGAGCTAGCCGGCCCCATAAGTAAAAGTTGTAACGCGTGCCGATCAACGCTGGGACGTAATAATCGGTTCCCCGGTCGTACACATGCTGTTGAAGAGTTCTGGACAGCCGCTGTCTTCAGGGTCATACTGGAAGTCCCTCCCTCAGGGAGCTATTTCCTAACTAGTGAACAGGCACCCAGTCAGATTGTGGTCATAAGTCGAGAACTGCTTGAGTATACAACCGCATCTAGATGGTGTTCATTGATACGGCCGAAGGGCTTGCACTCTATCGCCGGTCTAGACAGAGTTCCATCTTCTATGCCCAAGGTTTGAACCTGACTAGCAAATTCGTGCAAAGACACTTCCGAACACCCACTTGAACTTTACACAAAAGCTTCCAGCATCGTGTACGTTCAGAGTCATGCTGCGCCGTCTTCTCATTTCAATGGAAGCAGATCTCAGGGCCGGGACGTCGAATCCTATTTCCCCCGAGGCGCGGCAGCTTCGTACCGGCCTTTGGGTCTACCAAAGGAGTTACTTAGACGCGTTCAGCGCTTGACATTGTTCGCTCGAATGGGCTTACGGACCCGAGCACTTTGACTTTTCGGGAGGGCGAGGGAATCCCGGGGCGCTGCCCCATGCTTCGACGTTCGCTGCGTACATCAGCGGGTGATGCGCCGCCAGGGCGTATACACCAAACGTTGTCCACCGCGAGAAAGGTCCGGACTGTGTGTTCTTCACTATGGCCGAGCACTGCATGAGGCAGAATTTATCACGAAGGTCCCCGTACTCTTACAGGAGGCCGGGAGAATGAAGCCCGCTGAGTTCCGTATCGTACTTGCTATAGTCGCCGTACCGCATTCGAGTCACCAACTCTCATAGGAACAGAAAAGCTATAGCAGGTAGCTTTGCACGCATTGAATTCGTACACGAACGCGATGCAAGTGCCGCAATTTTGGACTTCCCGAGAATAATCGTTCGTGATGTTCCGGCAAGCCCTCGAGGCGCAACGCGGACTGGGCCATTTGTCCCAGCAGAGCGAGTCCGTACCTCGTGTCCCCTGAGGGGCCAGGCGGCGTCGATGGTGTAAACGAAGTCC
This sequence comes from Trametes hirsuta, assembly GCA_001302255.2. Taxonomy (NCBI): domain Eukaryota; kingdom Fungi; phylum Basidiomycota; class Agaricomycetes; order Polyporales; family Polyporaceae; genus Trametes; species Trametes hirsuta. The sequence goes on from CP019379.1 coordinate 2,493,956, forward strand.
CACCACGGCGACCATGCACAAGCGAGGTCAGCATGCTCCGCAATCGTCGCAGATTATGACACTGATTAGCACGATATCGTCGTATGGCTCTACCTCCTGTTTCCAATGGCCTCTCCGGAACCGCGGCCGACCTCAGTATCGATTGCGTACGAAGCCCCTAGTGCGCACAGGCCAGCTACCATGGAAACCACTCACAATACTGAAACACCACTCGTCGCTAGAACCTCGAGGGCGCACAGGAGCTCAGGCCGTCGGGATCGTGGCGCCGATCAACTGCTCCCTCTTTGGGCGAAGACAATAAGAACACGTACCCCGCTCGAGATCTCATCTGTTCGGAGATTATCAATGTCGAGGCTCTTGCTCCGCACGAGGTCTCGATCGAGTCGGCGCGACTGTAGGAACAGCTCAGTCTAGAAGGTGGGGAGGGTCGGAGGCACGGGCGAAGCCATCGGGTGACAGCCGTGGTCCGAGGCTCAAAAACAGTACCACTATCTTCTTGGCGCACACGAATCTGCTGAACTCTAGTTCAAGAAAGGTACGGTGGCGTTCGCTGCGGGAATAGAAAAAGAACGATTCTCTCATGGCAGCTCAAAGAGGTTCACATACCGTTCGCGTTCAGAACGACCGAGGAGGAATTCAGGGTCAGGACCGCACGAACACTGGGACGAGCGATTGCTAACCCGTGATGTCGACTCGAAATTGAGTTCACCTGCCGAGGCGTTACTTCGTGTGATATCGGGTGGAAGCACCTACCTCTCCGCAACCAGAGGAGCGCGTGATTTTGCAAAACGAGCAGCAGGCTCGAGAAGGAGGGATAACCGACATCCAAAGCACTCGGAACGCGACACCCTTGACGGTCCAATGATAGGACGATTCAACGCGTCGCGGGGGCATTCAATTTTCGCCCGGCAGCACTTCAACTGGGTTCAGTATGATGCAGAGGAGCTCCGCTCCCGATGGACCTTTTAGTCACAATGAACTCTACGCTTACAGCGCAGCGAAACCCCCACTTAGGCCCGCCGCGGAGATCATATCTGGCGGCGTCCGGTCATTTGCAGGGTAAGCCGAAGGACCGCTCCGCCAGGCCGCCCAGACGTGCGCCTCCGGCATCAGAAAGGAGAACATCTGGCAGGAAGGAGACGCCGCACTTTGGCCTAAAGCTGGTCGACCATGATCGTCCGAGCCGCGCCACCCGGGGGCGCCTCCCCACTGTGCTCGAGCATATGCGCCCGGCGGAGTAGAAATTATGGGGGTGCTTGCCTTGATTCGAGAGTCGACGCCTCGCACCGCCATTCCCGCGCGCGCACAGACGCAAGCCTGGGCGTGGTAACAAGTGAGCGATCAAGATTAGTTTCGGCCACGAGATCGTGGAAGCCGTACCTACCTTCGCCGACATGTGCTCTCCGCAGTGTACAGCGCGCCCTTCGCGAGAATGGAACGCACGGCATCACGCTGCAGCTCGAAGAGACGCAGCGAACGCCGGGGGTTGCGGCCTCTGTTAACTACACTGCAAGATTGGGTGGTGTCGATTTGGGCTGCGATGACGGGGGCGTCTAGGCTGGGCCTGAAAGGCGCAAATGCATCCGCGCGTTCTGCTCGAAGTTCCAGCGGGCGGCCATGGGAGCCAGACCAGCGCCCGCGTGCCGACAAGTGCCCGGTGGCACCCGCGCCAGAAGGTTGGTAGCTCGAGGCTGACGGAGGGGAAATGGGGTACCGGCGCGCTCCTGCGCGATTCGGAGGCGGCTAGGTCCAAAACTCTAGGGGAGGGAAGAGCGTGCGGGCGTCTCGAATCGGAGGCCTGGCGAGAAGGCGGGCGCGAGAGATGCAATCAGGAACGAAACATGTGCTACGAGCCCACGGCGGACATGACCGCCTCCCATGCGCGTTTGCGGGCGGGCTGGGCGTCCCCCAAATGCGCTTCTCCGACGTCGGAATCGAGGGTGCTGACCAACGGGCGCGGAGAGTATCCTGGACGAGGGGACCCGCGAATTGGGAGGCGGGAGCGGACGGTCGTACGAGACCACTTGGATTGAGAAAATGAAAGCCCACCGTCCACGTTGAGCACAAGCGAGGCGGGTCGTGTTCTTTTGCGAGCAAACGCTCGGCATTGCATGCCTCGCGGCAGGCGCATGTTACGTCGAGGCCATCGAGGGACCGCGGGCGAGCTCGTCGAGGGAAGAGGACGAGAGGATGGGTGCCTGGGATTTTCAGCGGAAAGGGTGCATGTCATCATCTGATCCCTCCACGTGAGTCGATAAGATATCCTCGCATCAGTTATAGCAGGTCATACCGTCCCGCAGGAGAGGACTTTAGAACACCGGAAGGCTGTCATGAGAACTCGGGGCTCCATCCCGCTCGCTCGAGGGCGTTCGGCATCGCGAGGAATAAGAAGTTGGCTAGAAGTCTTTGACGTCAAACCCGTCGAGCACGAGATAAATGACATTTTGCTCGGGGCTCGGTACGTAAACCATACATACATACAGAAACTTCGCTGTGAATTTAGCTCAGGAAACTAAGGGACTGAGAGACTGGCCTACAGTGGAGGGAGAGAATACAGGAAAATAACGTACTAATACAGGGAAAAGGGGCGGACCCGTGAGTGTCCAGCGCCCGATGTGGTAAACGCGACCACGCGTAACATGTTCATATAGCGGAAAAGACATATCGTATAACAGGAACGCCACCAAATGAAATGTCAACGAGGAGCGCGAGACGGAGAAGAGGGACGGCTAGGAGTCCTATCTCCGCCCGGCGCTCCCACCGCACTATCGTACAGAGGCGCGCAAGACCGACGAGTGTCGCGCCGCGGAATAACCAGGAGACGGGTCGGTGAGTTGAATCACCGAATGCAACAACACGATCGCATGGGAAGTAACATAGGACAAGGCTCGGATACCACGGAACCGCAAACGGAGATGCTAGAGAGAAGAGACGCGTGCGCGTGGGGGAAACCCCGCGGACGTTCCAATATCGAAGGAGATGGGACGAGACTGACCATGTTCACGCGTGTGTTTGCATGGTGGTGTGCCAGACGCGACCGCGCCGTGTGCGAGCCTAGACAATTAGAAATCGCCTTGGTGACAGAATCCCCCGGCAAAATCGTAGCCCAAAGCCATGTCGGCCGGCCATACGTAGGGCGAGTGTGCGGCACCGACCAGGTCCACTGCGCCGAACGCCCCGTTCCAGTCGCCGAAGGCTGCGCACGTCGCGGCGTCAAACGCCTTCGCCATGACGCCGGGAGAACCGGGGCTATCAACGTAATTGAATCCTTTGGGGAAAGCGGCCATGATGGGGGAGGACGCCTGATATGGCAGGGGGCTCCCGGCCCAGCCTTCGAGGGAGGAGTAGGAGGACGGCGAGGGCGCGTACGACTCGCCCATCATGTCCGAGATGCTCGTCAGACCGCCCGTGTCGGAATCGGACGACCATCCAAATGACATGGGCGTGGTCACGGGAGAGAGAGCAGGGGTGTCGACGCCGTCGAGGTCGGACTCGACAGCGGGAAGACGAGGGCTAGAGTAAGCGCCGGTGGCGGCGCTGAGCGTGTACGCCTACGTTCAACAGGAGCCACAGGTCAGTGCCACAGAATTAAGCGAGCAAGCAAACGCGGAGAGCGTGATGCACTCACGTCATTTTCCCCAACACCTCCCTTCGCACTCCGCGGAAGAGTGAGCGGATCTACCACACCTGTCGGCTGGAAGGAAGGCACACTATCCCCGCCAAGCTGGCCGAATTCCCCACGTGGGGACTTCGTGTCAATGCAGACATCTAGATGCGAGCCTCCGAAATTCCCCAGACTGGTCGCGCGAGCGAAGTAAGGAGGTCCCCCACAGACCGACTCACGACGTTGCGCTGCGATTTGTTGCATGTCGGGGGAAGGCGCACGTGCACGAGGGGCAGGCGCGGAAGAAGATCGCTTGTACATCGAGGTGAGCGGGACCTTGAAGCGGCCGTCGGCGGAGGGGCGACTGCCCGAAATTTTCTGGTCGGGGGTTTCTGCGGCAGAGTCGACGGCGCCCGGGGTCACACTCTGCATCGTGTCTGCGACGTGTGCCTTGACGTTCTGTGCAGACCCGACGCGTCTTTCGCCTCGAACCTGTGCCACGGCTACGCCTCCGCCCTCTTCCTTCGGCTTGCGGCCGCGGTCAACCTCGCAGTCGTACTGCTGGATGGCGGCCGCTAGATCCGTGCCGGTCGTTCCCGCAACGAGCAAATCGGCGATCTTGGCGCACCTCTTCTCGCGATTCCGCTCCTCTTTCTCTGACTGCCCTCTTCCCTTCCGATTGCTTCTCTTGCGCGGCCCATCCTTCACCTTCGCCAGCGCATTCGCTGCGTGCTTGAAACGCCAGTCCGGATACTTCTTACGATGCTCAGTGAGGGCGACGAGCGCCTTAGCCTCCCAGACTTGGCGGTCCTCGCGTGGAAGGGCCCTCCAACACTTGCCTACGGTACAAAACGCGTAAGACACGCGGTTACCGCGCGGTAAGGGGGCGTACCTATGATTTTGGAGAGTGCGCTGTGATTCCCCTCGATCTGGCCCGGAATGTGCTGGGCCTTGATGAACGAGGAGCGGAAGAGGATGAAGGCGTTCGGGGGACGCGGGATGTAGGACGCGTCGCGTTTCTTGGCGTGCGAGGGGCGTGCGGGACCGAGCATAGGTGTTCCCGGGGGTGAAAGAGTACTCATCTCGGATGCTACCATCTCAGCATCGGGCTCGTAAGCCGTAGTCTCGCTATTCCAGATACCAAAGCTGGCATCGGTGGTAAATGTGTATGTCATTGGGGGGAGGGGATTGTCCACGAGCGGCGGCATGCCGTCTGCAGAGGCGGTGAGCTCGGTGCCACTACAGCGCGTGTATTCGCCCGAAAAGGAAAGGCGCACGTACCGTCGTCGTCAGCATCGTTGAAGACCACTTCGTGGCCGTGCTCGAAGGACATGGCTGCGGGACGCAAGGCACTGGCGTATGTACGAGGGCAGAGTAGAGGAGAGCAGGAGGAGGCAAGAAGCAGAAACGCACTAGACGGGATCTGAACAAGGGATCAGTCGGAACTAGAGCGTCGCACCCAGATATTCTTTGCCTTTATTCTCGTTCGGGCAACCGCAAATTCCCGCCTTCACGCCGGAGGAGTGCTTTCCCATCCGCAGCGCGGCATGGCGTTCACTTCCTCTTCCTCGGGCAGATGTGATGGGTGGGCACACACCGCCTTATTGGAACTCGCTGCCGAGAAAGGCTATCGAACGCTACCAGCCGAGTCAGAGGCCATGACGAGCCGCAACAGCCTGCGAAGCGCAGAAGCACACGCTCGGTGGCTCATCTTGGAGCCAGACTTCATGAATATCCGCCCATATGTCCTCAAATCGATGGCAGCGTTCCCGTCCTCCGCAAATGAACGGCCATCTGGGTTTCTAGGCTACTTTTTCCGCGCATGACCTGAGGGAAAGCTCAGAAACCCACACCCCTATCGACTCCCATCACCCGGGCGAGTGGACACCCGGAGCGAAAAAGGACACACTCACCTGCTCGGCTTTGCGATGTGCACTGCCAAATTCCGGAATGTCGATGCGGGCTTCGGGAGGTCGTATGACAGCGCTCAGCTCCGCCCCGCGCGAGTCCGCCACCACGCTGCAAGCGATATCACAGCGATCGGTAATATTCTATCGTTCTCTTTCTGTCATCGCGCGCTGACGTTCACGAGCCTCGAGGTGCAGCCTGACGACGGAATTGCAAGCAAAGTGGACAGCCAAAGTCAGAGGCAGACGAGCACGCGGTCTGCCGTCGTGGCACAATCCCACCAGGACCCCGAGAGCCGCCGGGGATACGGACCGGTGGCAAGTGACCTAACCAGGAATATCTGCTGAACTTTGTTTCGTTTTCTCGCCTCGATTTTGTGCATATGGAGCACAGAAAAGCTTAGAATATGAACCCGCGTAAATTATCTCAGCTCGACAAAACCCAACCATAGAGCCAAAGGCTCAACATACGGCAAGGAGTATTCGAGGGACTTCAAATTAGCCGCCCGTGCATTGACGAGTCGTTCTGCCTCCGCGCGCGCGTTGTTCGACTCTTCTCCACCTCCACGAGCACCGAGATATCGTGATCGCCCGGGACAAGTCACACGGGACCTGCCTTCCGCACTAGCTATACTGGGTCCTCGCACGGCTAGTTTCTGCTGTTTGCGAGCTTGAACTCTACCCCCGACCGAACAGCACGTGCACGTTCTCTGGTGGAAAATGTGGCTGTCCGGCGTTCTACCTTGCCACCCTCCGAGTCCGGCTGAGACTCTCCTCACCGCCCACCTGTTCCGCACGCCCTGCCGAACACACCTGGAAAATCTTCTCGGCTCTCTGCACGTCGTGTGCTACGTAGGGCCGAGGACGACCAAGGCCCGCGGCGCTGCTCGCGACGACGCCTCGAGGTCGCGCAGCTTGTGAAATTGCTGCCATGCTTTACGGATGCGGAGTTTTTGCTCCGGCTACTAGCTGTCTACGGCCTGATTTACCTGCGGTCATCAGCCCTGCACGTCTGGGCGACGTCGGGATCCCTTCCATCGGCGGCGGTCATCTCGCGCTCCTCGCGCCCGCACCATCAGGCTGCCAATCGTAATGCCGGCCCGAACAGCGCGCTGCCATCCCGCTCTTTCTCCTCGGGGCCGCCTGTGGCCCTACACACATGGCCACAGATACACCGCCCCAGACTTTGACCATCGACCGGTAAGTTTATCGCATCACCCGCTGGACACCGTCTTCCTGGAATTACAGACCACGTTCTGGTCAGCCGACAAAGGTGTACGGCATCGACGTATCTGCCGACGTACGTGCTCGTCGAGCATGACCAGGCATGGTCCGAGCAACAGGGGGGGCGTGTTGTCACAAGCATGCAGAAATTTATGACCAACGAACTCAGTAAGGAGCTCGCGCGAATCTATTTTGAAGGTGGACGAAGGAGGATACACAAGAACCACATATTCGAAACACCTGTAGGGGATTTCAAGCAACGATGGTTTCAAGCACAGCGACGGCCCAGCGCCGCAGCGTGCACCCGAAGACGCGCTCGCGGTGCCATCTCCGTCGCTCCGTCTCCGCCAGTACGTACATCCCCACTCCCCACAACCCAGACTGCGCGCTAGCTTTCTCGCTATTCTTGAGTTCCCAGCTGCCGACGCATGTCGGGGAAGCGACTTTCCGTCCGAATTTCCTTCCGACTAAGGCATTATGGCATCGGGGCCACGAGCAAAAGTGCGATGTCAACTGCTCCCGCCCGCTATCGGCCACGGCTACCAAAGCGGCTCGGACTCTCGGAGTGCAAGCGCGCTCACAACTGGGGATTGCGTAGCAGCCAGCGCTGCGCCCAACGACAGACGGGAGCAGGTACTTTATGCCGAGGACGCCGGCCCGCACTCCGACTCGTCATGTGTGCTATCTTTCGTAGAGTCACGGGTCTTGGCGCTAGCTGGAAGGGCTGCCGAACCATTCTGGGACGCCACCAGCGGGTCCCTGTCGGACGAACCGTAGGATTCCTCGAATTCTCATGCGCCTCAACTGCGTCCGCCGGCGACGCCACTCGCAGTGCTCCGTGTCTACGCCTGCGCCCCCTCTGGACAACTCATCCGCCCGGGCTGCTCGGCCCAATCCTATTGTGTGCTTGTGATTGTATTGACGCAACTTCCAGTGCCCTGACAATATTTCAACCGTTCTTCGAGTCGGGCAGCAGGGTCCTGTGCTATCCTGTGGCAGCCGCTATGCTTGCTCTGTCTGTGAGCTTCCTCTGGGGAATGCTGGAGATCCGACAGAGACCGGCCTGCTCTTTCCCTGGATCGTGGAACTGCTACCGCAACCTAACCTCGACGTCGGCGGACCTGTCCAGCGGGTTGGGTGGCCGTAAGTAGTATACTCAACGCTTGGCGCTTGTGGCAACCGATTTCCCTTTTCGGCACAGACTTCGACGACGTCTTCTGGTGCCAAGTCGTGCATGTTTGCTCTCCGCCGTCAATCCTCCCAACTGAGGACCCTTGACGGCGCTATCCCACCCCCCTCGGCGCTGCTCGACGCCACAGCTGAATCCTGGAACGCCGGTCCAAACTCTGCTCGGAACGCAGCAACTTGACAGAACTAGGATTGCGGTGCAGGAAAGCATGATGATGAAGAAATACAGCGATGCATGTGCCCAAAACAGAAACGAGAGACGGTCAGTCCAAAACGATCCACAAACGAATTGCCCGAGTGGGACTCCACCACGCAGGTACGTGCGTCCGTGCCTCCGCTACGGCGGCGGTCCCATGAACAGCACGAAGCCGTCCCCGTCCGGCGCAGGCGCGAGGCCTCGGAAACAACAGTTGTCCCCGAGGTAGTCCACCCTGCGCAGGCCGTCGTCTTGCGGAGGAAGAATCCCGCCAACGGGCATCCTCATGCGCCGCGCGTGCGCGCGGAAGAGCATCAGCTTGCGCTCGTCGGACAGAATGAGGAACTCGTCTGCGGTGAGGTGCTCCTCGAAGTTCGCGATCAGCGCGTCGAGCACGTCCTGCATGAGCACCGGCAGCCGCTCGTGGTGCGGCAGCACCGTCACCGGCCACCAGAACACCGGCTGCGCGTCTTCCGCGAGCGCGGTGATACGCAGGCGCGGCACACCCGGGTACGTCGCAGGCTGCGCCCCGTGCGGGCCGTCGTACTCGAAGTCGACGCGGTTGCCCGCCGAGAGCGTGTCCGAGTAGTAGCGCACGGCAGGCGCCCGGTTCAGCTGTACGTCCTCTGCGCGCAGGCGCAGGTCGAAGTGCAGCGCGGGGGGCCCGACGACGCGGTGCTCGAGCCACGGGTTCAGGGTGAGCTCCCCCGGCAGCGGGTCGTACGTCTGTTGGGGGGTGGGCCACTGCTCGGGGCGTGGAGGCATGCAGGGATGCCGTGCGCGCGGCACCCAGTTTTCGGGAAACGTCCGCTCGCCGCCGGCCTCGCGGAGGCTTCCGATTATTGCCTCGACCTCTGGGAGGCTCAGTTCGCGCGCGGGGTCCGGCGGCGGCGCTGTGGGGCACGCAAATCAGCCGCCAGCGATCGTGCGGTGGTATAGGGGGCATGAGGACGAGGAGTACGCACTAGCGTTGCGGACCATAACATCCCAGGTGCCACCGAACCGCGGGCGCGCCCAGTACCCGTACGATCTCCAGTCGGCCGCGGTGATCTCGCGCCTGTCAGAGTGTGCGCGGTCGTTCTGGCTTTCTGCGTTCGCAGGTGCATGCACAACCGTGGCATCGTCTTGTGCTTGCTCGCTCCGACTTCTTCCTAGCGGCCCCGAATTACGTCAACACGCTGATCGCCACAGGCTCGCAGAGGAACAGGCAATAGGCTACCCACTGAAGAGGCTCCTTGGGTGCAGCTTGAAGCACGAGAGCCACGAAAGGGGCCGCTCGCGCGGCGTAACGCGAACGGGAGCCTCATCTCCGGCCTGTCGCCGTGTTCGCTGCTTCCGCCCGCTCGTCCGTGTGCTTCTGCTCGAGCTTGAGCCGGACGATTCTGCTTCCTCGTTCGGTAGCTCGACGATGTCGACATCGGCGGCGGGAACAAGCGGGGATGGGACCCAGGGCCTCCTTGGATCGACCGAGTGTCTACGGTTAGCATGATTGGAGGGCCACGCTTGCTCCGTGCGCGCCATCGTGTTGATTTCGTTTTGGTAATTCATATCTGGCTCTGGCGTAACAGGGCCGGGTGTAGATAGGGCCGACTTGAGTGGTGGAAACTACGGTGGCTGGGATGTCTAGGCGTTTGTGAAGGTGGTCGTTGAGGAACATTACATGCGGACGACTCTTGCTGAGGGGGCGGGGGCTGGCTTCTAGTTTATCGGCTGTATCAGGCTTGCCCATCCCCTCGCGCTGTGCATGCGCTGCTGTGCGTGCTGGGAATTGCCGGTTCTTACCCGAGACGCTCTTGTGCCTAAAATGGATTGTCTTTTCGCCACTGTTCTCGAGCACCTTCGGTGCTCCAGACGCAGATTCTTCCTATTTGCTTACCATCAAGACATGAAATCGGCCACGGAGATTTTGCTACTACTGACCTTTCGGGCTTGAATCGTTCACTTTGGGTGGATTATCGGACGAACGATTATTGGCCCAGAGCACGTGATCGTAGCACTTGTCACGCGTATGAAACGCGTCGCGTGTATGTGGCGTGTCTGTAGGGCGTGGGGTAGAGAATTAATTCTGGCGCCAGGCTTGCTGCTTTTCACTCACGTCAAACGAGGTGAAGGTCTTCTAAACGACATTCAATTATGGTGATGATACGTATAAGAGCCAACTAAACACCATATGCCACAGTCATTTACAGGCCACGAAGCCCCAAGCAAAGTAAGAATAGAATATACAACACACTGACGTCAAACCACGACCGACCACGTTCAGTCCTCTGTCTTCACCGGCATCACATACGGCGCTAGCGCGCCCAATTGCTCAATGTCCTCGACCTTTGCATCGAGCACCTCCTCTTTCGCACCCTTCCGCTCTCGCAGCCACTTCTTCAATACACAGTCGCTCTTTCCCCCACCGTTACTTTTACAACCCTTGCATCGGCGGCCGTGCCCAACCATAAGGACATGTAGGCCGTACTTCAGCTCGTCCGGTATCGTCAAGTCGAGGTGTGCCTGCGCCGTGACCCTGTCCGCCTTTTGTGGTACCCACCCCAGCAGGCGCGACAACCGGAAAACGTGCGTGTCCACAGGGAACGACGAACGGCCCAGACAGAACAGGAGGACGCACGACGCGGTCTTTGGGCCCACCCCATCGTAGGATACGAGCTCTTGCATGGCCTCGTCGTCCGAGACCTTCGAGCCGACCTTGCCCTTGCCCTTTCCACCCCGTTCTGCCACCGCTGCGAGGTGCTGCAGGGAATACTCGCCGTGCCGCTTGTGTACCTCCTCCAATATCCGCTGGATGACGCCTGCTTTCTTGTTCGCCAGCCCGCCGGTCCTGATGGCCTCCACCACGTCCTCCTTCCTCGCCTCCGCGATGGCCGCAAAGTTGTTTCGCCCGAACGCGGCATCGAGCCCGCGCTTGGCCGCCGTCGAATTCCGTGCGGACGTGTTCTGGCTGAGGATGGTGCCGATCAGGGACTCGAGCACGTTCGGCACGCTCCCGCACGTCCACGCCGAGTCGTTCTCTTCTGACGGGATGCGGGGCCGTTCGGCGAGGTCTGGATGTGCCTCCGAAAGTAGGGCATGCACTTGCGCGGCTTCGATGGGCATTGGGTGCGGGAAGTCGGGGAAGGGGGAGGCGGTGGAGTGCGAAGCCAGGAGCTTTAGCTTTTTGGCTTTGTTAGGGGATGCTGGTGGGTCTGCGAGGTCGTCGAGAGAAGGCGTTGGAGAACGTGGTCGCTTGATTCTCGGAGGCATCCTGTTCGAACAGAGCGGACGTTTAGGACTAGAAGGCTAGGTCAATTAAAGGACTAGTTATGGCCTTTGCGAGGACTCGCGATGCGGGGGCACCAGAGACTGTTCAGAGTGGTTCCTGGTGCCAGCGGTTGGAGTCCGCGGTAGCGTCAGGGGCAAGTTGGGCGCTAGTGGCGAATTTTCCCGCGTGGCATTTGCTTCCGCGCTCCTTTTTCGGAAGCCAGTGCCGAGATAGCCGCCGGAGAGATCCTCGATCTGGCATTACCCAAATGGGATTGCTACAACGTCATCACGGGCGTCTGTGCTACCACTCTTGGTGGCACTTCGACTTGTGGACCACCGTTGCATGACCTTGACCGCCTACCGCCACGACGTCCACCCCACGGCTGCTGGCCGCAAAAACACAGTTCGTAAGATTTTATCCAGAAAATTTACCAGACGTAACATCCTTCCGTCGAGGTGTTTATGCCACATGGTCTACACACCGCACAGAATGAATGGTCCTTTCCAGGACCCGCACGGCGTTTCGGGTGGTTAGCTACGCGCGCCCGTTACCCCTGGCTTCCTCTGCCTCTGGCGTTCCTGTCACGCATTTTACGCCGAGGAGATGTCAAGGCGCTGCGCCCGTCGTCATTCCTCCGCTTTCGTTTACGTCAACCGACACGCTCAACGGGCAGGTATCTACGCGCGATCACGACTCGTGCTCAGGTGCGTGCACAATGCCCCCCTTGCGGGCATATGCGCCAGGTGTGGCTAATGCACACGCTGGATAGCCTCCCCCAGGCAGACGAACGCTTGCCTCGAATTCTCACCGCGCAGATGTCCGGATCGCCTCCCCGCATGGCCGTCCCGCAGATAGGAACCCGTTCGGAGTGGACACGCGTTGTGACCACTTTGAAAGTTTAATGTCTCACCTTGCGACATACGCTCCTCCGGCGCAGCCTTCCGAGCTGCGTCACACTAGCCTGCGCACCATGCGATGGCACTCCCAGCACGGGAGCGGCACACGGGAAGACCTTCATCTTACATCTTCGGCACCGCATCACAGCGCGATCGCTCCTCTCCGCGCCGTGAAGCAAAGTGGCTATTACAGTTCCGTCGCGCTGCGCCTCTGTACCTTCAACGTGCGCTGTGATGGGGATATTGGCTGTGGCGAACGACGATAATCGGTGATCGCAATCGTGCCCGACGCACATGATTCTCCTCTGTAGTTTACCCATGACATACGAACGAAAGGCGGGGGAGACGGTGAGCCCAAAGCAGCTGGTACGTCCGTCGCGGAAGCAAATTACGCCGTCTTTGCCTCGTGTCGTGCTCGCAGGCCGCAGGCCGCGCCATCATCAAGCAATGAACTCATTCCGTGCAGCCTCCGGCTCATGCGCCTTCATGTCCCGCACGCCGCTCTCAGCATCAGGCAGGCTTGTGAACGGCCCTTGTGATATGTCACAACGCAATCGACGGCCCTCGCTTAGCATTAGCCAGCTCTCCAGACGTAGACAGGCCGATGGTGAGACACGCCGGGATCGATTTGCGCGGGCCGTAAAGCGCATCCTGGAAGACGCTCCGAAGGCGAGCAGTGGAGGCAAACACCGACGGCGCTGCCGACACCCCGCTGGTGGCATTATCGCTTCATCACCTCCAAACCAAGTTAACGCAGGACCGGGGGGACCTGAGCTGCCCGCTCACATGTCCGTCGCCGCAGACGCAGCTGGTGGGACGGGGAGCGCGTCATCATATGATCCCCCGCCCTTACGCTGCGATACGGGAAATGAGATTGTCGATAGCTATAGCTTGGAGTCCTGCGCGCACGTCAGGCAGCCTTGGGCCCTGTGGCCGCTCGCGACGTCCCTGCCTAGAGGGCGGAGGTGCAACGTGGTGCGCGTCGCCCCGACGGTACGAGGCGAAACCACGCTAGCTATGATCAGTTGCTAGGCAGATGATGCTAACAGTGAACACAATGAGCTCGGAGCGGAAGCAGATAGCCATCTGCTCCGAGGTCCGTATTCGCGCTGCCCTGCGCCCACGGCAAACTGCAGTTGGCGGATGTTCCTGTTATTCCGTTGCCCTGTCGTACCGACACAGCCCAGTGGTATGCGGATAGTCCCTTGACGGGCCGGCATGACCTCGGGCACCGAGCGTTCCGTCAGGTGCGGGGTGCGTGAGATGCTCAAGTCATGGACGGCCGCCACACTTCTCCCGAACCGGAGGCGTTTGCTGCGAGCGGTACTGCGTCCGCGAAGGTGCAGCAAGGTTGGACGTTGAAAAGCCGTGCGGCGGGAAGCAGCGGCCACAGATAGACGTTGGGCAGATGGGACACGATCCGAGTATGCGCTGCGTCACCATAGACGGAGCGGAGGATCCGGGACGCAGGCTGGCATGGGGAGTCTCCAAACGGAATGCTCAATGCTGCCATATCTGTGCTGCATCGCCTGGCGGTGCGGCGAAACCTTCGCCACGACAGGCGAACAAACGCAAGCCCGCAAGGCAGACGATATCGCCCCTGCGCGCGCTCGGCAGCCACACTAATCGCAGGAATCCCAGCGCTGATCCGGGCAGTCGACAGGGCTCCTCGTACTCCGACGCGCATGGCGCTGCGTGCAGATGGTCCGGGATAGCAGCGGGTGCGAGTGCCTATTTCCGCTCAGGCCCGATGTTCCGGAGGGTGGTCACGCGCGGTCTTGTGTGCTCGGGAATGCCGGCGGGCGCAGCGGGCCCCCGCGTCGAGGGGAGTGAGCGGCGAGGGGGACAGGGGGCGGGTGGCGGGCACCGCCGCGGAACCAGATGAGGCAAGGGGCGGGGAGTCTTGTCAGAGCGGAAGGCGGTCGCTGCGTCGATCTGCAACACGATCGAGACAAGCCCACAGGCTGCACTCTCCGGTCTCTCATGTGTGAGTTGCCATTCCAGGCAGACTACGCCCGGTCCTGGCCAGTCGATTGCCGGGCCCCTGCCTCCCATATCTGGGAGGCGGCCGTGCTACCGCTCATGCGTGCGCTGGACGAAAATCCTCCACGGGCCCAAGCCTGAGATAATCCGATATCCTCCCCCGCCACGCGATGAGTCAATCAGAACCGCCCGCTCCTGCGACCGCGCATCCGCTTACAGCCCATTTACGAGAGGAGCCAGCACGAGGCGCCTCGGTACGGGCAGTCGGGGAGACTTTGGAGGTAAAACCGCGCACGGCCCCCCGCACGCGGCGAGCAGCAGGCACCCGCTCGCCCTTTGACACTGCCTGGGAGGGAGCCGCCGTCAATGCGTTGGGGCAGCGCCGCATCGGGGCGAGCTGACTCGGCGTGTGCGGGCGGGCTCTTCTGCGAACGAGCACGCGCGCGCTCGCGAACGGGGTTTGCACGGGACTTTATCGAGTATTCCATCGAGTCGAGATAACGGCATCTGCACTCATATGCGAAGGTCAACGGAGGACAATAAGCACGATAGGTGCCGTGCGCTCGGGTACAGAAAGCGTGGAAGGCGCAACAACAATAAGACGTTGGGACCGAACCATCTGGTCTGAGAACCGGATCTGTTGATGATTATTTGGTGACGGAATGGAGGGGCTACCCCGTACGCTGATTCGGGCTTAGGGCCGTTGGATGTCTGGATGAGGTATCACAATGAAGACGATCTGGAAAGAAATCTCGACTTCAGCGAAAGGGCGCTCCAGCACTCGGCGGTCGGTCGCACCTTCCTTAGCTATAAAGATCTGTCCGTATTGTCTTCGCCCTCCTCCGTCCTGTACGCAATTGTTCTCCTCGGGGCCTCTGTGCCACCTCCCGCCATCCTTCGCGCCGCTCCTGGAGCGCTCTATTATCCCGCCTCGAGGAGTCTTGCCTGCGTTTACCAAACACACCGCCATCTTTTCCCTTCCCACTAACGAGAACAATCATGCCTGCTTACCGCACTCGCGACGCCTCTTCGCGCAGTAAGTGTCCCCTCCCGCTCAGCGTCCGCGCGCACAATGGCGAACAGAGAAAGCTGACCGACAACGTGTTGCGCGCGCAGACCTCGAAGTGTCGACGGACGCTCCACCTCCCCCGACCGTGTCCATCATTTCCCCGACGCCGCGCGCATTCACCTTCCCTATCAACGACACTCGCTTCCCCACGACGCCGTCCAGTTCGCCCTTCGAGCCCACTTTGAAATCCATTCCTTCGACGCCCCCGCCGGTACGGACTTTCTCTCCGTCATCCTCAATAGGATCGGATTCTTCGATTTCAGTGCCCGAATCTGCACTCTCTGTTCCTGATTCATATCTATCTTCACCTTCGGCGCCCGTCTCCTCGCCGGCCTCGTCGCATCGCAGACGTAGATCGACCGCGAGCGACATCGGGGAGCGACGACCGAAGAAGGGCGATGACGACTACATCAAGCGGCCGGAGAACGCGTTCATTCTCTTCCGGCGAAAGTGTTGTGAGGACCGCCAGGCGGCGCGCGAGGAGGAGGAGAGCGCGTCTGGGCCGGTGAAGAAGCAGCGCCAGGCTGACCTCTCCAAGACGATTTCTCAGCAATGGAAGGGCCTTACGCACGAGGAGAAACAGTACTGGGAGGACCTGGCGAAGGAGAAGAAGAAGGAGCACGAGGCGATGTATCCCAACTACGTCTACCGCCCGCAGCGCAACAAGGACAAGAAGAAGAAGGGTAAAATTCGTAAGAACGACGAACACGACACCGACGCGGAGAGCTTCTCGTTTCTGCTCCCCATGTCGTCGTCACCTTCGCGCAGCCTCAGCCGCGACTACCCGGCGAGCGGGCACGGCCACGGCCACAGTCGTCGCGCCGTCTCCGCGCCCACCCCACCTGCTGCGTTCCAGACCATCCAGCTTCCTACTGTCTGGATGCCGTCTTGTCCCACCTCGCCGACGCTCATTCCAAGGATCAG
The DNA here is from genome assembly GCA_001302255.2 of Trametes hirsuta. Lineage (NCBI taxonomy): Eukaryota > Fungi > Basidiomycota > Agaricomycetes > Polyporales > Polyporaceae > Trametes > Trametes hirsuta. The sequence continues at coordinate 2,510,197 of CP019379.1, forward strand.
CGGGCGGTCACCGGCACCCGCCGCGAACATCCCTCCCCCTTCTGAATCCGCACCATTAACGACTTACGACTACGCACCTGTCGAGCCGCTCTACATGAACGGCCTTCAGGCATCTGCCTTCTCCGAGGACGGCCAGGTACGTTACCGCCCGCAGCTCCGAAGGATATCTGCTAACGCGATAGTTCCGTCAGCTCATGAACACGCAGTATCCTCAAGCCTACTACGACGTGCCCGGCAACGGCGTTGGTATTCCCCCGCTCCACGCGCTCAGTATCCCCCGAGAGCCTTCGTTCGCGATATCTTCAAACATGATGTCGCCAGCGGAATCGATCGCGTCTGGCCTCATGTCACCTGCCGACTCCTACGCTTCCGGCCCCGCGGAGTCGGTCTACGCTTCGAGTATCTCCTCCGGTTCCACGCACGGTGGCCCCTTCACGCCCGACGACGCGCTGAGCATGATGTCCATGTCGATTCCCAACCCGAAGGATGTCCCCGAGAACGTTGACGGAGACACGGACGTATCCGAGATGCCCTTTGGGTTCTGGCCGGCGTCCGAGGCGATGTGGGCGAGCATGGAGAACTTGATGAGCGACGCGGACTTCAGCCTGACGGCAATCCCGCCCGTCGAGCTCGGGCTCGGACAGTTCGAGTCCATCCCGCAGCAGGCGAGCTCCTCGTCTTCTTCATCGAGCACGATCCAGCCCGATTCGGACCACGAGCGCGAGGAGTTCGTGCAGCAGATGCCCGACGGCGAGCACGACTATCACGACGCAACCCCCGGGCTGGACCACTTCTCGGGCATGTTTGGACACGACAGCATGAACTGGTGATGACTCCGTCGGCTCGCGCAGGCGTGAGTCGACGCACACGGACTTGTACTAAAATATTGCATCCCGTCTCCGCTGGGCCTTGCGGCGTCTCCGTGCGTTTGCGGAGGACGCTCATGTATATTCTCTGTTCCTCACGCACTCTGTAGTTTTATCAGCCCTTCACAGCGCTCCCAACCACCCCTGTAACAGCTTACCTTTTCCCGTTTCCCCCGCACATTACGGTCCTAACGCATCGCCACTCACGTCGTAGCAGTATTTGCATACCCCCTCCTCCTCCCTCGCGACCCTACCCCCACGTTCAATACCCACCCCACGACCCCCACATCCACTACGGCCCGGCCAACCGACGGAAACCCCTCTCCCCTCCTCCCCCCTCACTTATGACATTATTTGCGCTTACCGTGTCTCCTGTATTCCTACACACTGAATGCAAGCCGGCGCATAGATGAGAATAAGGTCTTTTGCGTGGTCCTCGCGGCGACTTTCATGCGTTGAAGCCCAATAGCCGCTGGCCGTGTTGCACTTGGCAACGAAATGAAGTTCACGAGATGGTGTGGTGGTGAGCGCAAACAGAAAGTGCAAAGATGCAGCAAGTCGCAGGAAGCTGGATAGCGTAGTACAAAGTCTCCGGGATTGCCTTGGGAGCAGTCGCGAAGGAGGCGGACAAAGAGGGGGTGCGCGCCTCGAGGACGAGGTGCGGCTAGCGCTCCCTTCGCTTCGGAGTTTACCGTCATACTCGTAGAGAGAGCGTGTCCTTGTCGATGTTGTACAAACAGACAAAGCAGCCAATAAACAGTGACGCGCCGCTGTTCAGGACCAGCGTGTGGGCAGTGACAAATGGAACCCCAGTAGAGACTAAATTTCCGAACGCTCGGAGCACACAGACCAGCAGTGCAAAGTGATCGGCGTTGGTCGTCGTTGAGGCGGGTTTGGGAGACAGCACTGGGCAAGGGCAGCAGGTGGGGGTTGTAAGTCAAGGTGGTTTGGCCGATACTCGAACTTTCCCGTCCTTGGTAACGTCCGGGTTTAGAAGGTTACGTCACTCAGGAATACAAAGGGTCCAAGGACTCTGACTCGCAATTCGGACTTCCGCAGGTCTACATAGAGCGCGGCCCCGGTAAAGTCGCGTGAACAAGAGCGATCGTTTATGTGAATGCTACAGTATGGTACATGCAATCCCGAAGTCGCCGGTACGAGCAAAACGCGATGAGCGAACGAAGTACACTACCGAACACCAAAATCTCATCATGGGACGTAAGCTTCAAAAGACGAGCGAAAGACGAGCGAAGCGTGATCGGGTATTGAACTGGTTGGATAGGAGACGGGCGTGAAGGGAACAGAGAGCGCAGGTGTCGCAGAAAGGGTTGGAACAAATCATAACAAATGGGTCATGCACCACGCGAGATACGCAAGACCTATGAGGCCAACGTTGGGAATCGCAAGGTGTGGGATCGCAGAACTGCTGTCGGAATCGTCGAAGAGAGGCACGGCTTCACCGATCGTGTCATTCAGGCAGGACAGAAGGGTCGTATCGATGTTGGAAGGCAGAGGAGCCGGAGGAGCGCTGGAATTGTCGGACAACGCGCTCGTGTCATTGTATCCATCGAGAGTCAAGACGACGCTGCTGGCCCGGTAATATTGGACAGCTTGCTCTGGTTTAGGATCCGAGGCGGTTCCGTTGAAGGACAGCGGGGTGGTCGATGAATTGGATGCGACAGTGCAGTTGGCACGGATGGAAGCGATTAGTGCGGTCACGGTGCTGTTGTCCGAGACTACGTGGAAGGTCGTATTTGTAGTATTGGAGGAGAATGCCGCTTGCACCTGAGGGCCGCCAGGACGTGATGAGTTATTCGGCTCGCCGTACTAGATGATTAATGTGAGTAAATGCACACAGAACGACGCCTGGCTGCGGTACTCGCCTCATGGTTTGCATGCAAGTACGCCGCGCCGTATCCGAGCCCCCCACCCCAGACGAGAGGCCAAAAGACGAAGGGGAATCCGAGGCCGGCGACTCCAAGCCCCGTGTGTCCAGGGTACCCGCTCCCGTATGCCCTACACGCGGGACTTCATGAGCCACTCGGATCATAAAGCAGCTGTCACGTACCTTGACCCGTATATCTGGTCGCGAGTCGCACCGCCCGATGTACGACCGAAGAAGGGCTGTCCTGCGGGTATGGTCACGACCTTCGTCGTCCCCGATCCGTAGGAGACGGCGCTCGTGCGTCCTACTGTTGATCCGGATACCGGAACCGCCGCCCCTCTGCTTCCTATGCCACCACCCGAACCGGTGCTTTGAGTCGATGGTAAGCCTTGATTCTTTACGTGTGTCCGGTGCTACTGACCTTCCACCGTCTCCAGAGCCTTTGCTTCCTCCACCGCCCTTGCCGCCGCCCCCGCGTCCACCGCCTCCTTTGCGCGGATAGAGATGCTGACCGAGATTAGAGATTACGGGAACGTGCATTTCGAGGGAAGTGGGTTATTATTCGCTGCCAGAGCGAGTGGGGGGGCTTATATATGCTCCGGGGGTAGAGCTGGAGCGCTGATGCTTGATGCCGACCCTGGCCGGGATTGGAGGGTGTGGTCACTGTGGTGTCTGGGGAAACAAGTGGTCGGAAGCTTTGCTACGGTTATGGCAGTGCATGCACACAGCCACAGCCACTCACTCCGCCAAGCGCTCAACGGTTGACTGGCGTCACCCACTATGGCACTACCAGTAGTAGCGCTGTCCCCTTAACTTCTAGCCTCAACCGACCAGGGTAAGTGGTGAATACCCTCTATTAACTGATAATACAAATGCCTATAGCATACCTCCGTTTGTTTCACAGAACCTTGATAGAACGGTGCGTGATCAGGATGTACTCGTCATACTACCGTACTTACAGTGTGCAGCACTTTAGGCCGCCGACAGCCACCCAGGTACCAGTGCATGTCGTAAAGCATTAGCCGTAAGGGTACCAAGTCGTACGGGGCGAGACGCGTAAGGACGCATGTGGCTTCGCATCGCCTCTACCTCAGCTCCTTGCCAATCTCAGGCCCGCTCTTTCCAGCGTTAACTTTGACTAATGTTCCATCATGGATGGTCCCGTCGGGGTCGCGCAGCTTGCATCCTTGCATGCCATCCTGCGACAGTCCTTTTACCAAAGGGGGCAGCTTTGAATGACACTGTGCCTACTCTTACAAGGTTTGCTTGTTTGCCAAAATGCCAATAAAACGATCCAAAACCACCGAGAGCCAGGGGACTACTTCGCATGCGCGTAAAGGCCGTTGTACAAGAGAACGGCATGCTTTATATCTTAAATATTTCGGCCCTCCTCTAGCACGCGCTAGGGTTTATAGTATGAATTTTAGAAATGTAGCCTAGCTTCGAGCCTCCGGGGAGCGAAGAACGCCCAGCACGACGGCCAACCGTTCTGCCGCCGCGTCACGTATGCCCCCCGAAATCGGGCGGCGCTCCTGCCCATCGCGATCCTTTCAGGTTTGTCTCGTCACTGACCACGCCAACGCCGACATTGGCCACGCATGGCACCCAAGGCGGGCCTCGACGTCGTCGACAGCTCCGACTTGGCTGCCGCATTCGCGAAATACCTGCTTCGTCTGGATTTGGAAGGTACGCCGTCCGAATTTGATCTGATCGCAGACGAGTTGCTATATTCATCCTCGAATAGAGCAGAGGTATCGTGATGCCGACTGCAAAGTGGCACTAGTAGATGCAGACAGCCTAGCTCGCGAAAGCAAATGGAAACCGGCTGCCGACAAGTTCGCAGAAGCCATGGCCTACCTCGTCGGCTCCCGGCTCAGGGTGCCTATTGACCCTGCGCTGGGCGGGGGTGTCAAGTGCGCCGTCTACATGAACTTCACGATGGACGAGTGCCTCACTGCGATGTCGTGCTGCAATGGAGTTGCACGGAATCTATACCTGGCCAAAGATATGGTCGAGGTCGGTGTCTTGAGGTAGCTCAACATCTTCTTCCAATCCAGTTCTGACTCGAGTGTCACGAATATCCGTGTAGGCTTTGGACTGGGCCGTCAAGGTCGACATGGTACACAAGAACGCCCGATTTGCGGTCAAAGCCATTTTCGGTACGGTGTCGCGATCTCGTACTATTTAGGCCACTGAGCGTTTAGTAGACTGGGATATTTATCATCCTTCTCCGCCCTCGCTGGAGTTTCAGCGTCAGCGGCTACTCGGACTGGTCACTGCGTCGGACATCTTGCTTGGTCTTGGCAATACTGGCTCGGCTGCATACTGCCGTAATATCGGTGATGATCTCGCTAGTAGCCTACCTTCGAGGATGGACGAGCTATCTCTTCGGCGAGAGGTTATACCCATCGGCTCTGTCCAAACGATAATGCAGTTTCGTCATCCTGACAAGTCAATCTACCGGTCAATGGAGCTCAACTATCCAGAACTACAAGTACGTGGTTCGTGGCAGAGGCTCAAGTGGGCAGATTCTTCGCGGGTCACTTCACGTATGGCTCACGCATGCTTTATCTACAAGAGTAGGCAATGCTATGAGACCGTTCGCTCATGTCTTAGTACTAACACACGCCACCAGGTCGTCTATACGTCTGCGGCGGGCAGCGCAGTGGTACATTTGAGGTGTACAAAGACGTTTGGTGCCTCGGTCTCGTTAAAATGAATGGTTGGCGGGAACTCCCGTCGTACAAAAGACCATTCCTCAATTGTCAGATGGTAGTCCACGAAGGCAAGGCGTATCTCTTCCGCGGTCTTTCGACAGTCGACTACCTCGATCTCGAACGCGAACACTGGGGCTCCTTCCAAACTCGTTTTGAGAATTCTCGTGGCAGGCGCGAGCAGTGGCCGTACCCCAAAAGCCTGACCGATTACGTAGCGCACGCTGTCAATGGCAAACTATACGTGTTCGGCGGCAAGTGTCAACGCCCCGTCGGATCCAACTTCTTTGCTGTACTTGATATCGCGAAAAAGACGTGGAGGCACCTATCAGGCACCCCGGACGGCACTCTGCTCCAGCCTCAACACGGGGAGCCTGGGGTGCGTAAAGACCTGGCTAGCTGGGTAGATGGAAAAGGCGAGAAGATCTATATCATGTACGGCATGGCCGACCGCCAGGAAGCCGCTATCCTCGAGTCGGAGTTTGCCTCTTCGGACGGGTTCGTATACGACGACTGCTGGTCTTGGGACATTTCCCAGGGGAGGTGGCAGAGGGAACGCGTGGCTGGAAACTTCCCGTGCCCGCGTGCGGAGATGTCAGTCTGTTATGTCCGTATTTTTCATCTCCGCCCCCGCTCGAACGCAGACTAACGGGATGTTTCTAACGGCAGAACCCTGTCACGAAGCAGACTATCATGTTCGGCGGGTACAATCCCGCCCTTCCGTATTACGTCGAATCCTCACAGACGTGCTTCGGGTTCAATTACTTCTCTGACACATTCGTCCTCGACCACACCGAGCCGACCCCGCGCTGGAAGCAAGTCATCACCGGGAGCTTCCCGACATACCGCGCCCAAGGTCAGCTCCTCACGGACCCCGCCACGGGGCGGGTATACCTCTTTGGCGGGTACACAAACACAGACTGGGTGCCGACGGGCAAGCACGACCTCACGCGCAGCTACGGCGACGTCTGGCAACTCCGCGTCGACGTACCTGGAGGGCTGTTTGAGGAGATTGACTGGGAAGACGAGCGGCGCGCCGCGCAGCTGGGGCCCTGGCAGGCCTGCTACCAGTGTGGATCCGTTGGTGTCTGGAAAAAATGCGGCGGTGCGTGTCTTCTCTCTCGATATCCTGCTCCCCCGTCCCGGTCGGAGGATGACGCTGATTTTTGTGCCTATGCGCAGGTACTTGCGATGGGCGCGTGTTCTTCTGCACGCCGAAGTGTCAGAAGGATGGCTGGCCCGAGCATAAGCAGAAACACGCCTGTGTCAAGGCACGTAAGTAATAGCGCTAAACATGTGCATAGCCGGCTCGCGCCTACGTAGGCATCTGGCCTTCCGTCGGGATGCATCGACGGCGGCCCAATGCATTGCACGTAACCCTAAATTAAAACAAGCCGGCACGGCCGTCATAGCAAGTCACCGGCTCACGCACATCGGGCGCCGTGAGGCTGTGTAAATGCTCAGCTGCTCGTTCGCCACAGTGTCTCTCATGTAATGGGGACGGCCGGGCGGTAAGTGCGTTAAACCAGCAATTCGACATATGCTCGCTTTGGTTGCATTATCATCCGTACGAACTGACCCCTGCGACTATTCCCTTCGTTATTATAGTGAGTGTCGTCCAACACGCCAAATATCTATATATCTGACTTGCATGCTGCCGTTCGGCGCGCCCAAGCTAGCAAATGCGTGGCTGTGCCCATGTTATTATCACGATACTATGCCGCACTGGTTTACAGCACCGCCTCAGAGCGGCAGACCGCGCTAAGGTCTCGCCCGGCGTCATCCCGCTCCAGCATTGGAATCCCGAGCTATATAAACGGACTTTTTCCGTCCATTTTGGTCCCGAAACTTGCCTCGTCATCCCCGCTACAATGTACGTGCCCGTACTCTCTAACCTCGGACAACGACTCTACCCGCGTCTTGGCGGCGGTGGTGGAGGAGGACGCGGAGGAGGAGGAGGAGGTGGTGGTGGTGGTGGGAGAGGTGGAAGCAGCGGTGGCGGCAGTAAAGGAGGAAGCAGCGGCTCTAGCAGTGGGGGGTCGAGAGGTGGTTCCAGCGGTTCCGGAAGTGGCAGTACCGGATCGAGGGGGGGACCCGTAGGAAGCAGAGGGTCGACCGTCCCGACGTCCGGGTCGACAGTGGGCCGTACCGGTGCGGTGTCGTATGGGCAGGGCGTTACTAAGGTCGTCACCATACCCGCTGGGCAGCCTTTCGCAGGCCGTCAGTCGGGTGGAGCAACGCGAGGCCAGATATACGGAACAAGGTGCGCCACTTATACCGGATCACCAATTTTTCGTTATGACTTATGCGAGGACGCAGGACTTACGGGAGTGGATATCCCGGATACGTCGGACTCGGGGTTGCGGGCCTCGCATTTCCGTTTGTGTTTTGGCCGCTGGTTTGGGGAGACGGTTATGGATATGGGCCTCCGTATCTTCATTCCAGCCACGAGGTGAGTCACCAAAGTAAATTATGTTCTATTCTCCTACGGTTGCTGAAAACTTTCGCAGTACGGGCAGCCGAACAATTCCTCGCGCCCCGGTGGTTCTCTGGTGCAAGCCGGCTTCACGTCCAGCACCACAAACACCACTTTCCACGTCGTCTCGGACAACAGCACCGTGACCGCCCTCATTGCCTCCATCAAGGCGAACTGTACGCTCGCGTCCAACTCATCCAGCACTCCTCTGTCATTCAGCGGTAGCGCGTTCGATCCAAAGCCGGAGCAGGCCGTACAATACTTCCGGGCGAGCAGCGTGGTCCTGACGCTCGACGGATACAACGACACGAGCTCCCTAACAAACGACTCTAATGCGCCCCCTACTCCGTTGCCTTCCAACATCGATGGGTCTCTTCTGAACTGCCTGAATGACACTATTGGCGCCGCCGTACCCCTTTTCGACGACTCTCAGGATAACGCATCACAGGATACGTCGGCAGGGCAGAGGCCAGGCCTTTCGCATACGTCGGGCCTGATAGGTTTGGGATATCTCATTTGGTGTTTGTCTCATTACTTGTGAAGGCTCGCTGTGGCATATAATCATCCCCCTACACCCATTGCCCTGCTACGATCACGGGCTACATCAAGAGTTTCTCCTAATAGTACACTACCAGTGGCTTCGCTCTGTTGTTTTCATGACGCCGTTTCCGAATATTCCTTGTATTAAATGTATTATGTACTATGCACACGCTCACAACGCGCTGTCTATCGTGCACCATTGTGTCCGGTGACTATCGGTACTAAGGCCTCTCAGGCTCTAGTTCAGCTGCTCTCTCGTCGTCCGGGCGAGTGACCCGTTCGGCATACCCGTGATGGAACAAATAGGCATGCCGTTGTTGAATATGACACTGAAAACATAAGTGTCGGATTCAAAAAACCTATGATATGAGGGGATGGACAAGTCAGCCGTGTCGTCGGAGCGCTAAGCGGAAAGCTCGCCCAATAACTCCCACTCCTGGACCACGCAATTCTCATTTACCCTTTTCCATTTGACGATGAATAGTACACCATACTAGATACAGGCCAGTGTTGCCGCACGGCCAATTAATGTGCCAGTGGCCGCGGGTACCAAGCTTCCTACCGTTGTAGCGTTATCCTTTTAGGTTGGTAAAGGTGTGACAATTTTACTATTTGCAAAGGATAGTCTATATACGAGCTTGCATCAGAACCCATTTCCCGCCATGTCCGTTGTCTGAAACCTTGTTTACCTCATGCAAGCTCGGACCAGGGCCGTCGAGTGAGTGTCGAGCCGATTGGGACCTCCATGGTCTCCTGGAAAATGAGAGATAAAACAACATACCCGCTAAAGGTGGATGTGCTTCACAATCAGGTAGAGCAAGGGGAAGTACGCTTCGGTGTTGGGAATGCGTTCAAGAAGGATATAAACCTCAAGCTTCAACTTGCTTGACTCCAGGCGCAGCGCCAAACCTAGAAAGCGCTCAATCAGGTTAGGCGCGCATCATTGCGGCGCTGTGCGCAGCGGCGTCATCCAGCAGTCGCCACCACCGTCCTCGCTTCGTTCCAGTGTACATACCCCTGCCCCGGAGACCGTCCGCATCATACTCGTCTGGAATATGGCTGTTCCTCGCCACAACTACGACCCCCGCCGGGTATGCATCAACCCCTTCCCCAACATCAGCCTCGGGAAGCACAGGCGCACCATCGGCATTTATCTTGCAGGTGGTCTCGTACGTCCCACGAACTCCTGTCGTTCATTCCAAGTTCTGATCAACCCCTGCCTGTAGTTTGCGCTCGCAAACTGGACGTTCCTGGACGCCGCGATACTCTCTGCTCATGCACACTCCCCTTACGACGAACCGGAGCGCCCGGTCCCAGTTCATGTCACCTTCCTCGACTGGCTGCCGGGCATCTGCTCGCTGCTCGGAATGCTTGTTATCAACCTCATTGACAAGGACCGCGTCCAGGGGCACGAGGATTTCGGAGACTCCCGTGCGGTGTGGCGGGCTCGCCTGTTCTTGTTCATCGGGTTCGCGCTCATGGCCGGTGGTCTTGCGGGCAGTGTGGTACGTCTTTCTGCCCCCTCTTAGCCCAAGTGTTCGAGATCATGAGTGTGCTAATTACGGTTGTCGTTATAGACGGTGCTAGTCCTCAAGTATATCCTCAATTACTACCCGGAGCAGTACACCTACTATGGATATGCCAACGTCTCCCAGAACGTAGCCCTAATGCTTTCCTCCATCGTACTTTGGATTTCGCAAAGCGTCAGCACAGAGTATGAATACACCTTATCTATCTGACCTGTTGATGCTTTGTAATGCTACCCTTCCGTTACTGAGGACGAAGACGAGGACAATATATGTATGAGTGGCTGTTGTGCTTGGGAACGTGGTGTGAATCGGTTTGCACAATGACGATGCTGGGCACGAAACTGGATGGGCTCGAATACGACGGGACAGAGAGTCACACTTCGTCCGGTATCGCAAGTATCAGACAGACGAGAAGCGGGTGGTGCATAGCCCTAGGTGGTGCATTGGATGTCATGTAGAAAGCGTACAAACGATAACATAGTGTCGGCAGCCCAACCCCTGGTTCCTTGGCGTCGTCTCGCCTGGACCAACTCGCCCCCTTCCGCCTACCCGTCTTCAAAATACAACAGTGGCCGGGACGTAGACGCTCATGCAATGAGGGTGGACGCGGTAGCAGAATCGTACTTGAAGGTTGGGGGAATCTGCTGCTTCGTCTTGTAGTAGCGCGCGAGACGGTGGATACGGGACTCGATGAGAATGAGGCGGAACTTCGAGTCCTTGTCCTTGCGGTTCGTCTCGAGGTGCTTGCGCACGGCGACCGCCTTTTTGACGAGGTGCCAGAGATCCTCGGGGATCTGCGGCGCAAGGCCTGTCCATGCTTGTGATGAGCCGAAACTCCTTCACAGCAGGCTTGGGCGTCAGGACACGGAGAGGAGACACTTACCATTTGACTTGAGGATACGAAGGATCTTGTTACCAGTCACGAAGCGGACCTGGGGGATACCGTGCGAATCACGGAGGGTAACACCGATCTGCGAGGGAGTGAGACCCTTGCGCGCAAGCTTGGTGATGTGCTCGACGACATCGTCGGGGGTGGTCTTCAACCAGGTCGGGGGAGCGCGACGGTAGGGGAGCGCGGAGGACGAAATGCCCTTTCCGGGAGCGTGCATGCGACCCATGGCGAATCTGGGGATAGCTGTCGGCAACGGCGCGGGGGTGCTGTAGAAAGGCGCACACTTACAAGTTTTTAGGCGGCGGGGGAGTCTTGAGGGCTTGTCGTCGTCGTGCGTGCCGTTGGGCTCTGCTGGGGTCTTCGAATTTGCACAGGCATAAGTGCCACGTGCTCGGAGTACGGGTGGCTGATGAGACTATACAGTTGCAAACCTTGTTCCGCCACCGGTCACAGGCGTTGGCCGTGTTTGTACGCCCGCCTCAAGCCCATCCGACACCGAGCGCAAGATTATCTCGTCGTCGCCGCCGCCGTCGCCGAGATACCGCCCACCACGCCGCAAGGTACGCCCCAGCTCCAATTTCTCTCTTATAGCAACTCACCCGGTTCCTCTACTTTCAGCATGAAGCTCAACATCGCCAGTGAGTTCAGGCTCTTCCAAACGGGATTAAAGGTCTCTTACCAGGCGTTGTGGTAGACCCCGCAACTGGGGAACAAAAGACCATTGACTACGACGATGAGAAGAAATAGTGCGCAAATTCTGGGGATTATACAAATGCAAGCGGACTGACCGAGATATTCGCATTCCTCCAGCCGTGTCTTCTACGAGAAGCGGATCGCGCAGGAGGTTCCTGGCGACTCTCTTGGCGACGAGTGGAAGGGCTACGTCTTCCGTATCACTGGCGGCAACGACAAGCAGGGTTTCCCCATGAAGCAGGGTGTCCTTCTCCCCCATCGTGTTCGTCTTCTCCTCTCCGACGGCCACTCGTGCTACCGCACCCGCCGCACCGGTGAGCGCAAGCGCAAGTCCGTCCGTGGCTGCATCGTCGGCCCCGACATCGCTGTCCTCTCCCTCGTTATCGTCAAGCAGGGTGAGAGCGACCTCCCCGGCCTGACCGACAACGTCCTCCCCAAGCGTCTTGGCCCCAAGCGTGCGACTAAGATTCGCAAGTTCTTCAACCTCTCCAAGGAGGACGACGTTCGCAAGTACGTTGTGCGGAGAGAAGTCACGAGCCAGAAGAAGGAGAACGCGAAGCCTTACACCAAGGCGTACGTTTTGATATTTTCCTCTTCCACTCCCCCGTTGATGATTCAATGTCTGGTTAGTCCCAAAATCCAGCGTCTGGTCACCCCCGTCCGTCTCCAGCGTCGTCGCCACTTGCGCTCCCTCAAGCGCCGCCGGATCGAGCGCCAGAAGGAGCAGAAGGCCGAGTACGACGTCCTCCTTACCAAGCGTATCGCCGAGAAGAAGGAGAAGGCTGCGGCGGTCAAGGCTTCTCACAAGAAGTGTGTATCCGTTTTACATACTCAGAATATAACTGACCATTGATGGCGCCGTCAGGGCCACCACTGCCTAAAAACCTCTCGGGTATACTCGTTCGTCCTATGTGGTCGCACATTGTATGGTTTTACGTATAGTCATGTCCCTTGCTCTCCTCCATCTCCCTGCAATCTCATACATGCGACTTATGGCGAACGCGCTATGCTGGGGACCATGGGAGCTGCGAAATGTTGTACACCAACGTATTGCTCTTATTCAGGACGTAGTGCTGCAGAACCAATGCGGCACGCACGATACACCTACGCTGCTGTATCAATACTACGCCCGACGATAGCTGGAAGTACGCCCTCGCACTAAGGTTCAAGGTCTGATACTTGGTGCGGTGCGTCTTATATTCTATGATGCTCGAATCGTGGATTACAGGTGTTTAGCGCCTGCGCTGTGTTATGTCTGTCGTTTCCTCACGGGACCGCCTTGGGGTTTCGCTAAGCGCACGCATTGAACCTTGAACGCTGAGTACTGTGCGCTGAGTTTTGAGGAGTTGTGGGCTGATCCAGCCGCCGTATGTTGAAGTTCTCAAGCATTACACGCGGTGCGTCCTCGCCGCTTACAAGTTTTGACCCAGAAATAAATCTTTATTTGACTTGGTCCTTGGAATTTGTCCATAGGATCTCGGACACGTTTGAGGGTCCTCCGGAGCGTCCATCTCTACAATAAATGACCCGTCCTCTGTAAAGATGTGACCGGATCAAATTCAACACACCGTTCAGCGGCGCGCGATGTGTGTTTTCACCACCCGCGAGGTTGAGGTTCATATGTAAACGTTGAAGGGACACGTATAAGTAGATGAACCGGACAGTGTGAAGTCCAGCCGCGCGATGCAAGGTTTCAGTGGTTTCCGTCGGCACTTGTATTCGATGAAAACTAACTGAATATGAACGGCGGTGATATGTATGCCTACGCGATGGCTCATTCGTCATACTCGGGGAATAGCACACATAAAAACTCAAGAACAGTCTATTCTGCAATACAAATGACTATGTAGTACAGGAGGGATGTCGACATTGAAGTGCCGACTACTAAGGCAGGTAGTCCACACCACCAGGACCTTCGCCCCAATCGTCTTCAGCTGTGGGCTCACCCTCGCCCCACGACAAGACATCAGCCGCATTGTCGTTGTCGACATCTTCGATATGGGGCAGCCCCACATGTGTTGGTTCGCTGTTCGAGTCGGACGGTGAGCGTCATCTTTGTCATATCGCATACGGCGATAGTAAGCGAAGTAGTTGTGCTATAGACGTGCCCCATCAGAGACCTGTGTTCGAGTTGAGCAAACAGTAGTGGACAGCAGCTTACCTGAATAGACCGATAAAGTCTTGGGTTATCAGCGAGACCCATCTCATACCAAGGATTGACACCGTGTCCGGCAGATCCAAGCAGTCACTGAATGAGGACGTTCTGGCTCCCGCTTTCACTCAGCTCGCGAGAACGATCCACAGAATGGATACCCGCTGTAAGACAACAGGTGGATAAGGCCTTTTTAAGAGTCCAATTGACACACCTTTTAACCGTTCATTCTCAGCCCAAGATTCCCTAATTATATTCTCGAGCTCTCGGTGCCTGCTCCGGCGGCGCTTTTTCTTGTACTTCGAGAAGCCCGAATGAAGTGGAACCATGGCGTGCTTGGAAGAGGGGGTTAATAGATGGAAAGGTCAGTTGTCATCTGAGGATTCGAACGGGATGGAGAGAGATGTCTGAAATGTGGAGCCTCCCTGAAGTATTTGGTGTGTTTTATAGTAGAGGCCAGGTAGCAAGGATACGTGTCGTCAACACAGAGCCCAGAGAGGTCGGGGTTCAAAGCAATTGACAGCGGGGATGAGCAGCGTCATGGTGGTAGCAACAAGAGAGGAGCGTGGTGCAGTGGTGGTGCGGCTGACCATGTTTAACCAAGGACGCTCCAATTTGCCATCACGCGATGCAGCACACAGACGGTAATGTATTCATCCCCTTTTCATCTCTACAGACTTGGCTCGTCGTGCATGCTACTGGATGAAGCTGCATAGTAGCCATTTATAGATGAAATACACTCGCGATTACATTCATAGCCTTGTCATCCGGTCGCCACTCTCAACGCTTTTCAGCCGCACGAGCGCTGAAATCGGCTTTTCCCACCCGCGCCCGGTGAAGTTCACGCGCGGCCATTTGCACAGTGCGTCGCAGTCCTGCGGCCGAGCTGTGTCAACTGAGTGCTCTCAAACCAGGCACTCTACGCATCCATGGTAGCGCAGCACTGGCGCGGACCACAGCAGTGACTGCACGGTGGATCGTGCTCACGACTGCGCGTGTCATCCATTTTACATGCCAGACGTCGGCGTTTATGATATTATATACACAGATATGCTGTGCTAGTTGTTTAACGTCAGGCCTGGCACCACCCACCCACTCATTGATCTTTCGTCAACATATTATGACAGGATCCTTAGACCCAGGCGCAAACAGAGGTACAGCCTGTGAGCGCTTGAGCTCCTATGAGGTGCGCACCCCGGGTCCCAAGAACGTGGTCGAAACCGAGAACACTTAGTTCGCGCGTGTTCGACAACTTCGAGACGGAACATTCAATTGACCGTTGCATTGCAATTGCAAAATTTCACCTGTCGGAACAACAACAAGGCCTCGCCTCTACATAACTGAACTATAAACGAGATCGTGACGCGCATCGACGCGAGAGCAAAAATATGCAACATGTACGTAGCGGCCGTACGTGGAGGCGAGCGGGGCGTCGTGAAGAGCGAGTTTAGCCAGTAAATGTCGTGCGTTCGTACGCCGTCACCGCCGCTGTTGCGGCCGTCCGCCCACCCTGGGGCGGATGAGAAGGCGGCCCGCTAGGGGCCGGGGTATGTGCTGAGCGGATTCAGAGTGTGAGAGAGGATAGAGACGAGAGACGAGACAGCTGAGATGACCACAGAATAAGCCCGAGAGCAGGAGAGAGAGACGGTGAGGGACGAAGCAAGAGAGACGCGCGATGGGAGGCTCGCTCCCCGCGCAGGGGTAACAGAGGGGAGCGAACCGCCGTCAACGACGATCCGCAGAGAGCGCGAGGACGTACGCCCTGTGATCGATCGAAAGGCAGCGGGACGCTCAGAGCATGTCCGAGTGCGCGTGCGCCCGGCCAAAGTGGCGCGCTTTATGCGCGCTGCGCTTCGCCGCGGTCTTCTTGAACAGCGAGAGCGCCATGCGTCCGCCGCAGACCTTGCCCGCGTCGCCGGCGCACGCCATGTCGCACTGGGCGTCCGCGAGCGGCGCGCCGCCGCCGTTGGCGAACGCGTTCCCGCAGTAGCACTCGCGTGCGTACTCGAGCCCCGCCATCGTGTGCCCACGCGCCGCGCAGTGCGCGATGCACGCGCCGATCGTCATCTGCTCCGACGTGTACGCGTCGACGTTGAGCGCACGGCCGGGGACGTCCTTGGCGCAGCCGACGGCGCTCCAGCCGGAGGGCAGGTCGGAGACGTTCGTCGAGTTCGAGGGGGCGGGGGACGGGACGGGGTCAGAAATCGCGACGGTGCTGCGCTTGAAGAAGCTCAGAGCCCAGGTACCGCCGCAAAGGGTGTTGGAGTCGGCGATGCAGGGGACGTTGCAGCTCGAGGCAGCCAAAGCCTTGCCTGCGCCGTTCTGAGTCTTGAGCGAGTTGCCGCCTGCACGATTCCACGAGGTTAGCATATGTGCGAAAGAAGTACGGGAAGCACACACAGTAGCACTCCTGGCCGAACTCGATGCCGGCCAGCGAGTAGCCCTTGGCCGCGCACGACGCGAGGCACGAGTCGGCGGTCAGAGTGTCGCTCTCGTAGCTGTACTCGTTGAGCACGCGAGCGGTGTTGTCCGTGATGCACCCAACGCTCGTCCAGCCGGCCGTTCCGCTCGCCACGGGCGCAGCGGCGCTTGAAGCAGCAGCGGAAGTGTGCGCTGTGGCGCTGGATGCAGCGGCGGAAGTGTGTACTGCAGCGCTGGAAGCGGCAGCGGACGTGTACACCGCGGCGCTGGAAGCGGCGGCGACAGAAGACGTGTGCACCGCACTGGTGGCAGCGATGGAAGAGGTGCGCGCGACGCTAGTGGTGGCGGCGGAGGGCGCAGACGGGGTGGCGGCGACTGAAGTGCGCGCGACAGAGGAGGCGGAGACCGAAGAAGGCGCGTTAGCCGACGACACTGGCTTAGGTGCGGCAGACGATACGGACGTGGCGGAGGACGAAGACGAGACGGGGGCGGCACCGGGGTTGGCGGTGCTGAGGAGCGACAGCTTGGCGGCCCCTCCGCAGATCTCGTTGTCTGGAGGCAAGACACGTCAGTGCCCTCATCAGAAAGGGATTAGGAGGAAATATCTTACTGTTGCCGGCGCAGTGGGCGCTGCACTCGGTCCAGGAGAGGAAGCTGGTCGACGCGCCGTTCTTGACCGCGTTGTCGCAGTAGCACTCGTCGCTGAACTCGACGCCCGCGAGCTTGTAGCCGTGGCTGCCGCAGTACGACGCGCACATCGCCTTCGTCATCTTCGGGTCCTTCATCTGGAGCGCGGGGAGCGCGCGGCCGTTGGTGCCCTCCGCGATGCAGCCGAGCTCCGTCCACCCGCTCGGGAGCGGCGTCTGCGCGGGCACGAGCTGCGGCGTCGCGAAGTCCGCGCACGACTCGGCCTTGCCGCCGTAGATCGGGTTGCAGCCGGGGAGGCGCGAGATGGGCGCGGTGAGGCCGATGTCCTCGTCGACGAGGCTCGTCTGGAGCACACACGCGTCCGCGGCGTCCTGGTCGAAGACGGCCTTGAGCGGTGGGCAGTCCATGACGTTGCCCTGCGCGGCGGTGCAGGTGTCGATCGCCACTTGGAGGAGGTCGATGTCCCAACCGTTTTGGAAGTCGCCGTGGTGGCCGTAGCCGGTCGTGTCGCCGTTCGCGAGGACCCAGGTGCCGGCGCCGTGGTAGTCGAACTGGTCGACGGAGACGAACATCTCGTAGAACAGCGACACGAGGTGGACCGGGTGCGAGTCAGGACAGTCGCCGGTGTTGTACGCCTGGACAGGGTATGCCATGTGCGACTTGTGGTCGGGCGAGTCGAGGTTTTTGCCGTCCCAGCACGAAGGGAAGAATACCTGCGCGCGCATGCCGTTAGGACAGTTGTGATCGAAGAAGTTGGGACGTTCCGCCCAATCGGGGTCGTTGTTGTGGGAGCCGCTGTAGTCTGTAGATACACCGCTGAGTGCATGGTCATGGGACGAAAGATTAATCCTTACCAAGGCAGACAAAGCTCACAGCCTGATCGGCAAAGCTCGACGCGTTGTAAGTACGCCTGGCAGTGTCACCAGCAAGCATCTACACGAACGTGATCAGAGAGAAACGTGGGGTTACCATTGATTTACCTACCCTCAAGCCCTTGGGGAACGCGTGAACCTTCTCGTTCTTCGGTCCATTACGCACAAGGTAGTAAATATTGAACCCGGTTTCTGAAAGGGAATTTGGTCAGCATCTTTGAGGAAAGGAGCGGTGTACACTCGTGCGAAGTACAGCGCAAATGCCTCACTCCGGTGTATACTAATCAAAACATTGGAACAACTAGTAAACCTGTCCGCAGCGTGGAAGAAGCAAATTGCCATATAAAAGCCGAAGGGATTGAATAAGGGACATTCCATCTCCAATCATAAACTGTGCTACGGGACGTGCACTGTCCTCAGGACTGTCTCGAGCTGTAAATGTCGATATCCTCATACAAAGGCTTTTCGTAAGAGATGTTAATCGCGCAGGTGCGGTACAAATAGCGTGCCCAGGTGATCCCACCATGGTCATGATCACCTCACAAAAATACGGGCGTAGCGCCCATACAGGGCAACGTGAAAAGCCACAAACTGCCGTGCAGGTGCTATCTCCTTTCATGAAGACCCAATAAAATGCGAGAAACTTACGGATCGGGGTGAGCATTCCCTGCTGGTCCTGGTGATACATTTGGGGCTGATAAAACGATCAGTTTCGGCGCGTTGCTGCGATCCAGTGCGCCCACAAACTCACCGCCCAGTAGTTGCTCTTGTCGGGCTGCACGGGGATGGTGGTGCAGTTGGACTTCATCAGCTCGTCCGGGTCGTAGACGTTGCTGAACCCACTCGCGCCGACGATGGCGTGGACGTGAGTGCCAATCTAGAAGAAACGCGTCAAATCCTGCTTATACGCGCCACTAAAAATTCGTCGGAGGGGCTTACGGCATTGGGGTTGACGATGGAGTCCAGACGAGTCTGAGCGATGAGCTTGCTGCCGCCGAAAATCCAGTGCTCTGCGTTAACCGCAGTGGCGAGGGCGGCGAGAGAGATGAGCTTGGAGAACATGGTAAAGACAGATGGATCAGCGAATGAACGTGTTTAGGTCAGATGAAGGAAGGGAGGGGGTCGGAGGGGAGAGAAAGGGAAAGGGGGAGGGAGCCTCGCACGGCGGCGTTTGGGAGAAACGGCGAGACCGCGAAGGGGGGAGTTGGCGGGCGGGGCCATGGACGAACGGAACTTTATAAACTGGCGCAGGCGCAGAGAAGGCCCCGGGACTGATCCTGATTGAATTCCAACTTACCCACGCCTCGAGCCATGCCCGGCAATCAGTTTGTCCCAAAAAGGCAGGCCCTGTGAATGGCTCCTCGCGGCCGCGGCGCACTCTTCATCATTCGTAGTCTCGTCACCAGACGGTATACGCCGGCCCGCACTCACCTTCCAAAACGGGACAGTCAGAGATTCGTGCAGGGGACCGCCGTATACCGTCTGGTGGATTATGGACGCAGGGGTAGGGGGTTGTCACCTTTGTCACGAAGAGTAACAATGACGCCTCTCGATGGAACGCGTTACACGACCTCTCGGTCGTAGAAGTCGGCGCTGCCCCGCCTCTTGAAGGGTTTCGCTCGCTGCCCATAACTGTCCCTAGGCCCCCTATATGCGTTGGTATATGCGCCGTAAATCTGTTCCCTGAGTGTTTGGCTTGTTTTTGCTCTCCTAGATCTGGTAACATTATACGACTGGCCTCGCTGCTCGCGATTGATATTTGGCACGACCACTTTCGTGCTCGCCCATCAATAGCACTTGAATACCAGGGTCCCTCATGCAAGCTGTGATGCAAATTCTCAGTGCGTAGAGACCCGAAACTCAGCGGACGGCGAACGCGCTCTGCAATGCGGCTGCTGGCGCATCGGAGTTCGCCGGACGCACGTGGGCGTGACAACCCCCTACCCCTGCGTCCATAATCCACCAGACCTTATAGAGCGCTCCCTGTCCCGGTTTTTTGGCACTCCGACGTGTCCAAATCGGGGAGCGCTCTATAAGGTCTGGTTACGAGACTACATCATTCGCTGGTTATCGTCTGCTCCCGCCGCTATAGAGCTCCTCGCAAACGCGAATACGGCCCGTAATGCGCGCGGATCCCAGACAAGAGCCCATCCGCTGTTCATTTTAGCTGCGAGACGCACTGCTACGCTGCTTGGGGACGCATACAGCCAGGAATAGGGCGGGCCAGAGCCGGCGATAAGCTTTGTGGCCTTTCTTCGTGCAGATGTCTCCGATTCGGACTGCGACCGGCGCCGGGTCCGCGTCCCTTCCTCGGTCGTCCGTCAGAGCTGTCATCCTCGGCGGCGCCTTGACAACCACCTCCGTGGCGTTGAACCCGCTATGGCCAGGCACGGTCCCGAATAGGCCAAGATTATCAGCGAGCGCTTTCGATAATTGAATGTTTGCGTTCAGGCACCGTCACCTCTGATGGTTGCGTCCTCGGGTGCCGAATACGTGTCGAGATCGCAGGCCGGGGTTCAGTTGCGCTGCGCTACAGACCTTATACAACTCAGACACCAGCTACGGTCCAGAGAAGCACTGTATCAACCACACCCACCTTCGCCGTGATCACATCGCAGATGTTGAATCATGTGCCTGTCCTCGGAAAAGTCACATATTGGCGCATACATACAGGATCACGCTGAAGTCAAAAACAACCAGGCTGGACTGTGTCGAAGCTACCGATGGTTGTGAGTATATTGGTGACGTCATCGACATCTTACATCCACCTATTGTCAGAACCTACGTCGAGATGACTGGCTATGTCACTGTGACGCCAATTGCTTGCGCGTTCATATCACCATTGGATTGCTTTGCAGAACAGTCAACTCGCCGCAGACGGTGTCGAATAAATACGCCCGCAATTTTCGACCTGTGTGTGGCGGCGATATCACCTCGACACGATCCACAAACTTGCGTTCTGACTGGACAGAGGGATATCTGCTTCCAGTGACCGCACCCCGGGCCCGCACGCACGACTCGTTGATGATCAGTTCGATCATGGTTCCGCGACTGTGCAACTGTGCAACAAACACACCGTCCAATCACCCTGCTAGAGTTCATTCCCAAAGGTATTCTGACTTACGACTCATCGATAGAACGTGCATACGCATGCAAACTCGACTTGCAATTCAAGTTTCAAAACGGCGTTCCGTCTTCGATTTCGACACAGTGGCATCAACTCAGGCCCAAACCCTCGCGCGGCCACCGATAGGGTATCCGCGGGTTGAACGTTGACCGCCAATCTCCCTCTCCCCGCCAACGCGCCAATCTCCCTCTCCCCGCCAACGCGCCAATCTCCCTCTCCCCGCCAACGCGCCATTCCGCAGACCCGCGCGCTCAGTGGTAACGTTAACGTTTCGCGCCCTCTGGGCTGGGCCCGCCGCACGTTCGAAAATGCTGCGTTGGCCGCCCAGGGTAGCGGTTCGCGCTTCCAAGGCGGACGTGTTCTACCCGGGCCCCCAGGCACGTCCGAGCCCGCTCGGAGCGACTCTGCATCGTTGCACTGAGTATCGATGGTGACTGGAAACCACTGCGCTGGAGGGGAGGGCCCGAAGAGCTCCTCAATGAAGGCGGGTAGGCACGGACGCGCCAGGGACACCAGCTTCTCATTCCTTCAGTACGGAAGTGGCTTCCCTTCGCCCGGTGAGAACGTTCGCTTGGACAGGTTGTGACGTTTGAAGATTGGGTTTCCGGGCGTTGTTCTGCTTCGGGCGCATCTCGAGCGGTAGCGGTGACAGCGGCACGAGACGTCTTGCACGTAGACCCACCTTCTAGTCGAGGGTGCTGCCCAGTGCCCAATGACCGCTATGACGCGACCGCCCATACCGCTCACCGGCCGGAGGCGACGGCACACGGCGCACGGCAATCCTTCTCGCAGGTGACTTTGTACAAATTCGACGACGTCTTCTTCATTCACCGTTATCTGTATACACGGGCACTCTGCGCGTTCATCCCCAGGGGCCGTCGTGGCGCGCTCGACGCGTGCCGCAGCGCCGCCGCACCTGCCCAGCACGCGTCTCCGGCGATACACCCATCATCGCTCCCCCGGCAAGGCTTCCCCACTCACCAACTACCCCCCTGCGAGTCTCAGCACATCATCTACTTCCCCTGCCACTCCCGTTCACCCCCACCCTGTCGGAGAGGATCAAAGTGGGCGGGGGCAGCGACAGTCTCACGCCCTGCCCTGAGCGAGCGCGTCCTTGACGGACGTCCTGCCCTCGACGATGGCGCTCACGGAGCGCAGCGCGTGCGTGAAGTCCTCGAAGAGCAGGTGCGGGATGTTCTCGCGGCGGCAGAACGCCGCGAGGTCGTTGTCGCCGCCTTCCTTCTCCTTCACGTACAGCACGTCCGCGTGGCGCGCGGCGGACATATCTGGCCGGCGTCGGCGTCAGCGATAGCGCCCTCTCACTACAAGCGACCGCGGAGGCGTGGAGACAAGGGGGGGAAGGAGGGGAAGGCGAGGAAATTGGGTGACAGGTGGCGGACAGCGGCCGACATGCATGAGGGGGGAAAGGGTAAGGGACCACTCACCGGAGACGCCGTCCCCAAAGAAGAACACCGTCGGCGGGTCGGGGAGGCCACGGTAGGGCAGGATAGCCTGGCTCTTGTCGTGCCCGTACCCGCTCGTGGGGTGGCGGTACTTGATCTCCCACGAGCCGTCCGGGCGGACGTCGACCTCGTTCGAGACGATCTCGATCGCGCGCGCGTCGTCCTCGCCGATGAGGCTCGAGAGCACCGCGCGGATGAGCGGCGCCATCCCGCTCGAGATGATCACGATCGGGATGTCGTGCGCTTTGCAGTAGCTGTAGAAGTCCTTGAAGCCGACGTCGAGCAGGATGTCTGCGCGGTGCGAGGTGCGGGTGAGGGTGGGGGTGGTGAGGTCCGGTGTCTGTGGGACGGTGGAGGGATGGGGCACGTACTCTTCTTCAGGACCTCCTTGCATTCCTCGAACGTATGCCCGTTCGCGGAGACGCTCTCAAGCATCTCCCGGAACGCATCGCTAGTTCAAGGGAATGAACAAGACGTTGATGCATTCGCTGGATGTATAGCACATACCGGAACGTGGTCTTACCCGAAAGAATGTCGAGGTTCCCTTGTCGCCTCTTCTCAAGTCCAAACCCCAGATTATCGGTCATGTCTGGTCCATCCACGATCAATCGCCACTGTCACATCTTGGATACCGGTACATACAGTCATTGGAATCACGGTTGGTGATCGTCCCGTCCCTACGCAAAGCGGTATCGTCAGGATCTGGTATCCAGCTAAGAGATATAGTCGCGAAAGGAAGAGTATGTCATGCGGTATAACCGCAGAAAACTATGTCGTGGGGTCGAGGGAGAGGGTGCGTAAAGAGACGGACCAACCAGTCGGAAAGGACAACAAATTTCTTGTCCTTGTGAATCGGGGGATACGGGAGGGTGCTCTCCGGCGCGGGCTCTACGTTGGAGACCATGCTATCCACTTCTAGCTGTTCTGGTATGTTGTATGACGTGCGGGTATGTATGCTTTGTGGTCTATTCCGTCTTGATGATGCTGTCAGTGTCTGCTAACCAGCGTTAGATGAGAAAGGGAACAGAGAAACAAAGCTCGAGTCGAGTCGAGCTGCAATCGTTGTCGATGGCCGTATGTCGGCAAGTGGGGCATGACGGCGGTGGCGCTGCTGTCTAATCCCACGACGAGAATCTAATCTAATCTGCCTGCGTTGAGCGTTGGGGCTCGGCTTTATTGGCGCCCGTCTCATCGTGGTCGTCCTCGGCGCGAGTTCAGATTCTCTTGCCATCTTCTAAGTACCTTGTGCTGTCCTGGCTGAACTCGGACTCACGCTACTGGCGTTGTTGAGGCTTCATTGTCTTACTTGTAGCGGCCTCGCACTCTTCTGATTCTCGTCCTGTCCCCATCTGTGTCCGCACCCAGGCAATCCCGAGTTTGGGGCTGAGTTGGCCAGTTCGCAAAATCAAGGGATTCCCTACCAAGGGCATGGCCTGGATAGGCGTGCAGCATGCATACGAGTGTGCGTCCGGCGAGAAGGGTACCTTGCAGGAGGTTCAAGGAGTGATTGCCGTAGCGTAGGGGGTATGTTACAGAAATACTGAAGCTGCTAACTATCGGTGTACTCTTCGCCGTACGTCCGCGTGTCAAACAGTTCTAGAACACGAAATGCGGGGTCTAGTCCTACAAAACACGTGAGCTACATACACGTAGATCAGTGTTCATGTCACACACGACGAGTGTCGATCCCTAAACGCTCACGGAAGATCCACTACTATCGCTCCGCGAACGAGATCATCCTTAACTCCGCCTATAGAAGCGGCGTTGACTAGGACCGTGTCCTTCCACGGCCGACGGGGCGTCCGTTGGCCCAGCCCTGCGCAGATAACGGCGAATAAAACCTGGATCACGGCCGCCCAACCCGCCTTTCCGGCACAGACATCTTCGTACTTCCTCTGACTGGGTTGATAGGACATGCGCGAGACTCCGCGGCCTGCATGTATATGTCCGAAGACGTGCAGCCGGGGACGCAAGTCCCACAGGCGAGCACCTAGTTCCGCACACCCATATCCTCTGGGGTCGAGGTGGTAACGTGGGGGGCCATGAGTGATCAGGATGTCCGTCGAGAGTGGAATATCCCACTGGCGGCCTAGAGAGCCGGATGACTTTTCCCCGCGCGGGTATTGGAAAACTCCGGAGCCGTGACGGGGAGTGTATGGACTTCCATAGGCAGTAACTGCACGCCCGTTGACGGTAAGAGTAGTCGAAGAGTCTTCGAGGTAGATTAGATCAGGGTAAGCTGCAAGGATGCTCTCTCGTTTGACCCGATGGGCGAGCACGGTATCGTGGTTGCCGGCGATGAAGAGCTTGTACTTGTGAGGCGCACCACTGAGCCATCGTAAGGCTTCACGTATCTCACTTTCGCTGCCTGAATTTGTAAGGTCACCGGCGTGGATGAGGATGTCTCCCGGGGGCAATGGCGGTACATGGTCACATCAGCAATATGTAGAGTCTCCTTATAAGCTCCTTACGTCGCATGATCTTCTTATGCACACCGCCTAAGAAAATAAGGCATTTAATAGAATGATAAGCCAATAATGCCTCTTGCTGCGTTGGCTCTCAGAGCTTAAGACGAACAGAGAGGGTTGTCGAACTCATGAGGTCAGACCACAAGCTCTTAAGGAGTTCAAAAGTGTCAAATGGACAACCGAAGACGAACAGACACGTTGATGGTGCTCATGAATCCAGACGAACAGCGCTTCAAGGACATTAAGGATGACGAAAGACAATCAGACCAGCTTGCGCTGTGGACATCCTGGATGACCCCACTCTTATTAATGTGGCTTACCTTGTCGCTATCCGGGGAGATTGCGTCAGACATTACCTTTATCATACAACACTATGGATCATGCCGTCACGCCTTACCTATCACTGTTTTCTCTTCCTTGCGCCCAGGAAGACCCCGGCATCGCCATAGGATGCAACCGTCTATCTACCAAACCAATTTGCGTGATAGCTAGAAGACGGCTAGGCATGTTACACATACTGAATGTGTGCACAATTACAAGCCAGCTCGGCATGTATGGTAGCATTTCACGCATTATGAGGTACGCACGAGTGAGTTTTAATTTTGTCGTGCACCGCATCTGAATTCTCGCGCCCTGAAGGAGTTTGCGACGAACAGCCGTCGCAAACCCTCTATGTTGACTGAACCAAAGGATGAGTCCACGCATACCCTTTCAACTTCGAAGCGCGGGACCTACTAGGTGCGCCTATAACGCGGAGTGAGTGCATGCAATAAAGGTAAGCTAAACATCTGTGTTCGACTCGAGGCTCCATACCTGAACAACTAAACAGCGAGTCAAAACCGCTTCGGGGAATGTACACGGATAGGCATATGAGCCTCGGAAGACTAGTATAAGCACAGAAGTAGTACAAACCTTAGGTATATGGACGGGACACACAGCAATGAGTCATGGTTCGATACCGTCGGCAGGATCGAAGATTCAAGCGAGCATGCAGAGGTTCACAAGGCTACTGAAAGGATATACAGATAACGGTAAACGTACCTTAGTGGGCAAGATGCTAGGGCGAAAAGGGCGTACCTGAAGTGTTTCGCTGAGGTGACCGGAAGCCAGAAGATGGGTGATCTACATTGTACGCTCCAGGCTTCTGCCAGAAATCTCTGTTATCTACCACATAATGAGTAAGCTATTCTTGAACCCAGAACTGCAACACTCGTGCTTTGTTTTGGAAATAGCCTGAGCGGTGGACTGCGTGACTACCGCAGTACTAATTGTGGCCGTGACTTACCTGAATTCAAGTCATGCCCAGAGATACTACTCACCCGTCATACATACATTTTACGATGTACACAGGCTTCGTGGATATCCGACCTTGGAGGTATGCACCCAACCACCCTCCTGAACGGTACCACCCTGAGCTTGAGATCGGTCGTCGCCATTGGTCGAGTGTCATGCCGTGCCTGGCAGGGGCCAGCTGCTTTTGGAATGGTACATGAGCGGTGTAGAGTTGCATACTCGTTCTTGAGGTCTACGAGTTCGCAGAAGGAGAATAAGCAAGGTGCAGGGCGGTGACGTGGTGGTGCTAATGGAAGCAGGCGTTGGCGTCTAGTAGCGTGACCGTTAACCGCCCAAATTCGGCTCAGGCTATCTGATGCACGCACCCGGCGCGCTATGTTAACATTTACTGGCTCATGCTGCAACGGTGAAAGAGAGAACATAGGCGGAAGATTGCGTAATATTTGAGTCAACGTACTAACGAGCGGTAGATACACGTGCTACACAGTGCTACTTTCGTGAAGGAGTTCGAATGCGTGATGATCCACGTACTTGTTTACATAGAATGTATCGAAAGTGTCCAAGGCTTGATGACTTTCTAGATTGTCGGAAACAGGTTTGTCTACACTAAGTCCGATGAGATGAGCAGCTCGCACTACCGAGTCGAGGTGAATGACAGAGGTGAGGGGGATACCTCTCGAAATAAAAGACGGCTCGACCAGCCACATGCCCATGTCTTCGTCAACTTCATCCTTCGTCCTGTGGAACCAGTCGACAGCTGCGCATGGATAATTCTTCCCGCCGGTCCTAAAGGAAAATAGGAGGCGAACACGAGCAATGCCCATCCCATGAAGCCCTGACTCATGTTGATTCTTATTGACGAAAACACAGTCGTATCGTTGGGGTCCTCCGCACCAGGATGGGGTTGCGCGGATATGTTCGCGGTGCATTCCTCCTACTCCGAAAGCGTCGCTCGGGGCGTAGTATGTCGCAGTAGCCGAGTGATAAACGTGGATTTTCTCTTCACCAAAGGGTGGACATACATTGAGGGGGAGCGTGGCGGCTCCACCGAACTCCGATGGTCGATCGCGATTGATCTCGTGGTATAGAAAACGCCGAATGTATTCCTTTAGTCGCGGAATCTTGAACATATCAGCCAGTTTGTCTGCGCTAGACGGATAATGCCTCTCTGGAGAAGTGAGTGAATATGATTCTGTTTGGAAAAAGGGCGGTGGTACTGACGTGGGGTGGCCGCCATGGTCATGCATGCCATGACTTTTGGCCCAGGGGAGCCGCCGTCCTGGTCCGCATTCTGTCCTCTTCTTCCCCTTTTGGCGCGCTTTCCCTTCGACTTCTTACCCCTGCGAGGTAGGCTGTGTTTGTTTGAGTCAGACTCCTCGGGAATTTCTTCAGCAGCATCAGACCCCCCTGAAAGCGACATGAGATTTTCCGAGATCTTTCACCAATCCGCACAGCCTCGAGGGTTTTATGAGAGCTAGTACATACCTTGTGAAGGCGTGGAAAGAGGAACACAGCTCCCGGAGAGCATTCCACGGTCGGCAAAATCCACTCGTGCTGTGGCAAGCTTGTCGAGGCGCTGATTTGTTGTGAGCATCTGATCTAGAGCCTCATAGCGATTTGAGCGACACCAGGGCTCTTTGACGGCCGTAATGTGCTTTGACTCGGTGATTGAGGAGCAAACACCGTTGCAGGCCGCAAAATCCCAGATGCGGTCGACGTAGTGTTCCATAGAGTGCTGGCGAGGGAGGGAGAACCCATCCGGACGCACGCCAGTGGTACGGAATATCTCACGGTGCTCCTTGAAGGCATTGAGCGTGGCTTCAATTTGCTTAACCGTGTCTTCAGTTTGGACGTCACGGCGAACAAGGTAGCAGAATTCTAGAAAAGACCGAACCGTGCGAACCATTTCCTCCGGAATCAATCCGTCTATGGCTGGAAGGTATACCTAGTATTCCGAAATAAGTACGCTGCATTTGAAGGTTGCAGAGGTTGCTTCGGACTAACCTTCATGAGCGCCTTTGAGTCGTCCCCTGTCCACTGCTTGAACCCGTGACCTTCGTGAAAATGGCGAAGTTTGGAGAATGGAGGCACCGTAGCAATACTGAGGGTACTTATGACATTAGTTTCTCTGCCGTCATAGTTCGTAACATATGGTACACACCGTCTATCAATCTGGGCGATTACTTCAGACGCCTTTGTATCCCCAAGCGTGTCCTTGAGATACTTCTCGATCCACGTAACAAGATGGTCTTTGAATGTTCCCTTGATAAGTTGGTGCAGAATGTCCGGAGCAACAAGTTCGTGAATATCAGCTCGCGGGAAGTCATTGGTAAACGGCTATGGGAGATGTTCTGTTAGGGATGCTCGGAATGACAGTCAAATGCAATGAAGATGTGCGAACCACTATGTCTCCAACAATACCATAGTCGTCCCATAGGTCGCCTAGCTCAAACTCTTGCACGGCGAATTCGGTGTGCACTCTTCCTCTGGGTAGGCCGGCTCCCTTTTCTAGGTCAACTTTGGGGCGCATGCATCTAGTATGCTGATGTAAGACGCGGGCGCACATATGAACAATGTGTGGCCTTACATCGGGCACCATCCTTGAACGATGCAAGCAACGAGGGCCTGCTCCGGGTAGTCCGCAATATATGGCCCAATGCCATAAAATACCTTGCGGAAATGGCCGTCTCCGCAGCGCACAACATCAGGCTTCTCCATCCACGGGCGAAGAGATTCTAGGATACGCCCGAGAGACGTGTGAAAAAGCTGGTGGCGGAATTTGCGAAAGTGGGGGTCGTTGGCGTCTTGCCTATTGGCTAGATGTTCTGGTATTAGAACTGCACGTATAACTGAGCCAATATAAGGCACCATACTCTTGGGCATCACAAGAAAGCCTATCACTGAGACCGTGTTCCGATGCGCCCGACGTACGTTGTTGTGGACGTTGCCGATGGAACAATACAACAGATAGTAATCGTTCTGCCCTGTGGCAACCAAGACCGTTGTCTTGTCACTCCCGAGGATCACAGGAACAAATGAAGAGCCTTGTGCCTCAACGCTTGAGCCGAGCATGTTCTGTAAAAAGGTCATGAGATTGCATGCTTAGTTTTTTGGTAGAATGTGAGATGATGTTTGAAGCTCACCGCCTGTCGCCATGCCCACTCTCCGCTCATAAAATTCTGCAGCCTCCTCTTTCCTTCGGAGAATTCCCGGACCGGGGCGTAATCGATTTCTCCCTTGAAGTCAGGGTTTGAGAGCATGTTGCGAACAATTGTCATTGGATCACGATAGAATACCCGGAACTTGTCGTCCATCCATGGAGGTACTCGAGACGAAGTGCCAGAAGGGCGGTCTCCACTAAACATAAGGTCAAAGCTTTGCCACTTGACCTCTCCTAGAGGTGTGTTGTCAATGGTCTCGTATAGTTCAGCCTGAGTTGCGAAGGGTGCAGTATCACCGTGCTTTGCTAGCGTCACGGTCCATAGCTCAAGGAGCGTGTTGATGTTGGATGCAGGCATCTGCTCCTTCCGATAGAGCAGATCAGCGAGCTCGAACGCCACGCGATCCCTGTAGGGTGCCCAGTCGTTGTGCGAACGAGGTGGCATTGGCGGTGGGCCAGACCCTGGAGGCAATGGGCAACCTTGGGCATCGCAAGGCAAACCTTACGAGTTCAAACCACGTCATGTCATTTGGTAAGCTGGAGGCAGCATGGATCGGTACAAAACACAAGCGTACCGTTTACAATGGGGTGAGTCTCCTTTACAATCCCCGTATGTCTGCGATTGCCAGAGGGTTGTCTGCTCGGATCCACTGAGGTTCTAAGTTCTTGCAGGTTGCCTCTGAGGTCTCCGTCGTATTGTAATGGATGATCGAGGTTGGGGGGGGAGCCGTACGACCCAACTTGGCTCCTGGCTGCATCCGGCCAGACACTATTCGAGGAGCGTGCTGAGCCTGAGGACGCCGATCGCTGATCGCCATCGAAATTATACCCCACCTCCACGTTGAGTTGTTCGTCGGCGACGGACATGATGGTTTCTGAGCATGGGCCGGATTGCAGTATTATACAATAATGAAGTAGGAAATCAGTACAGGTCGAAGCGGCATTGGTGCAACAGGGCCCGGATTCTCTCACCAGCGGGTTCCAGACTTTCTCTAGCACTTCTGGACCAGGCTTGGCTGGTTGATACTGGAGCAGGGTCTGAGCCTGATGGTATCGAGTTTGGGGGAGAGGCGTCGAAAGAGTCCGAGGCTTCTGAAGATTCTGAATCCTGTGAGGATGAGTCATCGTTAGAGGAGGTAGGGAGCCGAAGGCCATAGTCTACAAGTCCCGTATTAACATCATTTCCAAATTGCTAGGCGTTTAAGCCTATGATACTCACCCTCCTCTGATGCATCGCTAGAAGCGTCGCTGTTGGACGTTGAATCTTCCTCGTCGCTGTCTGATGTTGCATCTCCCACATTGCCTTCAAACGTCGAGCTCTCGTCATCATCATACAGATCAATGAGAGCCGGTAGTGACATTTCATCAGGCTCTTGGAGCTCTAAGATGTTGCTGTTCTCCCCACTGTAGCGTACACGAGCTCAATGCTGTTAGCGCCATTATTCCTCACGGCGGGTACTCACACTGGAACACCCTCCCCGTATTCATGAAGGGGCGGCCCGTCGTATTCCGCGTCCTCAATTTCATCTTCGTTTTCATTTTTGTCGTCTGAGTCGTAGTCCACGGCGAGGAGGGGCGGCATGTCGGGGTCCTAGTCGGGATGCTGAAGGCGCATATGTTGAGTTTTTCCAGCTTGGTTTCCCAAGACGCGGTTGCATCCAGGATAATCGCATGTTTCGGGCATAGCGTGGACTTGCGGGCTTGTGGGAGCACTTTGAAGTGATGAAAGAGCGAGCTGAGGGGAATGTTGGCCCTGACTCATGCTACCGGAGGTTCTTATATACTATGCACGGCGCCGGCTCTGCCGCCACAGGAAAACAAATGCGAGAGCTACACTGGAAAATGCATCGGTTCACGAAACAGATGTAGCATGCGACTTTCTAGCTCAGTGATGCAGTCATAGAACTCTGCCTGCGGGACGGCCGCACGTAGGCCAGGTCTCATACGCGTGCCGCAGCAGTGGACGGCGCCGACAGTAATACCGCGGTAGTAGTTTGGAAATGGTACATAGGAAAACAAACACCCGCTGACCGCTTACAGCAATAGTCAAGCTTTACGCATACTCCCCACGGGAGAGGCCGTAGCTCCTAGTTAATTGGCTGTTGGCTCAGAATGTAATCAAAGATGCGACTGTGCCGCACCTTCATGGACAGAGGAAGTTGAGGTCAGCCCATTTACTATACAGGTGTAGACCCTCAGCCCAACGCTCACTTCCGGAGAGTTTGAAGCTTCCGCCTTCAGCGTCGAAGTCCTTTTTGGTCTTGAAGCCGCACTCAACCCATCTGAATAGTCCTCCAGCTGAGTACTGTGTCAGGGAGTAACGCTTTTCACCTGGACGTATTGCAGCGTTCGAATGATGGAGAAGGGCAGAGGGGATGAGCATTGTCGCCCCGGGAGGAAACTCTATGATAAGGCCCACATCCCAGAGGATGAGATGGCCGCCGAGCTCTGGATTGAAGTCGCCCAATGCAGTGATGGCGCACAGCCCAGCAGGGAGGTTATTCTGGTCAATGTGAACATACGTCACCGTCCTTGGGCCTAGATTGAAGGTAATCCTAGCAAAGACAGAGTTCTTGAAGTTGCGTTTGAGGCGTGGATGGCGAGCTTCCAAGGCGTTGAGGGTATCGGAATAATATTCGTGAAGTTTGGGTGCAAACAGTCGGAATGCAGCTACACTCTCGTAAGGCGGCTTTTTCATTGGAGACGACGTGACCCCAGGGAATGACTCACCGCTCCCAAAACCAGCCACCCGCTGGATGGAGTAGTTGGCGAGTAGGGTATCCGTTAACGATTTCTCCTTGGGCAGCCGAGGAGAATTGGTCAGCACCTGGGGCATGATTGAATGAGATCTTAAGCGCAGTTTGTGTATTCAGTGGTGCGGCGTGTGGCGTACCTTCTGGCCTCCTCCGTACGATATGCCGCAAGCTAGAGTGGGGAAGAAACCACGGCGGTGCTCCGCCCCGCGCCCATCAGGGCCGAGCAGCTCCAATCGAGCCCTATCCAATGCGGAGCATATATCCTCCATCGCCGCAGGCCATTCGCTGTCGTTGGGGCTGCCTGCGAGGACGGCAAAGACAACGCCATCCTTGTCGATCAGTGGGCGTTGATCCCTACAGGTATGTTGACGACGTAAGGAGAGGCCTTGAGGGATCCAAAATTAGTGAGATGCTTGACGCACCTCCCGTTCCAAGCGATGTAATGCAGCCCTTGCTTGAGTGCTTCGTCTTTGCTAACCTCTTCGCTATCTTTCGCAGATCGTGGCAGCCGACGGGCAACGAATGCTGTGGACGACACCGGCAAGGCCGAAAGGCAGGTATTACCCCTGGTGTTTGAGGCTGGCCTAGGCTTTTCTGTCATAAGTAGGCCGGTCTGGATGGCTGTGGCGGCTTTGAGTCGCTTGGCCACGACTCTCTTTGCGATGCCAATGTATACCCCTTCGGCATGCGCCGCCATGCGCACCTCCCTTTGTTTTTCTCTCAGCATGTCTCTCCTGAGCCTCCCACGTCTTTTGTCCCTCTCCGTGCGCACATGGCGAGAGGCGCGCTCTACTGTGAGGTGGCTGCTACCCTCGGAAAGCTCAGTGATCGGCGTTGGAGAGTTGGCATGCCTTGCAGGGGCTTCTTCATATGGGGCGTTGGCCCTGAGGATATGCGTACCTTGAGCCTCTCTTGCCTCGGTAGCGTCTCCGCCGCTTGCGAGCAAAGCGAATGAACGGTCTGGTGGGGGCGGTGCCTTCCACTCAGCCGTTGAAAACTCTGGCGGCCGGGCGCAGTGCTCTTGACTGCTGGCACGAGTTGCACAGCCGCTCGGGTCGGCCGACAGGATTGTGCCCGGGGGCAGGGTGTCTTCATCCCCAGACAGTTCAGACAGGTCAGAGTCCCCTCCCATGGCCGCCCTGTACAGAGCGTCGTGGTATAAGTTGCTGACACTGAAATCCTCGGAAATAGAGATCGCAGAGGTTTCGCGATCTTGGTGAAGCGCACCGTCCTTCCGCAACGCCGTTGGGCGCTGCATGGGCGACTCCAGGAGCGTGCCTTTCCCTGAGGCATACTGATTTAGGAACATCGCGAACAGCCAGGGGGGTGAGAGCCGTGGAACAACTCACCGGGCGCGTTCAAGGGCTTGCTTCGCTCTCCTTCACCCGGGGTACCTGTGGTGAACAGCATTAGCCACACGCAGCGCTCACTGTAGACCTCGACGCGTCTGCGGGCAGCGGCCGGGTCCCAGGGGCGGGTCCGCGTGCCGCCGCCGCCACGGACGCCCGAGAAGGGGGTGCTTACTTTGCGCAGAGCGTTTACCCCTCCCACCTTCGCCCGGAGTACCTGTGTTGAACAGCATTAGCCACACGCCGCGCTCGCTGTAGACCTCGACGCGTCTGCGGGCAGCGGCCGGGTCCCAGGGGCGGGTCCGTGTGCCACCGCCTGCAATGTAAGCTTCAAAAGAAGCGCCCTGTGCTCACTTTGTGCGACGCGCTTGCTTCGCCGGTCTTCTCCACGATGTCCTATGCAACAGAGTGCCAGAGTGAACCACAGCATTGGCGACGCGCATAATATGCCTTAAATACTCACCGGCCTCCGCATCGCGCTCCCCCACATTGTTCCTAGAACCCTCC
Source organism: Trametes hirsuta (assembly GCA_001302255.2). Classification (NCBI taxonomy): domain Eukaryota; kingdom Fungi; phylum Basidiomycota; class Agaricomycetes; order Polyporales; family Polyporaceae; genus Trametes; species Trametes hirsuta. The sequence goes on from CP019379.1 coordinate 2,544,008, forward strand.
TTCCTGCTCACTACCACGGCAAAGACGCCGTAATCAGCTGCACACCCATGACTCCGAGGCCCTCGTACCGCCGCCGCGAAGCTTAACCGAAACCATCGTGGCCGAAGGGCACGCGTAGGGAGGGGCAGAAATGGAATATATATGTTAAACAAGTTTGGACGCACTTTAAGACCTCCTCGGTGCGAGTACAACCGTTGCGGATGCTGCGTGGTGGTGGTGGAAATTTGAAGGAAAAATCTAAACTTCGCCGCCCAAATATTTGGGCGCCTAGTTCCGAACGCCCACACGACCAAACACCAAGGCGCTTACTGTCTTAGGTGTTCAACGCGTGGTCAGGACACAGGGGGTTTGCGCTCGAACACGGCGCAGTTTTCAAATGACCCATGGATCTGATGGTCAGAATATGCGGTAGATTTTTTGGAGGAAAACACATTCATTTCCAAGAAACGGCGTAACTCCAGACTTTGCTATGCAGTATAAAGCTGACGCCGACTGCACTGAGGACGACATACATCCAGTAGGGAGTACTAGAAGCTGAGCATGTAAGGAATTAGTACGATATACTTTATAAATATCTGCAAATAATTGTACAGACTTTATCTGGGGTGGCGAAACTCAGGGCCCAGTGGCCCACGAAGTCGACGCCACCTCTGTACTAGGCCCGTTACTGGCTATGCCCACGCCATCGCGTCCAACTCCGCCTCCGAATTCTGCTCTTCGGGTACCGCATAGTAGTAGTTCTCAAGCAAAGCGGCCAAGCCCATGTTAAATGAGGCGAGACACATCGCTAACCTAGTAGGCAATCCGCTTCAGTACTACTAGCGGCGACTTGTACAGCGAGGATTTATCAAACTGAAGTCTACGTACGGAAATGGGTAGCGTCCGCCGTGGATCAAGTTGTTCTCCCCCACGAAGTTGGCTGCAGATACACCGTCGCCGATTCGGAGAAGATGGAACAGGCCTGAAATCATCGCCCAGTCTGAGGTGCTGGGGCAGAATACAGGTCCGACCGTGATCAGTTTGCGGAACGTGTGGTGGAATGCGAAAGAGATGTCGATTGGATTGTGCTCGGTGTAGAAAATGTTTGAAGATAAATGGAGTAAGGGAAGTGATGTAGGCAAGCCCTGAAGATTAAAGAAGGGGCGGCCAGACGTCTTCAGCCCGGGAAGATGGATGGAGATAAGCTTTGAGCAGTGCTTGTAGACCTCCCGTAGCACCTGACAAACGTCGAAGATTCCATCGGGAGACGTGGGCTGGAAATCTATCCGCAACAATGCGAGGTCAGGCCAGGACTTGCAGAACGAAAGCAGCTCGATGAGGGTGAAGCTAAGAGAATGCCCCGGGAGCGTGATCATAACCTCCAAGAGGTTACGGCATTGGCGCAAAGGCCCCGCATACATCATGAAGAAGCCCACAAATGGTAAATTTACGCCCTCCGAAGGTATCCCAGAGTCGATCTCGAGGTGAACGAGACCTACTGAGACATACCCACTGATGACGTTGAGGGCCGTGAGGAATGGCCGGCGGTGCCCCGAAGACCTAGAGATATTCAGGCACTCGATAGCGCCGAGATCTACCGCAGAAGCAAGAGCCTCGAGGTCACTGTCATCCCAGTTCAAATGCAGGGTCCTCACGCAGACATTTTGAGGGAAATTGAGGAGTGACTGCTCGCCAGACGCCGCATGCTCCAGCCGGTCTGATGGGGCACCAAGCGTACAGCGTGAGTTCCGTGAGTTGAACTTTAATGAGAGCTAAATGTACACACCGCGTACGGTACAGTCAAGATACGCGTCCTGAATAGTGGGGAACATGCGTAGAATATCCACAGGTAAGGTGCACTTGAGGTTCGCGCCGATCGTGATTTCTTGCAGGCAAGGGAATGTCGCTGCCGCTTCCGCAATCCGCTCTAAGATGAAGGCCTGCGAGGGAAGATTCTGAGGTTTGGCACCATCGGCGAACGTAAGACTTAGGTGAGAGACCTTGGGGGCGACGTCATGCTGAAGTTGAGCCAGGATGCTAGTTCTGCTAAGGCGGCAGCTAGGAGGTTCGGCCCAAGTGAGAGAGTGCAGCGAGGGGAAAAGGGGTGAGCCGTCGGGCAGCCGACGCCTTATCTCAGCCAAGACTAGGGGGGAGATATCGAGCGCATCTATGACGAGCTCGCAAACAAAGTGGGAGTAGAACCTAAAATGGTCTAGGGATGACGCCGCCCTTCCCTCTCGCAAACCGTGGTCCTCGGCCTGAGGTTGATGAACCAAGTATCTATAATCCGGAGAAGTTCATGCGGCTTCCTGATATGAAATAAAGATACGTCACTCACCCGAGCTGCTCCTCTACTCGACGCTTTTCTGTCGGACCCACGGCGATAGAAGATGGCGCAGCGTAATCAATGGATGGAAATAACACACTCCAAAGTGGAACTGAGCTGGGGAGCTTGGACCATAAACGTTGCATTGCAAGATAGAAAAATTGGATGTTGACTTGTGCTGCCATAAACAGCGCCAGCTGAGCATCATCCCCGGCCTGGCTGGCTGCACAAGCTTCGAGCTGGGCTTCCGTAGAATCATCAAGGAAGTCCAGTATACATTCAAGGATTTCAGGCGACCGTGCCACACGTCCTCGAGCAGAGGAGGAATGTGCACGTTCATTGCCGGGATATCCACCCCGATGCTTGAACCTGTACAGCCCATAAGGTCCGCAGTTTGAGATACGCGATGGGCCCGCATTTCCTGTACGGCTCGCAGTCAAAACCTACGCTGTCGTTAGCTCATGCCACATTCAAGTAGATAGATATTAGGACTCGTTACGTTGTTATCCATGGAGCCCTCTTGAAAGGTATGGCGTCAAAGATGTACACGGCTCGAACGGGAGGTGGGTACTTACTGAGTGAAAGATACGCCAATGCTCTTCAGAACGCGTAGGGTAAAAGATAGTTTAAGTACAAATCTTTGTACAAGGTATTCGCGGTATGGCGGATGATGGTCTGTGCGAAGAGTCTCTCCAACGACCTCGCACCTTTCAACACGAGCGCTCCATGGCGACGCACGAATCAGGTAATTGGCTTGCATTCTATGACAGCAGTCTGGTGAGTATATAGGTGTTCGGGCCCCGGGTTCCCATGAAAAATTCCTCCCCTTCACCACTCGCACTTGCTCACTACCTTACTCCAAACTCATTGCCATGTCGTCTTCCTCAGACCACGCAAAGACCTCGCCTAGTGAAGCACTTCCCACCGTTGAGAACTCTCTATCAGCGAACTGTGAGACGTCGGAGGAGCAACAGAGCCAACCTCTGCGGAATGGGATTCACTCAAGATCGCCGATGGTGGAGCCCAATGCCAACCGCCTGAGTGGGCTATCGCCTCACGAACAGAACGACTACGTACAGGCGCGGGAGAGGATGTTGGAAAGGACCTCGCGTTTTAAGACTGCCCGGAGCATCGAGTTGTCGTGCCCATTCTATGGAGATATGGAGTGGCTGGCCTTGGAGTCGATCATAAAGGAGAGGCGGGAGCAAGAGCGCCAGACACCACTGCCGAAGAGGAAGCGCTCTTCCTCTCAGGATTCGGCCGACAACGACTCTGGCATGGGCAGCGACTGCACGGAGATCATATCCAACCACTCTGGCAATTACGACCATCATCCCTCCACCCATGAGAGCTTCTCCGAATGCGAGATCTCGGCAGGTTTGGCGGACTTCAACTCGCTTACTAGCAGAGGAAGGCAGCGCGGGAGGCCTCGGAAAAAGGCTTGTACGGACAACTTGCAAGGGGGTGAGTCTCATCCAATCCATATACATATGTCGACGTGCATTGAAGATGATTCTACTTGTACATCAGCATCCTCATCGAAAGATAGCAGTGTCGCGGCGGGCAAGCCACTGGAGCCATCGGGACCAGTATCGCCGAGCTTGAGAATTGTAGGGTACGTATTTCATTCTGTATGTGCTAAATGGAATAGAATCGGCTTACTTGATCACACCTCAAAGCTTAATGAATAGGGCATTGACCGTTTCGGTTCAAAATGAAGGCGGCGCTCTGGACGATGCAGTAGATTGCTTGGCCAAAATTCGCGCGGCATCGATCCCAACATCTGAGGTGAGCGTACACATTCCCACCGGCACCTTGCGCTCCATCCCCAAATATTGATGAGCCTCTAGGTCCTTGGCAGCTCCACATCCCCGTCCCGCGATCCCGCGCAATGTCAAGGCTTGAATTTGGCTGACATATGACAGCACCGCATGCGGCGTGTGCTGCGGAAGAGGATAGCTTTATTGCTGTTGCTGTTGCCTGACGCTGGGCTTGATCTTTTACCTTGAGTGTGCGTATATATAGCTCCGACTCTTGATTGCTGCATAGTAGACACCCTTAGTATTCGTTAGCTCCTCGGTTTACGAAGGCTTGTTTCATCTGTATCTTAGCATAGTGCCATGACCCGCCGTCTATTTTGCACTGAAACGCAACTGCGATCACTACGTCTACTACCAAAAGAAGAACTTTACGATTCATGCACAGGGCTCGTTGTACAAGAAAATAATCCCGCCATATACGCCAGAACGGGGATCTACGTTACATGCCATGTTTTATCTGAGCAGCTTTCCAATTGTGTGCTGAATTGGGGCGTAAGCAGTTCACGCAGCAGCGGTGCCGACGGCCTATACTCATTGCTGCAAACGGTCAGAGATAGACATGCCGGTGAGGGGAAAAAATCTTACGGCGTGTGAGCCTGATTGCAGGTAGACCACCTCCAGACGTACTTCGGGGTAGTTGAGGCCAGGGAACGCCTCACAAATGGCTAGTACAATGTTGTTGACTGGGAGTGGGCTGTTGTCCGAGACGTTGAGGTAGACTCGCCCTATGTTCAACAATGAGAGCTTTGAAGAGGGGCACTTTTTGATCTCTGAGAGCACGCCATGCGTCTGTGGACCCTGCATCGCCGGTAGAATGAGATGCATCAGCGATGGGCACATAGATATGAAGGACCCGAGGGACGCCATGTTAGGGGGCATGGTGCATATGTCCTGTCTGAAGGAGAGCTTCAAATACTGGATGAGCGGCCAGGCGTTGGCCAGGCGAAGGAAGTCTCTGTCGCTGAAACGGATCCCAGGGAAGACATTTCCGAGAGTGATGGAAACACGCATGAGGCGGCGAAGGGTGAGTAGCCCGGAGATATTCTTGATGAGCTCGGGATGTTTGTTGCCGGGTACGGTGAAATGATCCATGCTGATACGTATGGCTTGAAGGGTGGCCTCTAGATGAGGAGCGACTATCCCCGCATTGTTGAGGATTTTAGGAGAGCCGTAATCTGCATGGATGTTAAGCTCGCGTAAGGCGTTAAGCGTGCTCTCTGCAGTGAGCGTATGCTTGGCGCGATAACTTCCGTGGGCTACGAAATGCGTAAGATAGAGACGAGCTTAGATTTACGCACAAAAACTTACCGTCTTTGACGTAGACATGGACCGGCGCGCTGTGAAGCTCGCAGAAATACCTCCTGTGCCCCGTTGGGATAATTGCGCCTAGGCCATTTGAAATCAAGGAGAGGTGGCGGAGGGAGGGGGAGAGAAGTGAGATTTTGGTGACGAGCTGCTGTGCCCAGTGGGTATACGCAGCCTCAATTCCGGTTGCTCCGCAGTGATTCTGGCCCACGATTACCGTGAGCTCCTCCACACAAGCATAGATCACGCGTAGAAGGTCACTGCTACCAATGGGCGACTCCGTCCAATAGAGTCGTTGGAGGCCGCAAAAAAGGGGTGAGCCGTCAAGTGGTAGCCGGCATAGGATGGGCATGATCCCAGGAGCGATGACGCCCGTGTCAAATAGGAGACTGCGGACAATGTTGAACTTCCGGGTTGTGTACTGGCCATACACGGTCCGGTGGTCAACAGTGGCTGTGTTGCACAGCATGGACTTTCCTACTTACCTTCCTTATTTAGTTTTCTCTGCATCTCTACTGTAGTTTCCCATCCGGACACTTCTGGATTCTTCCGTTGCGTTCTACGCTGTTCCGGATTCCTATGGACATCTCCAGACACCTCTAGATAGTTCTGGATAGTTCTGGACGATGGTGCAATCCTTACACCACTCTCGCACCATCTCCTTACTCATCGTATGCTGGGTCACCTGCCCTCCTTTCTTTGCTTACTCATGCGTCCTCTGGACTTGTATATAAGGAGGACAGTCTCTGCCCCTACTCCTCAGTCTTTTGCTCACACTGACTGAGGAGTAAGTCGTCTCTCTTACCTATGCTTACTTATGGTTACTTACCAAGTACTTGTAGATCCTTGTGCGGCTTACAGGTACTTGTATATGCAATCTTAGTCTTTTGCTCACACTGACTGAGGAATCCTTGTGCGGCTTACAGTTGTGCTCCCTGCCTTCAGGTTCAGAGTTCATCAGACAAGACTGCAATAATATGCCAGGTTGTTGCGCCGAATAGGATCGCGGAGGGCCTCGTGAAGGATCAATAAGTCTCTAAAGTACTTGTAGTAGTAAGTTACAAAGCCGCAATTGGCGCAAAGTCTCATGCGTACCTCTGTCCAAGCTGCCCTGCTGGCGCCGAGTTGCGCATTTGACCCACAATTCCCAGAACTACCCAGAGCGGATTCTCTCCTTGGTGAATGGCGATGGTCCTCCAAAGTGCCGCGCTAGCATAGAAGAAGAAGATTTTACATACAAGCATGAGGTGCAACAGATGGGGCTGATTCTCGAGAATCCAAAAGCGATCTGGTTTGAACGGCTCGAAGATGCCAACAAGGAGATCTCCGTTGGAAAGGATGCGTTGGGCGGCTGTGGCCTCAGTAGAACTGGAGTGAAGCCGTTGCACGACTCCTACATCCCATGCTACAGGGAGCCTGGACAATGGTGGCGCAAATGTGTTTGGACGTCGCTCCGGGTTGCCACGTATGCAAACTACAACGTCCTCGGATTCACAAGGATGGCTCTGCGCGTCCCTGTAAATGGAGAGGTTAACTACAGCACCCAAGTTGAGCCAATAATCTCCCATACATCGCAACAAGAAGAGTGTGGGGTAGGTAGCAGGGATTACGGTTGAGGCCGTCGAAAACTTGAAGTCGAGGGACCGATGAAAACCCACCGCGGCGAAGTTGGGTGTGAGCTGATGGCAGTGACCCTAGATCTTGATTCAGCGCCCTAGTAGCATTGGAGGTGGGTCAATTCCTTGTTCGCCTCTGGGAGAGTCACATGGTTAGTGCCATGATAAAAGGCAGGCCGAACACACTGGAGCGAAATTTTGCTTTCGAACCATCAACATGAACTCCAACTCCTCCCAACCCACCACAGAACGTCGCGTCACCCGCTCCGGGAATGCGAAAAGCCGCCCAGGGCTTGTTGATTGCCCCTCCTCACGCCGAAAACCGTCGGAGGTTACTGCTGCAAAAGAGGCAAAGAAGACTCAGCGAGAAGCGATTGCGAAGATGAAGAAGAAGAAGGAGCAGACCCTTGCTGAGATAGAACTGCAGATGAAGGAGAACAAGAAACAACAGCGTCAGCTTCGCCAAGAACACTCAAAACCGAAAGCAACTCGCTGTGAAAAACATATGGTGTGTTTCATGCTATACTCCCCGAGACGAGCACTATCATGATGCGGTACCAAAGGCTGAGGAAGAGCATGCTCAAGATGCAGCGCCGGGGTTGTTGCCGGCATCCCAGCTCCAAGCACACAGTAATAGATCGAAGTGTAAGAGAACCCCCGTGCCGGAAGCCCTTACTACAGAGGAAGAAACCTCTGAGGGAGAGCCTCCGACACCCTCCCCGAATGGCAGCAGGTCCTCCCCCCTCAGTGAATGTGTATCGGACGACGATCAGGGGGCTGCCACTGAGAAGACGCCTAAGCCGCCCAAGAAGAAAGTGAAGTCGGGAATATCCGATGTTCATTCGCGGGACGATGTGGAGAAAATCCCGGTGAGTATAGACAACCTACTGAGCAAAATACGTGTTGATATCATGTCTTTTTCCGTCGCTGTTGCACTTAGGAGGAGGATGCTGAGTACACTGAGGATGAAATTGAATCCGCCGAGGGCTCCAAACAACCCCGGACGGGTGGCAGTCAGTCAGCGTCTACTCCACGTAGCAGCACTGCCACATCGCAAAAGTGAGTGCAGCACGCTCAAGTCCGTTCTACTCTCCCCGAGCGCCATAGGTCGCACGCTGCCAGGCGCTGTCTGTAATTTCTTCTTCACGTCTTAACGCTACCTGCCTATAGGTCTTCGCGCGTTGTAAACTGGGCATCTTCCTTTTTCTCTGCCGGTCTGAAGACTCCAGTGCCTCGCAAAGGGCCAACCGCCGCTAGCAGCCAGCTTGCTCGCACTGCCGCAGTCTCCGTGACCCCTTGCATGTTACCCCCTACTAAAGACAGTCGTGCCAAACCCAAGCCAAAGACTAAAGGAAAGGGGAAGGAAACAGCGCATAGGACAGATCAAGAAGGTAGTGCAGGAGATCGCATGATGGCCCCGGTCAAGCAAGAACCCATTAGCGACCATGAGATGGTTGAACGAGGGTATATCGAAACTGACGATGAGACTGCGGAGGCTCTTGCAGCGAAAGGTAGTCCTCTAAAGCACGGCGCTCGCCTTACGAGCACAGTGAGTCGGGCCATTGTCCACCATTGATGTAGCACTAACTCACCGCGATAGGCTCTTATCAAGTGCGAACCTGTCGACCTCGCAACCCCAGGGAAGAAGAAGGCCATTGCGCCCAAGCGATCTGTGGAGTCCAAGAACAAAGGTTCACGCACAGCTTCCAAGAAAGTGCGCTCGCAAGGTATCTCGAAGGACAAAGTAAGTCGGTTGCGTGTATGTGCTATGGTCCACTGATGCGCTGCTGTACACAGCCAATCGAGATCGATGACACCGACGACGATGGCGCTGAAACTTCGGCAACTACTGCAACTGTCAAATCTCGCACCGTGCCGAAGAACTCTGATCTGCCCTCTGCGGCGCATAAGCACAACGCATGGCGTACTACAAAGTTTGTCCCCACGTTTATCAAGGCTTTGGGCACTCGCGAAGACCCCTGGGGTATTTCTGAGAAACAAACGATCAAGATCTTGCAGTTGATATGGGACGTCATCTACGGCGAGGAGGTCCCGTGGACCATCGAGCTCAATGATGCCGTCCACTCCCTTGTGAGCATGAGCTGTGATTTTGGCAGGCATTCGTCTAACCATCCACAGGCAACTCAGCGCATGTATGAATGGCGCTCCGCCTTTGGGCACGCAGCCATGGGTACGTATGAAGCGTTCTTCGACGCTTGCCCCACCGAATTCCCGGATGTCGAGGCACGCAAGAATTTCTGTTTGCGAATCATTCAAGGCGGCCGCTTGTTTTTTGAGGACCCCGAAGGAACTGAGTGCAAGGCACGCGCGTGTTCAGTGTTCACATAGGCATACTGACACCGCGGCTTAGGGCTTATACCGGTCTCCTTTCGTCATCGCCGGATTAGCAGGACACATGGACGTTATCCAAGGAGCTGTCACTATTCCGGGCCTCTTTACAAGCGCGATCGATGAATATCCGTATGGTGCCATTGGAATGACAGCCGCCGGTGTAAGGATGTCTTGCTCACATACCAATGACACTGACATTTCATGCGCTACAGGCATATCGCGTAGCCCTCCTTTGGTGTCTAGGGAAGCTCGCGTACGACTCTAAGGGCAACGTCTACGCCGTCAAGACTTTCAACAACAATACCCGGAAATGGAGTAACAAGGACTCCTCGTTTAGCATCGCGAACTTCGGAGGAAAAGCAGTCCAGTGCTCCAAATCTGCGCGCAAGCTTCCTACCAAGAGCCTCGGCGAGGTCGTTGAAGCGGCCCTCACAATGGCCGGCATGGAAACTGTACGCCCCGCTACAGAAATGCCTCCGGAGCTTCAACTCGACTTCGATTTCGACTTCGCTATGCTCGCCGAGGTCCCATTCTGCTTTGATTGCTTCGGATATACTAAAGCTAATATATGGTCTCACTCTAGGACTAGCTGAGCCTAGTGCTTGACTAAAAACACGCTCTGAAGCCGCAACGTTCCCACTCAACACAACACGTAGTTACCCCCATCGTCGGCCATTGGCGACGCGCCACCTTGCCGTCGCAGCATTAACGGGCGCATAATACTACGAAGCTGAGTAAACGTGCACACACGCCGAGCACCATCCTTCACTGTCCTATCGTCATATCTTGTCGCCGCTATATTTTCATATCTTGTAGGCTTCCGCGTTCTATCTCCCGGGTCATGAACGTCGCTACCTTGTCCCCATCCATTGCACTAATTCCTCCGCCTGTTCTCAGCACACTTTGCCTATCGTATTTCTGCATCCATCTTGCAGCTTGCCTGTACAGCTTTGGCTCCATCGTCGTCGCTGCCGTTCCCGTTGTTGCCGCCATTCCCGCCGTCGTGTTATGCGTATCACACTGTGAAAGTACTTACGTTTTCCTGAAGCCGTGCCTTACGTCCTGCTCCCCTTATTCTGCCCCTTAATGCCTTACTTCCTGAGCAATGCCATGTTCTTTCTTGCTTGTAATCCAATTGACTATATCTTAGGTCCTGATCTCATGAATTTTTCCTGTCCTGAGCGGTCCCCGCCGCCCCCAGTTGAGTTCTGGTCGAGTTCTGAGAATATCCTAAGGACTGGTGGATTGCATTTCGACCGCATGATCAAATTCTGATTCTCTGATGGCAGCATGAATGCCGTCGCTACCAATGTCAGTAAGTATTAATTTAAGGAAACAAGTAACAAAGCAGTGACGCAACAGGACGAGGTGAAAACATGAACTAATGCAGTAAGAGCATCAGATCTATTCAAGGACACTTCACGACTTCCGGCCTCTGAGCTGATATAGAGTACATGATTTCATTATTTTATCCTTAATGTCTGGATCCCTTAAATCAGGACATAAGGCGGTTTAAGGAGACTGCAGAAATTGCTGATGCATGAGCGTTGTGCGTGTCGGAGATGCACACGACTCGGATAGGAGGATCTCGGTCGTCTTGTTTATCGGGTTGTTGAGCTTCAACAAGCGACTCATATACTGAATATGCTCTGCGAGCAATGAACAGCCTCGGTGAATAGTAGAATTGTCGCCAGAGTGATGGTGAGCCTCGCTGACGGTTGAGAATGGCGTCTAGGCCTGACATTACTCCTGGCGGGGGTGATCATCTAGATCAGAGGTTTGTGAGCGGAACTTTGAGTGCCGCGTACCACAAATGTTGAGTCGTACAAGTCACTGTGTGAATGGGACATGGTTCATGGTGGCCTGGTTTAAGTCAGTGGTGATTAAGTGCTTTAACCTGGCCACTCAGCGGAGAGCGCTTGATGCCACGTGTACAAGCCTGTAGTAACCGGCGACCACCGTGTTCGTTTACTTTCACCGGCACTTGAAGGTCTGCCGGCCTAGGGGAGACAATATACTTTCGGACTCCCGTTCACTGTTCGACAAATCCGAGGCGGTGCAACAATATTTGGTGAGTAATTAGGGCCTTCTACTATCTACATTGTGGATTTGAAAATCTTCAAGTTCAACCGTTCATGACATCTGGTCATTCCTAATGGATACTCCGACCTCCGTCAAACCAGTGATTCTGCACCTCGACGACTATCTCTCGGACTGTATTATCCTCGCTGTACTCTCACTCAGTCGCACCGGACAACCGCCTTTCTATCTCCACGAATAGGACTATGGCCGAATTGCTCCTCGACGACGCCTCATTCTTGTAAACCCTCTTGTTGTCCTGCCCCGGGTCCATCACGATGTGGGAAGGCGAGGCCCCTGACCTAATGGAAATATCAACAAATTATGGTGTGGCGTCGCAGCCTTCATCCGTCCGTTCTACTGCTGTAACGCACACCCCACTGGCAGGAGCGGGACACGTCAATATGCCCCTTGGAAGCGTACTTTAATCACCGCTACGACATCCATTCCCTGCGAATCACCCTTGGGTCGAACCCCTTTCCATCTCATTTCGACCCGAGGCTAAAAGATTTAGGAACGTAGGGAAGCTCGAGAGCTGTGCTAATGCGGGCAGGCGAAATGACGCCCCGATTTACATTGTGCCCCTCTCCTTCTCTAGGATCTTCTTCGCGAGCACGGTCGTAGCGCTGACGCGGTCATCGCCGTTGAAAGCGAGACGCCGAGCGAGCCCATGACGCTGGCCATCATCATGTTCACCGGCCACGACAACGCCCGCGTGATCTCGCTCTGCCACACCTCACCCTCGACGCCCGCCTCGCGCCCACTGTCGCTCACGCTTGCAGCGCCGTGAGACGGCCGAACAAATGTACGGGCACCAATAAGTACACGCGGGGCGCGGCATCCTGCCATCCTTCTCCGACCTATTGCGCGCGCGGACGCCGGACCGCAGAGAGCCGTAGGACGTCCACTATGTCCACCGAGACCGCCCAAATGCTCGTGGCGACTTCCTCGACCCGCCCTGCAGTCGCGCCGCTGTAGGTCATGAGACCGTGCGTCTATGCACAAGATGAAGGCGTGCGGTAATGCGAGGAGCGGCTGGAGTGCCCATGCGCGCACACGAAGTTGCGCGATGTCCTCGCCGAGTGAGTGCCCCCCAGAGCGCGCAGCCTGCGAAAGCCTCGTACTAGAATAATCGAGACGCGAGCTATCTTTGTGAAGCTCATCAAGCAGTTCTAGCTGATTATTCCGGAGGATAGACTCAAGATTATCACTCTTTCCTACCGAGAACACCGTTCCCTTTGTGTGACTTTTCGGCTTCTGCCAGAAGGGTTCAAGTTCTGTGTATCATGACGGGCAGCTTGGCGACTACGTGGAAACACTGCGAGTTTCTTCAGGATTGACATTGGGGTCCACTGTCACGGTCGCCTTCGTAATCCCGCCCACTGATTCCATGCACCTGCCAACTAACTAGACATGCGTGTGACATCGTTGGTGAGCTTGCCCAAGCATGACGTGCCTTTGAAAGTACCCACTGAACCATCGGCATCCCTCCGGTCCGAGGCTACCACACTGAGCAAGCTGCCTGTGGTATATTTTACACAGTACGCGAATCTACGCTCCGTCGTACTACCGGCCATATGCATCTCTGCGACGAGCACTTCAAATGTGGGTAGTAGTAGGCTGTTTGATAGCGCAAATCGCGTTAGATCAGGGCTTGATGTCTCTGCGGTGATTGCACAGGCACAGCGTCTTTGTCGAGGAGCAAGCATCTAGACATGGGCAGGCGGCGTAAATGTGCAACAGAATGTGATACAGGAAGGTGTGGTTAGGGACACTAGAACACGCTTCGGACTGTCACTAAATCGCACTATGGGGGAGGACTGGGAGCGAGGACAACGTCCCACCATCCACGATTTGCGTTCCTCAATGCAGTAGTGGCCGTTTGACCGCTCTGGCCACTCAATGTCTCAGCAGGAGTAGTGTTCGCAGTATGGGAGGGACCAGCTTGAGAGGAGGGGTTGCCAGGGAATAGATCAGGTACACCTTGTAGGTGCGGACTTGAAGATCCTGAAGGTGTCGGGGTTCAATCTCCTCTGGCTAGGCTTCCGGGGTGTCGGCAAGTAACTCACCTGTTAAAGTGACATCGATCCCCTGTATGGCGCAGACGACCCCGTTCGCCGCGCAGGCAACACATTGCTGAATAGCGGATGCGGCGGACGGCTCCTGTCTCTCGCACTTGATGCGTTTCATACGGCTGTCGCGCGGGGCAATCGTTAAGCGGCAATGCTACCAGTGGCGGATTGTCCACAGGCATGGACTCGGACTCGTGCAGACGTACCACCGATCACATGCTGTTCTGTGCGCTGCGAGATTAGGCGGAAGAAAGGACTCTGGATTGGGCCATTCGCAGGTAAGGCTCTTCGCGATGCATCTTTGACATTCAGCACGACCCGGGGTAGGCCTGCATCCCACTTTCGACACGAAATTGGTAAGATGATCCAGTGGAACAACGATATTATGCGTCTACTCACCTTTCTTTTCAGCACAGTTGCGACACGCAGGATTCCTCGGCATCCTCGTATACGTTGGCGAGAATAAATTCTAGGAGGGTCGAAGGGCCTGGAGACTCTCCTCAAGCAGATGGAAGACGATGAACGCACCACAGTGTATATATGCGGCGGCATCTTGTCAAATTGCGATAAACTGCCTCGAGACCTTCATCAGGCGGTGTGTACATAGCGCTTTCACCTGCAAAAATGGTCCTGTTATTACGAGGGCTCCGAACTTGCCGAGCTGTGCTCGAGTCCTTTGGACAAACGCGCCTGCAGGTACACGTCTCGTTGCCCACGAGAAGTACGGACGTGGAAATATTGTCGTAAACAGTGCATCATCGCAGTTCGCATTTTCTCCCGGTTGCGAGGAGCCGACTTCTGCGGGTCCCAACCTACCTTCAATGTACTGGTGCATCCGAGTATCCGGTACATGGGAGTCTCGTCGGGACTCAAAGGCGAGTTGAGGTACTCAATATGAGCTATGCAATCCGGTCATCCAGACTGTACAGCCCTTGGGTATGCAGGGTTGGAAAGCGGCTTTCGTGCCTGCATCGTGTCCATCCGCTGCTTGGCCAGACTCGGGTATCTTTGACACACGGGAAGCCCATGCAACATGTGTTGAAACTTCGCTTCATGCGGCCACAATTTTCTTCGGCGTATGCACGCGTTAAATCATCCGACCTGTCAAGAACGCATGTTGAGATGAAGAGAAGAAAGAAGTAGTTGACGGACACGCTCGCGGCTCGCCGGCCAGGCAGATCTAGGAAGATCAACCCTGAGCTTGAGCCCGAAAACCGGCGTCCAAAACATGATGTACGCGTGCCAAGGCGGGAAAAACCCGTTTCCCTGCGTAAAATAAAACACCGAGAATGACATCCCACAGCGGCGGGTTCCAAGCGCAACGTGATTGACGCAGAGACCTAGAAAATGTTGGTTCCGTAAGCCGCTACTAGTCATAACACTCGACCCTGCTCATAGGGAGCCTAGTGCCGCGGGCCGGCATTGGGGACATGGGCGACTCACAATCACGGTACCAAAAAACGTCGTGTGCCTCTGAGCCCATAAAGCAATCGCGCGCATGTCGATAGGGGTACCACTCGGGATCTACCAGTGGCAGCAGGTTGGACCGCGACCCTGCAGAGGAACTGAAGGATGTTGCGGGGCCGCTGTAGTCCTTACCAGCAAGGCTGCTGCGCCTTTCATCTCCGTGGATAACGCACCAATGCCGGATAAGCGCACGCTCAACTAACGGCATCTTTGGCCACCTGGGGGAATGCACGTCAAGAAATACCAAAGGAGAAATGCAAGGCCAACGCACCGTTCGGCTTCCTGATGAGAACGGGGCGCTTTAATACAATTTCTGTCAATCTGCGACTCGGCCTAGGGCTTCTTTAGAAGAGGAACACCGGTACCATGCGGAAATATCCCGATTTTGAGATCGAGAACGCCCTTACCAGAGTATTGTTTACATGACCTATTGTAGGCAAAGGCTACACCTGCACCTCAAACCATGCTCAGAGCTCTGAAAATTTGCAAACGCCAGGCTGTCCACTGTGTCCATCGAGTGAGAAAGTCCGCCCAAGTTCCAGAGGCCCCCTGACGATAGCATGAAGTCAAAAAGACGTACTAATGGGCGGCTCCATGCCTGGCGTTTCACTGTTAGGGTAGCACCGACACCGGTGAGTAAAAGACCAATATCCCGAGAGAACTGGGTACGCCCCGCAACAACCCCAGCTCAGATACGCGGAATCAATGACAGCATGGCAAGTCGGGGGCCCCAGACTTGGATGAATGCGCACAGTTGGCGCTAACTTTGGCGTCAATACTAGCCTCTATGCCTACCTGAAGTCGAGCTACTTCATACGAGCCTTCTGAGCACACCGCTCATGGTCTAGAGCATCTGGAAGGCCCAATTTCTCTGGATTAAATCAAACCACTCACCGGTGGGCTCATCTCTGCTAGTGCTCCATTGGACTCGTGGCTGCTTCATCGGTACCTGGCAGATCCTGGGTACGTTTGAACCCGGAGAAGACGTGACATACGTAATTAGTACTCCCATTTCCGGGGTTGTATAGCCTATATCATTTATTCAATCGTCCATAGTAGTGTTCGGAGAAGTCGCAGGGCCGCTAAACTAGTGAAACAAGTCGCTGTAGCTGAACAGTAGTGTTAGTACAGCGATCATTGAGGTATTTAGATACTTCTCACCTCGGTCTGTGTGCGAAAGGCAAATAGCAGCGAGGGGAGAGGCCGCGAGAGGGAGCGACTCGGACGGCGCGCGGGCGCTCAACCAGGCCAGGGAAGCGCCATAAATGGTAATAACTCAGAGCGAACACGTGTATATGTGACGGGAAATGACCCTTATACCGGGCAAGATGATGTTGAAAAAAACGAAGCGATTGGATTCAAGCCTCCCTGCTAGGTTCCTGGGGGAATACGCTGGTAGCTCCGAGTAGTGCGACCCACGTGGCGTTGTAGTCCGCATACTAAGGGCATACTAAGGAGGATAAGCGAATTACTGACATGTTCTTATCCTAAAATTATCGTGAAAGGGGAAAGGAGAACAAGTGCCTGAGTCGCTCTTCTCGGCCTCTTCCTCCCCTGTATATGATCCATTGCGGTCCATGATAGAGCAAACGGAAGGACCTCGCGTTAACGAAACGGCATCGCCGCGGACGTACTTGTACCCCATATTGAGCCAAGGTCGATGCGCGGACACTGCGGGCTGCACGGCCATTCACCTACCTGTTTCCACATCTGCTCAGGGAGCTTGTATACGCGAGATTGGAGCCAAGCAATCGATGACCATGCTCAAACTGACTACCCTATGCATATGTAACTTTCCTGTTGTTTGTAAATTGATAGGCCCCTTTGAAAGATATTAGTGCATAGTGCGTTCGTTGAAAACGACTTTCTCGTGACATCGATACGCGCGCCGTGACGCCGGGAAGCAGCGGTAGGAGACGGAGACGGGAGTGGTGCTGTCGGCGCAACCGTGGAAGTAGAACATTCACGTCGGCGCCCCAAACCCCTGCACGCCGTTTTTTGTTTTCGTAGAAGCTCATCTTCCTGCAAATTTTTGTTAGCTGAACAGTCGCAATGCATAGAATTGCACTATGATCTTAGACATGGAATCGCCCCAGACCGATAAGGACGATGCGGACCTGACCTTTACGTCCATCTTCGAGGGCATAAGAGGGGAGATCATCCCTTACTCGGCTGCGTATGTACACAAGTGGCCGGCCTAGGCTAGCACAACCCTCTACAACCCTGCACAACCAAGGATCTGAGCATCCGCTCCGAGTTTGTGATGGGCGCTCCGAGGGTGGGACCTGCAGCGTGTAACGACTCGCTCTCCCCGATCGCTTCCCCTTTACAGCCCCCTTTACTCTTGCTTACTTACTTACTTTAATCTCACTTACTAGTCGCTCTTTACTCTATCGCTTTCTCCTTCCTTTGGCAAGTCTTTCCCACCACGCTCCTTACTCAGCTTTCCGACGGTCTCGTGACTACCGTACGAGTATATAAGGACTCTCGCATGTAGGGCGAAGACCCCAGTGTTCTTGCAATCGACAGAGTTTATCCCTGTCCCTCTCCGCTTGAACCTCTTGTCGCGTCACCGGCTTGCTTGCAAACCGCGAGCGCGACATCTTTTTGACAGCACTACCTCTCTCGAACACATTTTGCTCTACCTGCTTTACTCGTAACACATCTCTGCTACTCCGGCCAACCGTCTGGGCAACCTCGAGTCTGATCAACTCGTATTTCCTCACGGCTACCGGAACCCCTCTAACCCGTACTATGTCTTCTCGGTACAATCTTCGACGGCCTCGAGCGGCCTCGCCGCCGGCTCCCATGTCAGGCAATCCCGGTGAGTCGTTCTCCACTGCTAACGAGAACGCTGACAACCGCGCGGGATCTAGCCCACTGTCCAGTGTTGGGAATCCCGGGAGCCCTCGTCTCGGCGCCGAGCGTCGCGCGGACCTGACGTACAGTCAGGTCGCCGCCTCGAGACCCCCGACCCCTGCTCGTAACGAGGGGCCGGAGACGGTTAGCACAATAGCTAATAATATATCTGTTAATTCTACTCCTAGGATGGATGCTGCTGCGGAAAGCACGGCGTTTTCCCGTCGAGTAACTATGGAAGAGGTTACCGACGAGGAACAAGGCGGGCCGTGGATCACTGTCCAGCGGCGCCGCCGGGCTCGGAGCACAGGCTCGATGCCCAACCCGAATGAGGCCTCAGTTAGACAACACCCCCGCCTTTCGATTGCGCAACAAGCGACTGTGCGCCGGGCGGAAGAAATGCTCGCGCCGGAGGAGCGCGAGCGCATTGCTCGCAGAATGGACGCGAGCGAGAGCGCGCGGGGCCGCGCTATGCGCTCCGAGAGCTCGGACTCTCGTGATGAAGGACCATCTGACCCTATGCGCAAGGGGAAAACAGTCGACGCGCGCAACTGGGGCGCGGCTGGTATTCCGGACGATGAGCTGGACCCGGAAGTGCAGCGTCGCGAACTGAACATGTATTCTGCTGTACGACACTCTCGCAACGAGACGAGTGATTCCCAGATTTTGGGGACTGCGCCCCAGCTCCGAGACAATGAGAAACCAACCCCTGAGATAGGCGGCGACACGGTCGCGCAGATGATGCAGCGTGTCGAAGCGCTACAACGCGAACTTGATGCCATGCGCGCGCAGGCTTTGCCTGCTCCCTTGGAGGCTGCTACCAAGAAAGCTAAGAAATCTAAGGGGAAGAAACGGGGGCGTTCGTCAGTACGAGAATCAACTCATAGGGGCGTGGACAGTGTACCCCTAATTGACCTGACGAAGCATGCAGCTCGAAAGGCCAAAAAGACGAATCACCAGTCGTCTCTCCGACCGGTGGCTCAGCTCGAGCCGGGGAGCTACCTCGGCCGTGCTTTCGAAAACTTGGTCGGAGGTGGTGACCCGGGAGACCCCTCAAGCTCTAGTTCTTCGAGCGGCTCCTCCTCGGATGGCAGTCGAGGATCTCTGCGGGGTGTTGGAAGTCCCGACGGTGACAGCAGTAGCGAGTCTTCGGACAATAGCTCGTCAGTGGCACATACAAAGAATAAGAAACTGCGGCTCAAGCCTGAGAAACCCGAGTCATACGATGGCCGCCCTGATGCTCAAGTATTCCACAAATTCATGCGACAAATGATAGAGTATCTCTCTGCATTTGACATAGATAAGCGAATGCTTGCATCCCATGTATCCAATTTCCTCACCGGAAATGCTTACAATTTCTGGGTAACGAGTGTCGAGTCCCGGTCGCCACACAAGTGGAGCTTACGACGGCTATTCATCGAGCTGTTCAACTACTGTTTCCCTGTGGATTATCGCCTGCAGATGCGCGAAAAGCTGAGGAAAAGCCAGCAAGGCGGACGCTCCGTTCGGGAATATGTTCATGAGCTCGAGAGCTTGTTCCTTATGGTCGGCTTTGTTTCAGAACGCGAAAAGGTTGACAAGCTCTGGAACGGGCTTACCTTCTCGATCCAGCGACAGCTGTGGATGCGCGACCTGACACCAGCCTTGTCAAGCTGGGAACAGGTGCGCGAAGCAGCAGAGTTGATCGAGATTGCGGAACGGGTTGGACAACGCGTTGGACGTGATCGCCATTCAGACATGCACGGCGACTCGCGGAAGGAAGCTCGTGAAGCTACCCGATCGCATGATTCACGCTCGGAGCGCCAAAATACGAACGATTCAACACGTCGCCCACCCCGAACCGGCCGATACAGAGGCGGGGGTTCGGGAGGACGTGATGGAAGGCGCGACGGAGGGCGGCCACAGCGAGACCCGCTAACGCCGCCCGATAATCAAAGCCGTCCATATACGGGTAATCGAAACTATCCTGAACGAAAACGCACAGACCCTGCGCAGTCTCTGTCCAAAGAAGAACGTGAGGAGCTCTCAGCTGCAGGAAAATGCTTCACCTGTAAAAAGGCTGGGCATTTCCAGCGTGACTGCCCGCAACGAAACCGCGTGAAGTCAGACAAGAATGGCAAACCGCCGGGTGTGAGTTCTTACCACTTAGGGATCAGCCCGTCCAACAACACTGCTGAAGAGCTTCGAATTCTCGCCGAGTCTACCGAATCGACTGCTGGTATTGACTTGTGCGCAGTCGGGTATGACCTCGGTGGCCAGTGTGCTGCGCTAGCTCCCGCCTGGTTAGAAACCCAATCCAGCGAGGAAGAAGGATATGTTTACATACCCAGGCGTGCAGGACTCCCCATAACGAGGTGGGAAGGAAGGCCACAGACTAGACTGGGCGACCTGTATGCGCTACGAGCAGAAGAGGTACTGAACCGATGCGGGCCATATTGTTGTGCAGAAGTCGACTTTGACGGAGGAGACGAGTACGATGCTAATGTGTACCAGACTACCCCGTTGCTGCACGTAATCATGCATTACCGGTTCGACACATTAGTTGAGTCCGGGCGGTTGAAAGACCCAGACTTTGACTTACCTCGATGGTACCGTCAGATGGTGGTCCATAGCTTCGCGCCGGATCACCAACAATGTTTCCTATCATCGCGAGGTGAAAAAATGGGAAACGCCCTTGCGATTGGTGCACGACGCGCATTGGAAACTGCTATACCATGGCCTGAGTCAACGGGAGCAGACGTGACTCGTTTCACCTGCATACAGCGGGGAGAAAATGTTCGTGTCTATGATATGTACCTCAGTATTGCCATTGACATCCCGAACCGTGCTCTCGAGAACATTTACTTAGACCTACCTAATTACTACGCTGTGCACGTTCGACGATACTTCCGACGGCCGGCATTCTCCCTCGACGAGCTCTGTGGGGAAGTTGCTGAGCTCTTTACGCCCTCGGTGACTGAAATGGAGGGCGACTGGCTAGAACTCAATGCAATATCGACTCGGAACCCCCAAGGGGAAAGTCTCCCAGCACTGCAACGAAACGCGGCGGTCGCACGCGATTTCAAACGTCTGATTCCGGAGCCGGTGGTGATCGTTGTACACATTAATGGGCACCCCGCCCGCGCATTACTTGACTCCGGCTCCCTTTCGGACTTCATGTCTGCAAAAATGGCGCATCAGTTGGGTCTACAAGTCTTCGAGCTGGAAAAACCCCTACCCGTGCATCTTGCAGTCCAGGGGTCCCGCGCGAAGATTAATTTTGGCTGCCGCGCGGTCATCGAATATCAGCGGATCAAAGCAGAACGGTACTTCGATGTCGTGAACCTACTCAACTACGACCTCATCTTGGGGACGCCGTTCCTTTTCCAGCACAAAATCTCGGTCAGTCTCAACCCTACTACCGTAGTCATCGGAAGTCCCCAAGCCTTACCAATTGAAGGGAAAACTGTCCGCATCTTGCAGTCCCATGCTGCTGATGTTTGGGAACATCAACTTGACGCTGCTCGGAAGGAACTGCGTGAGTACGCCGACCCAATCTGCAAGGAGGCCAGTGACTCACCACTTCCTCCGTTGCGCTCCATCAACCATCGCATACCTTTGATTGACGACAAAAAGGGTCTATTCGTGGCGACCATCCAAGTGCCCCGATGCGCTTCGCCCGCTATGGGTGGAGAAGCGAGACGCATACCTAAAGTCAGGCCGCTGGCGCATGACGAGTGCACGAAACACGTCACCCATGCTTCTCTTGACAAAGCCGGGTACAGGCACTAAAGGTGTCCCTCCGCGCCTGCGCGTGGTATGTGACCTCCGTGAACGGAACGCGAACACACAGAAAATAACGTCACCTTTGCCAGACATGGAGGGAATCTTGCGGCGCATCACCCGACAACCGTATCGCTCCCTCATAGACGGGAAGGATGCCTACGAGCAGATACGGGTGGAACCGGAGCACGTCGAGCGCACGGCAATGACGACTCCGGACGGCAATATGGTTAGCCTTGTATTACAGCAGGGCGATTGTAATGCCGTCGCAACATACCAGAGCTTAATGAATCATATATTTGGACCATATATTGGCGTCTTCATGGACGTTTACCTGGATGACATAGCTATCTACTCGGATAGTTTGGCAGACCACATAAAGCATGTCAAGATCGTAATTGATATTCTGAAACGAGAACAGCTTTACCTTAGCGCCAGTAAATTGCACTTCCTCTGCCGCGAGATGAAAATTCTCGGCCGCATTGTCGACGACGAGGGTATCCGTATGGACCCTGACAAAGTGGACTCAGTATTGAACTGGAAGATCCCTACTAGTAAGGAACTCTTACGTGGGTTTCTTGGATCTGTCGGCTACCTCGCCGACGATATTGCAACCGTTCGCATCCCAATGGGAATCTTGACCTCACTGACGGGCGCTGATGCATCCTTCAAATGGGACTATACACATCAGCGTGCATTCGACGAGATCAGGCGTTTGGTGCATGCGCACCGTGAACACCACCGCGTGCCGCTGGACTATTCCGAGTCCGCAGCTCCTATCTGGCTCGTAACGGATGGCTCACACGGCGGTATTGCAGGGGTGGTTACCCAAGGTGACGACTTTCGAAGCGGACGGGTTGCAGCATTTTTTTCTGCCAAACTATCGTCAGCCCAAATAAATTACCCTGTACATGAGATAGAAATGTTAGCAGGAGTTGAGGCTATGCGACGGCACCGTGACATCCTCCTCGGCTGCTCATTCACTTGGGTGACTGACCATAAGGGACTTATCCACCTGATGAACCAGCGCAACCTGTCCGGGCGACAAGCACGCTGGCTGGAGCACATATCGGAATTCAATTTCACGATACAGTACGTGCCTGGAGTTGAGAATGTCCTCGCGGATGCGCTGTCCCGGATCTACTCAAATGATCATCCAGGTACTGTGCGCGCGGCATCAGAATATGCAGTGTACGACGATGACGACGGGCTGCCCATAGCACTGGAATCGCATGCCATCTCAGTACCCGTGCTCGTAGACATGGAAGGACGTGCGGCTTCAGAACTGACCATTGCGGGAGCTGAATTGGCACCGCGACCGTTGCGTCATCATGCACCACCAACAGCGCCACGGGCTGCACCACCACCCAGCGTAACCAGCGTGCAGCGACGGGATTCAGCGGCACTCACAGAAGCTGCCACCCTGGTACCACAGCCATCCGTGACCAGCACCACCGCTCATCGAAGGCCACGGCAACGCACACTCGAGACACCAGCGGAGTCCGGTCGACCGGAAACGGCCCAGGAATTCTCCAAACGGATCCGACGTCTCACTCTCCACGGGCCACGTAGAGAGCGAGAGGAGGGCGCGAGGACCGCTGAACTCACCGGCCCAACCGTACAGCCCAATAACAATCTGCACGAGACTCAAAATCAGCTGCACGAGCAGGACCAGGAGGGCGTACCACTCGACTCGGAGGGCGCGTCAAGCGGCACCTCAGCCAAAGAGTCCACTTCGCGAGATGCACAAGAGCCGCTCCTTGAGTACATTGCGGACTCCTCAGATGGTGTTCACTTACAGAGCGCAATCCGCAATCGCTATCAGGAGGATTCATTCTTCGGGGATATCCTAGCAAACCCCAGACAATTCAAGAACTTTGAGGTAAAAGACGGGCTTGTAATGCTGAAAGAACAAGATAGAGAGCTTCTGTGCATCCCTCACATCATCGTCAATGGACGCAATATTCGTGAGATTGTAATCTCACATGCACACTCATTACTTGCACACCTTGGACCTCACAAAACATCCAGCCTGCTTCGAGACCACGTATGGTGGAAGACCCTCCTCCCGGACGTGCAAAGGTACTGCGACTCGTGCATGACCTGCAAACGAAGCAAACCGGCCAATCAGAAGCCATATGGTCTGCTCAACCCGCTCCCAGTACCTAGCACACCTTGGGAGGCTGTCGGAATCGATTTTGTCGGACCCTTGCCTGAATCAAAGAATCGAGACGGCGCCTTCGACGCGATTACAACCATCATTGATTTGCTCACAGGTATGGTCCACCTCGTACCCAGTCGAACGAACTACCGTGCGCGCGATGTCGCAGAGCTCGTCTTTTCGGAAATCTATAAACACCACGGTCTGCCGAAAGCGATCATCAGTGACCGCGACGTCTTGTTCACAAGCACATTCTGGACCCACTTACACCAGCTTATAGGAGTCAAACTACGCATGTCCAGTGCCTACCACCCTGAGTCTGATGGTTCTACCGAACGGGCTAATCGCACTGTATCTCAGATGCTGCGGCAGTGCGTAGGGACCGGCCAAAAAGATTGGGTTAGTAAGCTGCCTGCGATCGAATTTGCGATCAACATGGCGCGGTCTGATTCCACTGGGTACGCACCCTTCTTTCTGAACACCGGCCGTATGCCGCGCCCGATGATATGGGATCGCGCATCGAGCAACGAGTATCCCGGTGTGCGGGTGTATGCTCAGAAGGTTAAGGCCGCTGTCATGGCCGCCCATGACAGCCTGATCGCGGCGCGCGTAAAACAAACTCGCGATGCGAACAGACGGCGTCGTCCCGTGCCATTCTCCGAAGGCGATCTGGTGTACGTCTCCACCAAGAACCTATCATTGCCAAAAGGATTAGCTCGCAAGTTAGCCCCCAAATTCTTGGGGCCATACCGGATCTTGCGGGACTTCGGAAACAGCTCGTTCCGTATCGAGCTCCCGGCAGCTTTGCGACGCCGAGGGATACACGATGTGTTTCATGCATCCCTGCTCCGAGTACACGAACCAAATGATGACCGCCTCTTCCCTGGGCGGCTCGACACACAAGTACTCGACCTTGAGGACGGAGACAATGAGTGGGCAATCAACAAATTCATTACTCACCATGGCTCGGGTGAGCGTGCTTTGTTCGAGGCCGAATGGAAGTCAGGCGATCGAACCTGGGTACCTTATGCATCAGTGGCGCATCTGGAAGCATTGCGAACGTACCTTGAGGCGCAGGGCGTCGAGAAGATCGAGGATTTGCCCGACGGATCGGGGAAACCTCCGAACGACCCTCAAGTTTTTGTCGGGATGATCGACTTGATTTTGGAAGAGCTAGCCCGGCTGGGCGAACCTATAGAAGAGGAGGAGGTCGTCAGTTGGAACGGACGAGCCTCCTCTGCCCCCCGATCTCGCTCCTATCCTTTCGCATTCCAATCTCGACCCCAATCCTCCCTCACTCGCCATCAGCCTCTACTCTCCTCATTCTCGGACCTTTCGCACCAGCCCTCTCCGCATGCCGAAGAAACTCAAGCGTCTCCCTCCGCACTTCACCATCGACGCCGGCACAGGCGACATTCTCGCCACGGATCCGGCCACCCACCGACTCTACCGGTTCGCTCGGGAGCAGGTCCGCATGGTTCTCAGTCTCGACGAGACCCTGCGTCAAGCGAAGTTCGACCCCTCGAACGACACGATCCCCGGAGGCTACGAGCAATTTCAGCAACTCTGGGAGTACGACATGGAGAACCGATGCGGTCTCGCTCACCTCCCAGACGACGAGGGCACCATTTCCATCCCTCGCGAGCGGATCCCGTCATTCCTGATACTTCCTCGCCGCGACGACGACGACGCTCGGGACCCACAGATGTATCGGCGCCTCATCTCGGTCGCAGCCCAGGCATACGTCAACGAGCGCGACCGTCGGTCGTACCACGTCTCAAAGCGGTTGAACGACAGAGCGCAGCGCAGCGCCGTAGCCGCTCACAACGCTGCCACCCGGATGCCTTTCTCACGCGCAAGCTCGGTCGCAACGGACGCTTCCCTGGCCGAGTTCAACGTGAACCTCGACCACCTGTTTGGCGGTATGGGTCAGGAGCAGCACGCGGTGGTCCCGGCCCCTTCCGAGGCAGGATCAAGTCCCCCGGCGTACCCTCATCCTACCAACAACGCATTCAACGACCCTGCCGGCTCCGGGGATGCGAACCTCTCCACCACTGCGGCCACGGCCACGGCTACTACGGCCGCGCCTCTCGAGACCCCGTCTGCTGCATCCTCGAGCACGACCACTGCCCTCAACGAGTCGACTGCTCCTCCCCACGACGCTCAGACGACTGTTGTCCACCCTGGTGAAGGCGATGTTATGATGGGCTAGATGCCTTTGGCCCACTTCTAGACTATCGTACGACGATAGTCGGAGGGCGTATGTAACGACTCGCTCTCCCCGATCGCTTCCCCTTTACAGCCCCCTTTACTCTTGCTTACTTACTTACTTTAATCTCACTTACTAGTCGCTCTTTACTCTATCGCTTTCTCCTTCCTTTGGCAAGTCTTTCCCACCACGCTCCTTACTCAGCTTTCCGACGGTCTCGTGACTACCGTACGAGTATATAAGGACTCTCGCATGTAGGGCGAAGACCCCAGTGTTCTTGCAATCGACAGAGTTTATCCCTGTCCCTCTCCGCTTGAACCTCTTGTCGCGTCACCGGCTTGCTTGCAAACCGCGAGCGCGACACAGCGCCATCGCTAAGCTCCCGTCTCGCTGAACACATATCGCAATCGCAGCCACCGAATGCTCATCGTGAGGATGGCCGGGCCCCTCCCCTCGCATGCCAATATGCGAGAAGAGGTACCTGGGTGTACCTGTGCCGGCTGCGCAAGCAGTTGAGTAGATCCGAGTCTCGCTAGGCTTCGCGGTTGGTATCCTCCGAGTCTAGTGAAGTGACAACTGAGATAAGTTTGACGACCGTGCGTATCGCGCAGCAATACGATGAGACCAACTCACCATATTGTGCATTTATCGACGAGCAGCTGCTCCCGGTCTACATACCCAAGTAGATGTGCATCGTAGGGAGATGGTGGACTGGGAAAAGCCGGTTCGAGAAGGGGATCGAGTGGTCGATCAAAGTGATGGGGTTGATTTCAGCAGTTCGTCACTGGGCAGAGTGGGGACAGATCTCGATCGGATTCAGAGCCTGTGCGTCGAAAGTGGCGATCGCGCCCCGCTCTGCTCTTGCTCCGCTCTATTTTTGCGCTCATGGCGTGCTCTTCTTTTCTCCCCGCCAACTCCGACCTTTCCTCCACAAAACCAGCCCGACGTTTGCAACAAAAGCTCGTACAACCGCCAAGCGCATCTGGCACGCGAGTCGCACCTATGCACGCGGCCGCTCGTCGCGTCTTGACGACTTGTAAAAGGACGCATCGCGGAGAAGCGCATCATTCTCCTCAAAAGCACTCGTTTTTGATGACAGCCCTCGCTGCATTGATTGGCGCGGATTGTACGCAATGATCTAGAAGAATGGTGACAGGA
The DNA here is from genome assembly GCA_001302255.2 of Trametes hirsuta. Taxonomy (NCBI): domain Eukaryota; kingdom Fungi; phylum Basidiomycota; class Agaricomycetes; order Polyporales; family Polyporaceae; genus Trametes; species Trametes hirsuta. The sequence continues at coordinate 2,571,173 of CP019379.1, forward strand.
TTCTATACGGCACTCCACATGCCAGTCCTACTCGGGACGTCAACAGCCTTGCTTCTTATAGCCCTATCTCTCGCTATGCTATCTCCTCGGCTGCAGTTATCGTCTCCTGCCCTCCGCTCCCCTTCGTCGTCCCTCCCTGCGCTGGTGCTCGTCTTTCGCTGGGCCTCGCCACCATGTCCGCCTTGCTCAAAAAGTACTTCCCATCGAGATTGCGTCGGGCGGAGAGCGCAGACGGCGACACCGCGTCCTCCGCTCCTGTGGAGGAGCAGCTCGACGTGAAGCAGTCGAAGCTCACAGCCGAGAGCGAGTCGCTCGCCTCCAAAGAGGTCACCACCGCCGCCGACCCCGACCTCAATCCTGGAGGTCTCTCCTTCGAGGAAGGTACGTTGTACTAGGCTCGCGATACAGTGCTCCTGTTCGGCCCAAGGCACTCGTTCCTTTTGAAGACACAGTTGTGTCGCCAGCTGGTATTGATGGGTCCGCATGGTTCCTTCAAGTTCTGTATATGGGCGGAGGGGGGAACCATGCAGAGACCTGCATATACCGTCTGGTGACCTTCGCAGAGATTGGTGGGGGATGTCGCGAAAGTCTCGGATAGTTAGTAAGGCACGACTCGACGTCTGTCGAAATTGACGCTGTTTATGGGTTTTGTGGCTTTCCCCGGACCTTATATCACATCCCCGGCTCCTCGCTACTGCTATCCTATTTCAAGAATGTGTGGATGTTGCACGAGATAGTCAACTTTCAACTTCACCATTTTCCGCGCATACACCTAGGCAAGGACGCGGCTGGGGCGCGTTGACATTCCTGGTGATCCCGTTCCTCAATAATGGCGAAAATCAAAGTAGACATTTTACCCCATCCGGAGCTCAGAGTCTATGTGTCTGCCCCGATTTTAGTGATAGAGGGGGACACCATGCCTGGAGTTGTCATTTGATCAAGCGCTCATACAGACTCATGTCGTGTGACCACCATACCACCGTGATAGCTTTATCACTTTCGGTTGCTCACAAATTTTCGCAGATGCGGCGGGTGGGATGGGTCGTCACCTCGGCGTGTTCAGCTGCACACTGCTCATGTGAGCATTTTCCACCCTCGTATTCTCCTCATACTGATGTGCACCCCCACAGCGTCGGTCGTATCATCGGAACGGGCATCTTTTCGACGCCCTCCTCCATTCTCGGTTCGGTCGGTTCGGTCGGCGCATCGCTCATGCTCTGGGTCCTCGGCTTCGTCCTCTCGTTCTGCGGTCTCTTCATCTGGCTCGAGTTCGGGACCATGTTCCCTCGCTCTGGCGGCGAGAAGGTCTACCTCGAGGCCGTCTACAAACGGCCAAAGCACCTCGCGACTGTCATCTTCGCCGTCAACGCGATCGTGCTCGGGTTCACCGCCGCGGGCTGCATCGTACGTCCCCCAATAGTTTCGTCGCGTTGATATATGCTCATTGGAATGTCCATTGCCATAGGTGTTCGCCCAAAAGTACGTCCTCGCGGTGCGAAGCGCACATCAATCTGTCTGATAAATACGAACAGCATTCTAATCGTGGCGGGACACACCGCAGGGCGTTGGGTTACCCGTGGAATTGCTCTCGGAGGTACGCGCTCGTCCGGCCTCTCCAACTACGCCCGCTGACCATCCGCCCGCAGTCATCGGCTTCGTGACCCTCCTGCACGGCCTGACGCCCCGCCTCGGCGTCTGGGTAATGAACGTGAGCCTCTTCCGCGCCGCCCCACACAACAACTCCCCTGCTGACTGTCTGACGCGTGTGGGAACCTATAGGGCCTGAGCCTGTTTAAGATCATCATTCTCGTCTTCATTGTGATCAGTGGTATGTCCCAGCGGTGCACGGCGTGTGGCAGAGTGCTTACGGATACGCGGTCGGACGGATAGGCTGGGTCGTGCTCTCTGGGCACACGCGCGTGCAGGACCCCCATGCGAACTTCCGGGACGCGTTCGCGGGGTCGTCGCACAGCAGTAATGACGTGCGTCCCCTCTCCCTCCCCTCCTAGACGCACCCACTGACCTACGGCATGTGCAGTACGCTACCGCGACGTTCAAGGTGCTGAACGCGTACGCGGGGTGGTCGAACGTCAACTACGTGCTCAACAACGTCAAGAACCCGGTGCGCACGCTCAAGATCGCGGGCCCGCTCGGGCTCGGGATATGCGCGGTCTTGTATCTCCTCGCGAACGTCAGCTACTTTGCGTGAGTGCGCTGCCGCGGGGGTGAGATGTGGATAGCAAATGCTCACACGTGGTCGGACAGGGCGGCGACGAAGGAGGAGATTACGAAGTCGGGCGTGACGGTCGCGAGCTTGTTCTTCCGGAACGTATTTGGCGCGCGGGCGCAGAAGGCGTTGACGGTGTTCGTCGCGTTGAGGTAGGTACCTCGAATCTACCGTTGCAACTAGCGCTTAACTGACGTTTTCGCAGTGCTCTCGGGTGAGTGTCCCGAATTGTGCAAAAGAGAGCCTATCACTAACATCTCCCCGCTCGATGTTCTCGCGAATGCAGAGTAAGTCTCTACTTAGAATGCTATCTTCGCAAACCGTACTAATTCGTCCCCCCTATCTACCAGAACGTCATCACGATCGTATGTACCTGCCCATGGCGCCCGAGTAAGTGTACTAAACGGTTCCTCCCAGACGTTCGCTGCCGCACGCATCAACCAAGGTACGCCCCTTTCGCGCAGAGTAGTAGCGCATATACTGACGCCTCCGTAGAACTCGCGAAGGAGGGCGTCCCCCTGCCGTTCGGCAACCGTTTCTGGGCGTCGAACTGGCCCACGGGCAAGTCCCCGCTCCCGGGGCTCATCATCCACTTGATTCCCTCCGTGAGCAATTGCATCACCCTTCGCCAGAACGAGTTAGAAACTCATTGCCGTCGCGACGTGCTTTAGATCATTGTCATCATCGCGCCGCCGCCGGCCGTCGCGTACCCGTTCATCCTCGACGTGGAGGGCTACCCCAGCCAGATCATCAACTTCTTCATCGTCATCGTGCGTCTCAGCCGGCCGGTCCATGCGCGCCCATCGACGCCGGATACTAACTATGCATGCGCTGATAGGGACTGTTCTGGTTGCGGTATAGCAAGCCGAATGCGCCCCGCCCATTCAAGGGTGAGCCTTCGTCTACGTCAGTGCACTGCACGGTAGATGCTGAAGGCTGATGCATACTCCCCCTACAGTCTGGTGGCCCGTCGCAATATTCTACCTCGCGGCCGCCCTTTTCCGTACGTACACCGTCTCCCTCATTTCCCAAATCTCGCCTGATCGGGGTCCCCCTGGCAGTCCTCATCGCCCCCTTCCTGCACCCCGCAAACGGCAAGGGCGACACCCCGCCGCTGCCCTACTACCTGTGCGTGCACCATCTCTCGAAGCCACCATAGTACCCCGTACTGACTCACGCATACCGTACCATACACTAGGTACTGCCTTGTTGGCATCGCGATTATGGCGACGGGCGTGCTCTACTGGGGCGCATGGCGCATCGTGCCGCGCTGGTTTGGGTACGAGTACGTACCTCGCAAGGAGACGCTTGCGGACGGGACCGTCGTCACCCTGGTGCGTGTTTGTCTCTCCCTCCCTATTGAGACCCAGGCTCCTTCCGGGAAGTGGGGAGCGGTCGGGGGATGTCACTAGTGCTGACTGGGTCCTGTTTTTCAGTTTTCGCGCAAAAAGATCGAGTAAGCCGCGGTGGTAGGCTGAATTCAAGCCACCGGCTCGGGCAGGGTCGGAGAGGGTGAGGTATACCATGGGATTACTGTGACACGACTATACTTGTACTACATTGCTTATTTATGGCGCTCTTTGTAATGGATCTCTATCACTTGTTGTGTTCATCTGGCTAATGTTCTTCTGGTTTGATTTTGACCTCCCTAGGCAATCAGAGCCCTGGCGCCGATGGTCTTCCGTTCGGATACCATGGCTTTTTCAGTAACACCATAACATCCCGAAGTAGGGGATCGAGGTAGTGCTGATATCACAAACAGTAGCCCCAAATGTCCCTTCATGCGCTGACTGACGTGCCCGACTCACCATATAGGGGGTTAATACCGGCGGGAACAACTCGGTGAGCGCTGTACGTACATTAGGCAATCCGGTCCTGCATGGGTCTGCTTACTACCATCACTCACAACTCACTCTCCATCCCCTAGATACACAATGCCGTCGTTCAAACTGACTACCATCTACGAGGCATCCCTGCTGACCCTGAAGGACACTACCGTGGATTTGTCAGGGTGTGCTACTCCTGGCGAGATCCGGTTCATCGACTGCGTCGCCGCAGTCAAGGGCACCCTCTCTATCTGCGAGACCAACCTCAACTTCCCACCCAAAGACGTCCCCTACGCCGTGGTCTCCTACGTATGGTGCGGCTACCCCACAAAGAAGCCATCGACTACACTCCCCGCCTTCTCCGTCAAGGGCGCAGAGAGCGGCGAGCCCATCAACGTCCGCGTGCTCACCCAGGTCTGCGCCGCAGCGGCCAAGGAGGGCGTCGAGCTGCTCTGGCTCGACCGCCTCTGTATAATGCAGACGCACAAGGACGATAAGGCGTGGCAGATCCAGCAGATGCACAACGTCTATCAGCGCTGTGCCGTCTGCTTCGTCCTCCCAGGCGGGATCGGCCGGCTCGCCTCGCTCGACGAAGACACTGCGTGGATACATCGCGCATGGACACTCCAGGAGCTCCTCGCGCCGCCGCGTGCACTCGTCCTCTTCGCGTGGGCGCACGGCGCTGGGACATACAGCGGCGCGGCCACCGGTCGGGTCGAGGAAGTCGCCCCGCGTTCCCAGTGCGCGATGGCGGACGCCGTAGATGTTTTGCAGCTCAGCATCGCGGGGGAGATGTCCTTTGCGCGCGACAGCCCGGAGAGAAGCCAGGGCGACGCGCGCCGCGGATCCGTACCCGTGCACCTGTTTGGCGCGCCCGCGGCGCCGCAGGCGTGGGCGACGATGGGCGCGTTGCGGTTGCGCGGGAGCGAGGCGGGCGAGGGCGCAGTGTGGCGGAGCGCGCTCATGCGGACGTCGTCGCGGCCGGTGGACATGGTGTTTAGCATCATGGGCCTATTCGGCGTCGCGTTGAACCCGGCGCATTTCGACGGGGACGACCGCGTCGGGGCGACAGCTGTGCTCGCGAAGAAGATCTTGGAGAAGGGGAGGAGCGCGACGTGGATCGGGGCGTCGTTCCACCTGCCTGCGTCGGCACAGCTCTCGAGCTTTCCCGCGTTTCCGAGCTCTTCGGCTTCTGGTCGGGCGATGGTGGCTGTGGGAGAGAGGATGGAAGAGGTATCGAATGTGGTAGACGGGGACTATATGTCGCAGTGGTGGTTGAAGAACGCTCCGAAAGGACACATCGACGATGATGGCTACCTCGTCATCCGGATGCCTGCTGTAGCAATAAGACGGACAACAAAACGAGGGGACGCCACTCCCGGGATCGCAAACACCTCCATAAGCTCGGAAGCCCACGCTTACCGCATCGTAGACCTTCAGGGCAAGATATGGGAAGTCGACAAGACTAAGCCGTTGTCGAGGAGCGTTTCAGCCATGGTCCTATTCGTGGGAACGGAGGGGCGTATGGGATCCGCGACAACATACGAGTATAGTGAGGATACCCCAGTCCGAGCGATGGCGGTTGAGGCGCATGGGCAAGGAAAGTACCATAGGGCGGCCTCCTTTTTCCTAGGGAAATGCTTTGAACGGGAGATACAAAGTTGGCAAGTCACCGAAGTGGCTGTGGGAGGTCCCAGTGCTCTGAACCACAGTCAGCTCGAGGTCCTGAGGAAGAAAGACTTCAAAGGTACGTTGTCTCATCTCCAAAAGTGGCGTCTCATCCTTTTTAAACGGACCCGGCGGATAGTGCGTAGAAAGCCAATCGAACCCAACTAGTTCCAAGTGCTGCGCTACTGCATTGGTCCTGAGTTAGGCCCGGGAACGATGGAATGATACATATCCGATGGCTGGACTAGTCTAGAGTGTGGGGTTGAGCGTTTGGTAGGATGCAAAGGCGACCAGTTGGACGGGGGGACAAGTGAGGATAGGTGTAACAAAACCTACCATGTCGAAGGTCCTGCGCGGACCTCACACTTGTGCCCGTATCTAGTTGCCCGTTACGCGGCAGCTTGCGTTTGGTCGCGTACCCGTGAACCACAGCGTCCGTGTGTGCGAGAACAATACCGCTGGGACATTGTGTCATTACTCAGAGCGCGTTCAAAGAAGTCGCCCGCGGGCGGCACCGTCTCCGAACTTGAAGAGAAGAGGCCTCTGCAAACATTCAACAACTGGAATCATTATTATATAGCATGACGGAATCGCGGTGGTCAGTATGCTGGTGAAAGTGAAAACGCACATTAGCCTGAGGCAGTCACTGGCAAATCCAGTCGCTGTCCACGCATGCGGCTTTGAACAAACAAAAGTCCTTTCCTGTTGAGACGTGTCAGGCTGTCAGCACCAGGGGGTAATCCTTATCAAACGCTCAAAGAATCCACAAACACCATGGTGTGCGATATATACTCGTGTCGTATACGTTGACTCGGACAGAGTCTCCGGATTGTTATGACACAGATTTGTGCACGTGGACGATATTCGGGGATGCTCGTCACATGTGCACAAACCGAATCCCTCCTCACGGAGTGCCCGGGTCATGACCACGAATGGTGATTGACGCTCGTTTTCATTTGTTTGTTTGTGGCCGAGTGACCCGTTCAACTTAGGTTATTACGCTAGACTAAGGCGCCTTGAAGCGCGCCTTCACCTCTCCAAGTAGGCCCGTTTATATGCTCTGGGACGCCCAACAGGGTTTGTGTTTCGCCCATGAACTTAATTGCGTTCTAGGCAGACTTTCTGACATTATGCCAATGAGGTAGTCCCTTCTGGAGCTCTACGAAGTCGGATGTGAGGTGTCGAATTGGCCAGATCTTCTTACGCCGACAGACCATTTAGATGCATTGGTATGTTCTCGAAATTGGAATGTGGCCACCAAGCATCATGCGCGCTCAGAAAAAGCTCCGGGAAGGGTCGGAGATTGACCACGGTTGTAACGAAACTAGTCTTCGTCAAGAAGTCGAACGGCACGTCGCCTTGTTTCTGCTGTCTACCATTTCCTGACAGAAATCTCTATCCTAATTAAGGTTGCTTCGAGCTACGCGTGTAAAGCATTCCATGCCAGTGCACGCCGGATCAGTATCCACGCGTATGACGGGCAAAATCTAAGTAGACGCCACGGTGACGGCCGTAGCTGACGACTGTGCTCGATTATCCGTGCAGGTGAGTTTAATCAGGCTTTGCGCCTCAGGACTCAGCTTGCAACCCTTTTAAAGCGTGAACGACGCTTGACGGGGTGGGTTAGAGACATGCGAAAAGGGGTAAAAGAACCTTCTAAACCGCGACTCGTCGCGTCCCATTTGCCGACCCCGCAGCACGATGCTGTCGGTGGGCACCTCCGGTTGCTGCGGGTGACGGCATATGTGTTCTATATGATCCAAGTCTCTGCACCAATATCCTGCGCTTAATATCTGTCGCTCCGGGATGCCGCTTTTGGCTCCTCATCTTGTGAGAAACGGACGTTTGCCGGCATGCATTGTAACATGAACGCCAGTCTTTTGGGCCGAAGCAAAAATTTGGGCACCTTCCACCTGTTTGGCTGGCTCGCAGAGACATCCGATGACTAGGATGTCCTTCTGAGTTCTCGTCACTGGGGTCCTTGGCCGCTCAAATGATCAAACGCGCGCACGGGCCTCGGAAAATTGTGGACGCGTGAAGCGAAGTCCCGCTCAAGTTGAACAGGCGCATGTGTCATGCATCCGAGCCTGACCGGCAGGTGGACGAACATACTGCGGACACGAAAGCCGCCGTCTCGACATGGTATCCCTTGAGGCTGTGGGATATGGATGGTCGGGCTCCTACACTGATACCCTTCCTCCGACCCCACAAATGCCACAGGCCAACCCGCCAGGGTGTGGTTGAGAGATTGAGATCTACAAAGGGCGGTTCTCGTGACCCGGACCGGGAAATAATGTATGCCGCGATAACAGTGCACTGCTTACGACAATCGTTCTACACCGCCTTGCGTCCGAGAGTGACGAGATGTATCTTCAGGAACATCGGTCTAATGATGAACTCTGAACCTGAAGGCAGGGAGCACAACTGTAAGCCGCACAAGGATTCCTCAGTCAGTGTGAGCAAAAGACTAGATTGCATATGCAAGTACCTGTAAGCCGCACAAGGATCTACAAGTACTTGGTAAGTAACCATAAGTAAGCATAGGTAAGAGAGACGACTTACTCCTCAGTCAGTGTGAGCAAAAGACTGAGGAGTAGGGGCAGAGACTGTCCTCCTTATATACAAGTCCAGAGGACGCATGAGTAAGCGAAGAAAGGAGGGCAGGTGACCCAGCATACGATGAGTAAGGAGATGGTGCGAGAGTGGTGTAAGGATCGCACCATCGTCCAGAACTATCCAGAACTATCTAGAGGTGTCTGGAGATGTCCATAGGAATCCGGAACAGCGTAGAACGCAACGGAAGAATCCAGAAGTGTCCGGATGGGAAACTACAGTAGAGATGCAGAGAAAACTAAATAAGGAAGGTAAGTAGGAAAGTCCATGCTGTGCAACACAGCCACTGTTGACCACCGGACCGTGTATGGCCAGTACACAACCCGGAAGTTCAACACTCCCACTCGTTCAAGCTGTGGGATCCACCAAGCCAACACCGTCCCGGAAACGCTCCACTATAGAGAGAGGAACGTTCTTGGTCAGGGCATCAGCCAGTTGATCCGCCGTAGCTACATAGTACAGATCAACGCTCCCTCGCTCAACTTGTTCGCGAATATAATGGTAGCGGATCTCTATGTGCTTTGTTCGGCGATCGACCACGGGGTTGACAGACAAGAAGATAGACCCTTGGTTGTCCAAGCACATAGGCGTAGGACGGGTCATGTCGTCCCCGAGTTCTTCACCGAAGGTGCGAAGCCAAGCCAACTGACGAGAGGCATCTGAGGCAGCCTTGTACTCCGCTTCAGTCGAGGAAAGCGAAATGGTTGGCTGACGCCTCGACGCCCACGATATAGCGCCGCCTGCCATCAAGAAGGTATAGCCCGCAGTTGAGTGCCGGTCATCGCGGTCCTCAGCCCAGTCAGAGTCCGAGTAGGACAGCAGACCGTTAGAGGATGCTCCACGGTAGCGCAAGCGAAGGTGCTTAGTCCCTTGTAGGTAGCGAAGGACATACTTGGCATAGTGCCAGTGCGCATCCGATGGATTGGCATTGTACTTGGACAACCGCGTAACAGCGAAGTCAATGTCAGGGCGCGTCCCAAGAGTTGCGTAGAGAAGACTGCCGATCAAACTCTGGTAGCGCTGACGAAAGGAGTCGGAAGCAGGCTGCTCAGAAGCTTCTAAGACAGCACCAGCAGGGAGGGGAGTGCGAGCCGGCTTGCAGTCAGCCATATCGAAGCGCTCGAGGACAGACTGGATGTATTCTTCCTGGTCGATGTCGATTGTTCTGGTGGTACGATCACGAGTGACTCGAAGACCAAGGAAGCGCTTTACAGCACCCAAGTCCGTCATCTTGTACTGCTTCTTCAAGGCATCTTTGACTTCTTTGATGTGTTTCCGGTTATCGCCAAGGAGTAGTAGATCGTCGACATAGAGAACTATAGTCGTGACCGAACCCCCCCCTTGTCGCCGATATACGTAGACCCCGGCGTCGGAGTACGTCCGTTTGAATCCCAGGTCAAGGAGAGACTGGTGGATCTTAGCGTTCCATTGACGAGAGGCCTGCTTCAGACCGTAGATGGCCTTCTTCAGAAGACAGACGTAGTCCTCCTTGCCCTTTACAGCCCATCCCTCAGGTTGTTCCATGTAGATCTCCTCCTCCAAGTCGCCGTTCAGGAATGCGGTCTTAACATCCATCGACTCAATGTCCCAGTCCTCAAGCGCAGCATGCGCGAGGAGGTAACGAATCGACTCAAACCGCGCCACAGGCGAGAAGGTTTCATGGTAGTCCTCTCCCCAGACCTGAGTAAAGCCCTTGGCCACTAGACGAGCCTTGTAACGACCGTCGTGTTTGATGTCATAGACCCAACGATTGGCTACAACTTGACGGTTTTTAGGCCGCGGCACAAGGACCCAAGTCTTGTTCTCCATAAGGGAGTCGTACTCCGCTTTCTCCGCTGCTCGCCACTTGCCTGCATCAGGAGACTTCATGGCATCCCTGTGACTATTAGGGAGCCCAGTCTTGTACTGAGACGCAGCAAGGAACGACAGAATAGCCTGAGCTTCACGAATAGCATGATGCTCTTCAGCGTCTACCTGAGCTGGAGGTTGTTCACCATAGACATTCCCATCTCGATAACGTGCAGGACGAGGCACATTTTCTCGACGAGGACGATCCCGAGCAATGCTAGGACCTCCCACTGGCTCATGACGGTTACGCTGGTGGACGGGCCTAGGTGGTGGTATGGGAGGAATAGGTGGGTGTTCAGGTGGTAGCTCAGCTTCAGCTTGAGGCGGTTCTGGAGGAGCAGGGGCAGGAGCAGGAACAGGAGCAGGAGGTGGAGGTGGAGGCTCATCCCGAAGAAGATCAGGGATAGGCTCTGGAAGAGGGAATGGAATGGGGAGGTTATCACCCGAGTCCGAATTGGAGACGTCGTCAGAGTGATCCTCAGATTCAGGGAACGGATTATCGTCAGGGGTAACAGGACGATTGCCGGGAAGAGAGCGTGCAGGGAAAGACTCCTCATCAAATATCACATCGCGAGATATGACAATGGAGCGGGTGGCCGGGTTCCAAAATCTGTACCCCTTAGTACCTGGCTCATACCCCACGAAGGTCATCTCGACAGCCTTCTTGTCGAGTTTCCCTTCGCGCTTGGATTTCTGCACGTGAACATAGGCTTTACAGCCAAAGACACGGAAATAGGACACGTCCGGTACGGTCCCATCCCAAGCCGTGATAGGACAACGCCATTTAAGACGTCGCATAGGCTGACGGTTGTAGATATGAACGGCTGTTTCAACAGCGAGTTGCCAGAAACCGTGGCTAAGTCCAGCATGGTGAAGCATGGACATGGCCTTGTCAACGACAGTACGGTTCCAGCGCTCAGCACGTCCATTCTGTTGGGGCGACTCTGGCGTAGTTTTGTGGTGCTCGATCCCATGGCGCTTCAGATGATCTGTGAATTCGGTGGAGAGATATTCCCCCCCTCGATCAGAGCGTACTCGCTTGATCTTCTTCCCAGTCTGCGTCTCAGCCCAAGCCTTGAAGTTGTCAAAAGCCTTAAAGGCATCAGACTTGTGCTTGAGATAGTAGGCAACGCCCAGACCAGAGAAGTCGTCAATGAAGCTTGCGAAGTACAGATAGCCACTCCCAACCGACGCTGTGCGCATCGGCCCATCGAGGTCAGTGTGAACGAGCTCAAGAAGCTCAGTTGCACGCTTCTGGGATGGTGGGAAGGGGAGACGATGGGATTTGCCAAAGGCGCATCCCTCACAAGGTTCATCGTCTGCAGGATCGACATGGTCAACACCCTTGACTTTCTTGGGAAGTTGGCGTAGTGCCTCCTTGCCCGCATGACCGAAGCGGCGGTGCCAAGTTTTATAGTTCGACTTGGACGTCGCAGCTGCTACCGAGTCAGGGTGGACCTTTCTGCCAGATACAATCTCCAAGGTGAGGTGGTAGAGATTGTTGATGGGAAGGTATTGCCCCTCAAGGATCTTATGACCCTTGATAACGACCGTCGAGCCGTGTTCAATAGCGCCCTTGGGCGACTGATTGAAGATGCTCATTTTCCCTCCTCCCTGGAAGAGAGAGTAACCATTCTTCTCAATGGTGCCAGTGGAGAATAGTCGAGACGACGCCGCTGGGACATAGCAGACGTTGTTCAGATCGACCGTCACTTCAACACCATCAATGAAGGTTCTGCCGCGAACTGTGCCCTCACCCAGACCCTGGACAATACTGCCTTGGCCAGACGAGGCCGTCTTAAAGACTGTAGGCGAGTTGTAGGGTGTGTAGTCCACAAAGTCCTGGAGGTCGTAGGTGATGTGCTGAGAGGCACCAGAATCCATGAGCCAGTGAGTGTGATGCACACCAGCGGCATTAGCCGCACCATAGAAAGAAGCGTGCATTTTAGCCGGATCCTGGGCTACAAGTACATTTACAGCGGGGGCAGCGACATGAGCATGGTTATTAGAATTGTCCTTTTCCTTTCCCTTGTTCTTCTCCTTGTTCTTGCCTTTGCCACCCAAGTTCTTAGGGCGCTTCTCCGGGTGCTTCTTCCAGCAGGTCGACTCGTGATGAGTCTCACTACCGCAGTGAGTGCACGGACCGGAGGGCTTAGGCTTAGTCTTGGAGATCCTGGATGCAGACGCAGATGCCGACTTGCGCATGGATTCCTCTGCAAGGGCCTTCGACTGGATGGTGTCGATGGTCAGCTTGTCGAGGTCTGTAGTAGCCATGAGTGCAGAGATCATCGACTGGTAGTTGTCCGGGATCTTGGAGAGGAGGATGAGGGCCTGGATGGTCTCCGAGAGTTCAATGCCGTTGGTGGAGATTTCCCTCAGACGAGTGATGAAGCCACTCATCTGGTCCTGGAGGGGACGAGACTCTGACATGCGACTGTCACTGATGAGGGACTCAAAGAGCCCCCACACGTGAGCGCTATTCGGTTTCCCGAACTTGTTCTTGAGCGCATCCCACATCTCTTTGGCTGAAAGAGAGGCCGCAGAGGTAGTGGTGCCAGTTGCCGTGGTGGTGGTCTTTGTCTCCAGGAGGTAGTGGAAGGTAGGGGCAGTCTGCATGTAGATCAGACCACGGGCCTGAGCGTTCTGCTTGTCCCAGTCCTTCTGATCATCGGCATCTGCAGGGCGAGTGAGTGTGCCATCGACTACACCCCAGCAGTTCATGAACATCATATAGCCCTTCATCTTGGCGGCCCAGCCGTTGTACTGGCTAGCCGAAGAGAGGGAAGGAACAGAATCCGGTTTGACGTCTCCCATGGCAAGTAGATAGAATTGGGGAGAGTCGTCGGAGTCGTTGTGGAAATCTAGGGAGAAAGGGAGAGTTGGAGGAGATGGTGGGAGCGGAACCGAAGTCCAAGCCTCTGGTGAAAGAGGGAGAGGGACTGCTGCTTCAACAGGGAGTGCCCAGGATTTGAGAGGAAGAGGATTAGGAACTGTGGTGTAGCGATTGGGACAGAATTCTTCCTCGCAAGGGACCCAACTATCTTTCTCTTCAGAGAAGTGGCGATCAAAGCCGTCTTCTAGGTCGAAGCAGTGTTGAAGACCAGTACAGTCTTCGTAAGAGGATGAGCCCGAGGTGGATGTTTCTGAGACTAGGCCGAGGTTAGCGTCGACTTCGTCTTCAGAGTCCGAGAGGGCAAGTGGTTCCACAGTAGTTGGCTCCAAAGTGGTTCAGGGAAGCGCGATGGTTAACGATGGTTGTGCACCAAAAGGATAGCGAGTAGGAGCACCTGTTCAGGTGAACCAGAAACCCAGGCAGTCGAAGTAACCCGAGAGTCTGGGTAGAAGTCGCCAACTGTGCCAAGAAATGCTAGGTACGAGGTATACGACACAAAAACTATCGTAAGGAGGGTCCGAACGGTTGTCCTCCGGTCCAAAGCTCTGAAAGAGCCCGGCTACGACGACTGGCAGCTGCAAGTGCAGGGCCTGGCCGAAGTATAGAAGAAGATAGTAAGGCCTGAGTACAAAAGGCCTGTGTACGTATGACACTAGTACGAGTGCTATATAAAAGCGCTCAGGGCTGCGACACGAGCGCAGAAAAGTCCCCCTGGCAGCAGTGTCGGCGGCACAGTCAAGAGGTTAGGAATAGGAAGGTGGGGAGGTGCACGAACCGAGGTCGACGAGGGAAGGGTGCGCGCAAGGTGTCGACGAAGAGGAGCAACCGGTTAGAGCGCAGGGCTCATAACCTGATGAACTCTGAACCTGAAGGCAGGGAGCACAACTGTAAGCCGCACAAGGATTCCTCAGTCAGTGTGAGCAAAAGACTAGATTGCATATGCAAGTACCTGTAAGCCGCACAAGGATCTACAAGTACTTGGTAAGTAACCATAAGTAAGCATAGGTAAGAGAGACGACTTACTCCTCAGTCAGTGTGAGCAAAAGACTGAGGAGTAGGGGCAGAGACTGTCCTCCTTATATACAAGTCCAGAGGACGCATGAGTAAGCGAAGAAAGGAGGGCAGGTGACCCAGCATACAATGAGTAAGGAGATGGTGCGAGAGTGGTGTAAGGATCGCACCATCGTCCAGAACTATCCAGAACTATCTAGAGGTGTCTGGAGATGTCCATAGGAATCCGGAACAGCGTAGAACGCAACGGAAGAATCCAGAAGTGTCCGGATGGGAAACTACAGTAGAGATGCAGAGAAAACTAAATAAGGAAGGTAAGTAGGAAAGTCCATGCTGTGCAACACAGCCACTGTTGACCACCGGACCGTGTATGGCCAGTACACAACCCGGAAGTTCAACATCTAACCCTTACCGCTCAGTGGGCCCGAGTCGCTCGGAATAATGGGATGCCTGTCGTCCATAGAATGGGCCTACTACAGAGCGGCTGATGAACAGTTTGAGAGTGCTTGCATTGACTCTCCAGAGTGGCATACATATAGATTGGGCCAGCACACACATCTCCGAGTCACCTGTGCTTGAAAGAATTCCCCGACCACATTAGCCTGTCGCGGGGTCTATTCTTACCACTAGTACTCAGCAATGCCAAGGAGCCCTGCGTGCCGAAACTGTGCTGATAAGAAAGGTGAGTGGGTCCCCAAGTTTGTCGTCCAAGTTCTTCCCGATTTCATAATATGTTTGTGCCCCACAGTAGGGTGTAAGCCTAACCCAGGTCGGACTGTATGTGAAAGATGCGCCGAGAAGGGTCTTCTTTGCGAATGGCCTTATCCAGGTTCATTCCTTCCTTTTGGCTTCGCGACGAAAAGAACAGCATGCGATCGGTGGTACGTCTACAAACACCCGTCCCCGCGGATAGCATGGCTATATCACGATCATCCCGCTGGGCGACAGTCGTTTCAAGCGCATCAAATGCGAGATGCAGCCAGATCAGCCTCCCACTGTGGCCGCTGCTCAGTGCGCTCCATGTGCGTTGAACGGGGCCGTCTGCGCCATTCGGGGAGTCGATGTCACCTCTGGTGAGTTACCGGTCAATTCCCAACCCTCAGCCCAGCAAACAGAAAATGAGCATTGAACGCCGGCACGTTCAGGAACTCCGCTCCTGCAAGACGTAGCTCACGCACCCTTGAACGGCCCCCCATCCCAGGCCCATCCCTTTCAGACGGTGAACACCGCTCCCACCACGACGAACGACCACGACAGTCAGACGGCTGGTGCTGCACCTGTGAACCGACATCGAGGATGGTGGGATGTTGTCCTCGCTCCTAGCCCTCCCCCGGCGCAGTGAGATGTAGCGATGTTTTGAAGAATCTTTCGATACTCTTAATTGCTTCCCATGACACACTGTTACACATCACAATCTACGGAATTTGTCGCTATCTCTTTGCTCTGCGGTAGTTATCAGATCGTTTAATTTATGTTAGTGAATCGAAGCCGCTGGCAACGTTACGAAGTATTCGCTCTGCTTAACGGAATATGACCCACTTACAAAACATCCACTGCTCAGCGAGATGTCGTACCATACCACACAGAACATGCCACGCAGCGTGTCAGAGGGGAGCCTAGTACTAGGTCGATGTCATCCGTCCAAGTGGGGCTGCAGTAAGCTTGCCCACGTCCACATCTATCTCGCGGGCGAGTCTACGGAACTGACAAAGAGCACCGATGCAACATCAGACCCCGACCCCGTTTGATTTCGGGCCGTGCAGTCCCATAGTGGGGAAGAGGGAGTCGGACCCGGGCAAGCCTCGTGCACACTGGTCAAAGTTAACCTGGTGGACTACGACCAGCTAGGAACATGCGCGCATTTTTATAAATCTGGGAGCATTGGAACTCGGGTTAGTGGTGCAAACATAACTTCGATTAGACTACCAGCTTCCGAAACTATACTGAACATCGAGTTTTCCACCGAAAGACGTAAAACGATCGGCCACAGGTACCGTATCTGCTCTGAAGAGAAAAGACGACTACAAGGCGACGGCAATACGGATGGTCCGAGTGCAATAGCGCCGAGTCCGATGCGTAGACGCGTACGAGGCTTACTCTTTAAAGTGACAACTTTTCGCCACACCGCCGAGGGAGTCGAGCTCAAGTCGGCCGCTGGGACGGCCCTCGCCCCCATCCTGCGGAGCGCAGCAGCCAAGAGGTGATGTCGACAGAAGGGACCTTGACGCTTCGCTTCGGATCTTGCGTAGCAGCGAGAATCAGGGCGAAACTCGAATCGATGGCGCGGACGCTCTGCCAGGCGGTACGCGACATGTTTTGACGACTGCTTGAAAAAGGGAAGGCGACATACGTACAACATTTTCGACGGCCGCCCGCACGCGATCTGTCGAGCCCGCTAGTCTGGAACCGTTTTCCCCAGGGTCCTGCAGAGCGAAAACCGTCCGAAACGAGTGTACCCCGGCAGCGCAGGTGTTGGAAGGAAGACGGGCAAGAAAAACAAGGTCGTCGTAATTGGAGTGCCGAACCACACCGTCAATACAACCAGACGTAAACAGGGCCAACTTTGCTACCGCGCGGACGCGACACGAGCCGGGAAGCGACGCGGGCGCAGCAGGTGCCAGTGATTCGGAAACAGAGACCGAGAGATTCAATGTGTAAGCCAAGAGGACATACACGCCGGCGTGCTAGCGGGGGATTCCTGTTCGTGGGCTCGGTCCTACAGATCGTCGCGGGAGCCAAACTTGAAGTGTGTCATAGGCATCTAAATGGACGCGACGATGGATCAAGCCAAGATCGCGGTGAGGCCCGATCGTTTGGGCGGAGTGCGGGTGGAGGACAGGTACTACCTCAGGTACGATACTCGGCCTCCAGAGGTTCGCGCGGCGCCGCAACGAGCACAGGCCTAAGCATAGCCAGGATGACTGACAGATATGGGAGGGTTATTTGATAAAATTCCTGCCCTGGGTGCCCTTCCGGCTTCGAGGTTCAGCTGAGTAGAAGCCGGTGGGCCCTAGAAAGTATTGGGTGTTGCCTATGATCCGAAATTTGGGAGACGCACATCCACATCTGCGGCGAGGAACCACGTGTAATCGGAGAGGGCGATATAGTACGTTGGGTTCAACGACTAACGCCGATAAAAAATTGAGTACACTGGTCACGTAGGCGCCCAATTACCGTATTCGGACACACATCTCCACGCCACACATCAGCAAAACCCCCAAATACATATAAGTTAATACAAGCGCTCATAAGTATATTATAATCGACGGAATCGCATATAATGTTTATAATAGATCTGACCACATTATATAAAATACCCTGGGGTATTGAGATCGATTATAATCAGGTCAATCACTCCCAATCTATGTAATGCATTATGCGCATTGCAAGCGATTTTCGACATTATATAGACTTACATGAGATTGGGAGGATTTGAATGTATTACAAGCACTTGTGCACATACGGTTACTGCTGTTCAAGTTCACACTTGTGTCGAATACCAGTAGCCCTCTATGGTAATGAACAATCGACAATTATTATTCATTCTACTATCAGAAATATACATGGAAGCAAACAAATGTCACGAAATTGGGACCAGCTGCATCGGGGTGCTTATCGAGGTGGTCAGATGAAGTGCTTACTCAAGGAAATCTCAGACTTACCGGGGCCCAGTGCTGGGCTAACCAGAGAAGGTGCTAGTGAGCCCGGGTCGGGGCATGTGGACAAGACAGATGAAACGAGTAAGGAGGATGTCAGAGTGGAATCGAGTGGAAGGCCGCTCCGAGTGGACTGGCACGTACACATTTTGCGTAGCCTGATGGCTTGGCTTGAAGGCACGATATCTACAAATACAAATATCAGTATACTATTGCCGGATTGCAGGTATCAGAGCACAAGCAGAAAGGGATAGTTACTTACTTTGTGTGCCTAGTACTATCAGTCGCCAATGCCAAGGGTCCGCTAGGCTAGTATATGCAGTGGGGAGCCGAGGTGAGGGACTGAGGCCGCATCTCGCCGTTTTTGAAGGAAATGCGGGTGGAGTCCGAGGGAAGCCGCGGCGGAGTTTTAACATATTACCTTGTAAGGTCCAAGACTTGCCTAATCTGGAGTGTATCATGACCCGCTGCCGTCGCCGCACTGAATGCTATTCAATGTGCCCAACATGCCACATCCGCTGTACACTGTGTGCGAGAAGCTATGGATACTTTGGTGTTGTTCCATTCCTTGCCGTATACTCTAATGGTGTGGCCCCCGTAACCCGTCTCTTACTTATTAGCCTCAATAGCTTCTCTATAATTATACAGACTTATTATAGGGCTATATCACCCGCGACTGGACTTAGCTCCGTACAGCTTCATTAGATTGTATTTAAAATGAATCGAATATAATGTGCCGCATGGCCTCTGCAATCTCGTAAGGGGTCATAAGTAGGCTGGGGTATTGCACGGGCTTGGACTACGTTTCAAGGCCTTATAACCACTTATAATAGGCCGGTTATATTCTAAGCGCCAGAATCGCTTGGGAGCCTTTTGCGGTTTTGCTGATGCAGTACCTGCCGGCCCATCGCGAGCTCTGCATGACACTCTTACTCATGCAAAGCATGTCGTATTGGTTTAAAAAATTCCACGTTTGCGTAAAACTCGTATAAGAAGGTGTGTGGACCCTCAATGCCGCAAGAGTGACGTTTGTACTAGGCTCACGAAGTTTCGTGGCCTGTCGATGTGCCGCGAAGTGAAATTTGTAGTACTCGTTTGTTCCCCGCAAAGTGTATTTTTTCTACCTCCTAGTCGGAATATGCTCGCTTCGCTCTTAATTATTTTCCAAAATGCCTGGGCCCGATTTAAAGACCGGGAGCGGGTCCTGCTGCGTCAGATACTAGCACGACCCCAGAAACGGCTCACAAAACCTTGACTCACGAATAGCCGCCCTTCAACAAATCCCTTCCCCTCAATTTTCTGCTTGTAGATATTAGATGCAGATACGATTGCGTCTCCAAATTTTTGAGTGAATCCATGAAGGTGTTGGAAAGATAATCGAGTAGAACCTCTGCAACCCCAGAAGCGGCTCACAAGCGCCCACTCCGTCACGCGAAAGTCACTTCGGCAGCCCGCGCCGGATCAATCTCCGCTTATTCTCTGGGCGCTCCAGGACGAAAGATTCGGATGACGTCCTATCTCCCGAAACTCCGACCAAGGGAGCGCCCGTATCCTGTGGCGGATGTCACGCCTCTAGGATTTGTCTTTCCCTATCCTCCTGGAGGGCGGGATCTCGGGCGCAAAAAACGAATATATAGAGTTAATTACTACTTTAATGCTTTGATACTAATTATAGAGGCTCGATTTGCGGTACTAGAGCTGTATAGCTAGAAAAGGGCATAATTAGTGCAAGTGGATGGGATGTTACTTAAATATTTCAACCATCCTTTGCCCAAATTACCTCGTTCTTTCTCCTGGAACTCTACAAACAGTCTGTGCATACATTTGTGGCAGCTTTGTGGCAGAAGAATGAGAGTCGCGTGCCCGAAGAGTGCTTGAACCGCTTCTGGGGTCAAAGGGCGCCTGCGCCGTATCTGGGGTCATGCTAGTATACTGAATGAATACTGCTCTTCGAGTTTCGTCACCGGCGCCGCCGGCACAGCCACCACTTAGTACTGCCAAACGCATCGTGACTAGTAGGTTTTAGACGAGTTCTTGACCCACGGAGGGGGGCCTCCGTGCGTGCGCGTGCGGCCCATGCCCCAGGCAAGCAAGTCAGCGCCGAGTCGCAGTGAACGATTGCGTGGCAGGGCGTCACATACCGTCCACGCAGCGATACGCCCAATTCTTCGGCGGGGATCCGACACGCCCCGCGCGAGACCGGGCTGCAATGGACCGTGACGCCGCGTTCAAGAAAGCCCCGGGCATCAAGGTTACTGGCGAGAGGCACGTAACCGGCCGGCCGTGCTGGAAACGTACGAGGCTTCGAGCTTCGAGTTCAAGTAGTCCGCAAGGCCTCTTGGGGGGTCCGGGCTCAAGAGAATGGTACTGAAAACAGGAAGAGGGTGGTCTGACCGCCGTGTATGATACGTACGTGCGCAGTCACTGTCGATGACCATCACCCTCAGACCACATCGGGACGCTGGCGATATAGCGTGACGCACGCCGGACGTTCCGCAAGGAACGGGCGCAGGCGCACGTTCGTATGTTCGCGCATACGACTTGAACGACATAAATGTCAGGCTTGCTCGTTCAAGTTGTGCAGAGCGGCTCGCTCGGCGTCGCCAGTACTATCATAGACATAGACGCTGCATCGGCCAGCACACTGGCACCCTGCGGTGCATAACAGCCAAAGGGCGATACCATTGCCATTGTCGTATTGATGCCAGTCAAGAGTCGGGGAGTTGAGGCTCAGCTGCGACGTAGATAGGAGCGAGCGTCACCTACCGGCAGACGTTTTGTCAAATGTCAGAACACGTACAATGCGCGTACAACATTCCCGGGCCCGACCCCCCGCGACCACCTAGGTGGCTTTGTTCTGCCAACCTGGCTGGCTCTGACCCGAGGGTCCTCTGCGATCGGACGACAGTGCCAGTACTGGTGAACAGTTCAGGCGGCGGGCCCGCGCGGGAGCATATAGCAACATAGGTCGTGGTTCTGGTGGTTCGAGGCGTCCGCAGCGCAGGACCTAGTAGGACGAAGGCCTGTGACGAAGAACAAGGTCGTCACCAGCAGAGCTCAGCGCGGCGCCACATCACACCGCCAGAAGGACGGCGACGACGGCGGCGGCGACGATGACAGACGTCAAGACGGAAACAAGGACCAAGGCCGGGGCTTAGGGCTGTTGCCAGAGCACTCTTGCGGCGCACAAGACATGAGCCCAGGAGCGGGAGCGGCGCGAACGCAGCAGCGGGCGTATCGGAAACAGCCACCAGAAAGGCCAGCGTGCGTGTAGATCTTTAGGACGGCATGTACGTAGAAGACGGGCACGCAGTACACGCCGGTGCCTACGCTAGAACGATACCGAGCGGGGGCTTCTTGTTCGCGGGCACAGTTCGGTTCCGCAGAGCGTCGCGGGACTAAAGTGCGTTCTTCCGGGCTTCCAAGGCGCGGGGGGGCGACGGATCAGAGGTAAAATGGCGGTGAGACCCGAGGGATGTGCGCCGCGGGGTACACTAGTAGTAGTGGAATCCGCCGGGATACCCCAGAAGTGCCACGACGAGAGCGCACAGTGACACGAGCTGCAGCCTGCGGGACCAGCAGAGCCAGAACGAGCGAACAAGGTCGTCAACGCAGTGGGGCCCTGGCAGTGGATGATGGATCCCCACGCTTCGCGAGGTTCCTCGGAGTCGGCTGAACGAGTCGCTCAGCGGCTGGTCTAGTCCAAGTCCGTAGGAGTAGAAGCCCTGGCGCCCGGGCCTGTACTGGGGGGGGGGTCCCGGGAGCGCGGGATGGCGTGGCGGAGGACGCGAACGACAAGGCCTGCCGTTTTCGGACGGGGACAAGGAGGGGGCTCCCAAACGCTGGAACCTGGGTGACCGAGGTAATGGCGCGCGATCGCGATTTCAGCTCGCGGGACTGCTTCTTCAAGCACGGTTATGGCCGATGGGTGCTTGCTTGCCGGATGGGGGTCCCTCGGCTCGAGAGAGCGGAGTGTGGCACGTGGGTCCTGGTGGCGATGGATCCCGAGGCTTGCGTCCCGAGATCTCCAGGCTTTCGTTTCTATCCTGCTTGCAGTTCGCGAGCGATGGAAGCAGAGCGGACGAGGGTGCCCTCGATTGGCGCGTGCAGACCGCCTAGAGTAGCACTGGCGACGTGGCGCATAACGCGATTCGGAACCCAAATGGAGGGTCGACGGCGGCATCGTGCGGGCTGTTCGGCTTCCCCCAAGCTGCAAGCGAGAGGACACGGGCCGTGTGGACCACTGAGTTGGGCGAATTCGTCGTGTGAGCGGTCGAGGTCTGCACCCGACTGCCGAGGCTTTCCCAGCAGAACCCAGCCGCTAACGCCGTGCGAGAGAACGTTCCTCGAGGCGGGTTGTCCCCTCGAGCGGTGCTCAGCGTGCGATGGATCTGGTGCTGCACTCGCCGGGGCAGCGTACGCTGGAATAACGCGCGACATTTGGGGGAAGCGGCGCGTGCGATGTCTCGCGGCGGCGGGGCGGGGGAGGGGGCGAGCGGAGGGCGGGGTTCGCAGGAAGGGACGCCAGAGAAGCTCGCCAGACACGTTGCAGGAAACGTCCCATGGACGGGCCTCCGCGCCAGAACGGGAGCGGACAAAGTGACTGCCTATTCCGTCAACAAGCAAAAGCACCGATGGGTCTCATGATTCCTGATGCGAGACGGGGACCCCGAGCGCTGCTCGTCGCCGTCCGCGGGCGGGTGCGCACGCCTGCAGAGTCTGCAGGGGGTGTCTCTGCGCAGGATGGGGGACGTCGAGGAGAGAGATGGGTGCGTGGTCAATGTGTGTGCGGAGGGGCGCAGATGGCGGAGGGGATCACAACAGCGGTGCAGGCACGCTGCAGGCCCGCCTGACTGGCGCCCGCACCGGCGTCTGTCCAATGATGGGACTTGGGCGCCTGTTCCGGGGTCGTGGGAGCGGCCTGGGCGGGCGCTCTGATTGCGGGGCGAGAGAGACGATTTAAAGCAGAGGAGAACAATAAGACGGCCCCCGTGCTTCCCCTCCTTTTGTTCCCCCTCCGTTTGGGAATCCGTCCTCGGCCCAGCCCCCCATGTCGCCCGTCCGTTCGCTGGTCGCCCGCCGCAGGCGGTCCTCGCTCGCCATGGGTATGTCTTCCTTTCTTCTTTCAACAAAACGCGCGGCCAATTAACCGCGATGTTACCCCAGGCCTGACCCAAGTCAAGCCCGGCAAGTACGGCATCACCGCCAACCCGTCCCCCCGCGCACTTACCTTTGCGCCCAACGTCACGCCCGGCACGTACGTCGAGGCCGACGACGACCTCAACGGCGACGCATCGCCCCCATCCCCCACCACCGCCCTCTTCCCTCCGACCGCACCCCCATCAAGCGGACCCACACGGAGGCGCCTGCCACCGGGCAAGCGTCTCTCGCAGGGCTACATCCCCCGGCCCCCAAACGCGTTCATGCTCTTCCGCGCCAACTTTGTCCGCCAAAAGCACGTCCCTGGTTCGATCGAGACCAACCACGGCTCGCTTTCCAAGATCATCGGTGGGCATCCTATCACTTTTTATTTCCCCTGCCGCGGTAGCTCACACGCCACTTATACAACAGGAAACTGCTGGCGCGCGCTCCCGCTCGAGGAGAAGAAGTACTGGGAGATCGAGGCGAAAAAGGCAAAGGCCGCGCATAAGGAGCGTTATCCCCACTACCGCTTCCGGCCCGTGCACAACAAGAATAAGAAGAAGGCCGATGCTGCCGCTGCGGCCGCGACCGACCTCGAGTCCTTCACCGAGGGCAGCTCACGGCGCAAAGACAAGCTCCCGGTCCTACCCGCCGAGGAAGAACGCTGCGAGGCCGTCGCGCAGCTCCTGCTCGAGGGCAAGAAGGGCGAGGAGCTCGCAGAGGCGGTGCGCCAGCTCGATATGGCGCGCGCGCTGTCACGCCCGGAAAGCGCTGCCTCCGGTGGGTTCGCGATGAACCCTTTCGCGCAGCCCCAGCCCCTGCAAGCCGCACTGCCGACGTACCTTCAGCGCCGGCCCTCGTCCGTCCCGCCCCCGTCGACGCTGTACCACCCCTCGCACCCGATCGCGCTCCCGACGATCCCGTTCTTCGCCGCACCGACACCGCAGCTCGCGTTCCCCGGCGCGAACCCGCTCTTCCACTCCAATCAAGCAGGGTTCGGTGTGAGCGCGAGCACGCACGCATCGCGCGCGCCCTCGCCTGTCGGCAACATTTCTCGCAATCGCGGCTTCCTCGGTCTCCGCCGCGCGTCCTCGTGTCAGCCGATTCCCTCGGAGCGCATGTGGGACGGGTACGATGTCTACTCCACCGCGCAGCAGCAGGGGCAGGGGTCGCCATTTGGCGGGTTCCAGCTGCAGCCGGACGACGAGCCGCTCCCGGACGTCACCGACGCGAGCATCTTCCAGCCGGGCTGGACGAGCGCATTCAAGGACGCCCCCGCGGGCGCGTTCGACGGCGGTGCGCCTTTCGACCCGCACCACCAGAACTCGCACCAGCACCAGCACGCGGTCCTGTCCTACGGCCCGCACGACGGTGCCCCGCATCCCCACGCGCTCTCGCTGAGCATCGGCCCGCTCGACAGCTTCGACTTCGCGTCCGCCCCTGCCTCGGGGTCAGGCGCAGGCGCGGACGGGTACGCAGCGGCGGTGGTGACGCCCGGGATGTACGAGCCCGTCGACCCGCACGCGGCGTGGCCCGCGGTCGAGAGCGGGCCGTCGAGCGCGTTCTCAGGGTCCCCCGCACACTCGGACGCGTCATTGCCTCCACACGCCAGCGTCAATCCCAGTTCGAGCTCGGGAGGGATCTGTGCGCCGCAGCCGCAGCACGCGGCGTACGGCGCGTGGGGGGCGCAGGAGCAGATGCAGCCCGTGTCCGTGGAGGGTATGGGCGACCACCAGCACCAGCAACACCAGCATGAGCACCACATGTCGGAGTTCGCGCACGAGCTCGAGAAGGGCTACGGGTACGATGTGTACGGCGACATCGCGATGGGCTTCGACGCCGGCATCGACATGGGCATGGGTATGGGCGTGGACATGGGCGTCGCCGCCGACTACGCGTTCCGCACCGCGCCCGAGTATTGAGTCTTGAGCATGGTAAGAGAGGAAGCGGGGCGCGGGAATGTCTGTGACGTCCGCCGCGCCTCCTCTTCCTCTGGCCCTGCTGCTCCTCTCGCATTCCTTCCCTTGCATCCCCCCGCCTGCGCACCCCGCCCACACCCCACCGCGTCCGGAACATCACGACTCGTAACGTGACTTTTTTCGCATTCCTCCGCATTCGTCGTTTATCGGTCGTCCCTCTGTAGCATTACACACCCCTCCGCGCCCGCCGCCTCGCGCGCGGGTGCTAATACCTCTCGTCCCCCGTCCCTCGCCTCCCCGTCCCCTTCGTCATCTCTTTCTCTATCTCTTCCTCTCTATAACCTTGTAGCCATATCGCGCACCCCTTGTCGTCGCTCTCCTCCCCGTCTCTCCGTTACCGATCTATCTGCCTCCGTCTCATCTCTGTAGCCATATATCTCGTGCTCCCGGCTGCCCGGTCGTTTACCCCATACGCGTACATACCGTTTCCGCAGTATTTGTTTGTGCTCGCGGCTCGTGGATTAGATATACCCGCGCGCGGCCTGTCCGTTGCATATCATACCCTACGCGCGCGGCGCCCTTGCAATGCAGTTTTGTATCTATCGTTCTTTGTGTGTTTGGTGTGCTTGCAGGGTGCGTGTGTGCACGCGCATCTGATGTGTTGTCAAATGCTCTATCGAGCTAAGATGAGCTCTTCGCGGAGAAGGACACCAAGGAAGGCCTCTGCGGTGTTCGGTATTCTCAAGTACTAGTGCGATTCGCGTCAGTGTTAAGGCAGGGGGGTCAGACCGTCGGTCAAAGTCTGACTGACGGCCAAGATCTCCCCATATAGTCTTATCGTACACGCTGTAACCCCGAGCTCCTCATAAATCTCACTGCATTACTATTGAAATGTATGTCTACGTCTGTGAGCCTAGCTATAATGTGTCTCTGTTCGTCTCCGATTCTGCCAGAGGTTCGCCCTTTCCCCCAGTCGATGGCCATCGAACACCATGCGACGGTCCACGACTATGTCAGCAGATCCCTCGGATTTCCGAGATTGGTCTGCCGGCGCCTGTATCCAGCTCTGACCGTCCACCCAAGACGGTCAGTCACTGCCCGCTACTGACCGGTCAAGGTGGGTGGTCTGACCGGTCTGACCGACGGTCAATGCCAACACTGATTCGCGATATTCAGTGCGCAATGCTCGCGCGTTTCCCACGAGATCAGTTGTGCCCCCCATATCGAGGCACCGAAGATGAGGTCCAATACCCATCATACACACTCAGCACTGCATCATACATGCACGACAAACATGGCGGAGGGTGCTACACCGTCCGTGTCTAACTCCCCGTCCATCCCTTCGGCTGTGGAACAAAAGTTAGTTCAAAGCCCAAGCGCAAGACACAATCCACAATGCGCGCACCTTGACCTCATCGCCGACGTTCCTCACAAACACAGAGGGCAGCTCGGCCGTCTTCGCGCCCTCCTCGCCCTCCTCCCACGTGTAGCTCACGCCGACCGCGAGCTTCGTGCCCTCGCAATTGAACGCGATCGACGGCACCGGTGCGTTGTACTTGTGGTACTGCCGCAGGCGCTTCTTCGACTTGTGGTCCCAGATCGACACCGTCCCGTCCGAGCCGGCAGACGCGAACGTGCTGTAACTGATGTGCGGAGCGCGTCAGCGTCGGTAAACGAGTGGACAGCGGAATTGGGCGGGACTGACACGGGGTGGAAGGCCAGCGCGTTGACCGGCCACACGTGATCGACGTCGCCGATGGTTTGGCGGTGGCACTTGAACGCGTACTTCTTTTCTTGGGCTTGTGGGTTAGGGTCAAAGTATTCTACGGCAATACGGCCTTCCACCGAGCCGGTCGCGTACCCTGGGGAGAGACCAAGCGTGAACAGGCATATGTATGCATGCTAAAGCCGACGCCTACCCTGCCCGTCAGACATGCACGCCAGGGCGCGCGTCATGAATTTCAGACTGCTCTCGCGGGCCTGTTCGGGGGAATCCATTTTGCGAATGTCGTATATGTGGAATAGACGGCTCGCCATCGCGACGACCAGAGTGTTGTTGACGAGGTCCATGCTGTACACACGTTCTGGTAGTTGATGAGAGGATTGTTGAGTATTTGACGCGCGGGAGTCCCAGAACCGAACCGTCCTGTCCCAGGACCCAGTAATGAGCACGTCTACAGAGTCGGAACATTCGTGTGAGCATGCAATCGACGGAGTGAATGGGGATACCGACTTTGTTCGCGAGAGTAGTTCATACACGAGATTGCGTCGGAATGCTGCCCCAGATGGTTCACCCTCTCGGATTGCAGGTCGAGTCTATCACCATCGCGTTAACCCGGTCTGATTGAGTATATCGTAGAACGGTATACGTACTCCCTCACAGAAGTGTCTAGGCCACCACTGAATGCGTGGGTAGAGTCCGAGAAGCAACAGGCCAGGACAGCCGCCCGGTGGTCGAATTTGGATTTCTGTTCGTTCGCGGTAACATCATAGAACCGCACAGTCTGGGATATTATGAACGTCAGTACGTGAAGAAAACAAGAGACACATACTCCGATGACCGCATAGGAACATGCACCCCGTCCGAGACCCGTTTCCGACACTAGACTCAATGCCGCTCCTATGTCCGTCCCAACACCGAGCCTCGCAATGAATGAATGCGACTTACCGTGTCCCATGAGGATACCAGTAGATGGTTTGGATGGTTGGGCGAAAAGCGCACGGAGGATACACTATCGCAAGGCGGCGACGCAAGCTCGATCTGGTCTGTTCCATGCTTTTCGGTAAGCGGCAGGGTATGGGTGGGATACCCTTGGCACATACATACCAGCCATGATCCGGAAAATGAGTTACTCTCTGAGCGCAATACGACCGGACAAGATTGGGAATGTAGCACGAATGAAGAGAGGGAAGCGGCACAATGGGGACTCGTTCACAGTTCAGAAAGACTAAGGAAATTAGCGCGCATTCTCCCGCCACCCGTTATTTTGACCTGTTTGCGAATATTAGGATCGGAAGCCATTGCCAAACAACCACACGCGATCAATCTTCGTCCACCCGTTCTTGTCATAACCGCCTTACACCCACAGACCACCGGGTCAGCTCAGCAGGACGGGGGAACAGGGAAGAAATCAGGATAAGACGCACATGTTTGTGATTGATCAATGGTTCTATCCGTACAACAACACCGGTATAGTACACATATCCGATATAGTGAGAGTCGTTACTATCAAGGCTGATTGAACCTTATCCACCGGTAAACAGCGCAATCTTTAAAGTACAGGGTACCAGGACAGAAAAAATAAAGGTAATTAAAGGACAATATTGTGCGTACGAACAAGCCATTACCGTTGCGACTACGATATAGCAACGGCGAAGTTATTGTCAGCACCGCCAGTTCATGGTAGCGGCGCATGGCCCAATTCGACGACAAAAACGTCCTCTCCTCGGCGCCGCGAATGCAGCTCCTGGACAATTGCTGGTCGAATTCCGAGGAACTGGCGTTGCTCCCCAAGGCAGTCAATTCGCCTGACACCATATTCCAGGTTCCTTGCGCGATTCCTGGGGTCGTCGCGTAGTCGCGCGTCGAACATACGGTATGACAATTCCCGCGTATGTGTGTCGAGCTGGTTGAGCTCGCTCTGCACTGCAGATGCCCGTAGGGTGCGATAGATGCCATAGAGCACGTCGCCAACGGTCACGAAAGGCAATGGCCTCTCCGACCAGCGGGCCTCGGTGCAGGGCGCGACCTCGATCTCCAGTGGAATGTCCAGGAATATCAGCACCATCCTCCCGAGGGGAAGCCGACTGTTCTTGACGTTTGACCGTGCTGCGCAGCGAGCGAGGTCGGACTGGGCGAAGTATCGCGATGCAGCTGAGTATGCGCTGCCGAGTTGGATGCTGTCTGGGTGGCTCATGACGTCCCATAGAAGTGGTGGGATCGACGGCGACGGAAGGACCTCCAGCAGTGGGTCAACCATGGCAGTCTCTGCCGGCGTCGCAGAGAATGCGGGGTAGCTTGTCGGAGAGCCGTAGGGTGCTGCGGGCCCCGACTGCCACCCTGTGTACTCATCGTGCGGTGAAATCATGGGCGACCTCGGGATAGGGAAAGGCTGCGGAGGTGTCGAAGGTCCTGGGGGTGACCCGAAGGAGTCCGACGTTGACGAAAGTGTCGGTGATGGTGTTCTCGGCGGGAACGACACGAAGCGGACCGTCTTTTTCGGCCTAAAATCCATCGCGGGTGCTCGAACCGATGTGCGGATGGAGGGTAAGTGTTGTGTGACGAGGACGGAGACAGTAGGGCGAGGCAAAGCTGGTCGCTGCGTGTGAGATGTGGTGGGAGTGGAAGAGTAGTGGGGAGGGGTTACCTTCCTTAACGAGGCTTATATAGGGGAGATGGCCGAGTCGTCGTACGCTTTGCCCCGTCGCTGCGCAGACAAAGCAGGCGTGGCTCAGGCGCAGGAATGTGTGTGGCTAAGTCCCTCAGGACACCGACATGCCATCTCTGGAAGGCTTTGCGCTTTCAGTCAGAAGAAACTGGCACGTCCTGCCCCCCGCGGTCGGGCAACATATTAAACTCAGGCTAGAGGAAAGGTATCGCCCCGAGTGTGACGGCCCTGCGGCCCCGCCCGCTGGCTCGGCCACTGGGGCACACCGACCGACGTATACGTTCCCGAGCGCACGGTCTGACTAGGGGGCGGGGCTGTAGCATTGTCCTTGGTGATCGGCACACGAGGCTCTCCGACGCCGACTGTGTAGATGGCGCCTTTGGCGCTTGGACCATCTCAACATACGGGTCAAAGCGTCGGGGGGCGCACACCGCCTCAACCGCATCAACCACATGCTATGGCGCGCCCAGTGCAGATGACATCGTCTTCACCGAGACAGCGCACTCCACAGGGCGCACCGACATCGCTTTTCCACAGGTGGTCGAACTCACCAAGACTTACGGGATGTGGACACATCCCGTAGCGGAATGCTGGCCAGGCCAAGCAGCTGCGCATGGACCGGCCGTTGCCACCCTTCCATAATGAGGTGGCCGGCTGGAAGTGCCGCAAGAAAATAGGCTGCGTGGGGGCATCAGCCCGCCACAGGGACGATCATGGTTGGTGGAAGCCTTCTTTGCAGCCGTGGAGGTGAGAGTTGAACAAAGGAACCTCTCCGTCTAAGCGGTTGTGGCGGGCGGTTTGTTTGCGCGCCTCGTGCTATTAGTATCAGCGCTGTGCCCGTTGATGTGAAGGGTGTGTGAAGAGTAGCGTCACAGCAGCAGCCATATCATTGTAGACCATTAGGGGTGCTCAATTCTGGTTATCCGTAACGGGCGCTTGGAGGTTTGATGGCAATAAGTGAGGAGTCTGCTGGCCTCCGTAACCCTAAGAAACCCTAGAAATTGGTGATTGCGTTGCTCCCCTCGTCCCCTCCTGTAATCAATGCGCAGTTGAAGGGCTCAGCGAGACATACGAAAAAAGACTGCTGCTGTCGTCCTTACCTCGTCTCTCTAACTCTCTCCAGCGATGAGATCATTTTCGTAGTCTCGTAACCAGACCTTGTAGAGCGCTACCCGATTTGGACGTCGGAGTGCCAAAAAACCGGGACAGGGAGCGCTCGTCCCCTGCACGAAACTGACTGTCCCGTTTTGGAAGGTGAGTGCGGGCCGGCGTATATCGTCTGGTGACGAGACTAATTTTCGAATGTTCAGGTCATCCCCAGCTCGATCATTATTTTATTTCCAAAAATGGGACGCCGACCACGATCGTTACGAGCCCATGTCGACCATTTTCAGTGTTTCGCACCTCCGAGGTCGCTTACCGCCATCAGACTTACAAGTACCCGTTGGAAGTGTCCGACGCCGACAACCGACCAGAACGGTTGAGCACCCCTATTGTCTCCGAGTGGCAGCCTCGCGTACATCGCGCCATAAAGCGTGACACACTATCATAGCCATGGTCACTTCCGTCACTTCCTCATCCTCCATCTACTCGTCCTATTACACGGACAGCGGCTTTTCGGAGTGCAGCGACTGTCCGAGCTCGTGCTCGATCTGCGAGTCAGGTACGCATGCCCACGGTGATCACCCTAAAGAGAAACCCTGAAGCTGCTCACTAGATATACCTTCCACTCCTCTCCGTCGGAGTGCTCATGGCCACGCCCTCCGGAAGCATGAAGTCATGGATCCTGCGGTCCGCAAGGAGGTGGAGGGCAAGGTCTGCAAGCAAGACATTCCCCTCGTCGCTTTCGTCAAGAGCACCTACGGGCTCGACGACGAGACGGTCGACAGGATTCTCAACACCAAGTTCACCTTCCCTGCCGCCCCTTTACAGGAGTACAAGTCCATTATCGAGCAATATAAGTACGAACACTCGATGTATAAGCCGTTCAAGGCGATCCTGGACGACTTCTTCAAAACCGTCTGCGCCATCCTCGACGTCGACATCGACGAGGATGAACTCCTGGCGTCCTACGAGAAGGGTCGCCATGTCGTCTACGGCGTGCAGAAGTCGCAACGCAAGCCAGACGACATCATCGCCGACTCCGACGTGACATCTAACCCGAAGCGCATCGTCTGGCAGCTTGTCCCCCACTACTTCGAGTTCAAGAAGCAGAAATACTATGCGCAAAACTCTAAGGGCCAGGTTCACGCGATGGGGATCGTATACGAAGCCGACGAGGGTGCGAGTGCCGCTGCCACCTCAGTTGATGCTGCCAATCTGCGGCCTTTGTCGGCCTTGTCAGCGGATGACTCCACCATGCCCACCTCGCGAGGCCCTGGCCACCCTCGCACCCCCAGTGAGGTGGCGGTGAGCGGCGAAGATGATCGCACAATCAAGGCCAAGACGACCGCTTCCGGTGGCGTGAAGCGCAGTGCACCGAACGATCACTACACCGCGTCGCGGGACTCAGGTGGCTTCACTAACTCGCTGAAGACCACGAGCTCGCATAAGCGCCAACGAATCACGACCGCTATCTGCCAGGAGCTGCAGGCTGCACACTACGCGCTCGAGTGCATGGACGCCGAGACTAGTCGTCGCTACGTGACTGGCGTGTGCATCGACGATTACAAGGTCTGGCTCATGTATCACAATCGCAGCCACGTCTTCCGCACCACCCACTTCAACTTCCATGAATCGCCCCATCTCCTTGCCCTGGTCGTGTATGCGCTGGTCCGCTGCACGCCCACTCAGGCGGGCTTCGACCCCCTCCTCCACTTCCCTATCAAGGGAGAGGACGGTACCGTCTCCTACTCCAGCGAAGTCACCTACCCTCGCAATCTGGTAGGCGCCTGCTTCGTCTTCCCGGAAGGCAACGGACAACCCGCTGCCACATTCATCATCCAGTCCCCGCCTCTTTTGTTCAAGTACCAGGGCCTGCTAGGACGTGGCACGATGATCTATTTGGCGAAGAAGCCTGGCGACGATCGAACGGAGTACGTCGTCAAGGTCGGTCACACGTCTCACGGTCGCGAGCTCGAGCCGGTAATCTTGAAGCGCCTGCGCAAGACTCTGCCCAGCATGCAGAAGCACTTTCCAGTGGTTGAGGCGTGGCGTGCATTCGGGCCTCTTGCACTGTGCGGTCTGCTCATGCTCGTTGACGAGGCGATTCGAGATGCGCTTATCAAAGACAGCCGCACGATCGTCTACCAGGTCACGCTGAGACTTCGACCGCTGTGGGAGCTTGACTCTGTGGAAGAGTTTGCGGATTGCTACATCGACATCGTTGAGAGTACGTTTCTCTTTTCGTCCATCTTCGCTGACCGATCAGACTGACCACTCTTGCAGTGCACTACCACGCGTACGAATACGCTCGTACTCTGCATCGGGACATCAGCGAGACCAATGCCATGTCGCGCATAGTCGATGGGAAGGCCGTCGGACTCCTGAACGACTGGGACCTTGCCTGCTTCGTCAACGAGCATGGCATCAGCGAAGCGACCCCCACTCAGCACCGTGCAGGGACCGCTCCGTTCATGGCCGTCGACCTGCAGTATGTGACGAACAGCGGAAAGTTAATCCCGCAATACCATCGCTATCACCACGACCTCGAGTCGTTGTTCTGGTTGCTGGCGTGGGCGATGTTGCACTTCGACATCGCCAACAAGCGCCGTCTCGACTGCAAGGTGGCCTCGTGGGGGAAGGGTACATGGGAAGACGCGGCCCGCTTCAAGACGAACTTTCTCACGGAGGACTGCAATACTATGGAGGACTTCCATGTTGACGTTCTTCCGCCCTTCAAGGACCTGGCATGGGATTGGGTCGTGCCACTGGCGGCGATGTTCCAGAACGCCCGCAAGGCCGCGACCAAGAAAGACAAGAAAGACAGGCATTACAAGTTTGACCCCGATTCCTACGCCAAGGAGGTTACCTTCGAAAAGTTCATGGAGACGATCCAGAGGAAGCCTCGGAAGTGGTCGCACCAGAAGGCGGAGTAGGGTATTTAGGCTTTGGGTGATTGGGTTACTATCTGTATACTTTGTCTCGTCCTGTACGGAATGCAGCTTGGCTGTATCAACAATATCTATGTATTGCTCGAATCACGGGTAATCGCATTGACGTGCGGGTCGTTGTAAATCTGTGACGAGGTTGGACGTTGACGTTGAACAACCAGGCGCATGCATGGAAGACGTCGAAGGATTACAAGTGTATCACACAACCACCACCAGAGGTTCTGCGTCCTGTGCAACGCCAACGGTCGGCGAGATTGTATTACTCAGATTCTTCGCCTACAAGTCAGGATCTCTTGAATTGGAGTCAGAGAAGGTCACTCGACATGAGATTTTCCAGAACTCGCGTCGCTTCGCATGGCATAGATGCAGAGAGCCTGTGGGTGAGAGATCAAGCCGCATCCGCACCAAAAAATCAAGCAGGGAGTTCAAAGACTACGGATTGCCAGTGGCATCGCGTATGTCATGGGCTACACAGGATGGGCACGTACGCTTGGTTGACGAGGAAGTCAGACGGCAGAAAAGGGTGTCCAGGGAAGTTAAAAGGCGGTACGCGTACAAGGAAAGCAAAAGGACGTGAGGTATCGAAAGCAAGAAATTAGACGGGGCTGTGGTATTCGAAATAAGTAGTGTCACTGATAGTGTGCTATATGAAAGTCTGTTGCGAGCGATGCTATGCAGAAATGCGGTGAATGATGCGTGACGGGGGCTAGCGGAGATGGGAATGGGAGGAATAATTTATTTATGGGTTGAATGGCTCGTTCAGTTTCTGCGAAGAACGTCGGTTATTTCGCGTCTAACGGTTGCAAGGGGACGAACATACCACTTTCTTCAGGCTTCCAACCTATAGATCATATAAATATGAGCACAGTAGACGAAGGTACTAGTAGAGGGGCTGTGGCACGTACCTGAGGCTCCGTGAAGTTGGAAAGCTCCAGCATAATGCTTGGTGCGTCCGAGTCAGTGGCGCCGGACTCGCTGGGGGCAACTTTCGACTTCTGTTTCCAGCTGTCTCGCCGCTTCTTGCTCCAGGTGTGCAACTTGCGGGAATGATCATAGAGGTTGTACCTGGAACGAGGGGAGGTTAATAAGGAGCGTATCTACAAAGAAGGCGACGCACGTTAATCCACGGATCAAGCTCCCGATTGGTTGGTTGGGCTCGAGCCCTACGAAAAGAGTAATGTCAATGACCGGGCACTACGGAGAAGCCGGAACGCTCACGAAGCATCTGAATGAGTGCCTAAATTACGAGCGTAAGCGAAGTCAGCACGAGACGCATAACGGGCTCTTACCTGGGTAAAGGAGTGCTTCTTCGAGTCCCAGGTCATCTGTGAGTCACCACACGCTGATATCGAAAGCTACGCGGGACCTAGTCAGTACCGGCTACTCTACACACGCACAATGGGCACCAACCACATTGGGACCTTCGTGCGCGTTATCCAAATGACTGCAGAAGCCGTCGCAAGTCCGCATATCCGTCGGCGAGGCGCACATGGGTGCATCAAACTCCTCGACAGAGCCCATAGCTTGTGAGGTGATGTCGACGGAGAGCTGGCTGGCGCTACCCAAGCCCTCGGCTAGCTGGGACATAATCGACATGGTTGATCGCTTGACGGACTTGGATCGTCGGCGAATCGAGAACTGCCGGGTTTTGCCATTGGCGGAGTCGACGATGTCCACCGAAGTGTCGAAGACGAGCATTTCGTCCTGGCTGACTCGTTTGCGCTGGTAGATGCGCACCCCAGCGCCCGCATTGTCTATGAACAAGAGGAAATAATCAGAAAACGAGGTTATCATAGACTGTGTGGACGCACTCGAGCCGGTCTGGGAAGCCGTGCTTCCTTGTCTGCCCTTGCTGTTCAGCCGGGAAATCTTCTTCTTAATGACTCGCACGCCAGCCTGGCTCATGCCTATTAACACGGTCAGCGTAGCACCGACGCGCGTGGCAATAGACGTACGCTGATCATCCTTGCGGCCTAACACGCGAAGGTTTAATAACGCAGTCCGGACAAGTCGGAACGGCCACTCACGAACGTTGCGCCAGAGCGTGTTCTGGTTGCGGAAGCCGGGGCTGATCCACGGAAAGTATATGTTGTTGCACAGATAGTGATCGAGATCGAGCAGCGTCCCCGAATGGCACGAATCGAAGATCGCGGTGAGATACGCCCCGACGGGAAGCCTGTCCACAAGCAGCTTCCGCAGTTTGTTGTCGAGGATCATGCGCTTCCGCGTTGGCTCGTCCTCCGCGTGCTGGTCGTGGTCGACGGGGACGATGTCTTCGCAGAACACCGGTCAGCACGAAACCGGAATCGAAAATTCATGGAAACCTACACTCGTCCATGCCGTCCTCTTCTTCCGTCGCGGGTCCTTCGCTCGCGATCTGGTCCGAGTGTCCCGAGTCTGCACCCCCGTGGCGTCATGGTCCTGGTGGACGAAAACGGACGACAATAACACACTCACAATAGAAGAAAAAGTGATCTCCCGATCGAGCACCGTGGACCAGCTTGCGGATCTCGCGTAACTGGCACATCACACGAGGACCGTCAAGCACAATCAAGAATGGAGCCCTGTGGCGGACTCACTATGTTGTCTCTTGTGGGCGCATATCGGGCGTCGCCTCCCTCCTCGTCCAACAACATCACAATGTTCTCCGGCCGATACCCATATTTCGCTGCTCCAGTCAGCGGAGTCCCAAGCTGCGGGAAAGAGAAACATACCAATAATAAGCGATGCAATGTCCTTTGCATCGTCCCGCGCGTGCGTAAGAGGCGGATACAGGCTGGACGGTGTGGGGGATGCGTCCGAATAGTTGATCCCGATCACCAGCGCCCTCTTCACGGGTTCGTCTGCGCGAAACGTTACGCGTTGCGGAGGCCCAATTTTCACCATCGCGTCTACGAGGAACGTTGCACCGGGCTCGCAGGAGGAGGGATTAGAGACAGTGGGACATTCGAACAACGGCGCGATCGAGTTATATGGGACCGAGCAGATATCTGACCGCAGAGCGGCGGCACCGCGTTCTGAAGAGCTGTGCAAGCACGACGCGGAGATGAACCAAGGCGCGGAGATCCTCCAGAGTACACAGGCCGACGAAGAGTGGGAGACGAGCAGGCAGGACGAGGAGGATAGCAGGGGAGGTCCGGCCGGGCGTGTTCAGAAACGAGAAACGAGGAATGGAATATTTCACTGCCGCGCTCAGGATTATAGCAAGCGCAGCACCGAGGCGTCGTGGTCGTTGAGGACGAGGAGCCTGGAAGACCCAGGGCACCGCGCGGGTCCGCCGTCGAGGCGAAGCGGGCGTTCATCACCGTAATCAGACAAAACCCACCGCGAGCACTGGTCTGACAGCTGGGCGTCTCTCTTGACCCCCTTCGAGTTCAGCCCCGGCTGCACCTGCAGCATTGTATGTCTTCGACGTCAACGCATCGAAACAGACGCAAGGAAAAGAGGGCCGCCGCTCTGTGCCGTCTGCCTGTGGCTCGTTAGCGTACCGAGTCACGACGCAGCGCGTCTACCAGTGGGCTAGTGTGTGCCCTCGCGTCGCGCCACCAGCCGTTTCGAACGTCCGCCAGCATCAGCAAAGAGGCAGATTGTATCTAGAGCCCGACAGAGCCCGATGAGAACTGCGGCGCGCCACAGAGCGCCCGTCAAGTGCGATGGCAGACACGCAGAGCGCCGCAGACTTTGGTAGACTCCGGCATAGCCTACAGGCAGTAATAGACTACGCCGACCATATGTATATATCAATATAGTACAAATATCGTCTGCATACATTTGTCAAGTTCGACAAATATCTACCGGTCTCTGCAGGACACGCAGGTTTGCAGAGACTTATTGAATTATGCCGGGTCCGGACTGCCAATGCGGCTTGACGAGCTCGCCGTGCATGATCGTTCAGTGTATATACATAACAAACCAGCTAAAGAGGTGCAAACCCTTCGAGAGCATACGCATCGTCTAGATAGGTGTCCGGATCACCGACATCGCCTGCATCGCGCGCGAAGAACTCGTCCAGTTCTTCATCATACTCACCGTCCCACCACCACCCGTCATCTCGGATCATTTCCGACTCGTCCTCGTCGGACATTTCTTCATCCTCGGACCCATCAGGGGTGTCGTGAGCGAGTGGTGTAGCATCATCATGGTGGTGTGGCTGGGCAGGCGTCTCAGATCTGTGTGGACTGCGCGAGGGTGATGCGACGGGGGAGGCATTGGTGGAGGGGATAGCACTGTTGTGGGTGTTGGATCCGGCGGAGCCTGGAGCCCTCGCGCGTAGGGCATTTGCGCGAGAGGTCGCTAAGTCGACTCCTATCCCGCGGTGGCCCACACCTCCACCGAGATATCGCATGTACATATCACGATCAACAAACCTAGAATAATGGGTGAGCATACGTAGTGCGGGATATGCAGGAGGACTTACATGCATGCATAGTAGAAGTTCCAGTCCTCGTCATTGTCGGAAGGCTGTCGTGCGAGTTCCGAAGGGCCTAGCCGTTCGGAAGTAGTGCCATGCGCGAATGCCGGAACAAGATAAGCGGCACGAACGATATCTGCTGGGTCAAGAAAGCTGAACGCGAGGATATTTTCGTCGTCTTCATGCACGAACCGGAGTCGCGGGAGCCGGCGCTCAGCAAAGCCACAGGGGTAATCCCGGTCGAGTTCGAACCAGCGCACCCAGACGAAATCGATGCGCCGCCATTCTTTCGTCACAGAGGTGGAGCCGGGACCGGTGTAGCGCGCATACGTGTGGAAGATGTCGATTACCCGAGCATACCAGTAAGGGTGGTCTGAGTCTTCGCCCTCCGGGGCTAGTACCATAATGTCGGGGTGTGTTCGCGGGGTTATTGTGTCTTGGTCACGTTGCATGTCGTAAGTTGGAAAATTCAGTGCAAGCTGCTTGTGGCGGTAGATACGGTCCTTGTGTATCTCGATTCCGTCCGTATGCTTAGGAGTGATGGTGACGTCGCTGTGGTAGAGGCGCTTGATGAGGTGCGTGCGGAGCGTAGGAATAAAGTTCTGAATGTATTCAATCAGTATGGCCACCCCGCAGAACCGACGCAGAACCGAAGTAAACTCATACACATGATGCCGGGTCCTCATCGTTCTCCGCAAGCCACTCATGTAGTCGAAGGGGCAGGCGTGTTGACTGTGAGATAACGTAGTGATCATATGCAGCTAGCTCTGGCATTGGGTCGTCTTCGCGCTCATCATAGCCTTGACCACTAGGCTGCATGCGAGGGGCGCGTGCTGCCGCGCGCTGCTGCTGGCGACGCTCGCGCCTGGGAACGTAGTCATCCTTCTCCCGGAGAGCTAGCAGAATAGATTCACAACGATAATGTTGTGCGATTTGGTCTGTGTAGTCGTGTTTATTCGTCCGGTCGTAAAATCGTTTTGCGTGGCGATGCTCAAGCTCTGACTTGATGTCGCGGGATTAGCATACAGAGGAAGGCGAGCAAAAGAATAAGCTCACTATCTGTGTAGTGTACACATCCAGGGGCCCCCAGCGCATGATGGCATCGGCACAATGACCGAGCGCATGATACTTGAAGGTGTTTGGGACACCAAAGTTGACGACCTTGCGTGCGCGGTTGGGCACAGCATTGGGTCTCTTCTCTTCACGTCGGATGCGTGCTTCGGCCTCTTGTTCTAACTCGCGTGTCGTCCAGGAGGCACATGTAGAACTAGCAAATGCGCGCATCGCCGAGTACATCTCCCGTGTCGCCGTACGGAAGATGTCTATGGTCACTTCGGTGTGAAGGCGTAGTTTTGCTAGTGCATGCCAGTTTGCGAGTTCGAAAAGTAAGTCGGTAATGGTTTGATCGTCTTCGAGAGGCATCAATCCTTCAAAGACAGGCATCATAACCTAAACGATCAAGCATTCAGTGTTTGGTGTATATAGCGCTTCGATCTGGGCGCTGCTATGCATACCTGAAGAAAGTCTTCATAGTCGCGGGCAGCGAGCTTCTTCCGTGCGGCGACATCGTTTCAGAATTTGCGAATGGTGTCTTGGCCGAATGTTGGCAAATTGCGCATTCTGGGGGAGAATCAAGTTAATGATAAAGCGGGATTAAATAAGATACATACCG
The DNA here is from genome assembly GCA_001302255.2 of Trametes hirsuta. Taxonomy (NCBI): domain Eukaryota; kingdom Fungi; phylum Basidiomycota; class Agaricomycetes; order Polyporales; family Polyporaceae; genus Trametes; species Trametes hirsuta. Next base: position 2,610,499 of record CP019379.1, read on the forward strand.
GCGATTGAATTCCTGCACCGCATCATTGCCCTGAGCAGCGAGTAGCCGTAGCAAATGTGCAAATGTACCCTTCCATACGCCGAGTTCAAACTCGTGCATGAGATCTGGCACAAACAGGTCAAAGAAATTGACGCCAAATCGAGAGAGACGACTCGAAAAAGCGCTCTGTACAAGTTTTATTAGATGCCTTGTTGCTGCACGTCACGCAGTGGACGCACCCACCTGAATGGGGTTCAATGACTCTGCATTGAGCAGGCTTTGTACGCGCTTGCCCGACAATGCGTAGCCCTGCTCAAAGACGAGTTTTCGAGCCTTCAAGATATTGCGGCGTAGCTGAGGATTGTCCACCCGGGCATTTGCACGGCGTGCATCGTCTTCAGGTGTTCCAGCTTCAGCGATTTCATCGAGCTTGATGAGGCAGTGCGGACATGGGCACTTCGCAAGCGGCTTGAGTGCTGTGAGGAGAATCCTGCAACTCTGATAAGCCGATGGGATAATCAACAGATTATCAAAGATGTACTTCTCGGGGTAGTCAGCAGAATAAGTGAATATCCGCGGGAAGAGGCGGCGCGTGACCCCATCAGCACATTCAATGAGAATGCCATGCTCATATGCCTCGAGAAATTCGTCGTCAAGGAGTAGTTCCCAGATTTTCTGCATAAGCTCGCGCTTGCAAAATTTGAGGACGTCGTCAGAGGCCGCAGTGCCGTAGTGCTCCCGGTAGAAGTCCTGGAGGGTATCTGGAAGCTGTTGAGATATTAGCGAGAGTGAACGCGAGAAAACCATTCAACTGACCGATGGAATATAGGCGAGATGATGGGCGGCAAATTGTGTGGGCATTCCGCGAATGTACTTTGAGAGGCCACCAATGTACAGGTAGATTGGCCATAGAGACGCAGAGCCAAAGCTCGTAAGATGTGTGGCGTCGGACCATAGCATCATGGGAATGATGCCATACTCAACCTCGGGGCCGTCGGAAGGGTTGCGTGGCTGTCTGGATATCTTCGCAAACTCATCCTCCATAGCATCAGAATTGTAGACATCGGCGTAGATTCAGATGTATTCAGGAGAGGGTAGAGAAGAGTCGCTAGGGCAGCCTGTGTCCAAGGGGGAGGAGTCCTCTGTGCCAGAATGCGGAGCCTGCCAGTAGCGCTTGTGGGGAATCCAGTGGTAACACCCTTTGAAGCGGTTGTCCTGTATAATACCTCGCAATAGGGGTACGAGATGTCGTCGGTGAATGCCATCGACATTGAACCGGGGTGCAGCGTCTTCGGACGGGTACCTCACGCGTGTCTTCGGTAGGGGTATTTCGATAGAGGCGGTGGACCAGCCATCCTTTCTGGAAAAGATGCCTTCGTCGCGAAGATAGTTGTTGAGCATATCGTGGCTCTTGTGGGCCCGGAAGCCTCGAAGGTCTTCGACATTGAAGCCATCTGAGAGAAGGACATCGACGAGCTCATCGAGGTTGTCTGCAGATTTCGTATACGACGTGTTGTAGTTCCAGTCGGCAAGACGGAACTGACTCTTGTTCTCGAAAGGCCCAAAATGCCCCGGGTCCGTAGTCTCGTCTATGTCAGCTTCGCACCTGCCTGACAGCCAAGCCACTGATGTGTACGGCGTAGGCCCGTTCTGCGCATCGATGTACCCGTTCAGTGTCGCCATGGCCTCTGGGTCACACTGAGGTGGTATGGTGTAGCGTCGGAAGACACCGCAGGCATCCGGGTCTGTCTCCCATAGCTCGTCATCCAAGTCCGGGGCATCCTCCACAGTGGGAGGGACATAGCGCGAAGGCGAGCCAAGGACCTCGGGCTCGGGCTCAGGGAATGCGCTGGCAAGATGTTGTGGTAGATCATCCTTTGAGGATGGCTGGAAATCCCGCAGACGCTTGGGAATGCGCACTTGACGGCCTCTACGTGTTTTGGGGGGGCTGGGCTGCGGAGGCAGGGGTGGGGGGGTGGGGGACTGCATATACGCATTAGCGGATCACTGTACAGTAGAAAAATCTCTCGAATGGCGTACCCGTGCACTACCTACATCTCTTGAGTCAACATGTTTCTGCCGTTTCCGTGGAGGTTCATCTTCGTTGTCATTGGCATCGTTTAGGGGGAAAGCAGCATGGAAGCCAGCCTTTCGGGACTTGCAAAGACCACGGTGAACTCCCAGACCTTGTTTGGTAGTGAATCGCTTTGTACAGCCGCTAGAGTTGCAAGGGAACATTTTCTATGAGAGAGACAGCGGTAGGAGCAGAACGAAAAGTACAAGTCATAAGCGCCCACTCAGAAGCCGCACACGCGCGCGCGTTGGACACTGATCATGTGACCGCATATAGCCAGTCCCATTGCGGGTCGGTCGGATTAAGACTCTGGTGCTAGCCTTGACTTTCTACGTCTGCGCCTTCTTCCTCTACCACCACCATGTCCCAACTCGCCTTCGCTGGCCTTAGAAGGAAGCGGAATGGGCCCAATGTCACATCCGGTCCACTCCTACATCCTCCCCCTCCCCCTTCTCCACCTCCACCTCCGCCTCCGCCTCCACCTCCGCCTCCATCGCGTGGAAGGGAAACCCAGCATGCTGCCCAAGAAACACAGCACTCACGCCCACAGCGGAGCAGCCGCCGCACCGGAGATGATGTTCAACACACCCCCGAGAGCAGTAGCCCAATCCGGTCTCCCTCATCAACACCGCGCCCTTCGAAACGCCCCCGTAATGGCAACTATGATGCTCACATTATAGCTGCATATAAGGCCCTGGATCATAAGGCAAAGTAAGCATATATTCAAGTCCGAGTCTTCTCTCGCAGCCCGGAGGGCGCTCACAACATTGCAGAGAGACAACCCGCGTAAATAACGGTTTCCAGTACATGTACTCTGCCGCGCGTTTTCTGCCACGGCTTATAGGCACATTCATCGATTATGACGCTCTACTGACCAGGGGCCTTGTTATCGAGCTTGCCCCGGAGTCGGGGGATCCCGAATTGGTGCAGTCGATCCGGAATGTGGAGCGTGCCGCTTACGAGGAGCTGTACGTACCGCATACAGCCACTGAGGTTGGCGGAACATGTACATGCGCTGACATATCTCACAGTATATTCAATGACTGGTGGGAAGTACATGCGTGCTTCCCCCTTCTGTGCGATCATTTCCCTGGCTTCAAGGAACATATGCGGTATCTACGGCGAAAGCCAGACCTAGTGGACCAGATGAGTTCTTTTGTGGGTCCCTCTGGCTCTTGACCGGACTTCTTTGAAGCATTGATGCTTCTTCAGATGAACGCTGTGTCAAACAAAGCCCGAAGTGACGATGCAGGGCGGCTCAAGAAGAAAGTATTGCAGTTCGTGGCAGGCATCAGTGACAAGGAAAGGGCGTACCTACAGGAGAAGACACGCCGTGGGTTTTGTCACCCGAAGACCGGTAGGTTGCTATGTCCAATAGTGAAGCTGGAACACTTTGACGAAGACCCTGAGGAGTAAGTGCCGGATATGTCAATATATGATCCTACTGAGCACTCGCACAGATTCTGCCGTGAAGTGCGTGACCGCCCTAAGGGAGGTATCCGCATTTCATCGAGCGACTGGCCTACCTGCCTTTACGATATGACTACTTTCGAGGCCGAGTACGATCCCGACGAAGACCCAGACAACCTTCTGCCTGGCTTTCTCCGCAGCCCACTCATGGTTGATGTAAGCCAGGCCGTCTCTAGCTTGCATTTGCAATCACTTGGCACCCCTATCGCTCTCATTCAGGCTTACAAGTATATCTTCACGGGGGAATCTACGACCTCCACCTCTAACCAAGACCCCGGGGAGAAGACTCGCCAGGGTAGGCCCCCGATCGCACGTGCGTACGGATTTCAGCATGTCACGGTATTCAGTGTGCTATATGTAGCTGTCCTCGTGCGTTCGCATTTCTCTTCGACTTCGTACCTTTAGGTCGGCAACTAATCCTGCTCGTAAGGTACGATGGGCTTTGAACTCTCAGTGGATGTGGCATGACAATGATGCGGACTTCAAAGGCCGCGTGTTCGTACGCAGTGTCTTAACACTGCTCATCCGGGATCCCGACTATATGGACAATCTTCTGGACTGGTGGGATAGGTATGGATTGGAATCATTGTGATTGATCCAGACGTTCCGTTGCTAACAACTAGTATTTATCATGCAGCGAAGTGTTCGGCGCATCTTCGGACTCGACCGAGTCTGAAGATGATGAAACGGCCTTCGCACGTTTGCTGGCGCGCGACAAGGCCAAGCGGGCAAGACAAGCCGGGATGGGCAAGGCAGTTGTGTACGACTAAGACCGCAGACTAGATTGAGATCGCACGGAGCGCGGTGAGCTGCAAATGCGCCTGCCTCTGTTTGTGTGTACCATTGCACTGATTAACTGACAGGTGTTGAACTTCCGGGTTGTGTACTGGCCATACACGGTCCGGTGGTCAACAGTGGCTGTGTTGCACAGCATGGACTTTCCTACTTACCTTCCTTATTTAGTTTTTCTCTGCATCTCTACTGGAGTTTCCCATCCGGACACTTCTGGATTCTTCCGTTGCGTTCTACGCTGTTCCGGATTCCTATGGACATCTCCAGACACCTCTAGATAGTTCTGGATAGTTCTGGACGATGGTGCGATCCTTACACCACTCTTGCACCATCTACTTACTCATCGTATGCTGGGTCACCTGCCCTCCTTTCTTTGCTTACTCATGCGTCCTCTGGACTTGTATATAAGGAGGACAGTCTCTGCCCCTACTCCTCAGTCTTTTGCTCACACTGACTGAGGAGTAAGTCGTCTCTCTTACCTATGCTTACTTATGGTTACTTACCAAGTACTTGTAGATCCTTGTGCGGCTTACAGGTACTTGTATATGCAATCCAGTCTTTTGCTCACACTGACTGAGGAATCCTTGTGCGGCTTACAGTTGTGCTCCCTGCCTTCAGGTTCAGAGTTCATCAGGTTATGAGCCCTGCGCTCTAACCGGTTGCTCCTCTTTGTCGACACCTTGCGCGCACCCTTCCCTCGTCGACCTCGGTTCGTGCACCTCCCCACCTTCCTATTCCTAACCTCTTGACTGTGCCGCCGACACTGCTGCCAGGGGGACTTTTCTGCGCTCGTGTCGCAGCCCTGAGCACTTTTATATAGCACTCGTACTAGCTCCATACGTACACAGGCCTTTTGTACTCAGGCCTTACTATCTTCTTCTATACTTCGGCCAGGCCCTGCACTTGCAGCTGCCAGTCGTCGTAGCCGGGCTCTTTCAGAGCTTTGGACCAGAGGACAACCATTCGGACCCTCCTTACGATAGTTTTTGTGTCGTATACCTCGTACCTAGCATTTCTTGGCACAGTTGGCGACTTCTACCCAGACTCTTGGGTTACTTCGACTGCCTGGGTTTCTGGTTCACCTGAACAGGTGCTCCTACTCGCTATCCTTTTGGTGCACAACCATCGTTAACCATTGCGCTTCCCTGAACCACTTTGGAGCCAACTACTGCGGAACCACTTGCCCTCTCGGACTCTGAAGACGAAGTCGACGCTAACCTCGGCCTAGTCTCAGAAACATCCACCTCGGGCTCATCCTCTTACGAAGACTGTACTGGTCTTCAACACTGCTTCTACCTAGAAGACGGCTTTGATCGCCACTTCTCTGAAGAGAAAGATAGTTGGGTCCCTTGCGAGGAAGAATTCTGTCCCAATCGCTACACCACAGTTCCTAACCCTCTTCCTCTCAAATCCTGGGCACTCCCTGTTGAAGCAGCAGTCCCTCTTCCTCCTTCACCAGAGGCTTGGACTTCGGTTCCGCTCCCACCATCTCCTCCAACTCTCCCTTTCTCCCTAGACTTCCACAACGACTCCGACGACTCTCCCCAATTCTATCTACTTGCCATGGGAGACGTCAAACCAGATTCTGTTCCTTCCCTCTCTTCGGCTAGCCAGTACAATGGCTGGGCCGCCAAGATGAAGGGCTACATGATGTTCATGAACTGCTGGGGTGTAGTCGATGGCACACTCACTCGCCCTGCAGATGCCGATGATCAGAAGGACTGGGACAAGCAGAACGCTCAGGCCCGTGGTCTGATCTACATGCGGACTGCCCCTACCTTCCACTACCTCCTGGAGACAAAGACCACCACCACGGCAACTGGCACCACTACCTCTGCGGCCTCTCTTTCGGCCAAAGAGATGTGGGACGCACTCAAGAACAAATTTGGGAAACCGAATAGCGCTCACGTGTGGGGGCTCTTTGAGTCCCTCATCAGTGACAGTCGCATGTCAGAGTCTCGTCCCCTCCAGGACCAGATGAGTGGCTTCATCACTCGTCTGAGGGAAATCTCCACCAACGGCATTGAACTCTCGGAGACCATCCAGGCCCTCATCCTCCTCTCCAAGATCCCGGACAACTACCAGTCGATGATCTCTGCGCTTATGGCTACTACGGACCTCGACAAGTTGACCATCGACACCATCCAGTCGAAGGCCCTTGCAGAGGAATCCATGCGCAAGTCGGCATCTGCGTCGGCGTCCAGGATCTCCAAGACCAAGCCTAAGCCCTCCGGTCCGTGCACTCACTGCGGTAGTGAGACTCATCACGAGTCGACCTGCTGGAAGAAGCACCCGGAGAAGCGCCCTAAGAACTTGGGTGGCAAGGGCAAGAACAAGGAGAAGAACAAGGGAAAGGAAAAGGACAATTCTAATAACCATGCTCACGTCGCTGCCCCCGCTGTAAATGTACTTGTAGCCCAGGATCCGGCTAAAATGCACGCTTCTTTCTATGGTGCGGCTGATGCCGCTGGTGTGCATCACACTCACTGGCTCATGGATTCTGGTGCCTCTCAGCACATCACCTACGACCTCCAGGACTTTGTGGACTACACACCCTACAACTCGCCTACAGTCTTTAAGACGGCCTCGTCTGGCCAAGGCAGTATTGTCCAGGGTCTGGGTGAGGGCACAGTTCGCGGCAGAACCTTCATTGATGGTGTTGAAGTGACGGTCGATCTGAACAACGTCTGCTATGTCCCAGCGGCGTCGTCTCGACTATTCTCCACTGGCACCATTGAGAAGAATGGTTACTCTCTCTTCCAGGGAGGAGGGAAAATGAGCATCTTCAATCAGTCGCCCAAGGGCGCTATTGAACACGGCTCGACGGTCGTTATCAAGGGTCGTAAGATCCTTGAGGGGCAATACCTTCCCATCAACAATCTCTACCACCTCACCTTGGAGATTGTATCTGGCGGAAAGGTCCACCCTGACTCGGTAGCAGCTGCGACGTCCAAGTCGAACTACAAAACTTGGCACCGCCGCTTTGGTTATGCGGGCAAGGAGGCACTTCGCCAACTTCCCAAGAAAGTCAAGGGTGTTGACCATGTCGATCCTGCAGACGATGAACCTTGTGAGGGATGCGCCTTTGGCAAATCCCATCGTCTCCCCTTCCCACCATCCCAGAAGCGTGCAACTGAGCTTCTTGAGCTCGTTCACACTGACCTCGATGGGCCGATGCGCACAGCGTCGGTTGGGAGTGGCTATCTGTACTTCGCGAGCTTCATTGACGACTTCTCTGGTCTGGGCGTTGCCTACTATCTCAAGCACAAGTCTGATGCCTTCAAGGCCTTTGACAACTTCAAGGCTTGGGCTGAGACGCAGACTGGGAAGAAGATCAAGCGAGTACGCTCTGATCGAGGGGGGGAATATCTCTCCACCGAGTTCACAGATCATCTGAAGCGCCATGGGATCGAACACCACAAGACTACGCCAGAGTCGCCCCAACAGAATGGACGTGCTGAGCGCTGGAACCGTACTGTCGTTGACAAGGCCATGTCCATGCTTCACCACGCTGGGCTTAGCCACAGTTTCTGGCAACTCGCCGTTGAAACAGCCGTTCATATCTACAACCGTCAGCCTATGCGACGTCTTAAATGGCGTTGTCCTATCACGGCTTGGGATGGGACCGTACCGGACGTGTCCTATTTCCGTGTCTTTGGCTGTAAAGCCTATGTTCACGTGCAGAAATCCAAGCGCGAGGGGAAACTCGACAAGAAGGCTGTCGAGATGACCTTTGTGGGGTATGAGCCAGGTACTAAGGGGTACAGATTCTGGAACCCGGCCACCCGCTCCATCGTCATATCTCGCGATGTGATATTTGATGAGGAGTCTTTCCCTGCACGCTCTCTTCCCGGCAATCGTCCTGTTACCCCAGACGATAATCCGTTCCCTGAATCTGAGGATCACTCTGACGACGTCTCCAATTCGGACTCGGGTGATAACCTCCCCATTCCATTCCCTCTTCCAGAGCCTATCCCTGATCTTCTTTGGGATGAGCCTCCACCTCCACCTCCTGCTCCTGTTCCTGCTCCTGCCCCTGCTCCTCCAGAACCGCCTCAAGCTGAAGCTGAGCTACCTCCTGAACACCCACCTATTCCTCCCGTACCACCACCTAGGCCCGTCCACCAGCGTAACCGCCATGAGCCAGTGGGAGGTCCTAGCATTGCTCGGGATCGTCCTCGTCGAGAGAATGTGCCTCGTCCTGCACGTTATCGAGATGGGAATGTCTATGGTGAACAACCTCCAGCTCAGGTAGACGCTGAAGAGCATCATGCTATTCGTGAAGCTCAGGCTATTCTGTCGTTCCTTGCTGCGTCTCAGTACAAGACTGGGCTCCCTAATAGTCACAGGGATGCCATGAAGTCTCCTGATGCAGGCAAGTGGCGAGCAGCGGAGAAAGCGGAGTACGACTCCCTTATGGAGAACAAGACTTGGGTCCTTGTGCCGCGGCCTAAAAACCGTCAAGTTGTAGCCAATCGTTGGGTCTATGACATCAAACACGACGGTCGTTACAAGGCTCGCCTAGTGGCCAAGGGTTTTACTCAGGTCTGGGGAGAGGACTACCATGAAACCTTCTCGCCTGTGGCGCGGTTTGAGTCGATTCGTTACCTCCTCGCGCATGCTGCGCTTGAGGACTGGGACATTGAGTCGATGGATGTTAAGACCGCGTTCCTGAACGGCGACTTGGAGGAGGAGATCTACATGGAACAACCTGAGGGATGGGTTGTAAAGGGCAAGGAGGACTACGTCTGTCTTCTGAAGAAGGCCATCTACGGTCTGAAGCAGGCGTCTCGTCAATGGAACACTAAGATCCACCAGTCTCTCCTTGACCTGGGATTCAAACGGACGTACTCCGACGCCGGGGTCTACGTATATCGGCGACAAGGGGGGGGTTCGGTCACGACTATAGTTCTCTATGTCGACGATCTACTACTCCTTGGCGATAACCGGAAGCACATCAAGGAAGTCAAAGATGCCTTGAAGAAGCAGTACAAGATGACGGACTTGGGCGCTGTAAAGCGCTTCCTTGGTCTTCGAGTCACTCGTGATCATACCACCAGAACGATCGACATCGACCAGGAAGAATACATCCAGTCTGTCCTCGAGCGCTTTGACATGGCTGACTGCAAGCCGGCTCGCACTCCCCTCCCTGCTGGTGCTGTCTTAGAAGCCTCTGAGCAGCCTGCTTCCGACTCCTTTCGTCAGCGCTACCAGAGTTTGATCGGCAGTCTTCTCTACGCAACTCTTGGGACGCGCCCTGACATTGACTTCGCTGTTACGCGGTTGTCCAAGTACAATGCCAATCCATCGGATGCGCACTGGCACTATGCCAAGTATGTCCTTCGCTACCTACAAGGGACTAAGCACCTTTGCTTGCGCTACCGTGGGGCATCCTCTGACGGTCTGCTGTCCTACTCGGACTCTGACTGGGCTGAGGACCGTGATGACCGGCACTCAACTGCGGGCTATACCTTCTTGATGACAGGCGGCGCTATATTGTGGGCGTCGAGGCGTCAGCCAACCATTTCGCTTTCCTCGACTGAAGCGGAGTACAAGGCTGCCTCGGATGCCTCTCGTCAGTTGGCTTGGCTTCGCACCTTCGGTGAAGAACTCGGGGACGACATGACCCGTCCTATGCCTATGTGCTTGGACAACCAAGGGTCTATCTTCTTGTCTGTCAACCCCGTGGTCGATCGCCGAACAAAGCACATAGAGATCCGCTACCATTATATTCGCGAACAAGTTGAGCGAGGGAGCGTTGATCTGTACTATGTAGCTACAGCGGATCAACTGGCTGATGCCCTGACCAAGAACGTTCCTCTCTCTATAGTGGAGCGTTTCCGGGATGGTGTTGGCTTGGTGGATTCCACAGCTTGAACGAGTGGGAGTGTTGAACTTCCGGGTTGTGTACTGGCCATACACGGTCCGGTGGTCAACAGTGGCTGTGTTGCACAGCATGGACTTTCCTACTTACCTTCCTTATTTAGTTTTTCTCTGCATCTCTACTGGAGTTTCCCATCCGGACACTTCTGGATTCTTCCGTTGCGTTCTACGCTGTTCCGGATTCCTATGGACATCTCCAGACACCTCTAGATAGTTCTGGATAGTTCTGGACGATGGTGCAATCCTTACACCACTCTCGCACCATCTCCTTACTCATTGTATGCTGGGTCACCTGCCCTCCTTTCTTTGCTTACTCATGCGTCCTCTGGACTTGTATATAAGGAGGACAGTCTCTGCCCCTACTCCTCAGTCTTTTGCTCACACTGACTGAGGAGTAAGTCGTCTCTCTTACCTATGCTTACTTATGGTTACTTACCAAGTACTTGTAGATCCTTGTGCGGCTTACAGGTACTTGTATATGCAATCCAGTCTTTTGCTCACACTGACTGAGGAATCCTTGTGCGGCTTACAGTTGTGCTCCCTGCCTTCAGGTTCAGAGTTCATCAACAGGGTCGCATTCCGCCTTCAAACGCAAAATCGCTGCGCTCGCGTCATAGATGCGCTTCCAAACTATAACGCTCGCTTCTGCGCTCGTGTCGACCCCACGTCACGGTCTCTCGGCCTTGCACCTCTCGGGCATCGCTCTTCTCTTGGCGCCTTCTGCTGTCATATCCCTCGCGTTCCCGATGCCGCCTGCCAATCTTATGCCTTATTTCTTCGCCGTTCTCGTCTCTTGTGCCCCTGGACATTGCTCACTGCTCTCATACTCGCCTCACTGCCCTGATCCACCGCTCATATATGCACGCACCACCAAGCTGCTCAACTCCCTCGACCCTGTACCTTTAGACGCCTCTCTCCGCGACTATGTACTATCGATGATGTCTACTAATACGAATTATTAATGGCTCGACAACGCCTGCGAGACCGTACGCTGGAAGTCCAGCTGTGCCATAGCATCAGTACTGGAGCTAGCAGCTTTTGTATCACTCGAATTAACCCACAGGCCCGCTCGCGCTGTCCTGCAGATGGGCACGCACTGTCCTATGGAGCCCTACCAGCCGGCGCGGGCGGCCTTACGGAAGCACGTAGATCGCGAGCGAGTGTGCGGTGGAGATATGTGGGCCGTGTGCAAGTGTCCTACAGAGCCAGATGAATGCTATTAGACCGCATGGCTTATCTACAATCAATATTAGTATCCTACGAAATCCACGGAGCTCTACAACTCCTATAGAGCTCTGTGGGGGTCTACACGAGTGTGTACCGGTTTGCTGATGTCAGATACCTAAGTAACGCGTTCCACCGTACTACTACTACTAGTAGGCACACAGCTACGCGCGCCGCGGCACTACCCTCTAACAGAAGCTCCGTCTTCCAGAATTCACTGCTCCAGCCAGTGCATGCCTTGTATACCAGTACCGGGAGGTGCACATGCGGCGTGTTGCGGCGCCGACACCCCGCCCCAGAGAAGTCGACGGGATGCCGTAAGTCAGAGGACTTCAGCGTCTGCAGAGCGTGCCGCTGACCTTCAGCGCTCGCCTTAGGAATGAGAACTCAGAAGAAGGCCTCCCACAACCCCCAGTGGGTCGAACACGAGAACCAGGGCGCGGCGCAGGGGTTGCGAAGACGCCTAGTCCGAACGGGGCGAGTCGGCGTTCATGTATCTCGCCGCAACGGGCGCCGCCAGCCCTTCCCTTCTGTGCCAGGGAGGCACGTCCTCATAACGCTAATCGTGGAGGCTTTCGGAGAGCCGTGGAGCGCCCTTCGCACAACGTCTTAGTGCGGCCCCAAAGCAGCGCCGCGATGTATCCCCTCCTCCGCGTGCGATGGCGTCGCACAGGGTCGGGAGGGGCATGTGAGGGGATGCTAGGACGCTCGCACAACGCACCGAGGTGCCAGTGCCACGCCGTTCATGTACGCCCTTCCCGCCATATTGGTCCATCATGCGCCGCTTCTAATGTGTCTTCACGCAGCCTTGCGCCGCACGCCGAGCGGGTGTTCTCAGGAACGGTGGTGCACCGGGACCTCCCATGCATTTCGCCACAACCACTTTGCTGACAGTGGTTCTTGTGCTTTGCCTCCTGGCGTCATTGGCGCGTTTGTCCTTCGGATCCTGCCATGCTGCCTTCCGAGTACCACAGTCGGACGCAAGAGGAATGTGCCTCGAGTACGCCACATACGGAGGCCGCTGAATCTACGCGAGCACAGGGTCCGTGCTGTTCATCTGCCCTACGATGGCCGACGTCCGCGGCTACGTAGGCGCTCTCTACGAGCATTCCCCGCGACGTTCCTTGGGTGGAGTAGGTTCAGACTGCCCCCGACGGGCGATATGCACATCTGTGCGAACACACGAGGCAGGACCCGACCACGGCTTTTGCTGGCTATGACACGTTCCCCGGTTTGCGAAACCCAGCATCGTCGTGCCCCTGCACACGCCGTGCGTACACTGCGGCGCACTTGCGTTCCCGGGCCGTTGGTGCGTCTTATACCGTAGATGGTCGCCCGGGCCACCCGCGGGGCGCGGTTTTGACGTTAGGCCTGCGATCTCGACGTACCCTGCAGCGGCGAGCGCAGATCTTTGTTCAGCAGACCGCAGGCGTCCGTCCTTCCTTCCTTCCCCGCAAGACTGGCTAACGTCCAGGCACCGTACGGCGTGCGCGGTCGCTGCGATGTGGTCGCCGCACACCGAACTTCCAAGAGCGCATTCGATCCTTCCCCCATCGCCGGAAGCCGGTTGCAGACGCGTACAAGCTCTGCACCGATGAGACCCAAGTTCTCTCAGCTGACTCCTGTCTGTTCAGAGAGGACTGCTTGGGCTTCTGATCGGGGGAGGCCGGCGGAGTGCGGGCTCGGAGTTCAGGGTGCTTCGTGCCTTGCAAACCATAAACATCTGTGAGGCTACCCGTCCCCGCGCCTGCGCTCCGCTCTTCACATCCGTCGCGGCTTCTCCGGGAGGATGTGCGTGCTACCCTCACTCCGCGCAGTATCGCCGCGCGTCCTAGTGACGTCGGAGTGCGTACCCAATCTTTCCATAGGCGTAAGATACGCCCGTTTTTCCTGCGTGCGCGCATGACGCACGGCACGTACGCGACGGTGCTCAACTCCGACCTCGCTGAACATCGATGCCATCATCAGGCCGGTGCCCTCACTGTTGACTGCAACGAGGCGGGTACTACTAGTGCTGAGAAGGCGTGCATACGCGAGTAACGTGGGAGGCGGTGTGAAAGCCACCGAGCTATGGCGTCATAGCCGGCCTCCTGCTCGCCGCTCGGTACCCTCCCGCGAACGTTGCGGGCCAGTGTCCGGTCATCTCGCTTGTTCTTCAAGCCGTCGCGTTTCGTGACGTCAGGACCTACGACGTCTATCTGGTATATCATGTGTTCAGAATTTCCCTCAACGAGTTACGGTATGAGTGTTTTGTGGGGACACGAGTTGTGACGTCGTAAGGTTCATAATTTGTAATTGGGCAACGGCTGCAAAAGGACACCGAGCGTCGATGAAATTCCGACGCGTCAAGGTACCTCAGGCTACAGTATATGCTAGGCACCGAACCCGACCGAGGATGTGTGTAAACCTGGGGGACCCGTCCGTCGATGTCTAGCGGCCGTGCCTTCGCAACCTCCCGAGCTGGCGAGCTGCTACCCTACTTACCCCATGTGTGCCGGGTTCCGGTGACAGGTGCGAGTCGCCACGCCTGCGGAGGACTGCGTACCCGGGTATCAATAGTCCCATACATAGCGAAAGTGTACCCGGCCACCCCATATGGTCATCTTGCGGACTCTGTGTCGGAAACATCAGCCAAAGTACTCAGGTTGAAGGAAGCACTCGGCGGTCTCCGGTGACGTCCCCGGGACGCAAGGGTACTCCGGGTCGGAGGAAGACCTCGGGTTCAAGGGGGTTCTGTCCGATGCCCAAATGCATGATCAGCTGAGCTTCTGGCGCGGGGGAAGGGGTAAACTCAAAACGAAGGCGTCGGGCCTTAGAGCTTAGAGGCGAAGGCCGCCTTCGCAGTGGCTGTTAGGAACAGGACATCGTTGAACGATATGTCATAGACCGTGTCGGCCGGTCGTTGTAAATGTACAATAGAGCACGAGTGCTACCATAAGAGTACTAGTGAGCGCATAGCGACAAGAGGGCGGTGTGATGAGTGTTGTGTGGTGGTGGTAGAGCGATGGCGACGGAGGGACTCGGGGGAAAGGTAAGTGAAAGGGAATAGGGATCATCGAGGGGGTGGTTAGGCGATACAAGGTAGCGTATGAGTACAATTAAAGTACAACATCATAAAGCAGTCCAAAAGCATAAACAAAGCATTGCAGCGTCCTCGCTGCGGACGGGGAGCGGGGTATGGCGGAGAGCAGGGGTATCGGTATGGACAACGGACGAGAGCGGCAGCGGCGGCGCAGCCAATATGATGCTGCCCGCGCAGTACGACACGGCGCGCTCACGATCGCCCGCAGTGGAGGTTCCACACCAAGCCCTCCACGAGCCCCTTGGCCGGGTCCCCGCCGCGCACACAGGACAGGCCGCGGAACGCGTGCTCCTCGTACAGGAAGTCGACGCGCTTGATGCCCTTCTTGCGCTCCGCCGCGCGCTGTGCGGGGTCCGTGATGCGCAGGCACCGCGCATCGTACGCAGCCTGCACGCGCGGGTGGTGGTCGGGCACGGCGCCGGGCATGGCGAACTCCTTGGAGGTCACCCCGAGCCGCAGCGCGCGGTACAGCGCGCAGAGCACATCCCCGACGGTGACGTACGGCGCTGCCCAGCGTGGGTCCTGCCGGGGCAGGATGGTGATCGCCCACGGGAGGCGCTCGCACTTGATCACGATCGACGCGACCTTGGGCGTGGTTGCCGGCTGCTTTACGAGTTCCTCCGTCACTGGTCGGGGAGCGGTGCGCCCACCGCTGTGGACGAGGGCGGACTCAGCGATCTGGGTGAGGTCCCAGGAGAGGGGTGGACTGCCCCCGGCAGTGCAGGAAAGCACAGGATGCATCTGCACCTTGGTGGTCGGGAGTGGTGAGGTCGCGTACATTGACGGCGACGGGGTGTGGCGCTTGGTCGGGAGGGGAGACGGCATAATGGGCGGGGGAGTGAACGGCCCCGGAGACGATGCGAGTGTCGCCTCGGAGTAAGTCGAAGACGGCGTGGACGGGATGCCCGCGAAGTGGACGTGGCGTTGACCCTGCATTGTTGTAGACGGTAGTGTGCTGGTTGTGGTATGCGGTTGGTGTCAATTGAGGGGCGAGGAGGGGTCGTGATTTAACGGGGAGCGGAACGAGTGAGTGCTGTGAAGGGTGAGTCGGGCCATATTTAAGTAGGGCGGGCGAAGACCCGGCGCGCGCAGACTGTGCCATAAACGGGAAGATACAGGTGCGCCGCCTCTGCGACCACTTGCTGTGTGTCTCCCGACAGCGGGACTGCGCCCTGGACCAAGGAGCACGGAAGACGGCAGACTCAGCGTGAGTCAGTGCACGAGAGGCAGAGCCGGCGTCGACTCGTCCCTCGTCAATTCGAATTCCGATCGCTTCTTCGCCACAGAACCAAGTACGCGCATGACCCCCGCGGCGGTGCGGCGCGTGCAGTCCCACAGTCCAAGTTCGCAGCATCCAAGGGAGGAGAATCGTCGCTCGAAAAGGCACCTAATTTGGCGCCGTCGACCTGTGCATCAGCGATGGGAATCTCCACAGCATCGCCGGACGGGCGTCTCTCACGCGTCGCCCCGCCGTGCTCAGGCTTGCAGAGCGACCGCAAACCTTGTGTGCCACATATAGGAAGTTCCCCGAGTTACTCCTGAATGGCCTCGTCGTAGGACTGATCCTTATCTATCCGGACCATGAGAAGAGCATTTCAAATTTTGGCGAATGCCCTCTTGCAGCCACGTCCGCTGTGAGCGGCTCCATTGCTAGCAAACTATGGGGACGTGTCAGGCAGGGTGAAAAATGGATTCGATAAAAAGAAGATTCTCCACAGGTCGCAGCGCAGCGCGCCAACGTTCGCCGCGTACTTTGATGACCCAGCGATTCGAAATGCTAGTGTCAGCGGGTAGAAGAGTGGTCAATTCTTGTCATCGCTTCCTCTCCGACTTTATCGAAAGTTAGGATATTTTGGCACCAGCTGTAATTGATATCCAGTTTCCGCGGAGAGGTGTAAGGCCAACTTTGGATATTGAAAAGTTATTGAGTCTTCGGTCGATTGAGTTGGAAGCCCGAGGTACTTGAGAGAAAAACTCGGAAAATGGCTCAATTCCGCCAGTCGCTAGTAAGATGCTAAATATTTTCCAGAGCTATAGTTGAGGAAACGCAGGGCCTACCTGACTGGCGGCCTGTCGGGGGACGCTCTAGCTATAGAGGGATCCAGTGAGCGGGCAACTTGGGGGAGGGGGGCTGGAGAGAGTCGTGACTGCCCTGAACACCTGTGACATAAAACATGTGATCGTGACATGACGCGTCCACCCCCGGTTCGGCTCCGCCGGGCGCTTCTTCATGGCTTCCTCGTCGCACTCACGTTCCTGAGGCTAGCACTCGCGGGCCCGAGCGCCGACCTCCGGCCTCCATCCACGAACTTGGGACGTATCTAGAGCCCCTGCACAACTATATATCGGCTTTATGGTCATAGGTAAGGCTACAGATTTCGATTGGTCTTCGATCACTTATAATATCAATGTCTACTAGTAGGATCAGCCTCCTCTGATCGGCCAGGGCTCATAAGAAGCCTTGACTTCTAGTTTTTTCAACTTAGATCCAACGGATCCGTATAGTGGACGTTGAAATGAACGCGATTGCGTAGGGTTCCCCGCGCAATCGCTGTCTGCACGTGTCCTTCTACTCCACGAAACGTGCGCAGAGATGTGGCCATTCAGCTGCAGCGGCACGCGTACGCACCGCGTCAAGCCGCTCGAACAGCGTCCCGGGCACGAGGATCGCCTGTGCCCCGGGCCCGCAGGATACCACTCCGAAGCAACGTAACCGACTCCGTGGAACCACGCCACGGGATGCCTTTTGATCCGTGTCCTCTGCGCTACCTACCTCCGCCTTTGCATCCGCGCACGTACACCATCCGATACGGCATCGCTCGCCGAACCTTGTAACCGCACGCAAATCCGAGTACAGGAGTGGAGCACTACTCCCTCGCGCCCCGGGGTCCCATCCGGTCGTTCCGCCGCTCATCTGCCCCCTCTCCTCAGGGCGCGAATATGCCTCAAGGCTGCATCGTACGCATTGCGTGCCCCCCAGACGCATCCGGAGCCAGCCGAGAAGACAGGACTGGCGCAGCGGGTTTGGAACTAACTGCATGTGAATCCGATAGATAGATAGATAAATTCCGGTGTTTATAGTGGTGCTCAGGCCGTTTACGGCCTATGTGACCACTACGCGATACTACAAGGTGCCTCGGGCGGGACTGCTACTCTAACACCCCCTGCCCATTGAAGGGAGGAGCGCGGGGTACAAACCTGGCCTCTGGTACGTCATAGGTGACTATGTCCGCCCTGCCTTCCGGTCTTGGGAGGTCCAGGAATGCGCACCGTCAGTTGCCCCGACGGCGGCCAAAACTCCCCCCGGGTCCCGGGATCGGCCGGAACCCACCAACGCCCAAGGGTATGCTAAACTACGTACAGTAAAACACAGCGGGGCCGACGAGCAGCGGGCGGCGGGTGCAGGGCGCGTGCATGGTGGAGTACGGGGTCGAGGTGAAGCCTTTGTATCGCGTGGTGCGGGTTGTGGCATGTGGAGGGGAGGGGGAAGGTGAGGTGGTAGAGTGACTTGAACGACGAGGTGGTGGCGTGTCCCGAAAACACGAGCCTGTCGGGCGAAGGTGAGCCCGAAATAGAGACTGAGACGAGAGATAGAGAGAGAAAGACGAAAGAGATAGGGAGGCATAGGGCGAGAGAAAAGAGAGAGCATGTGGCATAGGGTAGGGAAGGAGGTGTGACAGTGAGGAGGTGAGAATGTCAGGACTCAGCTGGTTCCAGGGGAGCACTGGTACTGCACGAAGCGACCGGTGGCCTCAACAAATTGGAGGAGGGCCGTCCGGCACTTGGGATCGCCAAGGGCCCGTTTGAGAGTCAGCGGGTGCTTGCCGAGAGGCATGTGAATCCGAAGTACGCAACCTCTGGAGAAAGCAACACGCGCGCGTTGGCTTTCATGTGCCTTATCGATTGATGCGCTCACAGGCCAAGGTTAACGCTTACTCGCGCGCAGGTGCACGAAGACTCACGGCAGACAAAGGGCCATACCAACATGCCACTATAGCCATGCGATAGCCCCAAATTCCGACAAAACGTTAAACTATTACATCTCTATCCCAAGCTATTAAGCCTTTTGTAAGGACTATACCCTGACTGTTGCACGTGGGGACTTCCGCACCTCGCCTGCCGTGACTATGTGTACCGCGCTCCAGCCGGCACCCCGAGCATGAGCCCGGAACACGTCCGCGGCTGCGTGTCGCATGCCGATCGTCCGTGTTCCGCGTTCCACATTCTGTGCTCCGTTCTCCGCGCTCCGAGACGGAGAGGCCGCAAGAGCGCGAAGGACCACAATGGCGTGCAGCAGCGCCACGGCCTGCTCCCGTCAACGCTGCCGCCGTGGCCCCGCAATTGCAAGTAGCCGCCGATCGTCCCTTTCACGCACCCCGTGTAGTAGCTCCGGGATGCAAGTACCTACTGCCGAGGCTGTGCCCGCGAGAGTGGATGGTGTATGACGTAGTTCCTAGCCTGCTCATCGCCGGTACTGGCGGGTGCTCGTCCTTCGAATTGGAAGGGCTCTCTCTTGCTCGGCGGATATTCGTGGCGCACATGCAGGTATCCGTAAACGCTCGCTGTATCGCCTCCGCAGTCGTCAAACGGCTTCATGATTTTCGAACACGCCACCCATACAAGCTTTCGACAGTGCCTTCGAGTTGCATGTTGCGGCATTGCGAGGGCGTCATTAGTTCTCTGCATGGGGTTATACTAGTTCAAGGGGCGGGTCCGTGTGCGCTATAGTACTTGCAAGTATACGTACTTAGCGCTTGAGGGTGATGGCATGCGACCAACATTAACCATGACTATCCACCTATCATCGCCTCACACGGCAGGTGTTTCGGTATCCGGGACCCCGGAAAAGTCTCTGAACAGTCCGGGCGGTTGTATAACCTTTCCGCCTATGGTCGAAATGGCATAAAAAGCGAAAGGCGACAAAAAAAACCCAACAAGGAAACGTTTGCAGGTCATTTCACCCGACCTTTCCGGGGTCGAGAAAAGTTTGCCATCCGCCTGGACTTTTCGGTGCCTTTTCCGAGGGCACGGATATCGAAATCCCCATCGTGTCAGGTCCTGACAGCTCATTGCAGCGCGCTGCGGTAGACAGTCGCTTTAACTCGCTCACAGCGCGCGACGCATAAGGTGGACCGGCCACGGCGAGTGGATGTCTTGCCAGAGAATTTCGGATACATGTGTATGTTTGAAGGGCGGGTCCCCGGTCCTGGGCTGGTATGGACGCACTGAGACTACATACATGCCATGGTAGGAGATCTTGAGCGACGGTACCCTGATCACGTTTTATTCAAGAGGCCAAACATTCCATTGAAGGAGTGAGAATACGCAAATACTCCGCAAGGCAGAATGAGAGAGAGCACACGCGATAAAAGCCAGCGAAACGGAGCTCGGGCGAACATAGCTCTGCAAGAAATCGTCTAACGACGGGATGTCATCAATCATCGTGGTCGTATGTCGTGGGTGGGGGCGCATATTTACGGAATAAGTACAGGGAGGGCGCTAATACGTAGCTACTTTCGTGGGAGGTCGTAACAATGATACCGAGGGGACGGTGATGCTAAAATAAGTACAATGTGTTTCTTTCTTTTGTTGTAGACGTGATCGCGGGCGTGAGGGGGGCGTGCAGTATCTAGAATGGCGCGACGGGGGGACGGGTATTCGTACAAGTAAGGTACACAGGCAGAAGAACAAACAATGCGGCAGTCCGAGGGTGAGATGATGCGCTGTAGGGTCCGTGTGGTGTGGGAGGTGGGATGCAAGATGCGAGAGCCGAAGGCCTAGGGCGAGATGGGCCGAAAAGGGGTATGACGACGGGGCACGGGGGTATTCAACGCCGGTGATGGCGCAGCGGTCGCGCCCGGTAGCTAGCACTGGCAGTGAGTAGCTCGCGACGCGCTCACGGGCGCGCGACGTGCAGTCGCCAGACCGCCCCCGGCGGGAGGCCCTTGGTCGGAATGCCCTCGGGCACGAGTGACAGCCCACGGAACACCCGTGCGTCGCCCAGGAAGTCGACCCGCTTGATCCCCTTTGCTCGTTCGGCTTCGCGGGCATCGGGTCGTGCGGCGCGCGGCCAGCGCGCACCGTACGCGTCGTGGATCCGCTGCTGGTGCCCAACGTCCACCGTGTTGAGCTCAGCGACGGTCACCGCGAGTCGCAGGGCGCGGTACAGGGTGTGGAGGACGTCGCCGACGGTGACGTACGGAGCGGCCCAGTGTGCGTCCTGCCGCGGGACGACGGTGATGGTCCACGGAAGGTGCTCACAGACAACGGTAATGGTGGACACAGGGGGAGTGATTGCGGGGTCCGCTGCGACCCGCGCGGTGACTGGATACTGGGCGGATGGTGTCTGCATCGTCGCGGACTCGACTGGTTGGGTGACGTCCCAGGAGAGCGCGATACCGCCGACAGCGTGAACGAGCACGGGATGGAAGTCCACCTGCGGGAGGGGTACCGGATAGTACGAGGGTGACGCGCCGTAGTACTTGCCGGGCAAGGGGGCGGCGTACAGCGCTGGAGGTGTGTACGGGCCCGGGGACGACGCGAAGGAGCTATCCGAGTACGTCGAGGACGGGGTGGAGGGACCGTCGGCGAAGCGGACGCGGTGGTGCCCCGGCATTGTGGTAGACGACGGGCGGTGGTGACGACGGTGGTGGTGACAGACGGTGTGCGACAGCGACGGCGGCAGAGGCGGGGGCGACGGCTGGTGGTGATGGAGGTGGTACAAGGACAAGTTGGTTCGAAGAGCAACACTGGGACGGACGTTATACTGTCAGGGGAACGGATCGGGGAGTAACGTGAAGGGAGGCGACGATCGTGTTTAAGTAGGCGGCGGGGGCGCACTGCGCGGAAGCGAATGGCAACCCCTGGACCGCCCCGCCACGGCCAATGAAATCAATGCGATGCCTGCGCAACCGCCCCGCCGCCCGCACGGAATATGCACCAAATGTGCGGGGACGACTCGAACACTCACCATGACTCACCGCCATCGCCACCACCACCGACCGCCACTCGCCCGCCGTGTTTTTGAGGCCCCGACCCTCCTTGGCCGCAGGGCGCTGCACGTTCAGAACCCCGCGCCGATGCTCGTCGTTGACAGGGCGGCCTAAAGCGCGTGCAACGTCGCCAGAGATGATGGATACGACCCCGGCCGAGGAGAATCAAACCACGAAAGGAACCTCAATTGCCGCCGGCCAGTGATGCATCAAGATCGCGATCTCCCCCTGCACCGCGACCGTCTCGGGCGTCTGTTACCGTGTAGTCGTCTAGAGTCAACGTCCATTCAAACCCGCCCGCCTCCAATCGAACCTTGCGCTAGCGGAAGTTGTGAGGTGTTTTCGGACCACTTGACAACATCTCGTTAGTTGCTCGAGGCGTGCGGGCCTGTGCAGATCATCCATCTAGGAATCGTGGTGGCAGGTTTATTCACGCCAGACGCATTTCTTGCCGCCCGTCAGGACCACACTGCCCGACCGCACGCGACCCCCGCGCCATTTTTGCGTGGATGGACGCCCCGCGTTGCTAGCTGCTGGGCCTTCTGCAGATGCCCGACCGTCCGTCGCCCCATCTATCGTTCGTATTGAGAGACGAGCGCCGGATGCAAGCCGCGGCTATGAGCACAGGTGCTGTTGCTCGCAGCTACTGCGGCCCCGGATCCCCGCGCAATGCCCAGCCCCGGATCGGTGTTGGTGCGTGTTGTGTGTCTGAACATTGAACAAGTGCTCACTATAACAACCCGCGCGTTGAACAGCGATATCAGGATCCGTCAGTCGAGGGCTCACTCTCGCCCCTCGGTGCGTCTGTCAATGATTGACGAGCGTGTGCGGTGTTGCGGGGAACACGACTCTTGATTGGCTCTTGATTGGTGCTGGCCACAGTGCGTGTACGGGCGAGATTCTCTTGCAAGTTGCACGGCACAGGCGTAACTTTGTTATGCGCTCGCCGTGATACGAATGCAGCCTGCAGACTGATCACCGCCGAGTACACCCAGCTCCTGTGCCGCGCGCCGCGGCCTTGGAAAGCGATGCTCTGCAGCACACTGCGCGCGGAAGACTTCAGTGTGAACTTGACAGATGGGCCGAACACGACTGCGGACGCTCCCGTCCACTTGTCTTGCATGCTTTGGATGTCCTCGTTTGCTCCCTCGAACCACTCCTGCGCAGTTGGGGGCCTTCAGTGATAGATAACGCGAACGCACGACGAGCGGGCTGCGAAGGTGCTGCGCCAGACGACTTGGAATCGGCACAAGCGCCCCGGCGCAACTCCCGCTCGCTCGGCCTGACGTGTGCACTACGTCGGCAAACGTTCGTCGACGTGTTTGATAGTGGGCCGTATGGCCAAACCGGTCTAGTGCAGACGATATTGAATGGCTCGCAGCAGCGCTGAGTGGCACTGCGGCATGTGTGGTGTGCGCGCCGGGGGGCGCATATATGCGCTCGCGTGAACGTCCGTGGTATCCGGATTGTCCCCCAGGCCTCGAAGGCCTGATGACACCTCTGGTATATGGCGGAAGTGTATCTTCCCGCGACATTCGGCTCAGTCAATAGTGTGCTGTATGCGCAGCCACTCTAGTGGTTTGTCTGTGAAAGCGTCGTGGTGGGAGCCTTGCGATAGGAACGGAACGCACGAATTCGAAAGACATCCAACAATGACGATGTTGAGGTTTGCTCATTCGCTCCGCGACTACTCGACTATGAGTTATAGGAGGTTCGAGTACCGGGGAATCGGTTGATGCCCACAACAATGTGCGATGGCGAAACTGTCGCTCTAGTTCTTTTCGTGGTGCTTGCACGAAACAAGATGGAGGGAGTTGAGAGCTTCGAGTTTCTGAGCTTGGGTCTAGATACTAGGCGCCCATCGGGAAAGTGTCAAGCACGTGCCGTATGCGAGGATTTTCCGATCTTAAGCGCCGCTCGTAGGAACGATTTCTTTGTTGAATTCTTCGTTGGCTGCGGTACCTATGACCGTTCCCTATGCAGCTTCAAGTTACGGCAAGACGCCCTTAGAGCCGACATGAACAAATCACGCCTGAAACTAGACGCCATAGGAGTCGATACATCGCTATGTATGAGCTACAACGCGTATGTGTCTCAGGAAATGGTCTTGAGGTTTCCGACTGATTCTCCGCGGCGGGTCAGCGCCCGCGTCCCGATCCGTGAACCAGATCCTAGGCCTAGGAATTGACGGATATTCCGCTCGGCGTGCTGCCCAGGACACCGTTACTTGCCTGTCCCCGAACAAAGTCCGTTGTCTTTAAATACCCGGCGCGCGGCCACGACCCGGGGCTCCTTGGACGTGCAAGCGGCGGCATACCCCTTAATGAAGTAACGGTGCGTCATTCGGCGTCGTTTATTATCAACTTCGTTCCACGAAAAAAATTGCGGAGGCGATATGCGGTCGGCAGCTCCTTCCTGTCCGCTCGGGATCCATGGGGGAAACGCACGCGCACAAGAACTGTGGTTGGATGGTGCGGTGTGTCCCGAGCGCATCAGCACGGCGGCCAGATGCGAAGTTGTCGCTTGCGCCATCCTTCTGCATTGCTGCCTGGGGGCCAGGCGCGACCACCCGTGATATGCGGCTCAGAATACCTTGTTGGACATGCTTCTTCTCGTGTGGTTGTGACGGGCGGTCGGTGCTCTCCACTCTCTGAGTGTTCGTGGTGTGCTCCGCAGCGCGGGCGACCGCCTCGTTCGCACGCTCTCCCTCTGGTCCGCGGGGTCCATTTGTGTATATGGTTGACAGTGCTTAGGGTGCCTGAGACATTCTTCCCCTCCCAGTGCCCGCCCTCCCGCTGCGCACGGCGCGCCGGCTGATTATCGTGTATGAAATCGCCGTGCTTGCCCCTTGGGCTGGGAGGATCGAGGGCATCGCACCCTTCAGGAACCCTTCTGAGGGAGCGGCGCTTGATTTAGAGTTTATTTGTGTCTGAATCCGCTCCCGTGCGAGCCGGGTGCAGACCTTGTATGTATGTCGGCGCGGCGCTGGTGGTCAGAGCGATTGCGGTACCTCTAGGTGCGCAAAAACACAAACTGTAGTATTGTGCTCTCATGATGCACCGAGTGCTCGTGCGCAGATGCCCCTTGAACTTAATACATACTTGTTGAATATCTACAAGGACATTTAAGCCGGACCTATATATGCGCGGTACAGCAGTTGTCTGGTATTGTGGAAGGCGTTGCTACTCCATTGTCTACGATTGGGAGGTGATTTTCGCCATGGGAGTTTCTCATCGCCGAAGTTGTGTGTTGGGGCGGCTGGGCACTAGGCGTCTACGGCTGCCTGTGCGGTGCTCTACCTTCCTTTTATGCGCTGACAATGGAAACACAGTTCTCGGAGAGCAAGCTGTAAATTTTCACCAGACGTAGCTGACGTCTTCTATGATATGTGACACAGACACTTGTCCCCGTAAAAAGCAAGTGTCAGCCCGAGGGCGCAGGTCACCGCTCTTCTGTGGGCTGAACCAAACATTCGCCAGACGCATGCGTCAACCGACCACCGCATCCTCCCGCACCAAATCCTTCGCTGTCCGCAAGAAGGGATGCTTGGGTCCAGAAGTCCGTTCGAAAAGGGCAAGTAGCGCGGAGCGCCTGCCACACCAACCACTCAAAGTGGGCTGCGCCAATAACCGGGACAATTTGCCACTCGCCCGCGATAACCAGTCATGTACCGCCCTCAAAAGACTATGGGTGTTGTCCCGGTGCTTTACTATCTCGTGCCCTCTACCATGCCGTCGCCCACAAGGTCGGCGAGCACTGTGGTCTCATCCGGAGGGTTAGCGACACCAAAGCTGCCCGACGCCCCGTCCTTGCCTACAGTTCCCCTCCCTCACGTCGCCGCGTTCGCAGGTTATATCAACGGCGGCCGCACACACCCATCCATCCTTTGCCCCGAAACGACCGCTATTCCGCAGGCCGAGCGCTTCCACGTCCCACGGATTCATTACCTCCTTGCGCACACGTCGTTCTGGACGGCGCACATCCAGCCGTTAGCCTGGGAGTTACTCTACGATCCATGCACCGTGCGCTACAACCGACCGCGAGTGGCCGGACCTGCTCGTATGCGGGTTCAGGTCACTCACGCCGCGGTGCGAGCAGCACCCGAAGACGGAGGCCAACCCTACCGCTCCATCCTTCTCGTCTTCTACCCGTTTCCCCTGCAAGTCGAAATCTCGTCGCCCGCCTTCGTGAACGATACCCCCGCAGGGCGTCCGACCCCCGTGTCGGTCTGGGACGTGCTCACGGGGTTATACTCCTACCTGCGGGCCCCTGTCGACCACGACACGTTCCTCCGTCTCCCCGACTCAGAGAAGGCACGACTACGCTACAACGCCGTGAAGAGGATGAGACGGCTCCCCGGAGACCGACACCCGGCCTACTTCCATCTCATTCGGAATATCGACTTCCTCGTTGAGGAGCGTCGATTTTTAGGTATCCGAGAGGCGCTGGATCACGAGCTACCGAAGGGCCGGAACTACGGGGAGGTGTTCGTCGTAGAGTTTGGTAAATGGTAGGCGACAACCGCCTCGAGGAGCCGACGGGTGCGCGGAAGACCTGAGGGTTCACCTGAAGGGGCGAGCGTGCGGTACGGTGTCTGCAATTTAGTAAGTCGAGCTACCTTTTGCATTCCTTATTTCGGGCTAATCGAGACGGTAGTGTTCCTTGTTAAACACCGCCGTCTATGTATCTTACAACGGTGACCACAGCCCCAGGGGGCCTCCGAATTCATGTTTATTGTCGTCCGCAAGTCAATCCTCGTAACAAGACACGTTTAGTATGCGTTTCCATGACATCACCGCTCCCGTCACCAGCTCCGGCCTGGGACAAGGTCTGGGAGTAAAGAACTTCACTTGACTGCGCTCTATCTCAACAGGATGGGCGCCAATCTCTCTGAGTCTAAGCCAAGGCGCACGTAGCCGTATTGTCTCCGGCCGTTCAACCTCCGCCTGCTTGCAGATGGTGCGATAACGCGACGGGATACTCTTGGTTCCCCCAATGCTACATACAAAATGGCTGTATCAATGTGAGTAGTTCTCCCCAAAGGTCCTTGTATGCTGTCGAGTAGGTCTGACATCTTCCTATGGCGCTTTCTCGAGAGTTTGTTCTCAAGGTTTACGTGGACTTCGAGGAGCGAAGCGGGGGCTGTGGTCAATTGATCCAGATGTGCGTTGGCATCCCACACCACGCCGGCGACTCTGCTTTGCCAGACGTCCAGATATCCATCCAACGCCGAAAACCTTGCCGTTTGCGGAAAGACGCTCGCTCCATATAGCTGCCTCGGGCGAACATTGGTAGGGAAACGTCCCACCCCGCACTCTTCGCTGACAAGGGAGGCACGGACATGCGGATCGGACCCGAGGCAAGGTGAGCTGACGTGCACTGTTCGGGAATTCGAGCACGTTATAAGCCCATGTTGGCGTCGTTTTTCCCCTTCCTCCTCCCACCCCGCTTCCGAAACCTCTATCCCTCCCCGGCTTGGCTCTCGATCCTCGGAAATAGATCCATTTTGTGGGTTTAAGGACTCTCTTTTCAATGACTGAGGAGACTTGGAGGGCTGAAGTGTTTGAAGCAAGGTACTGTCGTACAAAACAATAATTACCAGCAATGTCGACTAAACCCCAGATACCTTGCAGAATTGCTGAATCGCTAGATATTGTTACGGCTTGAGGTGTTTGTGACAAGAGCATCGCAGCCGGGTCTCGTTGATCATTGTAGGGAACGAGTTACACTGCGGGACGAGGGTGAACGCATCTTCATAGTGTTCATTTCCGTGGGAGGGACTGATTGAGTTTACCCCAGAGATCATGCGTCAAGGACGGCGGTGATCGTGGCGATAAAGGGTTCGACTTACCTTCGGCAGACACGGGTTCATCCGCCGGCGGCGACATGCTCCTCGCGCGTTACTGTCGGCGGTTAACAGCTTGAAAGCTCGGGCTGCCGAACAGACTGCCGACGTGCCGCGAGCGCGCTCGATGTGCCCGGTGAGTCTCTGTATAGACACATTGACGTACCGCCCTCGGCATCGGTCCCTTGAGCGACGCGATGGACCGTGGTCGCTACGGGAAGGCCGTACCGACTTCACTCAATACGATTTCATTCTGCTCTTGTTAAAGAAAAAGGCCGGTTATGCTCTTCAAGAGCATCTGGTGAAGTGGCATTGTGATCACAGAAAGGCGCTGCCTTGCATTGCCCATCACGACAGTGGCAGCTGAGTTCTGCTGTTTAGACGGGGCAATGCACTCGCTCCCACGTAGCGGGTGCCATTGTCTACGAGATATATACTAGAGCATAGCTTACGCATGCTCTCGAGCCATTTGTCCCTCGCTGGTTCTCTTGTCGTATCCACACTCTGCTTCTCGTCCGCCAGGCCCTCCTCGGCGTTTCTGTCACGGTCCGGTGCAGCAAAGACTATATCCTACGCGATCTTATCTCCGTCCCGGCCGTGGCCTACGGTCTCCTCCGGCGCTACACCTCTCTTTGCCCTGGTCCCGCTGGTCCACCGCTACGTCCCCGCGGAGACCCTCGTCTCGTACCTAGGTCCCTCGGATGTTCCGTCCGGACCACCTTGCCTGTCGATGCTGCCCCACCTGCCTCCCTGGTCTATCATGCATAGCGCTCCCCACGAAGAAACCACTGCCTATGTTCCTCGGTCTCATTCATAATCCCCCTCCGCTGTGCGCTGAACTTTGTCTGGTCGCTGCGCGTTCGGCGCCCGCTCGGGACGCAGCACATCCCATTCTGGGAGCCGTCCGCCCTCCCGTCCTAACAATCCCGGTGTGCGTCCTCATTGGACTGGGTACGTGTGAACCAATCAAGTCGTGAATCTGGAGTCGGCTGGGTTGGGGTCCCTGACGTGCAAATTGTAGCCCAATCTGGGGGTTCAAAGTACTGGGATTACCGACATGGCAAGGCCAATACACTGCCAAACACACTCCCTCTAGTCGCCTCCTTTGCTCCCTGCCGTCCCTCCTCTCCCTCCTCGCACATCTTCCTCCCAACCTCTCCTGCGATAGCCATCTCGCGCGACATAGAGCCACTTGCAATCCTTAATGCCGACCAAACCAGATTCCCAGCGCAGCCTGTTCACCAGTGGTGGAGAGCCCCGGCGCGAGGTGTATGAACCCTTGTCGCTGTGGGCCACCTTCTCATCTCTCCTTCGGACTTTTCCTGAGGCAATGCATACAAGCAACGGAACACCGTCCGAGTCGATTCCTTCAGCACCAACCATGCACCATGTCCAGTTGCCAGTAGTCAGCGCAGGCCGTCAACAGCAGCTGACCCTAGGACATGGCACGGTCTGGGGAACAGGAAGGTTTGTCGTGCACGACGTTCTACATGCCTTCTCGCCACTCACACAGCCTCATCCAATCAGTGCTGCCCCCCCTTCTACGCCCTCCACTGCCGCCCCCATCCTGCTCGCTCCCTCAAACACGCTGGGGTTGTGCCTCCCGATACATCAATCTCTAACCGAGTTTCCCTTCGTGTGGGACGTCCGCGGGTCGCACGGCACCTGCCCGGCGCTACCCGCCGGCCTGCTGAGCGAGTTGGCCTTCCCCTACCACGTTCAGCAAGTACAGGAAGCGGTCGTGTGGTTTCTTCCCCGTGATGCCGAACGCAAGCGCACGGACTTTGATCAACACTCAATTACTCTCCGGATCAACGCGACTACTACGATCGGGATGGTGTTGCAAGAGGCCATCGACGCGCTGTGGAAGGGTTACCCCGAGGACACTCTCGCCAGGGGCCCTATGTGGCTACTCGGCGACGCTGCGATAGCCAGACAACGCCGTGGCGCGACCTCCGCCGGCGGTAGGGTGTACTGGCGACATATCGACCTCTATCCTCCGACTGTCCTATACTTCCGCGGCCTTCGTCCACTCGGCCGCATCGGCCAGAGGGAGCACTTCCTAGCCGTGCTCAGTCCCATCCATCCCGGGCCTCGGTAAGCAAATATCCCACTCTTCGGGGGAGCGGTAGGGCGCGGCTCACACGGGCTTCCTTTCAGTGCCTGATGTAATTTTTTATGGTCCGCGTTAGTGAACCACTAACTCGCGGTTTGAACGTGTTACGCATATCTCAGGACACTCAGGTTGTTACCACATCATTGTTATCTCCGCGTTGTGCAAGTATCGCGTTATGTATTGCTAGTTTCCGGTGCAGCCTCTCTTGTTCTTACTCGAACACAGTATACAGTGCATGCCTCGATAAATGTCATCTATCGATATACCCGTCTCACAATCCCGTTAGCTCTTGTACTATGTGGAAAGGGGCTCGACAATATCAGGTGATTTTTTCGGCTTAGTATGAGTTGTATCCGTCCCTCTCTTCTCCGGATATCCTCTTAGAGCAGCTAAGGATGGAAGATACCCTGGCCTTTCCCATTGGCGACGCGTTTATAGTGGCAGGAAGCCCCTTAAAAGGGACAAGGACCCGGCGGGAGAGCAGGCGGCCTGTCAGAAATGGCACTTCCTAATTTAAATTCGTTGGTGCCGGCGACTGCAACCGTCCCCGCTACCCCCGCCCTCTAAGCAGCGATATACCGAATCTCCCGGGCTTGGCTCAGTACTACTACTACATCTCCACAAACATCTCGGTGATCAATGAGCGATCTTCAGAGTTTCAAGAACAAGCGGTCAGCGCAACAATGTTCTCGCACACACCTATGACAGGTATGGAGCTTACATTGTCAACGGCGCCGTGTATTTATCCAACGTTCTTCTGTTTTCCTTTCAGTGCTACCGTGGCGTATGTGGGTCCAAGTGTTTGTCAAATTGACCCGAAAATTCATTCACTATGAGATTATCTGGATCGCCGGCGGGAAGGAGACCGTAACGGGCTTGTTGAAGAGGCCCGCCTTGGCGACGTGTTCCTTCTTCAACTTCTCATCCAGGGGCCATATTGGCGGTATGTACTTCTACTAGTGCCCTTCTGTAATGGAATTACACACTGTATGAAGCCCTCCGTGTTCGTCACCCGCCATAAGAAGTTCATCGCCGTTTAGCCTCGCCGCTGCACCTCTTCACACCCATCAAACGGGCATCACAAGTTATGACCATGCAACAAGGACGTACGAGGACCATCGCGACCCCGCACCTACATATCTGGCAGTTTGCCCTCAAGTCAAGCTCATGCTAGCAGTGCTGTAGTGCAGGGTCGTTCTTGAGTGCCCCATCTCGCTCGGCAAAATTTATGTGCTGATCAATTCGTGTCTCCAGGCCAGCTCAAACAATCTTCTGTGTATACCTTATATCGACTTTAGAACGTTCTCACCCCCACTATACGTCAAGCTGCTTCTTCAACGCTTGCAATTTATGCCAGGACCGCGCGTGGCGACCCCGAACCTCAGTTCGGGATACCCACTGGCGATTACGGTATGCTCGAAACTAGGTCACACTGCTTAAGGTTACGCATGCGTAAGCAAAGCGAAGGAAACAAGAATACACAACTCACATTCTTGGTTTGTCCCGGACGATCGATGAAGCTTCAAGCTCCCAGGGTCTCCGCGCATCGTGGCCGCCCGCTATGCGACGTGTGTCTTCCGCAATCTCCGTTGGTCAGAGTTCAAGTGTCTGTTATCAACAGTTACCCGAGCAGGCCGATGGTTTCGGTAAGTGTCCTGAGGACGGGGACTTGAGTGGGCTACAGGCTGCACCAACAATCACTAATCCGGGATTGCCGATCGTCAGGATTGCACGCTATCGATCCCTAGTAGTACAGTACGCCCCCCGCAAAAACCTTCTCGGAAGATCCAGGTCGCCGCAGTCCACGTACCGGAGCCTCGTTCAGCTGAGCAGTCACGGCCGGATCGGGCCTTCATATTGGTGTATCGGGTACACAAACCGTCTGCAGTCTGAGTCGCTGCCTAGAGAATGAGGGTGCTCGAAATCACCGCTTCTGCCATCTACAGGATGTACGTGCCGTTCAAGAATGATGTTCCATCGCTCATCGAGCTTTTAGCGGCTTTCTAACAACTATCATAAGTGAAGTTTATGGGCTGAAACGAATCGTAACATAGCTTCAAATTATGCCTGGCTTCTCTAATCAACACGTATTATTTCGCGTTCCGGTATGCTTCAAATACCACTGCACAATTTTCCATTTCGTCTGTGCTGTTCCCCAAGGCCCAGGAAGATTCGATGGTCGCAGCCCAGGCGAGAGGTCGCAGACTCGACGCAGAGTGATGGTAGGATACTCGTCAACTAGACGCCCAAGTGCACGTGCGCTCCGCATTAGACGTCCAAACGCCCAGGCGAGTCAACCATTTTCGGGCACACCCATTCTACTTTTGGATATCGATCCGCTTTCGGCAACTATAACAACATGCGACGGACAGACTCGAGGCGACCGGATGAGCCGCGCACGACCTATCCGAAGTCCAAGCAGCTAGAAACGTTATAAGCGTCCTGGGTAAGTATCCTCCATCTTCAGTTTCCCCCGAGTTCTCTCCTCTGCGTTCTATCCTACCCCAATGGTATTTACCATGTCCTAGCGTTGTCGTTGATCGTGAGACGATTAAATCGTTGTTTCACTCTATGGTGAGTCCTACTGTCCTCACCAAGGCATTGTACGCGTCGGGCTCTGCTCATGGCTGTCAGTCGCAGGAGACCTTGTGGTTACAGCTCTAAGCTGAAGATCTACGGGATCTGTAGCATGCTTCGCGAACTCGACGCGTAGGATGTGAGGCGTGCTATAATGACCTTGATCCCCGAGTGAGTACTAGCCAGTTAATAATTTACCTGTATCCGTTAATATTCACTGACATATGGATGATGTAGCGTGGCGTCCCGGGATATGTTACACTCGTACTTTCCACTCGACCCGTCCGGACCTTCTACTCCATGGGCGGCTCGAGACCCAATCATGGCGCTGTCACTGTGGGAGGATTATTGGCAAGACGGCAGACGTGTATGTGTCTCATATGCACCGGAATGACACGTAACGTACAGCGCAGCGCTTTTAATCAAAGTGCAGAGCCCTTCCTGTTGACAGAGGCGTGGCCTCGCGCTTCTTTTCTCAGCGGTCGCTGAGAGCACATAGATGATGCAGTGATTCTTCATAGCCTCAAGAGTCGGCGGAGGTTCCGCGAGTGGGTTTTATTTGAAAAAAAAGTGAGTAGAACTGTTTGTGTATCTATCATAACTCAGACTAGGTACTTTCGGCGGGGAGATTCATCAGCGTTCACACGATCATTTGCGATGGGCACCTTGGGCCCTGTTTAATGGATGACACCTCGCAAGATCCCGGGCGTGCGTACTCACCAGGCGTGCGATACAGAGGCGGCCGTGTCCGTGTTGGCCGCACCCCACCATCTACGACGAATACCGGTTTCCGTAAGGAAACGGAGACAATGCCTATTGGCACATCGCCTTCGTCCAAATACAAGGGGCGTATGGTCTGACATTATCCACCCGCTTTCCCCGCACGCCCCAAGCAATTGGGGACGACTCCTCATCTCGAATACGTCCTAGGCTTCGTCGGCGGTGCCGGCCTCAGTTTTGGTTCCGCATATCTGTATCGGCTCTACGACTTTATCCAGGCGGTGCCCCTTGGTGACTCCTCCTCGCCATTCTTGGTGGCCTGGGAGTTGGTCGTCCCTTCTTAGTTCGTGCACCGCAATTGGAGACGTCACCCCTGTCCATCAGCCTCTCCCGTGGCCCATGTTTGCCTCTTTGGCACAGCGCCCTTTACCCAGCGAACCTCCGGCGTCCGAGCCCCAGTCTTCGGCTTGGTTGACTCTCCCGACATCCTCGCGCCGCTCGCCGCTCACCTTGATCGCATCTACGGACTTGTACCAGCAATTCGTAAGGATACCGTTGCCCCGGTCTATGCGGTGTCGTCATCCATCCCGTCTAGTGGTTCTTCCCGCCGCAGTTGTTCTCCGGCCCTGTCCGCCTGCTCCCGCACATGTACAGGTGCGTAGACAAACTCTACCTCATCCCGAACCCAGGGAAGGCTAGTGCGGCACTGCCCAGGCCGAGTCTGTGCCACCTCCACACGAGTGCCGTCCAAACTTAGAGGTGGGATCGCAGATCCAGTGACCGCCTCAATAAGGGATGGATTACGGTTACACGGAGCGCCAAACATTATTGCGTCCTTCAAAATCGCCCCCCTTCGACTCTCCCCCCTTACGACCCCCACTATATTCCCCACCGCCCAGTCTTTCTGTCTCAGCATCCTTGCGAACGCTCGAGCCGACGACGCCGACATGGCCGACTACATCGAGCGAGACCAAAGACACCTTCGTTGGGCTGACGTCGAGACCACCGTCTACGACCGAACTCCGTCGCCCATCGACTCGCCCGTCGTCCCGCCGCGTATAATCGATAGCGCAGACTCCAGCCCAGAATTTGGAACCACTGGAGAGCTGCAGGTGCATCTGATGCCTCGGCGTTTCCCCTCGACGCTTTCTCGAGGCCCCGTGTTCAACGGCACGGACGGCGGATTCAGGTATGCCCTTCCCAGGCCGACTTACTGCGAATGGTCGCTCATCTAGCACCCGTTGGCAACACGTTAGCTATCAGGCGCTCGCACCCGCAGTCCAGACAGCGCAAACATCCCCTGTTACCGACACCGCCGGATACACTGTTAACGCTCCGGCCCTTCTTGGCAACGCCCACTACAGCCCTGCCCACGAGCCGAACAACGATCCCACCATTTTTGACAACAGTCTCGGCCTTGCGCTCGACGTTCGTCATGATCTGCCTGCATCCCGCGATGATGCGCTGGTGAGAACGCCAGTTGTCACAGGCAACGCCGCGCTCGGTACCTCCGGACTCCACCCCGTGTTCCAGGATTTCAAGGTCGAAGACTGGGACGTCAGACGAACGTCGTTCCACCTGATATCGAATCTTGATCCCTACCTCGACGACTATGTTTTCTCCGACCTGCGGAAGAGCTGCGTGCTCCGCTTCCTCCCGTATGCCGGCGTAACACAGGACGCCAGCGCCGGCGAGTTCGCGTGCTCGATCACAGTCACTGGCCATGTCCAGGACGACGTTCCTCTCCCGCTCAAGGTGCTGGACATCCTGATGAAGATCGAAGAGGTACTCCACCAGGGCCGCGGCGAGACCTACGTGCCCTCGTGGCACCCGATTCACGCCAAGGCGGTCGCCGCGCGGGACTACCGCCTCGGCTGCACCGCGCAGGGCGACGGACAGACCTGCCAGGACGAGGTGTCCTGGCAGCGCGTCGATGTGTGGCCTGGAGAGCGCGAACTCTTCTTCGAAGGGTTGCGCCCCGACGTTTGCGACGGCAGGCAGGTCTTTGTTGTGCAGTTTTCCATCCCCATCACCGAGTGATGTGAGTATGGCGTCGACACGATGGTGGGACATGCCGCTCATGTCTGGTCCCGCCACAGCCGCGGGTTCTACGCATCGTCGGAGAACACTCCGTGAGCGTGATGGCCACTTTTTCGTTAAGCACGCATCCGAAAACAGTGTCTGCTCCCCTTCCTGCTCTCTCGTCCGTCGTTTGCCTCCCGTTTTTATCCTTGTCTGGTGTCGTTTGCATCTGCTGTCTGCTGTCTCCGTCGTAACTCGACGTGTATCATCTATCGCGCCTGGTTGTAGTTTCGTACGTCCCTGCTCTCCTAATCTCTCGTGTGCGTAATGTAAATCCCTCTCCTGTATACACACCTTTCAGTGTGCCCGTCGTCTGCGCTAAATGAAATCGTCTCATACTAGTACTAAACCCGTCGACGATGCTGGACCACTAGTGAATTGTTCAGCCACCCAACAAGACTTTTTTTTGACATTGCGAATCAAAATGTCGCCAGAGTACGTCTACAAACACGATTTCAAGGTAAAGAGAAACACCAATATCGACATTAGACTTCGGACTCGGAGCCGTTCCCAGTCACTGGCAGCTGTAGATAGGGCACGGTAAATCAGGGTCCCTGCCCTAATTTACCGTGCTAATTTACCGGTCAAATTGACCGCCCGCCCAGAGGTCAGATTTACGGCCGTAAATCACCGTCATTTACGCATGGGGTAGTTTACGGTAAATGACGCGTAAAACAGAATGAGGTGGTAAATCACACGGTAAATATGCGACACGAGGACCTTCAGAAATCCACAGAGCTTACAAAGAGCTACCCTCCAAACTCAATGACAAAAGCGTGTTGGCCATATAAAACGCGTATGGTGTAGATATGTAGTATAGGCCATGTCTAGCGCCCGCGCGATTGGTAATATCGAGTTTCGACCGAGGCCTGTCTGCAATCATCTCACAGAGACACAGGGAGGCGCCACCTGCGATAAATCCGTGCACACTGGCCATTTAACTGAGGCCAGAAGCCTGCAGATTCATGGTACGAAGCCAAAGAATGACCCTCAGAACCTGATGGAGACCGCAGATGGCTGGACGGTTGGAGGTCAGATTAACCCTAATTTACATGCCCTTTTGGGGCCCTGTGAGATTTACACGTCATCTACGGTAAATTACATTGGTTAATTAACCTTCAGCTAATTAACCCGGCCTGCTTTCCCGTGCCCTAGCTGTAGAAGTCGGAAAGGCTAAGAGACGGGCGCTTCCTCCCTTCAATTACCGAACCGACCCGCGTTTGCCACTGTGTGGCCTAACCATCATATCACAATGAGCTGCATACTACAGACATTTAACTCATCTGATATTTGCTCTTTAATCACTAGTTCTCGATTCATACGACTCTGGCGACATCAACAAGCAGGCCCGTAGGGTCAAACCTGTGAGCTGCGCGTTCCGTCAGCCCCACGCTATTCGCCACCGACGTATCTTCGTACTAACTTTGCTTTTTGTAGAACATAACAGTGGGTCCATATGTTTAACATCGGCAAGAGATTCAATCCGGAGATCATCAGAAAGGCCGGGACGCAGCGGAGTAGTCTGAAACGGGAAGTAAGCCAGGCGGAGGCGATGACCCTCGAACTCTTTCCTTCTTCAAACCCGCCATCCCCACCCATAGTTTAAGCGTGCGCATCCCATATTTCTTCTTTGGAACACGGGTGTATGATTAAGGGAGGCGCACGTGCTATCACTGGACAAGAAAACCCTTTGTGGATGTCTGGTTCAGCCAATATTCCCGTCACCGTAGCCCTGCAACGTGGACCCATACGGACCCCCACGCTGTCTTGGAACCCCTTTCGATCAACAATCGCACCGGATCGATATCTGAGGTCGCGTTCGTACCGCAGCGCCGATCCCGGAGACCGGGCCCGTCGGCCATACATTGTCTCCCGCCAGCCTCACGTAGCCCGCTTATGGTGGCGGCACTCGGTCCGCGGAATCGTGTTTTATTCCTTTCCGGCGCCCCGTCGACATGGTGGGTCGCCACTACCGATACACTGTCACCCTGTCCTCCCGTGGGTCGCATAACCGTGACGTCAAGCACCACGTGTTGCCTCCTGCCCACGCACAGTCCGCCAGGACGACACTTCAACCTTACCTGCACGCCGCCCGGGGACGTTAGACACCAAGAATGAGCAAGTTCCTCGACAGAGCCAAACAACGTTTCAAGCAAGCTTTCGATTTGCCGAGAAGATCCTCAGACGCTAACGATGTGGTCGCCGCGGCATCTCAAATGTCAGCCGATGCTCCGGGAGCGTTTCCGAACGAACACGACCTTTACCGTTATCGCAAGCAACACGGAGTCAATCTGGGTGAGTTACAGAGTGATTGTAGGTGCGTTCGAGAAGCGTTGCTGAACAACGTTGCAGGGTCTTGGTTTGTACTAGAGCGGTGGATCGCGGACTCCCCATTTCGTAATACGGTGACCCCCGCACAAAGTGATCTAGACGTCGCAAAGGGGCCCGATGCTCAAGAGATACTGGAACACCACTGGGACTCTTGGATCACCGATGCCGATTGGAGGTGGCTCGCCGAGAGGGGCATAAATACCGTTCGCATTCCTGTGAGCTTGTCTCTCAGCATCCCAAGACGCGTCGGCACTGCACGTCTGCTCTCCACCATGCACATCGATTTTCAAGATGCCGTCCGCCCTGACGATCGTTTGTGGCTCGCACAAACTGCGAACTGACACCACCCGCAGATCGGTTACTACCATATCTGTGGGGCAGATCCTTCAGTGCTCGCCGGTACCGATTTCGTCGATCTCGATCATGTCTTTGCAGGAGCGTGGACGAGGATCGGCAACATCCTTGCAACTGCGTATCAATATGGGATTGGGGTGCTCTTCGGTACTTCGTCTTCGTTCCCCAGTAGACTGCGCAATGACTCATAGTCAAACCCCAGATCTGCATGCCGCGCCTGGGAAGCAAAACGCAGACGCGCACTCGGGAACTTGCTCGGAGCCGACGTTCTTCAAGAAGCACGAGAATATGGCGCGCACGATCTACATCCTGACTACACTTGTCGCCCACCTGACCTCATTCGCGCGATCACACGACCCGCCGCTCCCCAACCTCGTTGGCATCGAGCTGTTAAATGAGCCACAGCCGGGGTCCGAGAACGAGACTTTCAAGACCTGGTATCGTGAGGCGTTCAGTGTCATACGCGCGATCGACCCGAACTTGCCGTTATACATCAGCGACTCGTGGCAGACTGACGACTACGCCGGATTCATTAAGGCGTCGGGTACACCGTTCATCGCCCTCGACCACCATCTTTATCGCTGCTTCACTGAAGATGACATCGCCACACCCGCTGCGGAGCACGCGCGCCGGCTGCGCAACGGGGACGACAACACGCCTCAGATGTTTGCACGCGTGGCAGGCCAGCTGGAGAGTGCGGGCGGGGCGCTCGTAGTGGGAGAGTGGTCCGCTGCACTCAATCCCGGATCTCTGCATGGGGCCAGCGACGAGCGTCAAGAGAAGCGACACTTTGTTGAGGCGCAGCTGCAGTTGTACGAGCAGCACTGTGCGGGGTGGTTCTTCTGGACGTACAAGAAAGAACACCCCGGAGACACGGGCTGGTCCTTCCGAGAGGCGGTGGACGCGGGCGTCTTTCCCTCTGAATTTCGCCGACGGGTAGCCAGGTCGAGCTTGCACGATGAGGAAAGCGATGTGCGAAGGGACTTAGAGAGAGAAAAAGCACTTAGTATGGACGCGATTGTTGTTGTGTGCAACGTGCTGACCTACTGCATAGATGAGCACTCAGGATACTGGGCCCAATACCCGGGTGACTACGAACATTGGCGCTTTGCGGACGGCTTCACAAAGGGTTGGGACGATGCATACGCGTTCGCTTCCATGTCGCAGGGCACTTCTGGGGCATTCATCAACGAGATCGGTTTCAGAGGTCCATGGACGAAGCGCCGTACCCACGAGCATACCGTAGAGAAGGGGCACACCAGCGTTTGGGAATTCGGTGAGGCGCAGTCCTGTCAGGAGGGCGGTCAGATATCGGGACTGACGGGTATGACAGAACATGGCTTTGCCCAGGGATTGCGCGCAGGGACCGCGGACCTCTCCGCTATGGCGTGATGCGAATATACGCCAACGTTAGCCTCCGTCCGATAGGAGTATCATCCCATCCCGGGGGTTGCTCCACCCCCCAAGACTATTCAGACTGGTGCATCCTGAAAGGTCAAGTCCGCCTTTCTTTGACCCGCCGGCCATCCCAGTTGTAGTATCTAGTGTTTGATAGTACAAAATGCGAATTTGATATACCTTTAGTCACACGTCAAAGACTCTAAGGCGTCCTCAGTGACCACGAGCGTAGTTTGCTATCATGACTATGCAGACTCTTCTTGTGCAAGCGCTGTTTGGCGAGTTGTTATGAGTTTCGTACAACTTATTGACACCTTTACGCCTCTAAGTTACACCGAATATAACGCAATAATGATGCTTAGACTGCTTTACAGAAATAGGATTTGTTGCTTAGATGCCCGACATATGATACATGTACATACACCAACCAGAAAGAACGGCCGGGGAGGTCTGAGCCATGTATCCGAGGAAACGAGAACACAGCGAGCAGCGAAAAGAAACTAGGCTACAGATACAAATGCCGTAAATCAATGGTCTAAATCCACGTCCTTCACAATGTCCACGGCCACATACTCCTCGAGCGTCTCAACCAGGTAATCGTCGTGTATGAACGGCGCATTCAGGATGAGTCGCTCGAGGGGTAGTCGCAGCGCCGCGCGCTCCTTCACGACACCATACAGTAGGAAGTAGTCGACGTCGTCGACAAGCGTCAGCTTCCTGAGCCGCGGCCAGCTCAGCAGTCCGTCCTCGGCATGTTCCTTCCGGAAGAGCTCGAGGAACTTCGCCGTCGCCGAGTTGATCACCGTCAGGTGAGTGATCGTCGGAAGCGCGAGCATGAACCCCCGCGTGGGCGTGCACATGCTCGCGTTGAGCAGCGACAGCGCGTGGAGCGCCGGGTACCGTCCGCCGTCGCGCCCGGACGGGAGGGAGTCGACGAACTCGCGAAACTCGGTCTCGTCCAGGTTCGCGAGCGTGAGCTCCTCCAGCGCGGGCGTCGACAGCAACGACGACATCCGGCACACGTTGTCGCCAGAGAGTTCGAGGTAGCGTAGGGTGGGGATGGAGAGCACGGGGTATGTTCGGCCCGAATGTAGGTGGATGTACGTCCCGCGAAGGATGAGGGCGCGGATCCGGGGCGACGCGGCGAGCATATCCCGGAACTGGTCGTACTGGAGCCGTGTCCGGAGCCATAGCCAGCGGAGATCGATGGTGGTCAGGTTCACGAGCGGGGCCGAACCCCACGGTGTTGCGAGGGAGTCGAAGCGGATGGAGGATAGAGCTTCCGCACCCCCTTGGAGAATGTCGTGTAGGACGACCTCTTGGTTCCCAGACGATCCGCTTAAAGATAGTTGAAGGTGTCGTAGCTCGGGCGCCCGTGCGTCCGCAAGCCGTCGGCCGATCGTGTAGACGGTCGCAGGGTCGGAAGTCATGTGCGCGAAACGTCGCCATCGATGTACGTGGGGCATGAGTATAGTCATTAGACTGTCCACCATAGGAGCAGTGAGCAGGCCCGCCGACCGACAGTCGATCGTGATGTCTATGGGTTGTCCGCATGACCGTTGCAGGCATAGAGGAACCCAGCCGTAAGGTCGGGGATGCCTGATCACGATGTTCGTCCATAAATCGGGCGTGTTTACAGCGATCTCACGCCATTGTCGGGAGACAGAGGCCACAACAAGAGGGAAGGGCCTTGGGGTAGACGACTCGGTAATGGGGCCGTCGTGGGGCATGCGACCGCCTGCTTTGAAGATGAGCACTAGAACCTCGGGTGGTAATCGAAATACGGGAAGGAGGAATGTTGAGAGTGCATCTATCTTAGCTCGGATGCACGACAGCGACGCCTCGTTCGTGTGTACCTCATTCATGAGCGCATTGACCGCAGGGCTGAAATGGGGACTGTCCGCGTCGGACGAGGGTTCGAGTACGACCCTCCAACCGTCGGGGGCACTGTGGAAGGCGTTCCAGCCATGCGACGCTTGTATACGCTTGATTTCGCGCTAGGCAAGGAGGGGGAAATGTTACATATGACTTCAGAATGGCAGCAATGCACTTGCCTGGTAGGTGGGGTCTGCGGTTATCTGCTTTATGAGCAGGAGGCGGTGAACTTGATGCTCGGCGGCTTGTCTATTCAGCTCGGCGATGATATCGCGGATGGTGGTAAGCCCCATGCGTATCGTAGCTTCGGGCAGACGTGTGCCTGTATGCGCGGTTAATTCATAGTCCCACAGCACCAGTCGGATAGGAGACGCACCTTAGGGGGTATACAAGGACGTAAGGCCGGAGGACGTCGTTCCCAGTCCACGCAAAGGCCGTCGGGTGTCGGTGTGAGCAGAGAGCAGCGCTCAGCGTCGAGCGATGGGAGCCGGGAAGACATGGCCCAGCCTGGACCACGGGTAGCCCAAGTCGGTCTAGACGGCGACCAAGCTTAGAAAGGCGGTTGCGGGATTCCTGCGTGGGCGTTTGCGGGGTCTGCGCGGAGATAGCCATCAGCCAAGGCGCTCGTCGGTCTCGCCTCTTTCTTGCCCACCATGTCGTCTCTCGAGTGCTTGCTGCTCCCCGCGTCGTGCTCCTGGCTTTCTACGGCAGCTTCATGTGCTTAACTTGACTATATGCGCGCATATAGATGCCGAACGCCCTGCATCACACGGCCTTAGACTCGCCGCGAGCTCGTTTGCTCCTCTGCCTTCGTATTCTGCTTGTATCTTCTGGCTTAGTCTGGCGCGTGGAACAAGCGCAGGAGAGTAAACAGAAGGGGAAAGGAATGTATTAGGGGATGGTGAATGGTGTAACTGTTCAAATGACATGAAAAGCTGGCTGCGAGTGATCGTACCAGACAAGGGTGGAAGTAAGTACACCAACCTGTTTCCAATTTTTGCAGATGGCGCATTGTTGTATGTACGTACGTATCAATACCGACAGACTACTATGAATTTGGTGGCCGCAGATAATACTTTAAACGAATCCGCGTGCCAGGAAAATTGCGCTCGCACTTAGGCCCTGTGTAACACCGCAGACGACGTCGTGCACTCAATAAATACCCTCGGCGTGATGCTGCATGTTGAAGAAGAAGAGCATGTAGTCCTTGGTTCCGGTGCGTTTGTACCCCTTCATGCGATAACCTCATGCCAATTCCTTCGTATGTGTTTCAGCTCCCCTACCTCCGTTTTTTCAGCCACGCGCAAAGGCAAATCCCAAAAAGCGAAGATCATCCCATCATGTGGAGTACGGCGTGCCGCTTGAATCTATGCCTGTGTATGCTCGAGGCTCTCTTGCCGTCAAAATCCAGGTTCTCAGAGTTGAGCTGCGCCCGATGGCAAGTGTTCTAGCGGGGAGCCAGCCATGATCACAGGATTTGATGTTCCTTGGTAGGGGACGGAAGGTTGATGTTTGAAGGTCACGCTCCCACCTCTCCTGCTACTATACAAATGGGAAGAACGCAAATTAGGTTCAGGTAAGGAGAGATTCTGAAGTTCTTCGTTCAAGGCACTGAAGACATACCGCTTCTACCGTCAGAAATGACTACACAGACCTGACAAATAGCTCCTGTCCGCCAAAGACCGTCCAAGAAGCCGTGTAGGACGGAATCCGGACGTCCAGACGATCTGACATGTGGTTAGACCACAAAGCTTCGTCACATCCGTCCCGGGCCGCTTCTTGGAAGATGGGAGGCAGACCTAGTAGGGGCAGCCCGGTACTGCGTGCGGACTAGCCTGCCCTCGCACGGCCGATGTCAATG
This sequence comes from Trametes hirsuta, assembly GCA_001302255.2. Classification (NCBI taxonomy): domain Eukaryota; kingdom Fungi; phylum Basidiomycota; class Agaricomycetes; order Polyporales; family Polyporaceae; genus Trametes; species Trametes hirsuta. The sequence continues at coordinate 2,653,154 of CP019379.1, forward strand.
AGGTCAGTGATGGGAAAAGGACCCGCCGAGTCTCTCGCATTGCTAACCCTCAGGGAAAGGCGTACCTGCAGAACAGCACAAAGTCTCCGTCGCTGTGAGAAGCTTCATCCCACCGGGCACTAGACGGGGGACGTAGGTCGTAATGGCCGGCGAGGGTGGCCTCAGACCAGACTCGAGCTTACGGCCTCTGTAGTGACGCCGACTCGTGGCCGGTATTTTCAGCCAAGCACGTTGGTTCCTCGGGCGTGCTCAAGCTTCTCCAGATAGCGGCAAGCGGGAATGATAGAGCCCGCGCGGAGAAGCGCCTCCCCGCACCCTATGCCCATCCGTCAGCGACAGCGAGGCAGGTGCAGAAGAGCGCGTCGAGGACTCATACTATCGCGACCAGCAGACAAACGCGATGTCTCGCCGCTGCTGCGCCTCGGCCTCGAACGCACGTTCATGCGGTGCGTGCTGAACGGTCCCTGTCCGCGGTCATACGGATATCTGACGTGGATGGATCGTGGCCCTGCTTGAGACAGCCTATACGCTTCAGGCTATGGAACGAGACGAAAAGACTTTGCTGACCAACTGTGGCCAAATGGACAAACTCCGCTGCCTCTCCCCATACTCCGAAGGCCTGATCAATTCATTCGATCCCCAGCCTCTTCGACTTCTGGCGTTCTTATGAGGCACGCATCCCCCGCTAGTCGAGATTGTGGCTGATCGTCTCGTCTATACTCGGACGGGCTGCAGCGTGTAAGAACCCAATCTCGCGCGTGCGGACTGTTGTCGTTCTCTGGTCCGTTCTCTAGGTGCGTCTCGTCGCGTCGTCCCTACTACGACGTTATCGCGCAGACGCCCACGGAGGCTTCTGTCGAGTATGATGCTGAGAAAGCTGCCCTCTTCCCGCCCTATGTCGGACTTTGTGACACCTTGTCACTCCGGAGGCTGTCGTAATCATTGAGTCTCGCACAGCTCGCGGAGCACTGTCCTTGCGGCGTGGCTCCTTGTTCAGCGACCTCAGAGCTTCTACCCATGCCATAGCGCACGATCGCAGGTGCCCCGAGGAGTCCGGCGCTGGCCAGAAACTGCGGTATGCCATCTGGAGCAGGGTGTGTAAGGTTCGTACCACCCTATCCGACATCGGTCTCACTTTTTCGGGGCTTCTAGGAGAGTGCATGCCAGCGGAATCCGCCTCGAGTGAAGTCATTTCCGCACACGGGGCGCACGGGGCGCTTTCCCCGCCCCCTGCTGCCCGCCGCTGCAAAGCGGGCCCGTGGTCTAGATCCCGTACTACGTGTGTCGTCGCGTACGCCGCCTCGCTCCCGGGGTGCGTTCTTGACACATGCACCACCGATTCGCCCGCCCCAGGACAGCAGGCCCGCTTCTCATCTGGACCCAGTTACGGCTCGTGTGAGCGCGCTTCTGCAAATGTCTATCCTGCTGTGACGTGAACGCTATCGGCTGCAGGAGCTTTCCGTGGCTGCAGGGCGCATGCGATTCGGTGTCCCTCCAGGGCTCGCTGGCTTTTTCCGACAGCGCGTCACTGTGATGCATGGACAGAATATGTGCAGCTCCGGTGAGGATCTCAGCCATCTCGCGTATGCACGGTATCTGAATCTGCATCTCGTTCTCCTCATGCCCGATTCGAGGGTTCGTACTCCGTGGCCTGGACCAATCCGCCTCTCCGTTATGGCATCTCCACCGCAGCCGACTGGGCCCCGATCCCCTCCCGGGGAAGCTCGTACGTCCGATGCTGTCGTGTCGCGCTCAAGGCGGCGCTAGGCGCCCCCCCCCGCGTCAGCAGCTGGGAGCCGACCGTGGCCGCGGCGGCGACAGTACATCGTTCCCGAGAATGCACAGCGCGGATCGTTCTTGCCCTTTCCCCAGCCCTTCGTTCGCCAACTCTGCCGCAGACTGCGCCCCTTATCGGTGCGCGCGGACGCCGTGCAGCCTGAGCTCATGTTGAGCTGGATGGCCGCGTCTGTGAGCTCTGGGACTGGCAAGGTCCGAATCTAGTGCGGTCTGCAGACGACCTCATATAATTTCAGCCTCCGGGCGGCATGCGTCCAGCGCCGCCGCTTGCGTCGGCAAACGACGCAATGGGCAAACGCGCTTGTTGCGCCTGCCCTAAAAAGGCGAACATGCGGCCTGCACGCGGCAGTGCGGGCGTTCTAGAAGAGAGGGGGCAGTATCGAGATCGAGTGGGTGAGTGCCTTTTACCTCAGGAATATGTGTGAAAATTAGTTTCGGGGGACGCTGATTGGCCGGGGGGCGTGGACGCGGGGAGGAATCGTTGATTCCCACTCTCGAATTACGGACTTTGCGTCGTGCGGGGGCGTGGCTGAGCGGGCTGCGCGGCAATTATACATACTCGTCTCGCGTCTGATACGCTGCTGGCATCGAACACTGATCTGTACGGCGCGCACGATCTTGCATAATTGGGGCGGTTCCTCTGATCATCTCTCGCGGAAGACCGCCAGTCTAGATCCCGGTTGTTACAACTCCTGTTTGTTCCTCCTCAGCCACCGTGCGGGGTCCACAGCCAGCCTCTATAAAGCCCGCAGGCACGGCCCCGCATCCATCTGCCGTCTCCTCAGCATCAGGTGCTGGGTCGTACGCTGCTTTCCCCGTCCCGTCTGCCCATCCCGCAGCCCTTGTCTTGCCAACGCGCGTCCTTCTCCCTTGTCTATATTTGAGTGTCCGCCTCGCTTCCTATCCTTTCTGTGCCACCTCACTTCCCCTCCAAGCACCCAAGCACCCTCCAAGCCCAGCAAGCATGCCTTCCTACTTCCGTAGTCTCTTCGGTGGCGGCTCGTCCTCCAAGTCCCAGTCTCGAGCAAACACCGCACCAGCACCGATATACGCCACCCCCAGCGCTGCCGGCTCTCGGGCAGGACTCGCGACACCACAAATGCAGCGCAGCTACAGCCACACGGCTCGCTCGACGACACCTTCACCTCTGCGGTTCACCACCGGCACGGATACGCGGACCGTCTACGGCTATGGCAGAAGGCCAGCTGCCGCACAACCCGCTCCTGAGCCGCGTCCGCACGCTGCACGTCGTGCAAGCTACAAGACGCCAGATACTCGTATGTGTTCCTCGTCACCTCGGACTTCTAGAGCGCGTGTTAACAGGTGCTGTGATGTCACAGCTCGTGCGGGATTGTTCACGCCGTCTGTACAGTACGCTACCCCTGCGAGTTCGCGTTCCAACTCCAGCTCGTCTCTGTACCCTCCGGGCGTCCCGAGGTCATCGAGCTCCGATGCCGGCCACTATGGCCATCCGCGCCCGCCTCTCCGCCAAAACCACACTTGGCATCCCACGGGCACCGCGGGGAGCAGTTCGTCCTGTAAGTTCCGTTTGCCGCGTACATAAATATAGCGTGTCTGACGTCGTATGTCCGCGCAGACGGCTCGCACGGCCGTTCGTCCTCGCAGTCCTCGCTTTACCAGCAGACACGGAGCACAACGCTGCACATGCACCCGCTCCTTGCGTACACGCGCCTGCATCGCGCTCCGATCATGTACGACGTGAGCTTCACGCCCTCCGCGCGCACCGTGCTCGACCGGGCGACGCGCTCGGCAATCCCCTCGCACACATTGGCCGAGCCCGCGACCGACCCACCGACCCCCGCCGGGGCGCGCCTCATCCTGTCATCGCACAAGTTCCCCTGGCCAGTCATCGTCGTGGCGTCCCACCACGGTACCCCTGCAGCAGCATCCGCCGGCTCCACTAGCTCCCGCCGCCCGCGCTTCACTGTCGGTGCCCCGTCCTCTCGCCGGCCGAGCACGAGTGGGAGCGACAGCGGACACAGCAGCTCAATCACAAATCTCGACGTCCTCTACGCGGTGCACACGACGCTCATGGTGCCCATCACCCCCGAGGAATGGGAAGCCCTCGGGCACGGCAGCCGCGCGCAGCAGAAGGTGACGCGCGCGTACGAGCGCCGCTGCACTCGCATAGGTGGCGGCTGGGAGGGCGGTGTGCGCCGCATCGACTGGCTGGGCGAAAAGACGTGGCTCGTCGGCGTCGAGGTCGACAAGGCCGCCGGTCACGGCGGTGCGGGGAAGCTCGTCTTCGGCAAGGCGTGAGCTAGCCGCTGGACGCTGGGCGCCCCGCCTTCGAGGCGGACCGTCTGCTCCCGGGCCTTTCCCCATCCCGCCCCCACCTCACCCCCGAAACACACGCGCAGGCACAGGCCCGTGCGTGGAGCCCTTCCGCAGGCACGCCGGCGGAAGCGGCGATGATGATGATATACGGACGTTTCTGAACTTTCTTGCTGGGCTTTGGTAGGTGTGTCTTGTTGTGTGCTTGCGAGTCCGCCTTGTGCGGTTCCTCCCCAGGGACCAGGGCGCCGGTTTGAGACCGGCGGTATTCCCTCTTCCCATCCCTCCCCCCTCCCCTCAGCCTGCACTGCTTTCTTGCTGTCGACTCGTCGCTTTCCTCCTCTTCATTCATGGCCGTGTCTGATGACGACCGCTACGACGCGATGATCTTTATGACTCATTTGTACATTATATCACTCATCCTCAACTCCGCATCTTGTTACGAGTGGACGGTCTAGCGTACACAGTAGCTATTGCTCAGTATTGCGCCCACCTCGCATTGTGTTAATAGTCTTTATGTTCACCATACCACCACGCAGCGCCGTGCATTCGATACCACCACACCACATCTTATGCATCATGTTACCCATGACGTCTAGTGTTCGTATCCTGAAACGCACGGCGCCGTACAGCGTGGTAAGGATCCTTGAGCTTTTTCGAATGCACAATCAGGTGATGACGCCTCCCTCCGACGCCAGGGCGGCGCAAGTATAGCAGCGCAGTGATGCACGTTTTTCAGGGTCCGGAATACTGATACAATTCGAGGGTGCGATGTAAGTATTACACAGCGAGTCCGCCAGAAGCAAGGACGACCACAAATGGTTAACAAGAGACGACATAGTGTTGTGGCAATAACCGGATACGGGGCGAGGAACATCGTTCGAAGAGCGCACCATTTCCACGTCCACGGGACCAGAAACAAGGACCAGCCCCGCCCTGCGTGGCCCACACGACATTCGAGGGGACGTTTCTCCCGGAAACCTCCATGCGCCCGCCCATCCTAGGATCCTGCACCCACAAGCGGACATAAGCGCGCTACCACCGAGGCGCTCGCTCCCGTCGCGTGCACGGGCCACCCCCGCCCTGGACCAGGGCGCGACCGTACGCGGGCGCACATGCGGCGGCGGCACGCGCAGCACCCCTTCACTCGCTGCAGGTCACACCAAGCGAGGGGAAGTCGTACGTGCCCGGAATGGCGGTCTGGCACCCCGCACGGTCCTGGTGAGAGTTGCAGTTGACCTGATCGTCCCGCGAGCTGCAACAGCGGAGGCAGAAGCGGTTCGCGGCAGGCTCGACGCTGCATGGTGATGGTATGGCACGTCCGTCATTGGTCGTTGATCGGCGGTAGAAGGGCGCGGAGGCGTGAGGCATTGTACCGGATGTGGGGGCGTCGGGGAGGATGCCATTGTTATTGGTTAGCGAGCGTATCGAGCCGGAGGGCCGACGAATCGAAATCGCGAAAGACACGTGTTGGGGACCCTGCGTTCGAGCCGCACACGAAAAAGCTGTGTAGCATCGTACGGAGGGATTACGAGACAGGCCGCCGGGATGGCGTCCAGCAATGTGGAAAGAAGGGGGAAATGGGCGAGGCCCTGAAGACGCGTGAAATGCAGACGTACAGTTCGATAAAGCTCGCACCGTAGCCACCGAAAGAGCATTGTGCGCCGTTTGGGAAGCGAACATCAAACTGGCCTCCTGTGTCCGAGGGGTCCAGCGAAGACTTGCTCACATCCAGACAGCCGGTCACCTGTCCGTCGCAAAAGGTCAGTTTACTTCATAACACATCGTGCCACACCTTGTAGTGCAGATGGCACGCCGCTCCAGTGGGAACTCGGGGCGGGCTCCGTCTGCGGTGATGCAGTAGTCGAGAGGCATAAGCGGGCGATGCTTTCTAGGCCCTGCACGAAGCGACGTGTGCGTGAGGCCCGTCAAATGCTCCAACACCCCAACTCCTGCCCGAACCAAGCACTCGAACACGGTGCACCATACACAGGCCGCCATTCCCGACGAAGCGAGGGCTTCACCCGCTTGGATTCAGGACCGGGGTCCGTAACTTCTACCAGCCCACGGAGCCACGGAGTCGTCGTACGTTTGCGCAGAGAGTCTAGAGCTGCGTCGCCGGAGCAACCGCGCAGGCGGGTGCAGGAAAAAGGGTGCGCGGACATGTCCCGGAGACGTGGAGCACCGATCCTGAGTAGTAGCTTTCGTCGCCAATACTGATCTCCCCAGGCACATGTAGGATCTATCATGCCTTACCATCCGGCATCTAGGCCCTGCGTCAGAGGCAGCGCAGGGGCAGATGGGCCACTACAGCGCGCATCGAGCTCAGGAAGCCGGGTACGCCACGCCACGTACGGGATCCGTGATGATACCAGTAGCGACAATCCCTTTCAAAGCCACTCCGCGAGCGTTCGGGGACGCGAAGTCGGCGCTAGCCAGCTCGTAGTCTAGAACTGGAGCTTATTCTGCGCTACAGCGCAGCCAATCCAAGGGACTGGTATAGCGGGAGCACGACTTACGGAATGCATATATGCGCACGTAAGTCGCGCCCCCAACATCTAAGCGAGCAGCCCACTAATAAGGTACGCGCCCGCCATAAACGGGGATTAATAGATAGACCTAAGCTTCGTAGGTCGACTTCAGGGCCCATGAGCTTCGTTAACGAGGTCTCAGACAGCCCGCAAGCTTCCGTAGGAGGCTGCTCTATGATTCCGTACACGTTGAAACGCGTCTATTAGGGAGATTCGTACCTGGATGTACGATCCATCGTCGGCGGTGGTGACCGCAGAGCCCGTTATGAAGCCTTCAGCGACGCGCCTTGAACAGGCGGGATCCGTGCTGTCTGGCATGCAGTACGCTACACCGTCTGACTCGGCATCCGAGATGAGTTCTGCGCGCGTTCGACGCGTCGGTAATGAGTTTGTGTGTGCATATAACCACCACCAGAAGGGTCGACGCACCGCCGGCCCTGTCGGGCAGGAGCAGCGCGAAGTCGTGCTCATCGATGATGTGCACTGTCGTCGACGCTGAGGATGCCCCTGTTGGCTCTGGGGTAGGCCGTACATCCGCTGGCGTAGTTTGCGTCTGGCGTTTGTAGCGACGAAAATCGTGAGCGGGAGGTGGGCTATACGAAGAGGCCTTGCTTGGGCGAGACGGAGGCACACCAGGAACCGACTCCGAGCCCGCTAAAGAAAAAATATGTCCCAGATCAGACAGCCCTGGTATGTCATTGTATGCGTGTAATAGCGAAGCTTCAGAAAGTGTACTGCGCCCTAGACCAAGCAAGAGCCAAGGCATCAGAATAGCCAGCTTCATTGTCGTAGATCGAGGTAAAACGACCAAGCCGAGATAATGAGTGTCTTGAAAAACTAGCGAGCTAAGCTTAGAGGACAGTATCGGCAGTTGTCGAAAGAAAGGATAGAGTGCTTAGTATTGCGGAGGAGGAAATTTCGAAAAGGAGGGCTAGAAGGAAAGGCTGCTCGAGTGAGCGCCCGAAATGCTTCAACGTTGACCGCCGTGCGTTGATTGGTTGACGTTGTTTGCACCACTTTATTGGTTGACTACAAGTACATTTTCTACGAGATGAAACACGGTCAGGATCGTGTAGCGTCGGAGGCTCAGAGCGAGGGGACAATTGAGAACCGGAGGGTGCGTGAGGTGACGGCAACTTCAAGACGAGAGAGGAGAGGACGAAGACAGCGCTGAGCGGAGGGAAGAGAGTGGTGGTAGGCGGCCAGTAATACTAGATAATTGGAGGCAAGAACGTATTGATGGATAAGTTAAGGAATCTACGGAGTGAGGGTAATACTACAACTACTGATACACTGCACCGATTTGATTAAGAAACGCACATCCTGCGGGCAAGAAGATTGTACAGTGCAAGAGAACATGTGCCCTGCCGCCAGGACAGACTTGCTTTTTTAAGTCCGAGACGTTGAGCCCGAAGCAGACGTCTTGAATTTAGGTGGATAATCGACCGTCGTCGGCGCAGAGAGCACCGGAGGCGGCCAGAAACATTCGCTTACGCGTTGTGGAGGTGGAGGTCACAATAAGCGACACCATGGTCGAGCGAGCGCAGGGTAAGACCTGCGAAAATGACCTTAGTCCCAAGGAGAGAACCGGCGCTCGCGCCGGGGGCGCGGGGGTTGTTGGCAGGCATAGCTAGAGCCCGGACGAGCTGGTTCATCAGATCTGCGACAGTGGGCACGCCGCGCGCGGCGACTTCAAAAGCAAATACACCGCCGATAGAGATGACCATGCGGTTGACTGGATGGTTGATTGCGGGCGCAGTTGCGCTGTGAGGATTCATCATCACACCTCTTCTCACATCGAACGAAAGGTGTTGCGCTTGAGCATCGAGCGCGGCGTTGAAGGTCAATTGCACATGTCCGTGCGAGGCCTTCTCTGGGCTATCCGGAGGAGTCATCAGACCGTCTGCTCAGAAGGGGCTCGTCTCAGCGTCTGGCGGGTCTAATTTGCGTCCGGGTCACACAATAAATTGGTCACGCCGACGTACAAGATACATTATGTCTCGCGCCATTTTGTGGCGGCGCAAACGGCGCATATGGACCGGCGTTTCCGGGGGTGTATGGTACGTACGGCGTGTTCGGCGTACGCGGGGTCGGTGGGACGGCCTCGTAGTTGATGGTCCTCGGCGCGTGAGACGGCGTTGACGGCGCGTTGGAAATACCAGACGAGTAGCTACCTCCGGAGCTCGGCGTGCGGGTGTACATACTGATGTTTGTGGCTGGTCACTGACTGGTGGAGACGGTGCTAGAACGGAGAGAGGGTCGGCGTCGGCGGAGGAATCGGTTGCAGTTGCGGTTCAATCGGTGGGAGGGCGGGGAGGCGGGCGGCGTCCGGTCTGGGGGCATGTCGGTCGGCTGAAACGGGCTTAAATGAGTCGACTGTGCGCGGTCACGCCCCGCCCCCCGCCCGCCCGTACCGACGCGTCGGGCGGCGGGAGGTCGAGTCATGCGGGCCAGGTCGTGCGGGTCCGTGATGGAAGCGGCCTTATCACAGGGAAGCGCCCGTCAAAGACGCCAGCGTCAAGCCGCCCCTTGCCTAATCAGGGTCATCCGTGCGCACGGCGCGCCGCTGTTGTCCTATATTGGAAGTGTACGGCATCCCGATGTTTCCCAGTATGGTAGGAGCCCGCCCTATGCCCTGCCCCCGTGGTCATCTCCGCTCAAAGTCGGCGACATTTCTGACCACAATGCATCAGAGAATACAAAGAGTACCGCACCTTTGTCGTCGGCCTTCCCGCATAGGGCTGGCGGCCCCCGCCTCCGATCAACAGCTGTCTCCCCGAATGTCCCGCCCCCCGCCGTCCGTCACACCGACATGCGGCTGCGCAGCTTCGGTGGATGCTTCTGGCCTCCCGAAGTGTCGGCGGCGTCCCGCCGGTGTACGGCGAGGGCGTTTCGACGGCGGGAGTGGCCGCCCAGTCCACCACTGTTGGTGTTCAGGGTCGCCAAGGTTCGTACAGCGATAGCGAAGTCCTCAGTAGGGTGCAACACGAAGCGAGCAGTTATGAGGAGCGTATGCAGTAGGCACCAAGGCGAGCACAGTTTATGGTACATGTAAACCTAGGGTGTGCAAGATGATGGGGACGCGTTAACCATCGAGATGTGCCAAGTTCAACCGTATTTTACAAACAGGTCGCGGTCGCGTCTCGTTAGCGCTGGGAGGTACTGCTAGACGCTCATAGACATCGCATCCCCTCTCGCGGATATCTCTCATAATTGCCACCGATCGCCCTACTGTGGTTCAACTGGTTGCACATTCTAGCCTGGGTATATGCGCGACATTTTGCTCCTATAAACAACGACGGACACTCATCGTACCGCTGCCGAATGTCTTGGGGCTGCACATGTTACGAAAACTGCAAACAACTCCAGCATCACGCTCCTTACATGTCTCTTCTCCTGTCGCAATCGCCACGTCGATACTCCAGAAAAGACCTCAGAAATCCTCGCAGAGTCGTCCAAGAATCGACAAGCAGACGCGGAATGATGTCCAGAGAGATGGGATCCAGCACATACCTGCTGGTACGCTGCACTGTATCTCGCAACAATTCACTGACACTAAACGCAAGATACTAGGCCCGGCACGCAACGAGCTTGGAGTGCAACTGCTTTCTAGAGAGCTTCACGGCCAGATATTTCGCAATGTCGCATTCCCCCCACCACCAAAGGCGTTCGTCCAAATCGCCCAGGACCATCTCAAAAAGCACGGACTCGACCCCAGTCAGGGGTCAGTGCTTCCCGATATCGGTTTCACGCTCCCCCCACTGCAGGGTCGCACCCTTGACGAGCACTTCTATCGCATCGGCACCACCGCAGCACAGCCGTGGCTCACCCTCTCACAAGACCTGGCCGCGGCGCAATTGCCCCCCAAACCCGACCATTGGCACATCCAATCTGGATGGACACGCTACACCCTCCTACCGGATGGCACAAGCCGCGCGGAGCCAGTCGAATACCCCCACTTCGAGGGAAAGGCTGAGGATATGCTGGTGTTTGACGTCGAGACGATGCCGGCGTACAGTCCCTTTGCGGTTATGGCCTGCGCAGCGTCCCGAAACGCCTGGTATTCATGGATCTCCCCCTGGCTGCTTGGCGAGACCACCGAAACACAACATCTCATTCCTATCGGCGACCCCACGGTCCCGCGGGTGGTCGTCGGACATAACGTTTCGTACGACCGTATACGCGTGCGGGAGGAATACAGTATCTCGGCGACGCAGACGCGCTTCATCGACACGATGGCGCTGCACATCGCGGTGAAGGGCATCTCATCGCATCAGCGCCCAGCGTGGATGAAGTACCGCAAGTCGAAGGAGAAGGCGGAAGAGCAGCGCGACGGTGCGGTCGAGACCATATATGAACTCATGCACGAGACGGAGCAGCGGCTGCAGCGAGAAACCGACCCTGCGCGGCGCGCAGACCTCCAGCGCGTCATGCGTGAGATGGAGGAGAGCCTTCCGACGCTCCAGGCAGCCAACGACGACTTCTCGCCCGAAGAGGAGGTCGTTGAGAAGCGCTGGGAGGACCTCACTTCTGCGAACTCGCTCGCGGATGTCGCCCAACTCCATTGCGATATCACTGTGGATAAGGAGGTTCGTAACGACTTCATGACTGCGACTCCGGAGGTCATCCGGGATGGCATCCAGACGTACTTGGATTACTGTTCATCCGATGTTGCCGTGACGCATGCGGTGTTTGCCAAAACGCTGCCCGCATTCTTGACCGCCTGTCCAAGCCCTGTCTCCTTCGCTGGGGTGCTTACTATGGGTTCGAGCCTACTCCCGGTGAACGAGGAGTGGGAGAAGTACATCGAGAACGCGGAGCGGACCTACAAGGAACTTGAGGAGAAAGTCAAGACTCGACTTATCGACCTCGCCCATGAGGCGAAGGACATGATGCAGAGCGGCAAATGGCAGGATGATCCTTGGCTCAGTCAGTTAGACTGGACGCCGAAGGTCGCGGGCAAGTCGAGAGGTATTGTCGCCCCGGAGGTTAGTCTTCTACTGTTACCGTAGCATATACACGCTTACCTGCGTGCTAGGTACCACTCACTACAGTTCTGGCTGACGAGCCTGTCGTCACAGAACCTGTCTTCCCAGCACCCACTGCGGGAGAGCGCCCCGTGCCTGTATGGTACCGGGATGTCGTTGTAGATCCCTTCAACGTCTCTGTCGTGAACAGGATCCTACCACTGCTTCTCCAGCTCACCTATGATGGTCATCCTCTTCAGTATTCCCCCACGTTTGGATGGCACTACCTCGTCGGCGAGGAAGTCGAGACACTGCCGACGTCCGGCGGCAAGAAAGTGATCTCCGTCCTCAGTTCCACTCATGGGGTACCCGGGTTCAAGATTAAGCGTCTATCTGCGACCGACGTTGAACTCGCCGCGATGATATCCAGAGGTCAACATACTGAAGCGGCTGCCCGCAAAGTCTTGGCCCTTGCCGAGCGCGTTCTAGGGTCTCCAGTTGAGGAGACGAATCCGAACCCATCGTTGAGGCAGCTGGAGTGGAAGATCCCCAAATCCGCATCCCGCCCAGCTTCTCCGAAGCGTAAAGTGAAGGTTGTTACACCGAAGCCGGCTCCCGTGCACTGGCCCAAATGGTACTGGGATCTCGCGAAGCCGAAAAAGGACAGCCCTCCAGGTTCCCTCGATTTGACTGTACGCAACCGTATCGCACCCCTTCTACTACGTCTATCATGGCAGGGATGGCCTCTCTTCCACTCGCGCGAGCACGGATGGACGTTCCGTGTACCCAACGATGCGGACTTCCAGACCCGCGCTACCGCCTTGACGTTCAACGACGCGGCGGACGCAGTTCTACACAGCATGGTAGAGTCGTTCACGTTCTACAAGGTACCGCACAAGGACGGGGAGAAGGCGAACGTTGGGAGCCCCTTGGGCAAGACGTTCATGAAGTACGCGCAGGACGGCACGCTCGCGAGCCCGTTCGAGGAGGCGAAGGGTGCGCTCGACATGAACGCGCAGTGCAGCTACTGGATTTCCGCGCGCGACCGGGTCCGACAGCAGACTGTCGTATGGCAGGATGCGGAGAACGACCTCGGCATGGCGCGCCCCGCAGACGCAGGCAAGAAGTGGGGCGTCATCCTGCCGCAGATCATCACAATGGGCACGGTAACACGGCGGGCGATCGAGAAGACGTGGCTGACGGCGAGCAACGCGAAGAAGAACCGGGTCGGGTCCGAGCTGAAGGCGATGGTGCGCGCGCCCCCAGGGTACGCGCTCGTTGGCGCGGACGTGGACTCGGAAGAGCTTTGGATCTCGAGTGTGATGGGCGACGCGCAGCTTGGGTTGCACGGCGCGACGGCGATCGGGTGGATGACGCTCGAGGGCACCAAGGCGGCGGGCACGGACCTACACTCGAAGACGGCGAGCATCCTCGGTATCACGCGCGATCAGGCGAAGGTGTTCAACTACTCGCGCATCTACGGCGCAGGCATGCGTCATGCAGTACTGCTCCTGCTGCAGTCTAATGCGGGCATGCTGCCGGAACAAGCGCAGAAGCTTGCGGAGAACTTGTATGCGTCGACGAAGGGAAAGAGCACGTACGGCAAACACCTATTCGGACGCAAGTTCTGGTATGGGGGTACGGAGAGTTTCGTGTTCAACAAGCTCGAGGAGATTGCACTCTCCGACCGACCCCAGACGCCCGCTCTTGGATGCGGCATCACGTACGCTCTCTCGAAGGAGTACCTCCCCGAGAAGTTCGGGTCGGACTACATGCCGTCGCGGATCAATTGGGTCGTCCAGTCTTCGGGTGTTGACTACCTGCACCTACTTATCGTGTCCATGGAGCACTTGATCACCAAGTACGACATCCGCGCACGCTACCTCATTTCCGTCCACGACGAACTTCGCTACCTGGTTCACGAAGAGGATCGGTACCGCGCTGCACTCGCCCTACAAATCGCAAACCTGTGGACACGCAGTTTCTTCGCGCTTCGACTTGGTCTAGGTGACCTCCCCCAGGGCGTCGCGTTCTTCTCTGCTGTCGACGTGGACCATGTGCTCCGCAAAGAAGTCGACATGCCCTGTGTGACGCCGTCGCAGCCGCACCCGATACCGCCTGGGGAGAGCCTGAACATCGAACAAGTCCTCGCAAAGACGGACGGAGGCTCGCTCTGGCGCGGCGGTGCACCCATGGTGGCAGAAGATGACGCTCTCGATTGTGGGAGCAGTTTGTTTGGGTACAGCCCGCCCGACTGTCTCGCACATAGGGCGCAGAGCGCGGCCTGGCTCCGTGCTCAGGCGACGGACGATTTGGATGAGATCAAGACCCTTGCGCGGTCGTTCCGAAGTAGGCCGAGCGAGCCTGCGTCAAAGAGCCAGCGAGTCAATGCCGGGTTGAAGCGGTTGAAGAAGGTGAGGGCTTTGGGTGACGGAGACTCTGTCGACTGGACGAACACCGTCGAGCAGTTTTTGAGGGCGTTGCAGAGCTGAAGGGGGCGCGGCATGCTTAAATTATCCACTTATTGTATATTTGTATATTCTGTAGGGTACTGTTCCATACTGGAGTAATCCGCGTGTTTCCCTCAGGTGAAGGCACCCATGGTGCGGAGTACTCATATTAACTGTAATATGGAGGCGCGTGTCCCGCCCCACGCGCGTTAGAGATTTCTGGCGTTGTGACACGCACGTTACGTCACATGCACGCGCCGTCCCGCGTCATTCTGCTGCGTGCAGTTGGCCGCCGGAATGTCTCTCGGTTTCTGCTAGTGCCAGCGCGCGGTTCTTTCCTGAAGTTTTGTATACGACGCCCTCTGGGCTTCACATATTAACCTGCCATAAAAATGCGCAATAGGTAACAGACGGTATACATTCCGTACTGAATGCATTACTCAGCACTCATTACTCAGTCACAGATCGCCCTAATAGTACCTGCCGATCCGAGTCTCCGTCGTTCGACAATGGTGCACGGACTGCTATTAGAGTTGACAGTGAGTTACTCGCCACTCACCGGTACCTTGCGCAAAATTCTTCTTGAACCTTCTGACTGCGCGAAGCGCACGGGAATCGTGTGCCGAGCCCGTGTCCATACGGCGCCATTAATCTCAGTGCACTCCTGATGTCGTTACTCCTTACGGCTGGTTCGCCATCCAATTTCGCTTGAGATTCGTGACCACACTAATACAGCTACAGTTTTGAGATCCAAGAATTTGGGGCGTTGAATGCACTACGCGCGTGTCTCTTGATATAACGTATCGATACTTCTTCGCGCCGATGCCGGTTCCCCCGGATTCCTACCCGAGCCGCCTCAGTACGTCAACGTTGAATATTCACCAATGGTCGTGGGCCGCTTCCCACGAGAGCACCGTGGTGTGTTTAACCTTCATAACCGTCCCTCGTACTGATATAAACTGGCACTACACCTTCGGATTCTCTCTACGATACTACTGTAGACTCAGCACGATGGCATCATCTTCCCCCGACGCATCGGTTCCAAATCCCCCGCTGAAGGACTGGGAGCGTGCCGACAAGCTCAACGTTGAGGTTGTCGGGTACGGCCAGTGAGCTCGGAACTACCGCGATCTCGACAATACACCCCCGATCTAACAACATCGCCTACGTCGGCGTCCCTTGTAGAGATGACAAGCGCGTCATTGTGCGCTTGCACCTCCCGATGGACCGCAACTACGAGCGGATAGACCTCGCTACGACGCTCATGGTGCTCGACGTGAAGCACTCCAAAGACTGGAAGTGCGGATGGTGCGGTACGTCCGTCGCCCCCAACGACGCCTCGTGAAAAGATCTAGAGTGAGGGTATACGTCCACTTTACACTCACCATTTCCCTCTGGGGCAGATCAACCCGCGCGCGAGACGCAGATCTTCACGCTCAGCTGGCACCACCTGACTCCTCCGCGGGCAACGCTCTATGTGCGTATTACGGGCCCCTGCGGCTTCTGCTTGCCGTTTGATAAACTGACAACTAACTCCCGAACCCAAAATGTCCGGGCCCTCCGCACAGCTCTACTTTGTGTGCTCGACGGATACAGCACACGTCCGCTGGGCCCTCGCGCGGGAGCACGACTACTTCAACATGGTGCAGGGATGGAGGTACGGCCCATTCCCGGAACCGCGGCCCCACGAGCCAGGAGAGGTGTACCCTCTGGCAGCAAGTTGTGCATGCTGCAACCTCGACGAGACTGCGGGGAGGCCGGAGGGGCTGCAGCGCTGCAGCCGATGCAAGATGACGCGGTACTGCGGGGAGAAGTGTCAGAAAAGGGACTGGAGGCGGCATAAAGTCGCTTGCGGGATGGTGCACTCCGTCGCTTTCGAGAACTGGGAGTAAAACATACAAACATGCACACCTACATATACATGATCTACGTGCGTTCTTCGAATTCATTTCCGAATTGTCGTGAAAAAGTCAGGCGTAGCTTGTCGCGACTGAATCAGGTGATCGTGGTGTAATGCACGTGGTCGTGAACATAACGCCAAAGCGCTAAAGCTTGGAACAACACGCTGGGCCTGCCATGCCTCAGCCTCATTCTTTTCTCCCGGTTTTCTGAATCTGTAGGCCACCTCACATCGGCAAGTCGAACAGAAAAACGATTGATTGAAGGGTATTCTTCAAGTGCCGCGAATCATGGGCGTCGGTGCTGTCCCGGTCGCTCGATTCCTGGGAGCGCGACTCGGAGAACAAGGTCAACCTCGTCGTCGCAAATTTCGGCTGGTACTTCCCACCTGAGAGGATACGTGAGTTAGCGCTTTGAAATGCGCTTATACGGCATTCACAAGTAAGTCAAATGCTCCATACCGCGCGGGCACCTGTCTATGGGCCACGATGTGCAATGGCTCCATCACGCCCCGCGCGGGCTCATGCACATTACTCGGCTGGAGGTCGAGGGAGCCTAGTGCAGACGTTTATTCGAGCAAGCGCGAATCCGCCCTGGGTCGTTACAATGGTGAGCCGTGCAATGCCTCCGGGTTTGATCCCGTTCGCCGTCTGCGCCTTTTGGAGTCACTGACTAGTATATGTCCGCGTTCAGATGCACCACATCTGCGACCACGATGAGGATGCGTTATTCAAGCAGGTGAGGTATTCCGCTTCACGCCGCGGCTTGCAGATAGCGTTAAATCGTACTCTTTGTAGATACCTCGGATGCGTTACTTAGCGCAAACAGTGTGAGTTGCACACCTGGTTACTGTCGCCGTTGCAGCGTCCAATGCCAGCAGAAGGACAGGCCGTGCCGCATGTAGGCTTGCAAACGCATCTGCTTTGCCTAGCTTAACGTCTGCGAGGAGGAGATGCTTGAAGTGCAAGTCGAGCCGTAGGCGAAATGTTCATCCTTGTCGTGGTTCGACTCGCGATCGGAGTCAGCTTCCGAGTCTGGAACATGGGAGCTGACACGGAATGTATCATTTCTTAAGTGTGGTTTCCAAGTCCTGGTAAATGATTGGGTCTGCAGGACGTCTGGTGGAAAAAAGCTCACCAACTGGGTGCCTGGGAATAGTAAATGATTGCTTGAAGCCGTCTACAGCGTGTTCTTCTGTCCAGTATGCAATAACATCTGCAGTACAACGTTGTCTTAGGACGCGGCAAGAGCTGTCAACAGTAGGCTGGCACATTAAACGTGAACTCGTCATTGACGCACATATACCGCGAAGCTCAAGCCTGGCCCCAAAGGAGGTCAACGTGCACGCGTCATGATGACGCTCGGGCCTGGGTTGGCTCGGATGCCGCACCGTGTGCGCATGCAGCTGCAGGGTTCGGCCACGGCTATGTATGATCGGCCACTGCGGTACGGTGGTGACGGAGACCCGCACTGGCAGGCAGGTAGATATCGATCCGCGTCGGATCGGCCATCGAGGAGTCTCCCATGCAGCGGCACGGTATCCATGCCTCTCCACAACCAAATGAACGTGGGGGTCCATATGGGTCCAGCCGCAGGCGTTGCCGTACGGGGAAGTTTGGATGACTCCTCGACCTAAGACCCAGCGCGGTGCAGGCCGGCTAGGTGGCGTCATGGTCCCAGACCGCGAACGGCCTCACAGTGCGAATCGTGCGTTGTGCGCCACTTGAAGGGTATCTGCGCACTCAGAAGAGGTCTGCGGAGATGCACATACCGGAGATATGAACATCGGGACAGGGAACGAAGAAGGACGGGCGCCGTCGTCACCCGCCACTCCGTGTCTCGGCCGACTGCTTGTTTCGGCCCCATCCGCCGCCGCCTAGCGGCTTTGATGATCTCCATGCTGAATCGTTTGCCGAACGCGAACATATGGACCCATGCCCGATCCGAGTATACTAAAAAGGAGAACAAAGAAGGGTCAGTGGTTGTGTATAGTCAACGAGAGGATTGTGGACCCACCTGGTGGCGCACGGTGTCTCGCGCGGTGGCGCTGTGTTGGACTCCCTCTCCCGTAGTGTATCTGTACGATGAATGCAGACTGGTACGGAGGAGACCGTCGAGCCCGTAGTGGAACACCGAAGGAGCTAGTGGCGGTAGCAGTAGAAGGAGGACGGACGAAGTGAGAGAGCTGCCATTGAGGCTTCTGGGAGCGCTTTGGGCTTATTGAACGCCCGCCCACTTCGCCCGATTGCGGCGAAGGCTGTCCAGAACGGTGTCCGAAGAATTGAGCTTGGGGAACTTCATCGTCTTAAGGCTGTACCGCAACATCGGAATCGGTCACGGCAGAGGTGGAGACTGATTTTTCATACACTGTATGTAGATACACTTCGACCGTACTACTTCTGCTAGGGTACTAATTGCTCGTGGTGGTACACATTGTATGTAACGGATCTACCGTGCTAAGGGCCCTTCTTGGCCGGTGGGGAATATACAAATGTGTGGTAGTAGGCGTGAGTGAGACGGCGGGAGACTAGCGAAATACGGCACTGTGGGCCAAGCCATCCTATGGCGGGGGAGCAGGAGAGGAAGAAATCGAGACTAGTATGATACACGATTGGCAGCCTTGCTTGGTGAGATTCAAAGTCCACAGGATTCGAGTCCGTGGTTGAGCGTAGCGATACAATTGTTGAGCTCTATCGTCGAACGTGCACGTCGTAAACTTGGCAATTGGTCATGACGGTCGTGAGCTTCTATTCGACGACGGTGACAGAGCAGCGAGCCCTGACGAGACGGCGACGGTCAGCACAGGCTGTCGCACGTCCCCCAGAGAATGCATTTGGGAGCTCACCTCACGGAAGGCGTTGGGACTCGAGGCGGACGGCGTACACCTGCACGCCGCCCTCGGCCACTCCGACGGGGTTGAGCCCGCGGAAGAACAGGCCCGCCCCCGGCCACACGTCCATGCGCGCCCAGCATGCAGTGTCCGGGAGCGGGTTGCGCCCATACGTGAGGCGGAGCTCACGCGCCGCCCTGGCGTCCCCAAAGATCGCGTGGTCCTCGAAGATGTAGCCCGCCCCGCGGCCCTCGAGGAGCTTCGCCTCGACCGCGGCGAGGACGTCGCGCACGCGGAGGCGGAGGCGGCTGCAGTCGTCGGCGTCGACGTGCTCCACGGCGGTGGTGAACGCGAATTCGTCGGCGGACGCGCGGCCCCGCAGGTCCGGAAGGAAGTGCAGGATGCACGTCTTGGCGCCGTCCGGAAAGGCGAGCGAGTCGAGGACGGCGTCGTCGAGGCGCAGGCTGTTGAAGCTTGTGCGCCTTACGTCCCATAAGAGGGGGAAGTTGATGAGGAAGTCGGGGGACGGGACGACGGGGGCGGAGGGGTGAGCGGAGAGCGCGACGAGGGTATCACCGGCGGCGGGGGAGGGGGCAATGTCATCAGCGGGCGGGACACCGACGGCGGGGCTGGTCACAACGGCGGAGGAGGGCGAGTGATAATTGGCGCCAGTACCAGCGATCGTATTGGTGAGTGGGTAAGCATTGGCGCCGGCGGAGGGGAAGGGAAAGGCGGGCTGCACGCCAAGCAAGAGCGGCTGGAGGCTGTAGAGGCGCCGAGAAGGCATTATTGAAGGTACTCGGGAGGATGTTAGGGACGGGACCGCGCACCTCTCTTCTCCCGCTGTGTAGTGAGCCATCTGTGCCAGGCGCTGAGCCTCGGAAAGCGGCATTGGCGTCCTGAAGGTAGTGTGTGAGCCCTGCCCTTGCGTGGCGTTCCCGGAGGACTGCAAAACGTACTGGAGGATGTATTTCGGAGGCACGATGGCGGTGTACGCAGAGAGGGATGTTTCGTCGTCCAGAACGGCGTCGGAGTCGACCCAACGGACGTGTCGCTCGCTGTTGCGGGGCATGACGATTCACGAATAATTCAGAAAGAGTGATTTTGGGTAAAGAGAAGAGATGTTTCGCAGAGAATTGTGCGTAGCGGATGTGAGAGGTCGTGGTTGCTGTTGAAAGAGAGAGTGTACGCGCGGCGGGGATTTTTATAGGTGCTGGTACGCCGAATGCGAACGTAGCCGACCGCTCCCCGCCGACTCGCCTGACTCATGGTCCCGCTGTGAACCCTGAACGAGGGTCGCATGGCAGAGGCGAAATCCATGGACGGACGCGGCGCTACCGAAAAAGAGGTCTACGCGGCGACCGAAAGTGTGGACATACCTGGCACGGCACTGGTCCATGGGACGGCCCAAAAGACTTGTGGCGGGAGGGATTGCCAAATTAGGATAGTAGCGGGGCATGCATCACGGACGGAGGGCGGTTCGGCCCGCAGACAATAGTACTGTCATAGTAACGGCCGCAATCTAGCAAAGGTCGCAGTCAGAGTGAGACAGAAGAGTACGGCCACGGGATGCCGGCACAAGGAGTTGAATGAGACTTGAGTAGGACCCACAGACAAGCACGCCGCCAGAGGGAGTCACCAACATTCATCTAGCACAAAGGTCACCAGGGAATCTTGAAATATAGAGGGACGGCGAGAACCGAAAAGATCAAGAGGAATTGTGCCAGAGAACACGAGGCGGCGACGGAGTCCTGGGAAAGAAGTACCGCCCAAGATTGCGAACGGACGATGAGGTCCAGCGTATAGACCAGGAGGCTAAGTTCAGAAAGGGTGAAGCCCGGGGGAGAGGGAAGAACCCTGCGACGACGTTGAAGGGCAATGCGCGGGCGATGCACGAGCATATATCGCCCCCTGTGGTCCTGTGTGAGCCGTTGAGACGAGCATTGCCTTCACTCCAGAACGGGGACCAGAAGCTCTGTTGGGAGGTAAAATTCATAACTGTGCAGGGTGCGGTCAGCCGCACTTCCAACGGCTAGATTTCCCTCGCCTCCATGAGCGGCTGGCGTTTCACGAATATTTTCGCCCGCTGAGTAGGAACTGACTTGCTTATCTCGGGAGGTACATTCTGTAGACACTTTGGGATCCAGGCGGGACCGTGAATATTGAAGAAACAATTTATGGGTGAATTTTCCAAGAATAGCTCACCACGAGCGTAGAAGGTAGCCACCCTTCTTCGGTTGGATCGGCAGTAAAATCACATCATCGAGCCGCAGTCCGTGGGTCCTTGGGAAAAGAAGCAAGCGTAACATGTGGTGGGCGGCGACGGCGGCGATGGCTCCATGGGCCGATAGGAAGTAGGAGCACGGGGTCATAGTCCAACACGAAGCTGCGACCCGTGACACGCCTGACACGGAGCATTCACGTGAGTAATGCAAGAGATAGACCGCTACTAGGACTCTAGCTTACATTCATGGCGGCCATGACGACTGAGTGCGGTGCTGCGGTTGCTAGAGGACGACCACGTATCCTCGACGCGGACCGCTAGCCGCAGTGTCCACTGCACATCAACGACCTCGACATTGACTCGTCTCGAGAGTAAGGCCATAGGAAAAGCCCTGAAAAAGAGTTAGAAATCAGGGTCAGGCGTGCTATATGAAACTGAGTCTCACCGGCTCAGTTGTCACAAGCATTCACCCATCGAGCAACTGATCGTTAGATAGTGAGAGTGCGTGGGGCTGCAAAGAGAGGGGGGAATCCGGGGAGAGGAGAAAGGGTGGGAGGACGGTGCCACCACGGCTTATAACGGTCCAGCGGTATCAAGCAACATCGTGCCGTACGTCTCCACCCTCACGCACGCCACATGCCGCAGGTGTTACCAAACTGAGCGGCGATTCCCTTTTGATCTACCAAATAGGGAGCGGCGCCTGCGGAAGGGGACACTTGCCGATATCCAGAATCAATTGTTCACCGCCCCACTTCGTTCCCGCCAGCGCACGTAGAATTCCCTGCAAAAACAAAACAAGCGGGATCATGAGCACGCTAGTAGGGTCGTCTACGATCGGTTATGAGCCCACCTCAGTGTTTAGTCAAATGATGTGGTGGATAAAGAAGGAGGATGGTGGCAGGTGCGCCATATGTACCGCCTCCGTCGGGGACAATGCATAGTTATTAGCGCCGGTACGCCGAAGCCCCCTGTTGTGACTTATTTGCCATATACATATGTTTTTCACGGCGACCGTCTTTTCCACCTTCCCTTTAAGCCTCCCCAACAAGCACAGACTGGGCCGAGCAGCCAGTAGACTGTGTCTATTTCGAGCGCATGCTAACCCATCGTTCCATTCTGTTCAAATAAAAACAATAAACACCGTGGTCCTGATTTGGTTTGGAACTACTGGAGCGATATATACAGTGCTCAAGTTCAACAGCAACGATCTCTAGGTTAATCTCCGGATTCATCGTGGACTCGAGCTTCATTTGCTCATATGCCTTATTTGATTCTGGCCTACCCTCACGCGCTTGCACTCAACATGAAGAAAAATTCGCAGTGCGTCTCGAAGCCTTCAGGCATCACGATCTCGTTTCAACAGCATTTTTCGAACGGGATACTGGCTATGGAATTTCCAACTCGACGTCCAGAACTCGTGCCCTCCTTGCGGCTCTGATTCCCTGCTTGTGAGTACCCAGACAGCTTGGAAATTGACCCTGTACCGACACCGTACCGGGGAAGATGCAGTAAGGTGTGCAGCTTGTGCTGGCCTAGGGAGCGACTCATATCCACTGGATCAACATGCTTTCAAAGGAATTACACACGCATGTGACTGGAACCATGGGGTAAAAAAGATCAGCTCGCGTCCAGTGCACACAGAGTCAGATTAATGCACAATGTATCTATCACACTTGGCGCTAGACTGAACCATAGGTGCATACTAGAGGATCACGATCCGGATCAACGACGCACCTCGTATCTAGGGGAGACAACCTCGTATCAGGAACCGGGAGTAATATAAGTTATGCACCCAGGCCGTTTCCGAGATTCACTGCAACTATGGGCGATAGACAATGTGACGCAAAATTCTCCAACCACTATCAAAATCCACACCATCTGTCGCTACTACACATCCTAGGACCCCACGATTGCCAGTGTATGATCCCCCATTGGTCGACAGGGTATCATAACATCGATGCCACCGTGGTTTGACGCTAATGGGCCGTATATTTCATAGCACACTGAATTTCCGGACGGGATCGCAGTGTGCCTACTATTGCCCGTATCAAGAAATCTGTTTAGTGTCACTACATTTCTCCGTTGAGAGCGGGACTCACCAGGGAAGTCCTCCGTCTGAGATGAGTTCAATGACTGGGCACCGAAATTGGGCGACTGATGCAAAAAAGGCTCCCTTGCAGCTGACAGTAGTCCTTGTACACCACTACCACCGGTCGGATTACCCGCGTCACGGAGGCGTACAGGTAGGAAAGCCTTTATCTCTCCCCTAGCACTTCGATGTTAATTGTACACGATCTGAGTCGTTTCTTATCCTACACGTTCTTTCATCCCCAGTTCTCGAAGTTGACCGAGAACACCATCCCACAAGTTACCTTATGCCGCGCCCAGTCTTTCTTCTGGCATTCCGCCCCGCAGTACCGCGTCAGCTTGCACCTGCTGCATCGTTTAAGGTCATCCTTGCCCGCGGTCACGTCGCGTTGGCAGCATGCACAGCTCCCTGCGAGCGGGTACGTCTCCCCGGGCATACGCGGAGGAGGCGGCGGCGGGGCGGGGCCCAAGGATCCGCCGTGCACCATGCTCAGGAAGTTGCGATTGACCTCTATCCCCTGGCGGACATGGCGCGCCTCCATGTCGCACACGAAGTGGATCTAAAGCAGTTCGTACGCGATGTCAAAATTCCGCTCCGATGTTCGGATTATGGGTTGCGCGCGCACGTAAATGACTAGCCTCGGCGGTTCGAGGTGCTGCCAGGAAAGGGTCTCGACATGGCTCTCGCGGGCCGGCAAGCCTACAGTTAGTCAGATGTAGTCAGCTTAAAGCCAAGGTCGTGCCCATCCAGTGGCCGGAAACCATACCACACCACTCGCACGTCCAGTCTTTTGAATGCTTCACGTCGCGGATCATGAGCATGGTTACGAGCTGAATGCGCCCAGTGTCGCGGTCCTTTGGGAGGTGGAAGCGTACAGTGACGCGTTTTTCGCCTCTGCGGCGTGAGGGAAATCACGGAGACGCATCTTGAGTATGCCTGGGGTTGAACCGTGCCGCCTTTTACTCACGTCCCGTAAGCAACGAGCTCCAAGTTCAGCTTGTCAGCACGCTCCCAGTCCCTCAGAGGCGGCGAGCGGCGATTGGTGGCCATGTTTTGCAGAAAGGCGCTGAGCGTGCCGGTGTATGCGCTGTAAAAGAGGAGGACGGCGGAGAGGATGACGAGGAGCAGAACAAAGGAGGACATCGCGGGGGCACGCGCGATCGAGGAGCCCCGCTCGCACGGCGGTGACCTTTTGATTCAAGGGCGCGTCGATCGTCGTGCGGATCTACACATGCACGCGATAGGCGTGTTTTTTCCAAGAAAGGTAGAATTCACACCTAAGTGACTTAGCGTACTTTGGCCTTGTAAGCAGAAGCATCGCTTTGTATTCCGCACAACGGGGTCGGTGGCACGCGATGTTCGCGTTCAATATAAATTTGGCAGTGACCACCGACTACTCGCGATACGCAACACGATCCATTGTCCAATGCAGATTGTTATACAAATGATGAGAGCAGATAGTCCAGTACACGGTAAACCCGGGTCACGCGATCACGAGTGATACTTCACCACAGGCCGATAGTCCTCCAAGTCGATGCTCTCCTGCGTCGCGCGCCCAACCTCCTCCAGCTCCGGCAGCAGGTCGGCCATGCGCACCTCGACCCGCTCGCCCTTCTTCCCCGCCTTCTTATGCTGCAGGTCCGCCCGGAGGAGCTTGAACGGCCGGAGAAGCTCGAGCAGCTCGAGCACGTAGTCGCGCGAACACCAGCCCCGCGCGGCGGGCACCGGCGGATGGCACCGGAGGTACTCAACGAGCTTCTCGAGGTCCGCAGCCTTCACCGAGCCGACCTGCACGCCGCCTAAACAGAGCGTGCGCACGGTCGCGCACACGTCGAACAGTGTTGCGGGTGCGTGTCGTGTGTACCATTGTACGTCCATGTCCGCCTCCGTCTCAAGGGGCCTCGATGCTGGTGCAAATGCGTTAATGGGAACCGGGATGGGGGAGGGGCCGTCAAGAGTATCAAGTTCGAGCGTGCCCATCGTGACGCTCGCGCTCGTACTCCGTCTGCTGCCGGAGCTGTTAGAGGTCCCAGCCGAGCTGTCGGAGAGACGTGGACGGCGCGCTTTCCGAGGACGAGTTGTTTGCGCGTATGCCTGGAAGGATGGCCCACTGAGAGCCTTCTTGTCGGTGATGACCATAAGCAACCAGTGCAAGGCCGCTTCATGCCCAACACCGCGGAACTCGTTCTTGTACTGCACGACGACGATAGGGTAGGACGCCGAGGGCGCAAGACGGTTGAGAAATGACGGCATGTTCCGTGTGCCCGTGCGCCGTTGAGGGGATATGGGCGAGGACGGGTCTTTGTTGGGAGAGGTCTAAACAAAGACAAAGACAGCGTAAATATCCGAACACCCAAAAGCGAAAGACGACAAAACCTACAATGGGCAAGGGTTTGCGGTACGAAGGAGAACGCAGCTCGCGAGCTCTGAGCTTCACGCGCAGGTCGAGAGGTAACAGGAACGGCGGGACGTCAGCGAGCACCTCCGCGTCGTCCCCGCGCCGATTTATATATGCGTGTTGACGGCCCGCTTTGGCTCGCCCTAGCCACTCCCTCAAAGGGGCCATTGTCGCGTTCAAACGCAGAGAACGATCGCGGCCACGCGGCGGTCGGGACGGGCGCGCACTCGGGCCAGAGGACGGAGGGAACAAAGCGGCCATGAGCCAAGCGGGCGGCGGGCCCGGGTATATATGCGTGGCGAGAAGCGCCGGGGTCTAGGCGCTCGCGACAAAGACGCTTTGTCCTGGCGTTGCGGGGAGGATGCACCGTGAAGGCAGGTGGACTGGGGGCTGTGCAGGGCCTATTAAACGGGTTGAGACTTGACTGGGGTGTAGAGAAGGGGACTTGAGTAGATTGTGGGCGGATGAGAATATATACGTGTGCTCAGATGGGCGCGAGTGTCCGGATGTGCGGTCCTCACTCCTCAATAACGCATCACCTGGTCCGGCGCGGGCCAGAACAAACTGTCGTCAGCGTGCGTCCACTGACGCATCGTATAGATGTAGCCTGCGATGCCAAGCAGGTATGCAAGCTGGATTACTGTGGCGAGCATGACTATCAGAGTTTGCTCTCCGCCGCTCAGCGAACGAGAGGACTTACGCCGGCGGCGCGCAGGAAACATCCGGAGGTGAAGCGAATACTGCGGGAGGCCCATAATGTTGCAGAAAATGTGCGACACCGTAGGCGGCAGGAGCGAGCCCGTGCGCAGGAAGAGGTACGCGCAGTGAAAGCCGAAGAGGCTTGTATACGCAAGCTGGAATACTGAAGAGAGAGGCCCGGGGTGTGAGTTCCGTGCCGAGATGCATGCTGACATGGAATACGCACGAGTCGATAAGATAGCGACGCGAGCGGCGGCTACGGTACGGCCGTAACGGTTGTACGTATCCCATGCATGGTGAAGGTGCGCTGTGCTGCGGGTGAGGTCCGAAGAGATCGAGAGTACGAAATGGACGGACCGACGCCGAAGGCCAACGGAGTGAGGAAGATCATCTTCGTGCGCGATGCACCTGCCATGTGATACACCGCGAGCATGCATCCTCTAAAGACGATTTCCTCCGTTATGGGGCCCTACGTAGAGCATCAATCGATGACATCGTCCTTTGGGAGACAGTAAACGACGTACAATCACGTAGTTTCTAAGCCCGACCCAAGTTGTAAAGAGAGAGCGCAGGCTAACTTCGATGCTCCAGCGCCGCTGCAATGGAAGCGTTTCGCATAACCAAGCGACATAGAGGGGACCGAGGTAGAGGGTCGGCGCAACCAGACAAGGGAAGACGATCCAGAAAGGTGAGGTGCTCAAGAAATCGACGGTCACACCAAGTCGTGCCAGAGTAGACGCAAGCGTTGAGAGACGGTGTTTCTGTAACTGAGTAGACGGGACTGGTCAGAACGGATTCGTTGTGAGACTCGCTATACCAATGAGGGATGCAATCCTAAACTTGAAATTGTCTTTTATCGGCCGATAACTCGGTCATGCGGTAGCAGAGAACTTATAAGAGAACGTATAAAGTCAATAGCAAAACCGCCGTTGCTTCAAGATAAAGCTTCTTGGGGCGGTACTATGTTGGTGCAGGCCTTTGCATAGGCTTGGCTGCAACCTTTAATAAAATGACCAGCGTGCCAGTTCACTTCAAGTGCACGAACGACATATACACATTGCACGGCTAGTTTCATTGGCGCAATAGGGGTCAGTCCTCCCGCTCTATACGTCAGGCAGCTGCACTACGCCCACCTTTGCGTGTATTGTACCCGTGTCCACCAAATGACGAGCGCTTTAAAATTGGAGGAAACAACGCGTCTCAAAAGACTTCTGGCTCGCAGAACCGTGATAGACAAGATCTAGAAGACACAAACACATACCTCGTTTTCGGGCGTAACGCTCTGTACAAGCCAATACAACGCACCCGCGCTAACGGCAGTGCTCACGCTCGCCGCGAGCAAACGTGCCCGGATAACGCCTGGGTCATTCCTCCAACGTTCGTCATGTTCTTTCGCGCGTTCCTCGCCTGGGCGTTTGCTGAGGGTGACGCCGTTCTTGAAGGAGAGGCGTGCACTTTTAGAAAGGTAGAGCGAACCAACGTAGGAGAACGTGAAGAACGCTGCGAAGGCGTGGGCGGTTGACAACGAGATAGGAGGATTAGCAAAGACGAGTGGCATCGTGCAGTTGGATTCCGAAGACACGAGGGACGTGAGAGACGGCGGATGGCAAGAGGAGCACGAAGAAGTTATATCACAGTCCGATCCGAGTTCATGCGCCAGCGAAACAAAAGGACAAGACCAAAGCGCGCAAAGGACCCTTCCGAACCGCGTTGAATTAACCAAGCACAAGAAGATTGGTCTACAGACCCTCCGCAGATGAGATGAACGTCGCCAACACCGAGGTGCGCGGTCAGAGGATGAATAATCGGAGGGGTCAAGTTGGAGTCGAGTCCGAGTCGTCGCGGCGAATGCGGTACGGCATGCCGCCAGTCGGCGCGCGCGTTTGCTGCCCGCCTCCAAGCCTTTGTCCGCAGCCACCATGTTCTTACACCTTGCTCTCTTCTTGCCTTCGTTGCTCGAACCCCCCTGTACAATATCACAATAGAGAGCATGATCATACCTTCTGGTTCTGGTATGGCCTAATTTTTACCTCTGTGCGATCACGGATAACCGACGGTCTTCAAGATCCCTTCACGGACGATCACGCCGATCCTCCATCCCCCACGGACACTCTACTGTCCGAGTACGTCTACCTCGCTTAGGGATCATCCTACCGAAAGTTCAAAAAGACATGTCCCAGTTATACCACGGAAGCACATATTCCTCCGCCATCGCTTCCCCCGAAGTATGCAGCCTGCAGCCATCAGGTTTTCTTTGCGTACAAAGCACACATTCATGACTTTCTAGCTACGCGCTCACGCAACGCCCGACGCGTCCTCGCATCTACACATTCTCATCTTGGAGTCATGACTCAATGTTCCTCCTTCCGCCTCGCGATGTCGATCCGACGCTTACGCCGGTGTACAACATATCCGTGGCTCTTAACTTGAACCCTTTCGTCCCTCTTTCGTATGTGACGACGGTCAGAAGGGGGATCGATGAGGAGGGTGAATTTGTAGGCGAATTCGAGTGAGTTATGATCGCCGATATATCCCCCTAACGATGTCGTGATTGGGTCTCCTTCCACCAGGCTTGCAGTCATGCACAGTCGTGCGATCATGAAGATGGGCAACCACGCAACGCGCATGTCAAATGTTCTGAAAAAGGACGGTCATTCACCGGTGATTGGACACTCTCGAGGGTCTCGGAAAGCGATTGTCTCATTGCCACTCAGCGCAAGTTTCTTTGGGAGCACGGCGAGGTTAGGCTCCGGTGGGATTGCCGAACTACACTCGACGATGGCTCGCCAATGTGCATCGTGCGTGCGCCTCTTGCTTCATTCCCGTTCTTCACCAATCGTTCGCATCCATCATGCAGTGCCTGGATCTTCGATCCAACCAGGTAGCCTCGTTCGTACCCCCACCACTAGACGCGTCCCCACCGCTACCGTCCGCGACGTTAACGGTGTTTCCGGATGGGCACGAGCTCTTTGATCATATCATCCTGTCTGCGCTCGCTGTAGAGAGGAAGATCACGCTTTCATTCTGACATTGACCTTTCCTGTCAATCAGTACTAGTTGTATGCTGGGAGTTCAATCCTTGACAGTGTCACCCATATCATCCCAGCCTGCGTCTATCGGCCAGGAACAAACACCCGAAATCCCGCGCCGAGACTCGAGCCTGTTGGACACTCGATCATGCCCACAGCCAGCAATTATGTCTCACTGACCATTGGTACCACAGACGTGACGATGCACGGTGAGGTGAACCATGTGATCGATCCGCACATCCAGCGGAGTATCCCGTGAGTGTCAAACATACCCGCCGGCCGACCCCCGCCCTTCCTCATCGTGGTTTTCCGGTGCTTGCCAGCGAAATGAACCTGATACATGCCGCCGCCTGTGTAATTCCCCAACTCGATCGATGTAAGCCCGTGCAAGTCCAGAGTGAATGTAAACGTGGTGACTGCAGCGGCCGTGCTACATCGTCTCTCGCGCTGATACTCGGGGGGCAGAAGGATCGCTATCCGCACCCTTTCTCTAACTAACGAATTGGATAGTTTTGCAGGTCGCATTTGCTATGATCTATGACATTACGAAAGTGCCCTGCGCGTTTATGCTGTTAGCTCTGCAACGCTGCGAAGAATGTTCGCACACAACGGCTGGTTTCACTTGACCGGCTGGGATGGCGGGAGCACGGCACGTCGGACAACGTTACCTAGCTTTCCTGCGACGAATGCTTGTCCCCCGCCAGTTCAGATCGCACCAATGAGGTCCACATCCCATGCCGCCCGAGGTATAAAAGCCTCCTCGTCCCTCCTTCAAGCCCCAAGCGAATCTCATCGCCCTCACACTCGTTGCACACCAGCCCCCGCGCTCCTCCCCACCCACACACTCATTCAGCACTCTTACTCCACCACCCTATCCCAACCACCCTAATCGTCACCATGTTCGCCAAGACCGCCGTTGTCGCCACCGCCCTCTTCACCGCTCTTGCGGCCGCCACGCCCGTCCCCCAGGGCTCCGGGAGCTGCAACACCGGCCCGATCAGCTGCTGCCAGGACGTACGCAGCGCGTCCGACTCCGCCGTCACCTCGCTCCTTGGCCTCCTCGGGGTCATCGTTGAAGACCTGACCGTCGCCGTCGGCATCCAGTGCTCCCCGCTCAGCGTTATCGGTGTTGGCTCGGGCAACGCTTGGTGAGTGTCCTGCAGTGGTATAATACTCCGGAGGTTTATCTGACTCGTCGTTGCTCAGCTCTTCCACCCCCGTTTGCTGCGAGAACAACAGCGTCGGTGAGTGACCTGCTTTCTTTTGTCTTATTTGAGGACCACCGTGCTCACCATCGTGCACCGTAGGCGGCCTGATCAACATTGGCTGCATCCCCATCATCCTCTAGAGAAACCGCAATTACAATATCACAAGCTGCCGCCAACGTCACCGTCTCTTTTCTTCGGACATGGCGAAGCAGGAGTTTGGGGAGGTTTTGACTTGAGGGAGCGTGTGGCTAATTCTCTTTCTACGTATTCTTTTCTACCCTAATTCTTAGATTCTGGTCTCCTCTTCCCTGTTTCTAAAATTTTGATTAATCCGCTTGGATATTTTGCATACTGTACTTCGACTGTCACATTCGTTCACTAAAACCAGTCGTTTGCCACAAATTTGAGCTTGCTACTGATGCACTGGCGCCATCTACGTCAGGGGGAAGAGAGCAAGCGCCCATGCTGATCTGCCGTGAGATCTCGATTCACTAGCCTCAGCGTTCCCGGTGCCTGCTTTTCTTGAAACCGCTCTCGAAGTCGCTCAGTGCTTGCTTTACGTCGGACTTGGTCGGAGTACTTTGCTGCAAATACACCGCTAATCGGATTGGACACTCGTTCTCGCGGGCTACATCTTTGGAGCTCTGGACGCCTTTGCAACTGTCCGCAGTCCGGTTTTCTGGTACCGGCATCTGAGAGATATTGACGCACACAGTCAGCTGAGGGATGGCGAAGAAGAAGGGAGGCAAGGATACTTCAAAGGCATCCGCAAAGGCCGCTAAGAAAGCCAAGCTTGCGCAGAAGGTGGAGCGGAAGGAGAAGAAGAAAGCGACCAAGACCAAGGACGAGTTTGACGACGATGACCAGGATCTCGAGAGCATCCTCGACAAGGTGACTCGTTTATATACGTATATTCGCGGGAACCATGGACCAACGCAATGCCGGTCCAGTAGATCCAAAGAGAATGGGAAGAGGCGCACAAGGTCACGGAGGAGCTGGTAGAGGGGCCTCCTAGTCGGCGCGCGAACGCGACGCTCACGCCTTGTCCGAACGGAAACCATCTTTGGTGTATCGGAGGGGAGTTCTTCAGTGAGGATGGTAAGGCTGTGAGTCTGAATGAGCCTCAACTCGCCGTCCTGTACGTCTGGTTAATCTCATTGTAGCACTTCTACAGCGATGTCTACCGGTATTCCCCCGAGAAGGTACGATTTAGACGATGTCCGTCCGCGCGCATCATAGTACATCAAGTAACGCGTATCACCGTTTAGAACGAGTGGCGGAAGTTCGTTTCCCCAACATGCCCCGGTCCGCGTTCAGCGCATGCAGTCGTAGCGACTCCTGCAGGAGGCGGCAAGCTCTACCTATTTGGTACGTTTGGCCGACCCGTCCAACGTCGCCCCGCACATCTAACTCTCAATTGATACAGGTGGAGAGTTTTCCTCGCTTTACCAAAACTCCTTCCACCACTATCGGGACTTCTGGTGCTTCGATATCTCTACGCACACATGGGAGCGCATCGAAACGAAGATCCGGCCTACTGCGCGATCGGGGCACAGGTAAATTCAGCCCTATCAACTTCCACCTCGGATCGTTGACGAGCTATAACTTCACTTGTATCACCAGAATGGCGATGTGGAAGCACTACATTGTTCTCTTCGGCGGATTCTACGACCCTAGCATTAAGAGTGAGTGTGTTACGCCGTTCGCGGTTGCGCATTCCTCACGTTTCCCTCTAGCGAATTACTTGAACGATTTGTGGGTTTTCGATACTCAAGAATACAAGTGGAAGCATATCGAATTTAAGGAGACTGACCGAAGGCCATCGTCAGTATAATCGATTGTTGTCGCAGCACATTTCAAACTTATAGAATGTGCGCAGACCGCGGAGCGGTTTTTCATTTTTGCCTACACCCGAAGGCATATTGCTTCACGGTCAGTGCGCGCCGTTTCTGTTCTCTTACTTCCAGTGTTCACTGTGTGTCTAGGTGGATACTGCAAAGAATATGTCAAAGGCCAACGCCCAGTTGGTGTCATGCTTGACGACACATGGTTCCTACGGTACTAGTTTCTCCGCTACTACCTTGGGTCATGCCGGCCATCCTTACACCAGCTACAGCATGACCGTTGCCTCGGAGGCGCCTACGACGGGTAAATCCAGCGCGGATCCACTTACGCTCAAGTGGGAAAAGCGTAAGAAGCCCTCGACCGCATACGCGCCCTCGTTGCGTTCCGGATGCACCATGGCGCTTTGGTCTGCGAAGAATATGGGGGTCCTGTTCGGCGGTGTGACTGACGAAGATACGAGCGAGGAGACGCTCGAGAGCGTTTTTCATAACGATCTGTACGTATGCCTTCGGTAGCAGCCATGCGCGAGACCGCGAGGTTGACAAGACCGACGCATCTAGGTATGGGTACCAGATCACAGGCAATGGACGGTGGGTGTCGATGCACCTAAAGCGACCGAAAAAGAAGGGCGGTGCACAGAAAAAGAAGGCTCCTGTTCAACCGACCCGTCCTGATCCTGAAGAGGACGAGTACGATTACGAGGACGCAAGCGACGACGACGGGGAGGTGAGCATTATTTGCACACCCAGAAGGGACATGTTTGTAACGCCGTCGGTAGGAGAAAGAAAGACCTAGTAAACCAGAAAAACCTACGGCCATCCCGAAGACTCCCATTGTCGATGATGAAGTAGATCCGGACGACCCGGCACTGACGGCGCCGCTCCCGCGGTACAACGCGATGCTAGCCGTCCTCCGCAACACCCTCTACATGTAAGTCCCGTTTCGCCCCTGTGCATTGATGTCTTTCTTATTGTAAACGATAGCTACGGCGGGATATTCGAGAAGGGCTCGCGGGAGTACACGCTCGACGACTTCCACACACTCCAGCTAGACAAGCTTGACCGGTACACGTGTCTGAAGGCGTCTGAGGTCGTCATAGCGGACGGTGACGAAGCGAGCAGCAGTGACGAGGATGACGACGAAGATGGGGACGATGATGACGATGACGATACCGTTGACGGACGTGACGACGCGGAGAGCGTAACTGTGGTTGGAGAAGAAGAGGAAAAGCAAGTAAAAGTACTCGAAACGATCGAGGAAGAGAAGGTATGTGTTGGATTCGACTTTACATGTGGGCACATATGTACTGACACAATGATCAATGGTGTAGGATTCGCTGCGCGTGCAAGCGACTGCGTTCATGGGTGTCGCTAAAGATTCGACTAGGTCCGCGGAGGACGTGATCAGCACGCCCCTACCTGGCGAGACCCTCGCAATGTTCTACGCCCGTTCCCGTATGTCACTCGTTTACATGCTATGTCGATGTCGACTCATTGTCTGCTAGGGGAGTACTGGGCGCAGAAAGCGTTCGGCACTACAAGTGACAGCCGAGGCAAGCAGCTTCGGCGTGATGGATTCTCGCTCGCCGAGGAGCGATACGGCGAGTCTTTCAAAATGGCTCCGTTCGCCTTCGCATCTAACCCTCATGTGTGTTAGCGGAGTACAAGCCCGTCTTGGAGGAGGTCGAGCGCATCCTGGCCGAGGCGGGGCTGGACGAAGAGGAAATGAGAAAAGGAGCAGCGGCGGGTCCACAAGGCGCAAGCGGACAGAGTCGCAACCGCCGTTAAATCCAAGATCCTTTTATATTCTTTGTTTCTGTATCGATTCGAGTTGTAGCAAATTTTGTACTCTCTTGGATTCGAAGCCTGTGTCGGCGACGTTCAGGCTTTTTAAAGGCTCGATCAAGTGAAAGCGCCCGTATGGTCTCTGGTGATCCATGACGTCCACGTCTTGACCTCCGCACCGCTGTACACCTCGGTCAGGCTGCTCGTCGTCAAGCTCGATACCTCGCTCTGCACAGCTAGGCGATGTTTACTCAGACTCTCCGGCGACTGGGTTCGCGGGCCCGCCCTCATGTCGTCACCGCGTTCAGCCTCGGCGGCCTGTTCTTGAACTCCACGAGACACTCGTCTACCGCGACCGCATATTTGCTCCGGACACCGTCGTCTTCCGCGCCCCGCGAGGTGCCCACACCACTGGTGTTTGTCTCTTCGAGCAATTGGGATGCAAGTTCTCGGAACGGGTGAGTGTCGCTTCTCATTCGGATGGTGTGACGCGCACAGCTGAGCTCGATGAGCGAGTTTGTAGGATGAGCGCATTTGCGTCGTGGTATGCGGAACGTGGTTATACTTGTCTCGAGATAGATCTTGCCAAGCCGCAGAACGCAGCGACGTCGGACGCTCTCATGAACCATTATGAAGCCGGTGAGTCGAACCTGTCGGTCATGTCCCGTCATTTTGTTTGGTGTTATCTACGTGGAAACGGCAATTGCTGGGTTACGAATATGCTGTTATATTGTACGCGCGTGATATGACTGGAAGGCTCTCTTCGGGTTGAAGCTCACGCCCGTCCGCCCACAGAGCTTTCCTCGCATATCCGCACGCTTGCTATCCCCTTCGCGCCAGTCATTATCTCCCGTGCAGCCGGCACGCTCATCGCACAAACTTATATCTCCTCACACCCCGCCGCCGGGCTGCTCCTCATTTCGCCCCCTGCCTCCAACGCTGCGGTGTCTCGGGCACTCTTATCTACGCCCTTGCCTGAGTTTGACTTTGAGGCGCGGTTCCCGGTGGCAGTCATGTGCACGGAACGGGAGCAGAGAGGGCTTAATAGCGAGAGTCGTCTCTGGCGAGATCCCGGTGTGGACAGAATTGTTGTGAAGGACGAGGAGGCGATCGTTGGGCAAGAGGGTGTCGTCAAAATAGAGCAATGGCTGGATGAGATTGGAATCTGATCCGTAAACAGCTTGTGGTCTGCAAAGACCTCCTGTACGAGTGTGATGGCATCCCCGAAGCTTTGCACTTTTTTGTCATGGGAGGCTTATCGTTCGTAAACGCACTGCAAGGCTTCCGTGCTTTCAAAACGATATTACGGTAGCAGTGCGGAAATCTTGCTACCCTCTCAAAACCCGGTCGCGGGCTAATGAGCGCGCAGAAGTAGACGCCCTCAGGTCAAGCTGACCACTGTCTGCCGTAGCGGTCAGCTCGACATCTGGTGACCAGCCTCGATGAGGCTAACCCGCACAGTCCGGTGACGGATAACCCTCAGATGTGTGCACCCCTCAAAACCCGCCAAGGATATTTGGGGGATTGCAAAAATCAGACCGCTCAGTTGAAGATTGAGTTTATAGCCATGGGTGCGCCCGAGGGCGTTAGCCGTTTGCGTTCTACGATCAGCGCCGACGTGAAGATGTGGTCCATGAGATGCTCGCCCTCGGCCTCGATCTTGAGCTTCGGCGGACGAGGCGTACCGTCTCGCCCGACCCCTGGGCACACCGCGAAGCCCGCGATGGAGCCCCCCGCGACCGGACTCCCTGTACTGTCCAAATGATAACACTGCACGAGCCTCCGGGGGTCAGTGGCACACATACACACACGCTTGTCGGGAGAAGAGAAGACGCACGTATCGGTAGGGACTCTCGCCGTGCCAGCCGATGCTGTGCCCGGGTTCGTCGTCCCACTTCCATCGCCAGATGCGTCCCTGCGGGGGATATTAATGAACGACGGACGTTTATCGCGATGGCGACACGGATGGGTGTGGGTGCAATGACTGACGTCAGCCCGCTTGCCCGTCCTCGACAGGACCGCGTCCAGGAACTTCTCAGCTCCATGCATGTTCACCGTCGCCCTCTGCGTCGAGATGCCCATTCTGCGGATCCATATCCGTGCTTTAGCGCCCGAGACTCGGCGGGACCAGTGCTCGGAAGGGAATGCGAATTGACGTACTCGAACGAACTCACAAACTCGCCCTTCGCGTGCTCCCTTCGGACGACAGTGATGTATGAAGACGGGATGAAGCAGTTCATGAAGACGGTGATGTGGTACTGCGCCGACGAGCCGGAGAAGGCGACCATCTCGTTGAAGCTCAGCTGGTAGAAGCTTAGCAGAAGCGCGCTCGGCGGCGGGGGCAATGGCTTGCTGGTCTTGTCGTTCGCCGAGTCATTGATGGTCGTCGATGACGCCGTCGAGAGCCCCGAGCGCGAGAGGTGGGGGAGGCGGGGCTTCCGCTTTACGGTTCGTGTGTTCATGTCTGGGTGCAAGGTCGGTCGACTGTCGTGCAGCCAGGCCGCAACGCGCTACCACTTGGAGAACGCCCTCACCTGCAAGCCCTCGTCGCAGCCTCCCACGGGATTGGGGGGCTGTCAGAGGCGGACATGGAAGGGAGTTTGCGGCCTTCTGGTCGTCTGCAGTTGCATGTCCGAGCGCTCAGTCTTGGACGCCGGCGCGTGGTGGCATCGAAGGCGTTCCTGGGATTCAGTGCGGGTGATTCACTTGCTCCGATAGATCCTCGGCATAAAAACGCACTCACGCTGAAAGTCCGAAGCTCGAATGCCTCCCGGCGGACATCAATGATCATAATCGCAACCGCGTGGAACGTCGGGTCGTTGCATTTTGACAGCGATCGTCCACCATTGACTGCGGGGTGTCTCGAGGCTGAGGGGAGGCATCACGCCAGCGGCTCCGAGTTAGACACATGGTTTGACGAATATTTGGGTAGACTCAACCCCCGACACGCGCCACGCTCATTTGTTTGATTCCCCAGCGCACGTGGCCGCTGCATTGCCTGGCACTAGAAGGAGATAGACGACGTTTCTGAACCCAAATAACTGGTCCCGTAGGCGGAGTGATACAACTACACCCCGTCACCGTGTTTACTTCGGCGAGCAGTATAACTTGTATGTCATACGTGGTTTGAAGGATGACAGACGACCTCTTCATTCGTTCCGTTTCAAAATGCACGTAGGTCCGTTGTTCGAATGACGTTCGGCACTGAGGATACAAAGACGAATGAACTTTCTTTAAAGAAGTACTTTCAACAACCCCATGGCTGGCAGCCTCAGCCTGAGCGCGCTTGCGCCGCGTTCCGTGTTACTCGGATATTGAGGACCGGAAGATGCCGGACGACGGGGCAAATTTGGCACCTCCGATGTTCTTCCATCCGCACTCGTATGTGTCCAATGGCTCTGGATAAAGCAAAACCTTGCATATTACTCACCATCAAGTCTTTTATGCGGGCGTAGTTCCTTCCCTTTTTACGCAGAGCTTGGGTAAGAGACTGTTATTACCGTTCATCACTAAACTAACACGTCACAAGCACCTAATTATAGAGGTATCGCAAAGCATAAAGGGGCATCGATCCTTCTGTTTCCTACAAAAGCCCTAAGCGAATATCTTTCAAGCCCCAAACTCCCAAAACATCCTAGTTGACGAAAATCTGAGCCGCCCGACGTACGATCATGCTGAGGCGACCATACAAATACACACATCCCAGCTCGCACTTCGAGAAGAAGGCAACAAGTCCCAATAGCTGCAAGCATTGCTGTCAGCTTGCATCCAGATGTGATACGCGAAGGGGCACTCACCGACAAAAACGCTGCCAGCATTGCCGCCGGCCCTGGCCTCCTGTTCTCAGTGTCGGCTCCCTCCCCGCCCTGCATTTCCACGTCCACGTCCCACGTCCTGAGGGCCTCCATGCCAGAAGTGACCGGCATGGCGCCGTGTGAGTGGACGGACCACTCGTTCCCGCGTGCTGCGGGAGCTTCTTCTCTTCTACTCCCGCGTGTAGTGGCTTCGGCTGCGCCCGTCTCGGCCGCGTCCAGGAACAAGTTGAGCAGCTCCTCTATCGTCAGCTGCGGTACTACCGTCGCCAATGCTCCCTCCTCCGGCTCCCTGCTCTCCAAGGCTGCCGACCCCAGTATCGCATCCCACTCCTGCTCGGACGAGATGGGCAGAAGTCTGTGCGGACACGTCCGCAACGCGACGTCTCTGTGGATGGCTGAGAAGCCCGGCAGGCGTGTCACCCACTCTGGAGTAATCGAGACTCCCGGAGAGTGATGTAAGGATTCATCGTCCGTAGTCTGGGGGACGGGGACGACCATGATGGCTATCGGACTCTCTGCGACGTCCTCGGTAGACTCTCCCATGGACCATGGCCACGCTGCCTCTGGCGAGTCTGGAACAAGACCCGAGGGATCTTCGGTACCCTTGAAGAGCGACGCCGCGAATTCGCCTTCGTCTGAGGCGAGGAGACCTTGTGGTGTCGTGGGCTTCCGTACGACGGGGGGGTAACCGTGTATGCGTTTGATCCACCTCGGGGTTATCGCGGACCCTGCATCGAGGACTCGGGCCACTTCCTGGTCACCCATAATACGGGACAAGTCACTAGATGCACTCGTTGAAGACTCAAGGATTCCTTCCGGCGATGAGGAGCGGTCGTTATCGGTCTCTGCCGCCGAGGAGGCCGTAGCCTCGCTCGAGTAATCCGAGTGGATGCTCGTCCTCACGAGATCCGGGTCTTGCGGCATACCTGCACATCGTTCAGCGAAGGGCCTTTCTATAAGGGTCCTGTACTCACCGATCTCTTCGCTCTGGACGATGTCCGTGTGGCCTATTTCTTCGACTCCAGCCTCCTCTGCAAGTCGCCTGCGGAACGATAACCACGAGCGCCACATCTCGTCCTCCGTCGCTTGCTGAAACGCCGCCTCTTCCTCCTGCGCGCGTACCCTCTCTCCGCGCTGGACTGCACGTAACTGCCTCTCGTGCTCCTCGCGGAACGGTTCGCGTCTCTCGATGGAGTCGCGACGCTTACCATGCTTGCGGCGCGCTCCGACAGGACGCTTGCCGGCCTCGATCTGCTCGATCTTGCCCGTCATCGAACGACTGCAGTTGCGCAGGATCGCACATCGACCGTTGAGCGCGAACCTGAGCATTCGCGCGTGCGCGAGGTCCCTCTCGAGCTTGACGATCCACTGCTTGTGCCCGTGGTCAACTGCGCGCGCATATTAGCCATGACGCGTCCTCCGGGGCCTCTCCACACTCCACAAAACGCCATCTGACGCACCTTCGATGAAGAATCGGCGGTCGTGTTCTTTCCTAAGGCGTACCTCGCGTTCGACGGCATTGATGAACTCGACGAGCCCCTCGAGGTGCACCTCGGCGGTCCTCCTGGTGATGCGTCTTACCGCGTTCTGCGGGAGCTCTGCGTATCTCCGGAGCGCATCCACATGCGTTCCGGCGGCCTTGTACTTTGTATGGCTGGTGTCGTACGCGCGCTCGTGGGCGGGGCAGCAGAACCGGGCGGGGTTCGCGATGTGTCCGCCGCAGCGCTCTTCGCCTGGGCCATCAGGTTCCACGAGTGCTTGGCACACTAGCTTGAGGCCACCGGTCATCGCGGGCACCGAAGTCGGGGGCTTGAGGTCGACGTCGAGGAGGAGGAAAGAGACGAACAAGTCAGCCGTTTGCGGTGCTTTTTATACGGGCCCGGGGCCGAGTTTGGAAGCCACCTGTCTATCTCGAGCCAGCCCCCCGATCGAAACCCTATTCGGCACAATCGAGTTTAAAGTGAGGTTATATGTCGCACACATACACACCTAGGCTGGATTTCTAGTAAGCAAGAGGCAAGCAAATATTCCGTGCTGATGCAAAGATATTCATACACATTTCCACTCCTTCAGAAAGCATTTGAAGTAACCCAGGGCACAGCAGCAGCATCTCGTACATTCAAAGAAACACAACCCATCCTCTAGGACCAGCGTTCAAGCCCTCGCGGTGCCACCGAAGCAACTGTCCCCACCAGCACGTCCCATTACCCAACCCATCGCACGAGCGCGTAGAGTGCGAACGCCCCCTGATAAAAGTTGGTGATCTTAGCGCGAACTTAGGCAACACCATGAGCTTACCACCATTAGCACAACTAGTGCGTTGCAAAACACGTCAGAGTTACTGCTTTCATCTTCTCGCCGCGGGCGCTGCGCTTCTACGTCAGTGGCGCTCCTACTGTAGTAGCTCGCTGGCTGAACGGCAAGAATCGGTTGTCTCGTATTCGTGGGCGGGGGAGGCGGGGCCACGTTCGCAGGCGGCGGGCGTGTCAAGGCAGAACGATACGCCTCTTGCTGCTGAATCGCTAGCCTCGCCTGGCGGCTCCTCTCTGTCTCTGCAGCCTGTTGCGCGGCTTTCCGAACTCGCTCCTCTTCCACCCTGCGCGCATTCTCAGCTTGCTGTGCCTGGAACCTCGCAATCTCTTCCTTCCGTCTGGCTGCCTCCCGTTCTTTGCGCTGCACCGCTTCCGCCTCTAGTCGCGCTCGTTCTTCCTGTTTCCTGATTGCTGCCCTCTGCTCTTGTGCTTGACGTATACTGTTCCAATAGGCCTCGATTTGACTCTCGGTTTCCCTGCGTCTCAGGAGCATCCTCTGGGCCTTATCTTCCGCACGTATGGCTTCTTGAATGAGCATGTCTCGACACTTACGCAGCTGCTCGAGCACATCGCACGAGTTGCTACGCTTGTCCTGGAGGCGTCTGAGCCATTGGGCGTGCCCGTCGTCCTCTGAACGGCAGTCAGATAGCCACTTCAACCACGAAGAAACTGGGAACGTACGCTCGGCTATGAACCTACTGCGATGTGCTTCTCGTCCCCCCAACTCAGCATCAAGAGCACGAATGTACTGCTCTCGCGTCGCAATCGCCGCATCGACCTTATCCTTGGTCCAATGTGCGTTGTCCTGCCAATCCGGCTCGGCCTCGACGAGTTCACCAAGTCGCTCAGTCTCTTGCGAGAAGGCCTTGTACGCCAGGTAGAGTTTGGTGTGCTGGTCACGATGTGCGCTGCAGAGCCTCGCAGGGCTGTCCCCGTACCCCCTAAGAGGACACGACAGCTCTCCCGCGGTGGGAATGACTTGGCAGATCTTGTCTGGGGGAACGGGGCGGGGTGCCTGTGTGCGGCGCTGACGGTCTTTCTGCACTCGAGGCATGATGATGCGTATCCGAGCTTGTACACGGAGAGCTTCGAGCGTCGAATCGGCGGGCGGGTCGGCCGTGGCTGTTTGAGGCCGAGGCTGGACGGAGACGAGGTGCACTTGCTGGGCCAAGGTTCGTCTTAGGGTTTACTTACGCGTCTGTCACCACGACGTCCAAACGAGGTCTCTGCATGTGCGCATATCGCCTACGTAACGTGCGCAGCGGCGCTATCGCACACGGGCGCTCTGTGACTTGGGCCACAGTGGTAAGCGCAGGCTGTGAATAACTGGGTAATGCACATGCAGCAGCCGTTCATGGAACAAAGGCGCATGGAGAGGAGATAGTAATACGCCCAACATGAGCCCGTACCCGGCGGCAAGCATTGGTTCAGTCTGTTACAAGCCGCGTTGAAGACCCATACCTCCTCAGGCTACACATAAGGCCAGTAACGACTAAAAATACCGACAATTTTAGGCAACGTCCAAAGTGCTGAACTGCGTTGCGCCAGCCCGGTTCGGTGTGATATCGCCCTAAGTGTGCTGCCATAATTGTCATTCTTCACTTCCAAATCCTGTGAAACCGGCAAGAGATCATTCCGAAAGGCCTCATGCATATGCTTGTCCTCAACCGCGCCTCCTGTACAGGTACATACCTAGTCCCACGGCAGCCTATTGCAGCAAACTCTTCAATTGGTCGATCTGCGGGTGACGGGTGTGTGCGAGAGCTCACCTTGAGTGCACCTGCAATGAGTATTTCCTCCCGCCCCCATCCATTCTCCCGCTTGGCGTGCGGATCTCGCGCACGTGGGGTCTCTCGCGCACCGTGTCTAGGACCAGGAGGAGGAGACTCATTTCGACGTTGTTCATTTGCCGAAGACGCCCCGTCCGATGGAGGAACTGCCGCATTCGGGCCCCCGACCGAGTTTGTAGAGTGCTTTTGCTTAAGAAATTTGTCAGTGAAACTTCATTCTCGCACATACGGATTCATGGCTCACATTGACGTCCGACCCCACTCTGTTCTCCTGGGAACTCTGCTCTTTGGTGGGTTCTCTAAACATCGCTTCGCATGCTTTGTCGTGGATCCCTTGACGCAAATCCTTTACATCCACCTTCGCCGCTTTTCCAACCGAATCTTCCACACGACCCCCCGCTTGTATTGAGCGGGATATCGTGCCAAAATTTACCGCGGGCCCCAAGAGCAGCGCCAGCTCCCGTTCGTTAGGTGCCACCAGAAGGCCGAGAGGGCGCATCCAGAGCTCCACATCGCAGTGCGTGGTGTTGTAGTTCGGCAGGGCTGCCATCCACCCTGGTGTAACGAGATCCTCGTAGTCCGAAGGACAGTGCGCTTTCGATGGAGTGTCGGCACGAAGTTCGACCAATTCGACACCACCACCAGGAGAGGCGACGTAATTCGGAAGACTCGTAACCCATGCCGGGGTACCCAAGGCGTCCCAAGAGCAAGAGTATTTCGTGTATATGTCGAGGAAACATTGGGTCACCTCTGTCTTCTGCAAGAATGCCGCTTCGTCACTGATGCACATACTAGGCGGTGCCCCACCCTTGGGCCCACTCGGACAGGTACCCGTAAACGTGCCCACTTCATCTGTTCGTATGTCCTCCCTAATGGACGGCGGCCACGTTACCCGTTCGGAGTCTGCTTGGGAACTTACGAGACCTTCGGCCCCGCGATCCAGAAGCAATGTTCCCTGAAGCTTCTCTTCGTTCGGGATGGCGAACGTGCCCTCCGCTGAGGCTCCGGTCGGATACGTGTGGTCCCTTACTGCGCAAGCGTAATCGGGAAAATCCTCAAGCCACCTCGGAGTCACCAACAAGCCCGTAAGAAGAGCATAAGATGCTTCTGAAGCATCCTGGATACGAGAAGGGCCCTTATATGCGCTTTTTGGGACCTCCTCCGGCCTCTGGGACCACCGCTGGGTAGGGTTAGATCCAGCATTTGCCAAGGAAAGTGGCTCCAAATGTTTCTCCTCGTATAGGGCATCGCCGTCTGGTAACACGCAGTTTTTAGTTACGGAGAGGTGTACCTTCGGGACAATCATGAAAGCGTGCTGTCTCACCTCGTACCTCCCACTCCTCCCACTCCCTACAGCTGCTCTGGACCTCGGCGTCCGGCAGGTTGGCGTCGCAGAAAGGGAGCTGCGAAAGCCACTTCCCTTCCCATGTGTAATTGGGCGACTGCCCTTCCTGTATGCGCCCCCTTTCCATTGGCTCAATCGATGCCCGGCGGTGCTCTTCTCCCTTCTCACACAGCTTCCGCGGTGGTCCGACGATCGATGCCGCCTTGCCTTTGCCATTCTTCTGCTGTGCGTGTCTGCGACGCCGACGTACTTGCGGAGTAGGCGTTGCAGCGTGGTTCCTGACGCTCTCCGCCTTTTTCTTCCCGCCAGGACCACAAAGTTGTGTGTGCGGTCTTCCTGCGTCTAGATCCCCCAACAGGGCGTCGCGGAGGTCCTGTTCAAGAATCCTCCCGTTTTCGAGATCCCTCTCAAGTTCGACAAGCCGTCGCTTGTGTCCAAAATCAACTGGGCACAATCGTGTATCGCATCAGGCGTTCTGGTGTCCTAGATGATGCACCTCGTACCTTCGACAAAGAAGCGATGGCCGTGCTCTCTCCTCAAGTGCATTTCCTGCTCTATAGCCTGGAGAAACTCGCCTATCCCATCGAGATGAAGTCTGATCGACTTGGTGGGGAGGCGGTTGACCTCGCTACGTCTTATCCTGGCATGGATCCGGAGGGAGTCTGCCAGGGCCGACGCTGCCTTGTACTCTTTGTAGCTCTTGTTGTA
Source organism: Trametes hirsuta (assembly GCA_001302255.2). Taxonomy (NCBI): domain Eukaryota; kingdom Fungi; phylum Basidiomycota; class Agaricomycetes; order Polyporales; family Polyporaceae; genus Trametes; species Trametes hirsuta. The sequence continues at coordinate 2,697,169 of CP019379.1, forward strand.
TGCCGTTTCGTGAATGGGACAACAGGACTTGGATAACGTCGCAAGGCGAACGTTGCAGCGCTCTTCCCCAACGCCATCTAAGGCAATGAGGGCTTGGCAAACGAACTTAGTCGAGTCGGACATGCTGAAACCCTATACCTGCGGCGGAAGGAGGTGGAAAGAAAGAGGACAGCTGCCCATGGTGCGCACTGTCATACTGTATGGGGAAGGACGCCCAGGCCCAAGTAAGGGTCTTCGAAGCCTGTTGCGTAGAACTGGGCACTCCATCAACGCTACCCCAGAGACGCGGCATGATTTACTTGACCAATGTTGTTTTTAATACAATGAGCCTCAATGCGATGAGTGACTGCGACAAACTTGTACTCACTATAACGAAGTGCGAAGGCCCGTGGCTGCGCGCATGGGGCAACCGGGCATATCCTCATGTGACTATGTCTACCTGAAATGGTCGATCACGGGATTTCTGGCCTTACTACGCTGCTGAGACCGGGTGCGTCGTGATAAGTAACCCCGAGAGCGCTATACCCCACTGGAGTCTGAGTCGGTCACCGACGAGCTCGAATCCCTCGGTCGATATCATTGTTGGGTCTAGATTAGATAGCCACGCGAGCCTTGCCTCTACCCGCGCCTAAAAAAGTTAAAACAGGCGACCATACCGCGGCACGATAGCTCCTTGGTACCACCGAAACATGGCGAAAACCGGTTCAACGAGCACTTAAGATATCTTCGGCTTATTTTTACGGTAAGGGTGCGAAGTGCATGCACAGGTCTTCTAAGCGGGCGCGAACCCGGCGTATATGGCTAACCCGAGATGGTGTCGTGCTTAACAAATCCAGATGAAGTTGGAGTCGGAGGACTGTGACAACCAAATCAATGTCGTCTGGGTGAATCGTCATCATCGAGGCCTCAGCTACAGCTGCGGAACGTTGTTTCTGTCGAAGAAGGGCAGTTGCACAATGCCTTTCAGGCCTCCCTACATCTCGTGAGCCTCCCGTGGGATCACAGTCCTGTACTTACCTGGTTGGCGTTCGCGGTTTTAGATTCGGGCCTTGACCCAAAGTTGAGGGCGCCTTCGGATTCTCCACCATGCACGGAACACACGAATATCTTATCTCCCCATCTGAGTTACCGAACCGGTCATTCTCAGAATGGCTCCCACTTCCCGGACACGCGGTTGTACTGCCCCTACCGTGTTATGACACTGAAAGGCCCTCTCGTTACGTCTTCTATTCTTGTGCTGAAGCCATTAGATTTCGGAGCTCGAGCATATCCTCCGGAGCTACTCGCTGTGCGCATGCTCGTCTCTAGCACTTGCCTCGCCTTCCACCGCGACTCTATTGAGCAGATACTGCCACAACGCCACTATCTGCTTGCGCCCGCGCCAGCGCACCCTTGTGACTCGCCCTGAGGCCAGCGCGATCGTTTAGTCTGACAATTGTCGTCTGTGCCGCGCAGACCTTTGCGTTTGCCGGACTTATTATGATGCTGGGTCGCCGTGGTGTCACCCTTCAATCGCGAGCGCAATAAATATAAAAAGCAAGTGCGTGCTGGGCCTTTCTTTCGAACGACAACTCTTCAAGCATGTTTGTCTCTCGGGCGGAGCACGTTGGTTCTTTGAAGCGGCCTGCTGCACTCCTACAGAAGAGGTCGGATTTTCAGCTTGGAAAATGCACCACAGAAGAACTCAAGTCCTGTGAGGACGAGAGCATCGCCAACGCCGTTCGGATGCAACTAGACCTTGGCTTTACTTCTATCACCGACGGCGAATATCGACGGTAAGAGCACGCGAACTTGAATTCCCCACATACTTACGACGACCTTTTCCTCCTCACCCCAGGACCATGTTCTACGACGGGATGTTCGAAAAACTGGGTGGACTCAAAGTCATCAATGACCGTAAGTTTTCCGCTTCCCCGATGTCTATCGGATATGTGACCATATCTTACTGCGTTGACGTTGACCTTCACAGCACCGGAATGCATCTTCCAGGTACGGTCCTGCCTTCTCTCGACATTTTGCCACTGTTTCAGAACTTGCGCGACTCCGTGTCTTGCCTGCAGACATTCAATTTCGTCCGTTACATGCCGGTCACCCGCATCAGCATCGTAAGGCTTTCGGGAAGCTGGTGGACGTTCAGGTACTGATACACTTCTCCCGGGCCGATGTAGGGGAAGTTAGAACGGACTTCACCTTTATACGGGGAAGCATTCGACTTTCTCAAAAAGGCCGCAGGTCCCGAGGTACGCGGGTCCTATAGATTCAGCCGCCGAAGGGAACGTTCTGATAGAAATCGACCCCCGGAAGAACGTCGAGAAGCTCAAGGTAACAATGGGCGCCCCGGAGTGGTACCACTTCCGCCATGGGAAATACGCGTACGAGGCGACGGTGTACGCTAGCGATGGTGCGCCGGAGATGCGCTCAAGTCTACGACGGGCACACGAAAGCCGTGCTAACCCGCCGCACTCAACAGACGCCTATTTTGCGGACCTGGCGAACATATACAGGGAAGAGATAAAGGACTTGTACTCGAGAGGCTGCCGTAAGCCGGACTTGGCCATAACACTTTGCGTGCATATGCTAAAGGCGGCTCCTTGTTTACAGGACGCATTCAGATAGACGACCCCATTCTCGCATGCTTCTGCGATGAACACTTCCGGAAGCTCATGCAGAAGGCCGGGGTAGATCCCGAGTGCCTTTTTGACACATACGTCGGTGTTCTCAACGCATGCGTCCGGGGACGCCCTTCTGACCTGACGGTGGGGTTACATATCTGCCGTGGAAACGTCAAGGTGCGTTTGAGCACCATTTCCGAGGGTTTCGGCATTATTTCTTAGTATAGACTTACAGCCAACTCGCGAACCGTTCGCGACCGGTCCCTACGACCGGATTGCTAAGAAGCTCTTCAACAAGCTCGACTTCGACTGCTTCTATGTGGGCATCTTTCCTTTGCCGAACGTCTTCTGCTTACGAATTGGCCCTTTCAGCTGGAGTACGATACGGAACGGGCGGGAACATTCGAGCCCCTCAGGTACCTTCCGAAACACAAGCATGTAATTCTAGGTCTGGTCTCTACAAAGAACCCTGAGGTACGTTCGTCATCTACGCCCGCAAGCATGCACCAAGGACGCCACCAACATTGTATCCCCCCGAACGTAGCTCGAAGCTCCGAGCGCCCTTCGCAAACGTATCGTGCAAGCTGCGGAGGCGATAGCGCGTGGAGAGATACCACGGACCATCGAGGAAGCCCTGGACCAGTACGTCACAGACCCTGCGCACCCGACGGCTTAGCGACGCGCTCACCCTACTCGGCCCGATAGGATTTCCGTGAGTCCGCAGTGCGGCTTCGCGAGCCATGCATCGGGCTTCGAGATCATGACCCATGAGGTATGCTCGACCTGTGCGGGCCCGTTGTATCCCGTCTACTAACTTTAAACCTCAACATACTCAGATAATGGTGAAGAAGCTGGTCCTTGTGCGGGACGTGGCGTGTACGGTATGGGGGCAAGCGTAGCAGTCATCTCTTTGACTCAGCGTCAACTAGTGTCAAATGACAAGGTCCCCCATTGGCTGCAGGTGTTTCTTCGTACGAACTACAATATGCAGCATCGGGCGGCCGACAAAAGCGCGGAGTTCCTTACGGTCACGCAGTCTTGGGCCCCACCTATCATCTCCAGCCCCCAAATCCTCGGCAAATGTCACTACGGTCCCCGAGTCCTTCAAAACCTGACGACAAGCGCGGCCCTCTCGCCACAAAATTTGATGTAGTGAACCCTACATAACGCCTCTCCGCCTGACAGCCTCAGAATAAGAAATCAATGCGAAAGACAGAGATGCCTAGAATCACATGTTTAGTTCTGTGTGTTCGCGCATGGGCAGCAGCATCTAGTGATTGATCTTCTACGCCATCCGTAGCACATTGAATGCGCAAACGAAGAAAGGACACACTACTTCCATCGCCATGCACTTCCGCGACCGTTGACCACCCAGTCGACCTGGTGCGGAAGCTTCACGTCGAGCCCCAGCTCTCCTGCAAAAGTCGCCACGGCCGCGGGGTCCTTCAGAAACTGCGTCCCAACCAGGATCACGTCCGCTTGGCCCTTATCCAGTACCTCCTGCGCAAGCTTGCCTGTCGTGATACCCCCAACGGCGCCCACCAGGACGCGATCGCCGTGCGCCTTCTTCACGGCCTCGGCGAAGTGCGCCTGGTACGCCGGCGCGGTGAATTCGAATTTCTGGCGGGGGTCGGCCCCGCCCGAGGATACATCGATGAGGTCGACGCCGTGCTCCGCGACAAGCGCGGAAAGGCGCACGGTTTCTTCGAGGCGCCAGGACGGCTCTTCCGGGGCCACCTTCTCGAGCCAATCGGTGGCAGAAGGCCTGTGCGCGTGAGTGAGCACAGTGCGCACAGGGTACTAGAAGAAGCGCCGGATGCCCCACCTGAGAAATAGAGGAGTACTTTCCGGGATGGCCTTGCGGATAGCGTCGACCACCTCGACAACAATTCGCGAGCGGTTCTCGAAGCTCCCGCCGTACTCGTCGGTCCTCTTGTTCGTCACCGGGCTGAGAAACTGGTGCAACAGGTACCCGTGCGCGGCGTGGATCTCGATCACGTCGACGCCGGCGTCGACCGCTCTCTTCGCCGCCCCCGCCCACTTTTCCACAATGACGCGGATTTCCTCCGTGGTGAGCTCCTTCGGCTTTGCGACGACGCCAAGCTCATTGAACGAGGGCGCGCCGTTCGCCCTCGCCTTCTCTTCTGCGGCGCCTTTCTCGACATACGGGACCACAGAGGGTGCGACGAGCTTGTCCGACCACCCGCCGAATTCTGGCGGGATGACACCGTGGCCTGCCAGCCAGATGGGTGCGACTGAGCCTTTGCGCCCGCCGTGGTTGAGCTGGATGCCGATCTTTTGGCCCTGGCTGTGCGCGAACTCGACGAGTGCGCGCAGGGGACCGATTTGCTCATCCGACCACAGACCGCAATCGTTGAAGGTGACGCGGCCTTCCCGGGAGACGGCGGTTGATTCGATGATAGTCAGACCTGGCCCACGCGCCAAGACAGAACCCACTAGAACAGAGAACACTTTAGTCTACGATTCTTACTACAAATAGTAACAATAAAGACACACGATATGCGGTGTGAAGGGGCGTGACACTGCCGTTGTGATCTCCAGAGGACATTCCCATCGGAGCGACCTAGATCAACCGCCGTCAGTTGGGTTCAAAGTGTGGATATACACGACAACATACGAAGATCCTGTTATGAAACTCGACGCCGCGAATTTTGATGGGCTTGAAGAGCGTAGGTAGAGGCTTCCCATCCTTGGACCTAGCGGTCCCCGCAGGAGGGCTCTGCTCTGGAGTAAGAAAAGAGACGTTAGGCGCTGCACGGGGGACGAGTAAATCTGCCATGGGTACGAGGTTCGTGTACGATGAAGCGAATGTTCGCTACAGGGATATCGGACCAAGTGGGCCTCCCTTTATAGCATGAGGACACCTGTGTGACATTGCTATGTCAGCGAGGTCGCATTATTCCCTGGGATTTCGTAGTGCAATGTCCTATTCACCGCTTTTCCTGGGGTCCAGCGAAGGGCCGTACCAGTACCGAAGGGACGTATGCGTAGTCCGAGACCGCACACGGCGTACAAGTGGGGCGCAACGGGGACACAATCATAATGGGACTATTACTCTCCTGAGTCATATTCCGAGACGACGGGCGTCGGGCGATTTTGTATGCCACCGGAGATTACGGGCGCCCTTTGCGGCCGCATGCGATATCGTCATCGCTCGCGACCTTGAAGTTCTCATGAGTGATTAGCGCTGGTACAAGAAGATCTCAGACTCTCGTAGGCTCCCGCAATGTCAATACGTAGAAGAACTGTGCTCACTGCGGCCGACAAACTCCGGGATCCCTATCCTGCAAATTTGAACACGCGTGCTTCCCAATCCAGGCCCGAAGGCAGGTGTGTGCATTGTACAGTCGTTGTAGACTCGAAACGGCTCAGCAACGTTTCTAACTATTTGGTCGTGCGGGGAACCTCTATTTAATACCCACGTTCCCCAAGATACTTCAAGAGCAGCTGGTGGCTGTCCTTCGCAGCCTTCGTCCACTTGACCGGGATGAAGTCACCTGGTTTTGACATGTCCTCCTCGTAGAAGACCTAGACCAATCGTGCGTCAGGGCGTACCGCCAAAGGTGAGAACATTTAATCACCTCATATGACCATGGACCCCTCCATCCCGTTTGTAAAACCGCTTCGCAAACATCGAGCACCGGTAAATAGCCGCCCCAACTCTCCTTGTTGCTGCGTGGACAGACGGCGTCCATGTACGGCACCGGACGCCATGCATTCGACCACGCGTACAGCGGAGCGATGCGTTGTTTCTCCGCGCTTTCTTTCAGCACGTCGGGCGTGACCTTGCGCGAACCGTCGGAAATCTGTAGATAGAAGATCTTCTCCGGAGGGACGGTAGCTGCGAGCGCCTTCACCGACGAGGCGAGCTGCATGACCGCAGAGCCTTCAGGCGCGTCTTGGAGGAGCCCGTTTGGGGAGGTGGGATCCGCGTAGGCGCGGGCTGGAGTGAGGGTACGTGAAACGGTGGTTAGGAACACTGGACCACTACTCATGGACAAACTTTCGCGTACCACATATTTGGAAGGTATCGAGGCAAAGACCGAAGTTCGGCCTGTCGACGCGCTTGCACACCTCCCACGTATGTTCCCATGTGTTTCTGACGGACCACATTCAACGGTCAACGTTACTTGAGACGTACTCGAGTGTCGAAGTAGACGCACACGTGCGCGCCCCACGCCCACATCTCGTACGCTCTGTGAGATGATCAGCTTGCCGCCCAATGGTATACGAGAGGGCCGAACGCACATGCGGATAGGCGGGTGTTGCGCGGCCGCCTCGTCCGCGAGCTGCCTCAGGTCGCGCGCAATGACGTCATAGTCGCCACTGGTCGACGGATCTGGGGTAGAGCCCACTTGCAACAGCTGGCAATCGAGTGCCTGCCGGTGTAGAGCGGTGAGCGCACTGTGAAAGCGCTGGGACCGCTTGGCTGTAGGCCTAGGACCCACCTTGAGCACTCGGAACCACGTCCCCGCTCTTTCGAAACCCGCTGCCCTCTTTTCTATATCCTCGTATCCCTCAAAGTTCGAAAAGCTGCGACATATTGGTTGACTCGAACATCAGGAATAGTAGAAAACACATTGACACTTACGGATGGACGGCTGATATCTCCAGCCCGAGCTCTTTTGCTGATTCTTTCAGCCTCCCGGCGGCTTGTAGTAGCGTGTCGAGGTCCCCGTTGCCGCTCTCATCGAGCCGCTGATAGCCAGGGTACTCTTGCTCCGCGTATGCCTCAAGGTCGGGGAATCCCAGCTCAACGTGACTGAACCCCGCGTTCGCGATCGCTCGGAGCTTGATTGGGATGGTGTGTGAGGAGTGCATCCCGGCGGAATCGGTCGAGTATGCCAGGGCGGTGGCGAGCTCGTCGGACATGACGTTGTCGTGTTAATGCTGTTTCCTATATTCAATCTCACGTATGAGTATAACTTCAAAAAAAGATAGCAAGTAAAGAGAGATCGTGTAGAGTGAAGGAGGCGAGTGAGCACCCACTCGTCGAACTTCGTCAAGGCGTGGGGTGGGACAGGCTATAAAAATGACGTCATTACATACCGAACACCTACCCATTGACGCCTACTTGGAGGCGCATGAATGAATATGAAATGTGAATGACTAGCAGATAGCAAGGAAATTATATCCCCATTCGACGGTGCATAGTCGAGGTCCGGGATTGTCGGCAGCGTCCCCAAGGAAGAGGACCATGATGGGCCAAAAGAACAGCTTTGCGCCGAATCCGTATTTCAGGAGGGAGAATATCCGTCGACCAGCAAGGTCGCTTTTTTTACACCAACACTTGATATTACACACTCAAGCATCGAGCCTAACACGGCTATTATACATGAGATCAACACTCGCGCATGGGACAGGTAAGCTTACTTCGTTGTCGTCTCATCCATGCTGCCACCATGACTAGAATTTATTTCCTGGAATTCGGATTCACCATCTTCCGCCACCGTTCCGTCACAATGGGCATGTTCTAGAGGAGCTCCGAGGTCTCCTACAACATCCGGGGAGAAGCGGACAGTCGAAATACGTGTAGCGTCCACCGGGGCGGACCGCGTACCGTCGCCGCTACTTTGGCGAGCGACTTGACGTAGGTTGAGCATGAAGCGCGAGATTAGGATGCAAGTGAAGCTGGACACAGCATGGATCAGCATCGTAGCAGAGTGGGGGCCAGTGTACGCACACGTCGATGAATATCGGCAACGGGTCGAATATCTGTTGATGCGAGGGTCAACGGAGCACTTGTACCTTCTGTGGGAGAAACAACGTACGACATCGCTTTGAAGAACTATGAGGTCGAGTACGTTGAGCAACAACATGGTGCTTAATGCAGCCATAGTTAGTAAGGAAACCAGAGATATAGGATAGCTCTGTACGCACACAAAATATAATGTGCCTAGCGGCCAATGTCAGTAACAGTCCACGGATGATTATGGAAGGAGAGCCCACCATCGCGAAGTAAAAGAACCGAGATCGACGCGTCTGATCTTAACACTGTGGCAAGCTTCTTGATTTTGTACGTCTTAACCCATGTTAAGACCACTACCAGGAGGTCAGCCACGACAGCGCTGCTATGAGTTACTATTGACACTGCGAGGGGAACATGAGGAGGTGGAACGGTAGGAAATCGAATAGGGGACAAACATCTACGAGGACGAGGTGAGTATACGCACGTCGCGTGTGGGCACGATACCTGGACTAGACTCGCCTGTGCAACTGAGCGTCATCGAGGGACGTAGCCTCGGAGCATCCGTAAAGGGGATAGATGAATGCTTCAGGAATTGACTGAATGTAATGATACTGAAGCGACATCAATAAACTCACAGTTTGGAGGACCATGCCACTCACCATATTAGTTACTGGAATACTGAGCGCTATGACGAGAACAACTACAAACGGGCGCCAATCCTTGTTCCAAACGGCGTACACTCGCAAGGCGGAAAACACTATATCACAGTCAGCACTGAGCCTTCATAATCGACCTGATGTAGCGTACCTGCCACTACAAAATATGCTACGACAGTGAATATCTCTGTCAGGATTACTGGGGCGGCGCAGCTACGAGGACGTCCAGGCCACGTCAATACCAGAGTACATGAAGGACACTCGAATTTACCTCTGGAAATTTCCGGAATTAGATCGGAGTATATATCTAAGGTATATTTCGTCGACGCACCTTATCCGTTTGGTGTGGCCACCATAATGTACTTATTGGAAGGAGGATCTTTCCGAAGAGCGTTACATATCGGTTTAGGAGGAAGACAACGGTCGCTCCCGAGAACTTGCGCCCCCAAACGAATCGAACTTCTCCAGAAAATGTGAGAAGGTGGTCGTACGCTAGAAGGGCTACGGGGCGTGCGCTTCAGCGGAAAGGCAGAGACATGAGCTATATTCCAAACTCACCTACGCCTGCGACTTCGCAGATGTTGCTGACCGTGCTAAAATGACGTTGAGCACGAAGAAACTACAGCGTGTAAGGCGTGCACATACAATAGGTGCAACGCAGTGATGAGTTCCTGGTTGTCTTGGTCCGTGCTGTCCGCCATTTTCAACACAAATGCGAAAGCCGAGCAGCAAACACAAAAGTAAGGACTCTACGTACCTTGTCGTCCATCACGCCCCTTTATACCACTGCAACAAGCTCCAATACGTCGCCCGATATAAACTTCGATGGATACTCCTCTGACGAACCACATACGAACGGGACCAGTACCGCACAAGGCGATACGCGGAAGACACTGCTCTCCGTCTAACCACACACGAGAAACCGATGCTGGCCCTGTGCTGCACACGAAATCATAGAGAAGCATCCCCAATGAACTCCACGGGAAAGAAGGTCTGGCTTCAAATACACCATCAGCGGGCGCGAACTCTACTGAAAGATTGGTCGTATCGCCACCGTTGAGGCTATGACGATAGCGGCGCGGTGACGATCTCCCAACAGCCCTAAAGAGGGAATGGATGTTGGTTACAAAGTGCGCGAAGCTCTGAAACGGCAGGATTTGAGGATTGAACTCAGAATCCCCGGCACCAAGGAGCTCGAGTTAGACTGGCGGCTGACGGACGGTGCTCTTAGTCGACACTAGTAGCAGTCGAACACGATTCATAACGTCCATCGCGTGGGGTCCTCTCCTGCGTGGGGAGTGTTGGCTCGGTCAATGCTCCTATTTAGAGAACGGAACATCTGACAAGGTGTAGGTCAGCAGAAGCGTAGGAAGTAATTGATCTTACGTTAGTAATACTAACATAGGAACGCTCTCGAGATGCGGTACTTGATATCGATGCCGATGTCCCCACGCGATGTTTCAAGAGTTTTGGGAGCAAACGCATGCCACTATAGGCACCAGAACATAGAGAGTTGATGCACTTGTTTCTCTGTTGGCGCGCTAGCAATCGTATCGTCCCACACTCTAGAGAGGGGCCTGCCAGTGCATGTCCAGAGTGGTGACGGATTGAAGGAAGAAAGTTCAAGCGCGGCGGCTATGAAGCTCAAGCGTTTATTTCGTTCGTGTCAGATAAGATAAGATCTCTTCTTCTCCCTCTCGCTCCGCGGAAGACGTTGAGATGTCCTCGGCATCCCGACATTCTCTCAGGCAACTCCAATACCCACTCTGCAATAAAGTGTTCCGTTTGCGACCGGTTGGCGCCAGCACAAAGAGCAACAGCGAGCGATTGGGGACTCGGGGGCCGGGTCATCGGACATGGACCCAGCCGCCGTCCAGTGATACACGCTCCTTACATAAAATGTCATTCAGCGTACTCAAGGTTCAGCGTGTTTCCGTGTGTTGGACAGCAGTGGTAACCATTACGAGTACAGAGCGATCCTCTAAGGTATGGTATGTAACGGACGCGTAATCGTACAGACGAGTGACAGTGTACATGACTGGGAGTAGGATGATGCGGCAAGGTCCCAGTACCGGAAGCGTGTGCGTAAACGATTGGCAGGTGATGTGGTAGATGGGAAGATGCATTGGAGGAGGCAAACGAGCGTGCGATGGAGACAGAGAGCATGCGAAAGAAGCGAATCACAAAGTAGCACCACCGAATGTTGGCTCTCTTTGCGGATGAGACAGAGTCTAAGGAATACGATCTGGAGACGACGGCTCCAGTTAGTAACGAGGCCCCACGGAAACGAGGCATGGGACTCACCACTATGGCAACGACTATCTCCACGATGGGAGTGCCCTACCGCCGCGGAGCCGCGCTTGATCGTACATGAGTACCACCGACAACGGTATGTCTGCGATGCAGGCGCTTACCCTGGCCGCTGGATCCACGAGAGTCCACCGAGCCAGAGCCGCGACTGAAGAGCCGCTGGAAGAACGGCTTTTTCGGGCTTCCCGAGCTCGAGCCAGAGCCTGGCGAACGCGGCGACCTGTGACCAGCTGCGGTGTACACGGAGGACGAGTTCGGTACCTGCAGATGGACGGTCAGAACGGCTCATCTCCGCGCATCTTGGTGAATATGAAAGGCACGCGCTTTCGCACGCTCGGGCCAGATTAGAAGGCGCGCAGCAACCCTTGCCCAGCGTGCGATCGAGATGCAAAATGAAACTCACGATGATCTGGACCTTTTGGCCGGGGGAGGGAAGGACGTAGTACGTGCTGCCAGAGGTGTCGCTCGCGGTGTCGCTCTCGCTCAAAGATGGGGTCGGAGACCGGGTGCGGGCGCGAGAAGGCTGTGCGTGCACGATGTCACGCGCTGACGGTCGGCCGCGTACGGCGCTCGATGCACGGCTCCTCCCGCTGGCCCCTTCGCGCGGCGGAGAATCCCTGTGGGACGTCCGTTGGGAGTGGTGAGACGCCGATCCGTGCACTGAGGGGAATGGCGTGCTCCCGGCATTCATTTGTTGAGACGAATACTGGGTCGGATGAGGTAGGGGGTCGGAACGGCTGTACGCTATTCCTGGCGCAGGCGCGCGGCGATGGTGGCCATGTGAAGAGGGGGAATACACGATGGGTGGCGGATTGTAATTTGACCCTTGATGTCGGGATGAAGGCGCATAGATGATCGCAGGAGGTGAATACTTGTACGGGAGCTGTGGCTGTATCCCAGACGCTGTTCCGGCGTGCTCAAAGAACCGCGATCCTCCGTTGTGCGAGACTGAGGCCGGTTGTGACTGTGAGTGCGCGATCCCGCCAGGGGCAGCTGCGAAGGGGTAGGCCTGGGCCGAAGCAGGCGCGTGTTGCGGCGTGGGGGAGATGACGCTGCGGCTGGACGTATGTAGGGGATCTGCGAGGGGAGAGATTCTATCTGAGTGGTGACTCGGATGAATCGAGGGTTGTCGTGGCTGGGGTTGGAAGATAGACTGTGCTGGAGGGACCCGAGAATGATGAGATGAATTGGACGTCGGCACGCGGACAGGCGGCTGAGATTCTTCGGCCTGCCGCGACGGCAGAACACGAATACTCTCGGGCGATCGTGGCGGCGAAATGTGAGGTCGCGCCGACGGTGCATATCGTGAGCCAGTGGCGTATGAAAGCGTTTGGGCGTAGCGGGGAGCGGGGGGAGCATCCGCAGGCCCAGGGGCGGCGAGAGATCCAGATCGGGATCGAGTATGTCGAGAAGTCGACTGTGATCCATACGTGTGATTATTCCTGCTGTGCGTCGGTGAAGGTACACCATCCGACGAGATGGGTACGTCTGGTCGACCATCAGGATAGCGAAGAACCATACGCGGTGGCACCGAGCGGACACTGCCTGAGTCTGACTCACTCGGGCCAACGCTTGGGGCGTCTGAGTCGCTGATTATGGATGGCGGCGAAGAGGGGGAGACATAATGGCTGAAGCCCGAGTGAACACTGACCCAATTTGTTGTGCGGTCGCGAGCCGTCAGGTACTCCTGGATGGCCTCGGGGTCAGTGGCGTACTCGGTCATGGAGGACAAAGGATAGCGGTAAAGGAGAGTAAGCAGGAAGACGGTTCCAACAAAAGAGCGGGAGCGCCGGGGAAGTCAACGATACTTATACCTCCTGGGTGGGAGGATCGGACCACGGGGGCGAATCCACTCGGAGCGGGGATTACTGAGGTCATCAACCATATTCCGCATTTCTGAATGCGAAATGAAACCGATTGGGATTACTTACCCGTCCGAGGTTAGATATCAACACGTAAAACGTGTTCACGGCGAGGCATGGTCGCCAATGCTGAGATTATCTCGATCAGTCCAGGTAAGACTCGTGTCCAGCCGCAGGTGAGTCCCGACAAGTCGCCACCACAAATGCACGTTTCTGTCGCAATTGGCATCATAGCGATGTCCTGCGCGGGGGTACGAGGAAACAGGTCTGTATAGGCGGGGAGTTAGGGCTAGCGCTGGTGGAAAACTGGAAGCCGAGATGGTCGTGCGGCGTGCGAGTGCCACCCAAATGAATTTTGATCGCCGCCCAAAATTCCTATATTCAGCCTGATGATGTTGCAGTCCCAGAAATCTCTGACTTGTTTTCCTTCCACCCGCTCCGTGACCTCCGTCCAACCACATATCCTTGTCTTTGTTCTTCTGGGTGAAACTCTTATCCTTTCCTGCGGCTGATGCAGTCTGCAGTTGCTCAGGCTTCTGGGTTATGTGGAGAAGCCCCCCCGCGGGCGCAGTTAACTGCAAAGATGGGACCTCTAGAAGACTGAGCCAGGCCCGTGCCGCCATTCCGCGCCACCTGCAGCAGCAATGGCTGCAGTACTGCCATCTTAGCCTTTCGACCCAATCGCCGAGGGAGCTTTCCGCAATCGAGACGCCGTGTCAACGCTTCTCGGCGTTCGGATTTCTCATGATCGGAGAATTGGGTATCGCATGACCGGTCCAGTTCTGCCCATGTTCCTTGGCCGCCTTCCCGAGGGACGCTAGCACACGCCGCCTGGCGCCCTCGGTCGTCCCCTGTGTCCCTCGCAGATACTCACTGAACATTGCTCGACGGTCGCTTCAGCGATCGCGGCGAGCGACCTACCAGCCCCAACCTAAAGACATGCGCAAATTTACCGAAGACACTTATATTACTCACATCACCTGCAGGATTTCATTTGCCTGGCCGTGGATATCTGCGCAGGCCCAAAGACACGCACGCTCGCGCGGATGTCCAACACACTATCGGGCTCCGCCGGCCTGCGCAGGTAGGGAGGGCGACGGCGGCTTCCACCTGGGCTGGTAGGCCTTGTGTTATAATCGTCGTGCCGTCGACTAGAACACCTAGGGAATGCTTTACGGCGCAATACTAGTGTCAATCGCTGACAGGTTCCGGGGGCGTTTCGTTCGGGTAAGTTATCTCCCCGTGCGATCAAAACCGTGCATAATCCCTCTGGTCCTCCTATAGCTCCCGACGTTCCCTTTTAATGGCATGACCGGATCTACACCCTAATCGTCCAGCTGGCCACAACTGCCTCGTCTTAGATTGCTCATAGTATCTCCTTGGGGCCCAGCCATGCCGTAGCTGTCCCTCGGAGAGGCAGGCGGGACTGTTCATTACGAGCTTCTCTGGCTGCCTTCGTCTTCCTCAATTCACACTGGCTAGCATGTGATGACGCGTACTTCTCATTGACCGCCTGGTAAGGCATAACACGAGAGATGACGAAGAGGATGACTCGACGTCGTACGCCGCCCATCGCACTGTCCCAGCGCCGCAGCGTTCCTTGCGTCGTCCACTCGTCGATCTCCCCAATTGATGTCAGGAAGGCACATAGCTGCGAGCCTTTTATCTAGGACCGCCACAGTACGTCTATGCAGAGAAAAGAAGCTAGCAATGTAGACTACTGGCACGCGAGAAGGCAATGCTCTCTACTGCGGTACGTGTGCCGCTTTACGTAGCGTGGCAATATGTTTTCGAGTTAGTTCTTCTCTTTAACTATTGTGAGGGTTTCGCGCTTACTGGTACGATACGAACTTAAACACAAATTTGACGCATACCCCAAGGCTCGCAGAGCATCGTCTGATCAAACTGTCACTACGCTCCTGTGTCCCAATTTTGACCAACTTTATCGGCCATTAGGCGATGCTTCTCTCGGTGACACTACATTTCCCACCACGCTCAGCTCTCTTCATTTTGTAGAGCATGCACTCAGCCCCCGACCTCCTGGCACGGCCACAACCATGCCGCTCAGGGAACCATCCAAAGTACCGCTCACTGTTCACGATCGTAACATGGAATCCCCGCCCTCGCGTTCACTGCGCCGTTGCCGCATTTTTCATCTCCCGACGTTTCTTAAACTTTGTCACACGTGTTCCTCCATGTTCCTAGACTGCGCGCTGCTGTCGGGAGCCGCGCGAGCCCCTGGGCTCCCCCAGGCGAACTCTCGAGGTCCCCGCAATCGTGCTCCAAGCTAACACTACGCATGGCTCTCGTAACTGGTCCGGCCGCGCTCGCAGGGCCCCAGACCACTCTTCTCCCGACTGGCCGGGCTCCGACCCCGACCGCTGTGGTGACGAACATCAGCTGCGTCTATCAGCTGCAAGGCGCACGAGCGCTCGCGCTCGGCATGCTTACCCCCTCTACGAGACGTTCCATTTATCGCCGGGTGTGAATGGATGCCTTGATTGGCGGTCATTCAGCTAAACTCCGAGCAGATGTAACCACCTACGTACGGCCCAGCGAGCCCGATGCCGCTCTGGGGCCACCGGCGCGGTACCTGACTCTATTCCCTGGATCACGGCGCTGGTGTTGATGATGCTGGGTGAGCTCCGATACCTTTCGCGACTTACCAGTGGTATTCACCGTCCTGATATGCTACATTCAGGGGGATGAGAGCCCTCCATGGATTTTCAATGACGTTCGTTGTGGGCTGAGCTTGTTCGGCACATCACCCTCTCACGTCCTCTCCTCGGCACCCCTCTCCATGCTGACACTGAGGTTACAAACTACTCAGAACAGCGTGGTGGCGCACGTCGTTCACTTCCGCGAACCTCTTGTTGACCGGACTATACGATCGATGCGGCCCCCGATCCTGGGACGGGAGGCGGCCCTGATCAGAATCTACCGCCGAGCGTGCACTGCATTGTGGTTTTGTCTCCGTAGGGAGCGGGATGATACGATCAACATGTACGTCTGAGTGCCTACAGTCCCCTGTACTGCAGTACCTGTGTTTAAATGCATATTTTTTTAGCAAAGTGATTCATCTAGATCAACAAGTCCCTTCGCAGGCGGGCTGTGCTGCAGTGGTCCGAGGGTTCATCGACGCAGTAAGCTTTTGCTTGTGTTTCGCTATGTTCAAGTTGCTTGGAGCTCCACAGGGATGTCCACAAAAATAGACTCGTATACTACACCGAGTCTATACATCGTGCATTGAAGGTTTACCATCCCAGAATGACCTAGCAAAGTTAACCAAAGGTGTTTAGCGTCTCGGCCTGACTTCTGTGGCTGGGAACTTCATGAGACATCCCGTCTGCTAAAGCAGAAGCCGCACTCAAGGTGGCAATGTTAGGCGTCAGCCGTACGCCGCGTACGATGTCCCTGCATTGATCAGCAGACGTTCTACCGAAGGCGAATTCCTTATCGCCTATTTCTCCGACGAGTTCTGTGCGCGTGTCAGTGAACATTCGCGAGGATAGGGGTAGATACCTTCCAGCTACTCGGTGAGCGCGTCGCACTCAAAAATTCAACGCTCCACACACTGGCATCTGACCATTTGCCTTTGTCCCTTCACAGCCCGCGCCTGAGTAACTCCATCGGGCATTGAACGCTACCCTGATTCGAGCGTTCGACGATACGACCTTGAAGACCCTCCGACACCCCTTCGCATCCAGCCCACCCCTCCAACACCTCTGTCTGCAGCCCAGAGGGTGTGCTTCCTGAAAGCGCCGAAGGTGCACAGCGACTGATCCTGTTTTCGCGTTTCGCAGGCGCCTCGCGAACTATGGATGACGGTGGACCACTAGTAATTTGGATAAGTGTCTCGCAGAGCGGAGGGTGAGCCTTGCTGTATATGACCCCTCGGATAACCTTCGTGTGCCAGCTAACGTGGGTCGCAAATGGTGTGCATCAGTCACGCTTGGATACAAGCTGCGGAGGCCTGTCACGGTGGCGCTGCGTCAATACCTTCCGCCCACCCGAATGCGTCCCTGCCTCCCGATTTTGTGGGCAGCGTGCGAAGGTTCTGCAACATGCCTGAGCACCCGTGTACCACCAGAACTACCCCTTCGCCATGTGGACTAATCAGGGATGGTACTCTCTGGCCCTCTCGAGCAACAATGATCTCCTTCCGAGGTGCAAGACAGCCGACGGGAATATGCTGGATGCCGACCACGAGCGATGGCGATATCCGGTCACGTCTAAAACGACCAGTCCGCCCCCGGGATATGTGTCAAGTTATGGTGAGTAAGGCGAACGCCCGACGACAAGCTGACCAAGCTACCTGGAGGACGATTCAGTGCGCTATATAAACGAGGTCGACAAGGCGTATTTTCCAACATCGTAACGCACAATCGCCAGCTAAACGTCGAAGAGAACATGGCAGAATTTGTTACTCATCCTGCACCCAACGTTTCGTACTTCACTCCAGAGCAGAACCCGCCCGCAGGGACCGCCGCGCCTCCGAAAAACGGAAAACCCTTGCCGACTCTCTACCAGCCTCTCCAAGTCCGAGGAGTAGAGTTCCATAACAGGCTCTTCGTATGTACTCTTCGTCAGTGTTCCGTGCGTGTTTTGACGTGAACATAGGTCTCGCCGATGGCCATGTCCTCCGCCGACTACGACGGTACCCTCACCCCGTTCCATACCGCAATACGTAGGTTGCTTTATCATCATACAGGCTACTCGATGCTAACTTGTTCTTCACGTTAGTGGGCGCAGTTATAACGCGTGGGCCGGGCCTGACCTTTATCGAGGGTGCCGCTGTTTCACCCGAGGGCCGTTTGACGCGACCCGACGTCGGTTTGTGGTCTGATGAGCAAGTCGGCCCTCTACGCGCACTCGTCGAGTTCGCGCACAGCCAAGGGCAGAAGGTCGGTATCCAGCTCGCACACGCAGGGCGCAAAGCTTCTATTGCGCCCTTGTGGATCGCCGGCCACGGACTCCTCACCGAAGAGTACGGCGGGTGGGCACACAACATCGTGGCGCCCTCGGAGATCCCATACATCGAGGCAGGAGGGGCGGCAGGAGCCACGGCACGCGCCAATGGGGCCCCGATTGCCAACAGCCAAGGCGTCGTGCCCGACCCCAAGACGCTCACCCGGGACGAGATACGCGAGATGGTCGGGCAGTGGGCTGCTGCTGCGAAGAGGGCGGTCCAAGCCGGAATCGACGTGATCGAGATCCACGGAGCGCACGGGTTCCTTCTTCATGAGTTCCTCAGCCCCATATCGAACAAGCGGACCGACGAGTATGGAGGCAGTTTTGAGAACCGCGCACGTATTGTGGTCGAGATCGTCGACGCAGTTCGTAAGGTTATTCCGGAAAGCATGCCTCTCTTCTACAGGTGGAGATATTCTTCCAATTTTGAAGCATGCAGGATACTTATCTACTCGGACAGGACTTCCGCGACCGACTGGCTCGAGAAAGTGGCCCCGGAAGAGCCGTCATGGCGCCTCGAAGACACGGTCCGCCTCGCCGGCCTTATCGCAGAGCACGGTGTGGACCTCATCGACGTATCCTCTGGCGGGCTAGACCCTCGTCAGAAATTCGAATTTACTGCACCCGCATACCAGGCTCACTTTGCGGAGGCCGTCAAGAGGGCGCACGGCGATCGCATCCTTGTGGGGGCTGTAGGGGGTATTAAGTCGGGCAAGCAGGCGCAGGAGGTACTGGACAAAGGCCAGGCGGACGTTATCTTCGCAGCGACACAATTTCTGAAAGATCCAGGGGCCGTTTCAACCTTTGCGGAGGATTTGGGGGTTGAGGTCAAGCTTCCGCACCAGTACGACTGGGTCTTCAACGGACGAGGCAGCTCATGGCGCTGGGCAAGGAAGCCGTGAGATCCGACGTCTTGATAGACCAGGATAGACCTCGCTAGAATAGTTAATGCATTCTTGTCAACTATACGGTTCCGCTAGGAACACGTGCGATGTCTCGTATCAGTAGAAAGCTTAAGTAGTCGGAACGTTCGAAGTCAATGAGGACCGTGTGCTAGTAATTCAATACTTGAATGTCGGTTAGGCGCTTAAGTTACAACACGCGTAAGGCGCGCTTATGGTCGGAGTCCGTCCGGGACACTGCTGTTTCGAGGCACGGTCTCTCGCTCTCATCATCCATGTCACTCACACCCCTGCGTGGTCCACTGTCGATATGCACCGACTAGGAGGTGTTGGAATTGCGGCCTTTGACCGCCAGCAACAATCACAGCGCTCGTTCGCTGAACTCTCCAGCGAAATCTCCCAAGGCCAAGTCGACTTGCTCCATGCTCAGCTCGCCCAGTTTCGCAGTGCACTCGCACACTATGCATCGACGCACCGCGATAGGATCCGCAAGGAGCCCTCATTCCGCCATGCGTTCCAGCAGATGTGCACGACGATAGGCGTCGATCCCCTGGCTGGTCCTCGGAAAGGCGGATGGTGGGCCGAGATGCTCAATCTGGGCGATTGGCAGTACGAGCTCGGCGTGCAGATTGTCGACGTGTGCGTTAGCACGCGAGAAAGGAACGGAGGGCTGATAGAGATGGGGGAGCTGATCCGGTTGGTGAGCAAACTCAGAGGCGTAGGCGGGGACGTGATCACAGAGGACGACGTGATGCGGAGTATCAAGACACTCAAACCTCTCAACGCTGGCTACGAGGTCATTGACGTCGGCGGTGGGAAGAAGATGGTCAGGAGCGTACCGAGGGAACTAGACGCCGACCAGGCAGTCGTGCTCGCTATCGCACAAGAAGACGGCGGGCGGGTATCGGAGGTGTCACTCATGTCGAGAAGGGGATGGACTTCGGAGCGTGCGCGAGCTGCTCTTGCTAACATGTTACTGCGTGATGGGCTGTGTTGGCTGGATGAACAGGACGAGTTATATGGGACCGCATACTGGGTGCCGTCGGCGATGCGGTGGGACGAGTGATTGTATGTTGTTCTGCAGAGGTGAGGCGTCTCTTACGCCAGAGGTAGAGTCGCTGACACAATGTAGTCACAGAATATTTTATAGGTGGTGTACGAATCCGGAATATATAATTCTTGTAAACCTCAACACATCCTCAACGCATGGGACGAAGTGGCTACTACGTTGGCATGATGGCGCGCCTATCTCTTGTGCGGGCTCACATGGTTCGGTGATGAAGCGTTTCCTCTATTGGTATGTGAACACTTTTCAAGGGTGCCTGATAGGATCACAGTCTTAAGCAATATCCAGCACTGCATGTGTGGCTTTGAGGATCACAGTCGCGCAGTATTATGTTAATGGCCGGGCCATCAGACGGGCTCACCCGCTGTTGCCGGTAGGCCCGATTTGACAGGCCACATAAGGACGGGGAGCCATGAAATACAAAAGGCCGAGTCATCCCCGCATCTCCTAAACCGCGAGCCCCCAGAATGGCGCATTTCATGAACTTCGTCTTCGACCGCCTCCGTGGCCATGCATCCGACCCTTTCATGCGGCACTTCGAGGGCGACCAGTCAACATTCAAATGGGGTCTTATCACTTACCAGGACTTCCTTGACACTTTGGAGACCTCCATGGCCTACTGGACGGTCGAACTATCTTCTCGTGGACTGAAGCAGGGCGACGTAGTCGGAATGTGGTATGTACGTATGCCCTATATAGCCGGCTTATGCCTGACCATAAGTTGAGGCTGAAAGGCTCACACTGGGGCGACCTTGCCCATATTTACGCCGTTGCATCAGCAGGCTTCGTCCCTGAGGTTTTTGGTCAACCCTTCACCCCGACATTCGTGCAAGACTTACTCAACGAGCACAAAGCGCGCGCGCTCATCTATCACGAAATGTTCGAGGGCCTCCTGCCGCGCGTTCAGTGGAAACAGCAGCTTGTGAAGCTCCCTAAGCCCCATGAGGTACCCGTGGTGGGCGCGCAGAACAGCGCGCCGCCGGCCGTGGGTGAAGACGACGTCGCGATGATATTTCACACGAGTGGCACCACAGGCGGGCGACCGAAGCCCGTGCCCCAAACGCATAAGTGGCTCGTTGCAGAGGGTGAGGTCACTTGGAAATGCGTTATTCAGAGGCACCCGGAGGGACAACACGTCTTCAACAACATCGGTAGCTTCGCGTCTATCGGTGCCGCTTCGTGTATGCGCCTTTCGTTGATATCCCCGTCTGTTGTGACCTTAACGCTGATTACAGGTGTTACTTTCATGTCATGGTCGGGCGCCTGCTTGACGCAGAGCTCCGGGCGTGAGATCACTGCGGACGAGTTTTTGGCTATGGTCCAGCAATGCGGGTTGAACTTCCTCTTGCAGTACGCGCCGTGGCTCGCAAAACTCCTCAGCGTCGCTCGCAAACGGCCCGAGGTCCTTGAGGCGCTCCGTGGGCTGCAACAGATCGCGTACACAGGCGCAACGCTCAACCCTGATGATGAGCAGTGGGCACTCGAACAAGGAATCCGTCTGACTGTTGGGTCTTCTGCATTCTATGGCTCGTTTCACCGTAACTGAGAATTTTGCAGCCAATGTACGCCAACACAGAATGCGGTATGTCTGCTTCCGCCAACGTCCGCCCCATCGGCGCAACCTAATCACATTCGCAGGACCGCTAATGATTGCGAATCTTGACTCGGGCGAGTCTCACCTGCGGCTCGCCTCCGAGGTCAAATGCGAGTTAAGACCTGCCGGGCTAGCGGACGGAGAGAAATCGTCGGCATCTGCGTTGCAGCTGTATGAGTTCTTCGTATCTGCAGACTCAAAGACCTGTCCGCACCCGTCCGTGCGTAATCGCCCCGACGGCCACGTTACGGGAGATCTATTTGAGGAGGTCAAGCCAGGATGCTACACCTTTCGTAAGGGCTTGTTGTGCGGAAGTTGCAGTGTGGTGCTGACAATGGAGCGTGTAGGTGGACGGAGCGACGACTGGATCCGGACTGGCGGTAACCCGGCTTTCTGTGATACCAAGTCGGTACCGCCTTCTCCCTCGCTTCCGCTCTACATGCTCATCAACGCTCGATTTATAGGGCGATCGAGGAGAACGTTCTCAAGACTTGCGTGGGCGTGGTGCACAACTGTGTTGTGGTCGGCCACCAGAGGGTTTGCCCCGTCCTCGTGGTCGAGCCCGAAGGGTCCGCCGACATCTCGACACCGCAACATGCACTTGAAGTGAAGAACACAATTATCGAACGCACTGCCCCCTTCAATGAGAAACTGTTTGCGCATGAGCGAATCACCACACCAGAGTGCATCTTATTTGTGCCTGTAGGCTCGTTGCCTAGGACGACAGTGAGTGGCTAAGTTATAAAAACCGCCTCCCTTACTGAACCATTGGTCCCCAGGAGAAAGGAAATATCAGGTAAGGGTCTTCGCTGAAGGGGAGAAGAATAATGCTAACTGCGCGCTCAGGAGGAAGGCAACGGAGGACCATTTCAAGGACGTCATTGAGCAGGCTTACACCGCCTTAACTGTATGAGTTGTATGAAGCGTTCGAATGGCGTATGTGCGAGTAACGCGGTCGTCTCTCATGTCTGAATATTATCACTTGACACGAGAGTGCTTGGACGGCCCGTCTGATGAAGCGTATCATATAAGTTCCTAAGCCCTGGATCTAGCGTGCAGTGTCTATTCATAGTAGCGCCTATAATTCATATAACGTACGGCGCTTACCCTCAGTGCCACGTCTCGAGTTCTTCAAAGAACTTCTTGGTCTGCACCACCACAAGCTCCCTCAGGACCCTCCGCTCGTTTGCGAGTCGTGCGGCCCTAAGAGGTCTCGTGATGGCCCAGACAGCACACAGGCCTTGTCAGGCGCTCCTAGAGAACGAATCAACAGCCTGCAAAGAGGAAGCCCAGGGAGACAGCCCCTACTGCGCGAAACATGGATGGGAATATGCGAGACGCACGGGAGAGTACAAGGCTCTCTCAGCCGAAGCTGAGCAACTCAACCCGGGTACGCTAACCGCTCAAGAAATCCGGCGACTCGACAAGGCCGGTGTGAACAAGGCAACTAGGATGTACGAACGATACTGCGCTGCATTGAGCAAGGAGAAGGAAATGCGGACCACACACCACTTGCGCTTCTTCGGTGAAAGTGCGTCTTGAGGCCTCAAATATCTGGGGGATACTACTACAATACTGATCGAGTGCGTGCAGTCGACCCAGGCCATGCACAATGGCTCGAGCACCTGTCGAGAAAACACAAAAAGGCCTCCGCCGTACTGAATAAGCTGAGATCGCGCGGAGAACACGCGAGATCTTGGGTCGGGGTACCTGAGTCCGCAGGGGCTTACGGTGTTCAACAACAGTATTGGAGTAGTCCCCCGATCGACAGTGGATTAGATATCGATCCTGTGATTGCGGTGAGTATCTCGTTGTTCCCTACTGCAGCATAATTTTTGAACCAGTATCCGTTACCTCAGATCCCGTGCATACTGATGCTCGCCCTGTTGGCCTGGGTGATGCCTCTCGGCGTTTGGTCGTTCTTGTGGGATTGTATGAAGAGTGCGGGGCGCTCCATCATGCCGTATGTGGTGCGGTACGTCAGTGTCACTTCTTGAAACCATGTGTGCTCACCGACGCGGCCGTTGCATCGCAGAATTGTATGGGCGACAATAGCTTCACTGATTCGCACAATGTCCTTTGTGGCCGTTTCGTTGGAACCCATAGCTTGGGCGCTTCTGGGGGGCGGGATTCGACTGGTTTCAACTCTATGGTCTTGGTTGTCTCTCGTGGTCGGATCCGCGGAGATATTCACGTAGGAGAGCATGGATCTGGGGGTGAGTATGCATACGACCAGGGTCGAGGTTGCCTACGCATTGTAAACTATGTTACCACTGCAGACCACACTGGGGGAAATTTCCGGTAGTGTAGTAGGGGGGTTGGACGTTAACCCGGACATCGTGAGCGATATGATCATAGCGCTGTGAGCGCTCGGACGGAGCTGCACTCTGACTGAACCTGGACAAGGAAAGAACACACCAAAACGAGCGGGATATCATAAAGCCCCAAACAATTCTCTCTCCACAGCGCAGATCCCTGCAACCGTAACCTTCATTCTCCGTCATGCCTAATACATCGGAGAACCGGATTGTATGGTTCATGACGTAGCGTATGCATACCACGGATGAGCACATCAAACGTGTCGAGGTCGGTCTCGTTGTGTTCGCGAAAGGTTCAAACTGCGCCAACGTCATCAACGCTTTCAGAATGCCGGTCCCTGCAGGCTACGACCGTCAGATAGTTGACCCGATAACGGCATCTCACTCACCGCGACCCCATGCAATGACGTCCTTCGGCCGAGTGGACTCGTCGCAGAAGTGAATCTGGGGGCTCGCCCCACTGAGAGTGCAGGAAAACACCCCTCACACGCGCCACCGACGTGCAAACATATCACAGACGGAGCGCTACGGGGAGACAAGAAAAGACCTGTCGTGAATTGCCTGTGGGCCCAGTCGCACGTATCTTGTCGCCGGAGGCGCATTGCGCCACTGTTCTCGCCTCGTTGATGGTCGCGCGACCGAGGCCATCCCTGGCGACGCTCCTGGAGCCAAACTTCGCCCGGCGTCATCCCACGAACTCCGCCCGTACGTTCCCTGCACACGACGCCCCTTGTGTTGGGGCGGTGGCCATTGAACATTACTGGCCATAGTCCGTACGTAAGCACGGGCGCTGCGCGGTCAGATGACGGCGACGTGCTCGTCTCAGAGACACACTGCAGGCATGCGACCGCGCTTCTTGAGGACGCCCCGTCTGGCACGGGGAAGCCCTGTGAGTCCCCGAGACGAGGATGTGGGGGCGCGCCTGTTGAACCACACTTCTCCGAGCATACCCGGCGTCGCGTGCGGGCAGGCGATATGAGCGGGTAGAGCGGCGCTCCTCGAACATGTCGAGGCGGGGTAGCCGCTGCCGTCGCGATGTCATGGAGGATGTCAAAGCCATCTGTGCGTGGCGGAAATATCAGCGTGATCCAGACCGGGGTTTAGCCACAGCAGGTGGTACCTGAGCGAGGCTCGAGACGAGCGCAGCGCGGTCACGCCGCGGTGCGATGCTTGGACTGCGGCTGCGTGTGCAGACGCGGGGCCGATCGTGCGATAATCTGGAGGACGTCAGAGGCCGTGCGGGGGAATGCGGGGACGCGCTCGCTAGGGGTATCGCAGATGTCTTCTGGGAGGTTCGACCTTCGCCATCATACAGTGTCAGCGCAGGCGACATGACGTGGACAGCGTACTGTAACCGTATGCGAAAGCCTTGGAGACGCGCCACGATGGAGTCAGCTGTGGGCACTGTGGGCACGATGGGCAGAGGGAAGGTGGCGATTCCCATAGCGGTCAGACGAGATGTGTGGCCTCGTCCGCGCAGTCGAAAACGCGGGTATCTGGGAAGACACGAGAGGCCGTGCCTGTTCATCTGCTGACTTGCCCGAGGGGCGCGCAGGGCGAGCGGTGGATGCGTGTTGGCGGTCGCGAATGGGAAGGACCGATTCGGAGAGTTTAGAACGGGCTATGCGCTGCGAAGCAGCGCACAGGCTTCATGCCGAGTCCCCGACCGTTCCCAGCAGGCAAGCCCCCGTGTAATGAACGATTATGAACGCGATTAGGACTGAAATAGGGCAAGTAGAGTTGTTCCGGCCTTCGGTCCTAGTCTTGTTATGCGAGGGTGGTCGGTTCTGCGGCTCCGCCTGTGTGCAGGCTGCACAGGCCCGGTGCTTTGAGGCTGCTCATTTTGTGGAGAGCGGTCGTGCAGGTAGTAGATGGAATACAGAGAGATCCGAGACTAGCACAAAAGCAAGCGGCACAATTGATGAGCGAACTATGGCTGGATGACCGGAGGAGCACAATAAAGTGAGACCAATTGATCGTGGGATAAAGGCCCCGTAACCCCACTTAGCCGGTCGGTTAAGGGGGTTATCCGAGAAGTTTATATCTTAAACCGCTCTCCGAGCCGATATCCCGCCCGACAACTTCCTCTCCTCCACCTCACCGCGAGGCTTCCGCCTCGCAGCTTCCCCTGCGCTAGCTCGCCCTACATATACCCATCCTCGCATCGCCCGCATACCCACCGTCTCCCGCATCTTCTGAGGTTCTCCCTCATAATCCGATACCTCCGCTGCTGCGACTGCGACGCTAGCCAGGCGACGCCACATTCTTCACCCGCCCCTCCTACCCCCGCCGCACCCCCATACTCACACATGACTGAATACGACTACTCCCCGGACGCCTACGAGCGTTTCCAAACCAAAATGGCTGGAGTCGGTGACTGGGTCACCGAGCAGCGACACCACGCGCCCAAGTACTCCAACCCGTTCGTCCCGGAGCAAGCTTCCTCATCCACCCGTCCCCGCACCGCCGCTCCCCGCCAGGACGAGCCTTCACGAGCCCACTACGACCGCCCAACCCCCTCCCGCTCCCGCACACTCCCCGCCCAGCCCGTCGCCACGGGCTCCGGCGGCCACGGCACCTCATCACGGGCGTACGCCTACGCCCAGCAACCCCCGGGTGACCCGAGCCGGCATCGCTCGGCGCGCTCTCCCCAACGCTCAGGCTCGCTACCAGTGGATCCACGGTACGCCTCCGCCACATACGCTGCGGCGGCGCCAGCGCCGCCCACCCCGCATCAGGTCGTCCCGCGGACATCGCCGGTCACGTACGCGCCTCCCGCCCCCGCTGGGTACCGCACACGCCAGGTCGAGTACAACTACAAGCCGGGGCAGCCGATCGTGCTTCCCCCGCCGCGTCCCGGTGAGACCTACGTCATCATCCCCCCGAAGGGCGGCCGCGTCGACGTCGTGCACGACCCCCGCTCGTCCTCGCACTCGCGCTCGCAGTCCACGTCGCGCTCGACGTCGCGCAGCAGCGGGAGCAAGCCGAGCAGCCCGACGAAGAAGAGCAACGACGCGCTCCTGAAGCGGCTGCTCACGAACCTCACGCCGAACGTCGAGTGGGGCAACTCGTCGGGTACGCGCTCCTCGAGCCGGACGCTCTCGCGCGAGCCGGGCAGGCGGCGCTCGACCTCCCGGTGACGGTCCGGGCTGCGCTTCCTGTGCGCCTGTGTTTGTCTTCCGCTCCATTATCACTTCGTTCATCTCCGCATTCCGCACCACCCACCTTCGTTCGTTCCGACCGTGCACCCTTTCCCCCCAAAACCCTGACGCTCCTTCGATCGCGAGTCCCGATCAGAGATCAACCCAACCAATAGGTAATGTTAATAGTCTGCAGCCTCCGACCCGACCGTACTGTACTACAGAGCCCCGTTATAGTTTGTATCCCTGTATGTAGATGCCCCCTTAGATTCTGCAATGGAAGCCCGATTTGAAACAGTCTCCTCAGGTGCGATGTAAGACCAGCCTGAGCGGCTCTTGCGAAAAACCGCCGAAAAAGGGTGTCTTCGTGCAGGGTCGAACCTGCGACTGCGGGCGCGGTGTCTCGGGGCGCCGCTTCCGGGTCCGCGCTTCTTCTCGGAGACGCCGGCGCGCCCTTCGCCCGCTTCTCACCTGCGGGGCCTTCACGAACAGTCCATTGGACCTTTCATTACAGTGTATCTCCCTCACCTATCTACCGTGCATTGAAGGAAGGATGCTCGTCAGGGCCGGAATCCGCACACCTCGCCCCCTTCAGCGACGGAGACACGGACTGTCGCTCGGTGTTCATTCCGTTCGTCCGAGTCCCGACCGAGTCCCTTGCACGTTTCCGTCTGTGAATGAATATGGTGAGTGCGATGTGTGCATCGAACGGTTCTTACGCAGTTCATTCCCGCTTTACGCAGAGGGTGATCGATGCGGCGCAGGCAGTCTCTATGTCGCGCGGGAGGACTGGCCGGGGCGGAAAGAGGCGCCCATGTCAGTCCGCCGTGATGCTCCTGAGACCTGCCGCCCTTCCGCACCCCCTCCGTTGTGTGCTGCTGTGACTCGTCCTGTAGGGTCCTATAGGTCCATATGTCTGGCTGCACCTCCACTGCTCGGCTCAGGATCGACGGGGACCGGGGGAGAGGTGTATCGGGGGCGGGGAGATCGCGATCACAGGAAACAAGACTTGTGCCACCCGGCGTGAGATGTGCCACCCGGGAATTAAATCTGCTCGGCGACATGCCCGCGGGTGCCCGTGCGCATCCACACGCCCACAGAGGGCGGCCTGGCGGCGGCGGGCGGACGGCCAATCGCGATCGCTGGTGATCGAATTTTGATTGCTCTACGCAGCGGCGGGTGGGGTCTTGACGTTTCTCGACCGCCATGAGAAGCAAGGGCGCGCGACGTGAGCTTAGTTTGGCTAGGCACGCGTGCTGTGCTGCTGCAAGGCTGGCGAAATTTTCCGGCTCGCCCAGACAGGAAAACAGCTAACGACAAAATCTACGCTTCCCGCGCCGGTGTCTCAGCGACCCTGTTCAATAAGGTGTAGTGGTTCAATCCTCTCCGCTGCGGCGTTTTGCAAACTAGGCAATGTTTACCGTAGTGTGTTCATTGTGCAATATGGAATCTTCTGCGCTCGCTACTGGTAGGTAGTAATTGCTGACGGCTCCTGGGCTCATATTGATAAAACGGTAATATACGACGTCTGAACCATCATCTGTCCGCTATATATATCATTCGTGGCCCTTTCTTTAAACTGGTTACGTCGGTTCCTTCAAAGCATTAAATCGTTGCGTAAAGTCCAATATTCCTTTTCTGGAAAAGCGGGAATAGTGAGTGGCTGTGCAGACTTCACGTGTCTCTCAGGGCCGACGACGACATTGACGCCCCTCAGCCTCAGCCACAGCTTGCCGCGCGGGGTCCGAGCCTCGTCGTCGTTGTCATCCTCGTCCTCGTCGACCCCTCTTCTTCACCCGCTCTCACTCCTCTTGCCGCCTAATACAAAATAATCCATCTCAAGATCCGACTCTTCTCCGCTCTCTGGCATGCTGTGAACCACTTCACTTGAATGTCTGTTATTGCTTGCACACGACATGCCAGTGCTTGCGTAGCTATAGCCCTCTTGTTGCCTCGTTGCCTCGACCCGCAATCTGCGAGATGCCTGCTAGCATGCTATTGTGGTATGCATGTGGTGTATCGTGGCCTTGCGCCGTCACCGGGAATAACATCTCCTTCCTGCACCTTTAAAGGCTTCGATCGGACAGCTTTCGCCATGCGCGGTGCGGTGTCATAATGTGCCCCCCGGTAGCTCTTGGGAGCCTCTTACCGTCACCTGATGGGGTTAAGCGAACCTTGTGTTGTTTAGTAGAAAGGGTGAGTATCAAGGGGCCTGTTATGAACATTTTTCTTACACTGACAGTACCCCGTGTTACCTCGCCCAGACTTCCGCTATATCGCATATATTCTCAAAGTCCCGGTGCGAGATAACGACCTGCTTGGCTTGCCTCCCCAAGTGCCGAACTGCAATGGATTCGTAAGTCAGTTTATACCGCATCTATCCCGTAAACTGAACGAAGAAACCCCAGCTCATCGCCGTACCTGCCCGGGCCCTTTCCCGCGGTTTGACAGTCTTGACATTCAGGTAACATCAGCCTCCGCACGTGGTGGAGCCCGGGTGCTTTACCCGACGTGAAATGTGAAGGACAGACCAGAAAACGATGATCCCCAGCCGACGCTTTCGCTGCCGCTGTCCAAGAGTACAAGGCGTTACCGCAGCGCCATCATCGTCCACCGAAGGCATCCCGCGCGACCACAATTCCCACCACCTTGTCGTGGCTGGCTCGACGCGCCAGACTCTCCCAATCAGGAAGGTCTGGCGTGATACGAGGACGAGGAGTCTATTTCGGGGCGCTCTTCGTGGGCATGGCAGGCCTCATGTCCGACCCTGTTCGCCTCGTTCTCGCCCTCGTTGCGGCCGGCCACAATGAAGCGCCCGACCATGACGCTGCTTCATATACTTCGGTCCTGCGGCAGCCCCCCACGCCCTTGGTCCCTCTACCTGGCTGCTCTCTACCCGTAGCACCCACCCTGGCGTTGCTCTTGGCTATACTATCGTGTCGTCGACTATCCAGCGCCGGCTGACCAGCTGAAACAGGTACTACCGGTTCGTCTGCGACAAAATCCACCGTATCATCTCTCCCCGACTACGCGACGACGACGGGACACCCTAGAAGATACACATATGTCTAGTTATGGGTATCCTTGTTCAATTTCTCCTTGCCGACCACATGGGAGCTCTATGGGCTAGGTGAGTGTCCTGTAACTTCAACGACCCTTGGCCTTTTGCTGCGACTTATCTCACTCGCAGCCCTCTAGGAATAACTTCTGAGGTCGCTCAATGCATCAGTTACTCAACGCGAAGTTTACACTGCTCGGAAAGGCTTCACTCAAGAAGTCGCGAAACTGTGGATGGTGCGCCGCTCTTGCTAGCGCCCGTGCGCCCACAAAGCGCCTCGTGGACGCGCCCACACCCAACCTCACTTCCTCTTCACGTCCGCCTCGTTGCCGCTAGGTTTGCGCCCATGCTGATAGCTCGACGCTCTTGCAGGGTGGTCGGGCGCGCTCTCCCTTTATAACCATAACCGCCGCGCTGCGCGGACAAGTCCACCGCCCATATTCACCCCCGCTCGCCCCCGATCTGTGGCTTTGGTTGGTGCGCCATCTCCTTTGGGTCGTCCTCTTCTAGTCAAGCTCGCTGTTGTCGTCGCTGTCCTGCTCGATAGTGGCGGCTGTCTGCGATCACTGTCGGATCTACCTGGGTGCTTCCCTTCTGTTCTGCCTCCACTCCGAGTCTTCCGTGCGCACGTCTCCCGTTTTTGGACCGGCTTCCTTCCAGCTCGGGATGGGCTAGTCGCGCTTCGCGATGCTCGTTCAACGTTCAGGCCTCATCCCTCTTGCGTAATTCTCAATCATCCGCGGACAGCTTCCGCTCCCAACGGAAGGTTCGTCATTTACGCCGCCCGTTTTCTGACGTGTGTGTCAGGTCGAGATGTCTATCTGGCGCCTCGGGCTCTTTTATTCCATGTGCGTCTACCTCTTTCCCATCTATGTGAGCTTCGACGACGCTGGTGGGTGTCGTAGTACTCATAGTGGTAGCCAAGCCAACGTAGTATGCCTTTCTCCAGTGGATGGCAAATGGTGAGTCTGCCGCCTATGTTCTCAGCTTTTGCACCAAATGTTCACTCTGCTGCACAGCGCGTTAGACGTCCTCCCTGTTCTTCCGTAATTCGCCTACACTTCAATGGATTTTGTTTGCCGACCATGCCTGCTAAGTCCTTGAACGCAGATGATTGACTCTGTTCTTTCCCCATCACGTCTAGGCCGGTATCGCTCAGGACTGCCCACTGTCTGCGCTTCCCATGCGACAGGGCACATCCGCGGGGGCCGGTTGGATCTCCCCTCCTTCTGAACTTGCGCCTGCCCGACGTACCGAGTACAAGGGCAGGGTCCTGCTCCGCCTGCGCGCGCCCCACTCGAGCGTAGTCACTCATCTCCGTCCGCCTGTACTCCGCGAAGAACCCCCTCGCGGCCCAACCGGCTGGGCGCGCGCACGGCGAGCCCTCTACGCGAGCGCACGCCTTGTACTCTGCGCGTCAGCCGACGCAGGGTGCTGATGGAACGTATGTCTCGAGCACCCCCCCGCGCCCGCGCGCTGCTGACCTAAATCCCAACCTTACAGATTATGGCAATCATTGAAATCACCCGCGCGCGGAACGCGCCCCGGCCTGCTGATGGCCTCCGGGAGTCCGGGTGCGCCCCGGAATATGGGTGCCCCGTGGCCCTCAATCAAGCAGCTCGTCCGCTCTCGGCGCGCCAGGAACCAATCGGCGAGCAGGGTTACGTCCATCGGGCTTCCGACCGCATGCTCTCCGCCCCGAAATAGGGAGCAGAGGCGTTCTGGCGAGAGAAGGCGCCTTCGCGCGAACGTCTATTCGATTGGAAGACGGCAAGTATTTACAAAATAAAGATCCGGGACGCGGAAATAACCTAGCGGGGTAAGGGGGTGCGTGTGCCAAAAATCCTAGGGTCCGGAGCTGACAACTACACCACAGCGCGCTCGCCCCCTGGGGCGAGCTCAGTAATGGATACAGTACGGCGCGTCGCCGAGATAATAATACAGTGTTACAGGGGACCTCACCTTCGCGCGAACGAGGGCTGGGACTTCAACGGCGATACGAGACCAGGACGAGAGGAGAACACGGAGCGGAGCGCAGCACAACAGCGAGATATGCAATAATGAAAAAAAAATAACGAGCGGTGAGTGGGAAAGATGGACGCGCAAGGGGAAGCGTTCTACATCACGAACGGGGGCAGCGCTCCCATGTAGGGCGATGGGTATGCGGGTGCCTCCATGGGTTCCACGGCCGCGCGTCCGTAGTAGGACGAGAAGCCGCCTTTGGCGGGGTCCATGAACCCCTGGCTGCCGTACACCATGTCAACGCCCGTGGGCGCACAGTAGGCGGGAATACCGGTGGCGGCGTAGAGCTGTTGCTGAGGTAAGAACTCCGAAGACGGATCGTATCCCTCGCTCAGCGGGGGAAGGAAGTTGTCCATCGCCGCCATGGGATCGCAGGGCCCGTGCACCGCCGAGTACGTCTGTGGCGTTCCCGGCATGCTCGAGAGAGGGGACGAGCTCGCGGTCCAGCTGTCCATGAAGGACGTATCGATGGTGAGGCAGGCGGGATCGAACACCTCGGGCGCGGACAAGCAGGACTCTTGCGAATCCTGCTGGTACGACCCGTAGACGCCCTGCTGGTCGAGCGGATCGCAGGTTTGATATTGTGACATCGCGGGGGTTGCGGAGTTGTCGAAAGAGAACGTGTTGAACTGTTGAGGGCGGATCAGTTCACCGCTACTCACAGCTGAATAGGGGCATACTCACAAATGAAGGATCGGTGGGGGCCAGTGAGTAAGGAGTAGTGGGTGAAGGGGTAGTGGGTGAGGGGGTGGTGGCGACGTATGGTGACGAGGGTTCCGTGCAGCTGAACCATTCGCCTTCGGTGTCCGTCTCGGAGGGCGACGGCGAAGGTGTGGCACACTCGTAGGACGGCTCGCGAGGAACCTCGGGCTGAGAGCTCGAGGACCGCTTCGGCTTCGACCTCGACTTGGACGGCGTCGACGGTTCGGCACTCAGGAAGGGCCCATTCGAGTGCTCGGTCTCGGGCACTGGCGCGGACGACGAACGTCGGTAGTGACGCGCCGTGATCGGCGCCTCGAAGCGGGTCACGATCTCCGGTACGTGGTGGCGGTCGAACTCCTGGATGGCCTGGTCGAGCTCACGGCCCTTCTTACCCTCGACCAGTAGCTGTGCTATCTTCGCGCACCGCGTCATGTCCTTCGGCTCGACCTCCCTCACCTTGCGTTTTTCCACAGGCGCCTTTCCCTTCGCGTGCAGCGGGCGGAACGCGTACTGGGGGAACTTGCGCTTGTGCTCCTCAAGAGCGACCTTGGCCTTGGCGTGCCATACCTGCCGCTCCTCGTGCGGGAGGTTCTGCCAGGTGAGCCCGATGATTTTGGACAAGGTGCTGTGGTTGGTCTCGACCTCGGAGGAGACGTGCTGGCTCTTGATGAACGACGAGCGGAAGAGGATGAACGCGTTGGGAGGGCGGGGGATGTGGTTCTCGGGCTTCTTCTTCGCATGCGCAGCGCGGCGCGTGGCTGCGCCGCACTCGTCGCTGGCGGGGAAGAGGAGGGATTCGGCGGCGGCGTCGGCCGGGCTAGGGGGGTCGTTGTAGGTCCCCGGCGTGACGTTCGGCGCGAAGGCGATGCTCTGCGGTGCGGACTCGATCTTGACTGGGATGTCCATGGTCAGGACGACATCTAGACGGAGGCTTTATCAGTCACACAGGTGCGTCGGCGATCCGTCTGTATTCACCTCGCGCTGTGCTGCGCTTCGAAGAGCGAAGGCGTTCAGCAGGCATTGCAGGTGCGGGGAGAAGACCGAATGAGGCAAAAGCCCGTGGTTGCACAGCGGACGCAGAGGGGGTGGTGACTCGAGAGCCGGGGAAGTGATGGAGGAGGGGTGTCGCAAATGGAGAATCGGTGGGAGATTACATACGTCTTATAGTGGGGGTGAGCATGGGGGTGTGAACTCGCCCCAACTCCGAAATCGAGGCGTTAATGGTCAGTCGACGCTTGCCTGAATCGGCGAATTGAAGTAATATAGGGCTAACCTGCTATTTTCTTGTCCGATAAGCCGTTCACGGATTAAGCAATCCTGTTCCGGCGTAAGGGACACCTTGAGTCCGCCAGGTCACGATCGCCTCTTGTAACCGCTCGCCCGGCTGATTATCCTTCCCAATTACGTATCTGGACCTGAGGGTGAGAGGCCGCGGAAGCTGGGCGGCCATGCTCGACGTCGAGCGAAGAGCTCTGCCCGCCCCGTCCGCTGCCAAGTGGGTGAGGAGGGCGGGTAGGAGGACGAGATCGAGATGCACACGGCGGGGGGACCGGACCCATGTTGCGCACCCCGCTATACTGCTTCGAGCAGGCGTTGTACTGGCGCACAACTCGGATGTATTTCCCACAGCACGGGCGCCAGCCGCGAGGCCGTAGCGATGACGATTCGTCCGAGTGTCCGAGCCCGCTGGGGCGAGGACAAGCTGCCTTGTAAGTTGTAGGTTGGGCACTCAACGCCTGTCATTTTCGTCGGGCCCGTCATCGCGGTCAGGGACGACGTCGGCGTAGTATAACGCCACATCTGGGATCCGATTGACTACGCCGTCGGCGAGATCACTGCAGCGGGGGCAAACAGCCATCGGCTCGATCACCACCACCATCATCATCAGCACTATCGAGCTAGACCCCCATGTCATGGCCCCAGGCTGCGTTCAGCACTTACCACCACTCACCTTCCTTCCGATCTGCTCGCGCAGGAAGACAACGCCTTCCCCGCCTGTCCTCCGTGTATAGCCGTTGCGAATGGCCCGTCTTCTGGCTTTCCGCGGAACACGAAGTCCGGAGGCATTTGCAGATTTTCATCAGCAGCATGGCGCCCACAAACCGGAAGACGGCGAGGGGCCTGATGTTACGCTGATACTCGACCGCACTCGAAGGCCAGGCTGGCGGTGAGTCCGCTCGATTCCTCCGTTGTCGTCCGATGTGTGCATCTAGCATCCGACAGGGTCATCAGCCAGCCTTGGTCGCCCACCGATTTACCTCATGCTAATCACGGCATCTGAGAGAGGGTGCTGTACCGTACCTGGCGCGCCCGAACTCTCTCTGAAGTGCAGGCGCCCGCCTTCCTTCGAGGTTCCCTTGTCTGGCCAGAGTTTCCACCACGGTCCATTCTTGTCACCTGTGTAGACACAAAGCGTCGTCACCTCGTCCACTCCGCCCAGGTCTAGTCAGGCGTCACGATCCCACACCCGAACGCTCTGAGACAACGCGTGAGCGTAGACGGGTGTCCTAGACCCAGCTTCGCAAGAAGACGCTAAACGTATCATGACATGGCGCGCGGAATGCCCGAGGAATAGCGGCTATTCCGGAGCACGGGTGCACCCTCTGACGTGCTTACCCGCGTACGCGCGGACACGGGGAAGCGATATCGCGCACCATCCCTCGTGACCGCCGGCGGGGGTTTTTCATGAGGGATGTTTAATTGGTGGCTGCCATACAGCGGGCGAGGGTGCAGTATCGGCGTCCTGACGTGACATCAGAAGCAGCCTCCAATCCGCCGAAGACGTACCGTTCTCCTGGCGCGGCCAGATCCAGGCAACGTTGTTCATTGAGGATGCACCGCTGCCCCCGCAACGACGCTGTGCCCAGTGCTATGCCGCATGAGGCAGGAGGATCGAACCAGGAGGATCCTCCAGCTCCTACAGAAGCTATTGTAGCTCCAATCCCACCGCGTCGATGCACATGATAGGCCTCCAACACACCCATCGTCGCTTGCCGTCGCCTTCACGTGGGTGCCCACCCCCGGAGATGAGTCCGATAGAACATACTGATGAGCCGACCGAAGACTTCATCCTCTTCCTGCGCAGAGTCAATTCAGCTGCCTATTCCACACGCTTCCTGTTCTGCATGCTGCGCGAAGCCCCCTACCAGAAATATGGCTCGTAGGAGAGGGCGGCCTGTGAGGGGGGCCGGTCTGCCTTTCCCAACGAGCATACTCCGCTGCAACGTGGCTGGCCTACACGTGTACGGCTGATGACCGTGGCGCATACCGGGTACCCTCGTCTCACTCACAGCCCAAGAGAGAGGATCCGGGGGCTTGGATGCTGCACCTGTGCAGGCTAATCTGTCCACCGTTGTGATCAGCCTCCGCGCGAGGGAGATCAAGAAAGGGGCGGGCACTCGCCTTGCCTTGCGTGCGCACCGACTGATCGTTTACGCCCGCGCGCACGGCCCGGAAGGGCGCGTGTATGCGCATATAGAGCCAATACAAGCGGAAATGGACGTGAGCAAGCCCATTCCTGCTGCCCTCGCCCGACGGCGGCATGCTGCCGGGACGATCGACGAAGTCGGCGGTCGCTCAGCTGCACTTGGCCATGCAATGTGGCGAGGCCCATCGCGCCACGTACAAGGATTCACGCCTTGAGGCTAGGTTCGGGTACGCGGGGCGGAAATGAGCGCTGCGGTCACCCGAGGTCGCGAGGGTACTCACCGCCGACCAATGCTGGCAGCGCTCAGTGTGCTGTTGTACGATATCGGCCCAGACGAGGCCAGCGTTCCAACTAACGTTAGCCCGGGATAGCCAGCGCCGAATCAAATACCGGAAGAAGCTAATGTAAGCGTAGTTGTTGAACGTTGGCGTGCTTCCCAGCGCGGGAGATGGGCGCGTGAGTGGGTAGCACATCGTCTCCCGCCCACCCCATCGAAAGCGGTACGGATTTGTTTTCAACGCGCCAACCACGACTTCTGGTAACCAGGTACTCCGTCAGAGCATGTTGACGAATGGCGAGTGTCAGGAGCGCAAAAAATAACGTACCTTGGTACCAGATACGCCCATTGTTTGCCCTAAGGGACAGGGGGCTAAAAGCCGAAATATCATAAAGTAGGCCCTGGGCCTGCTTCCGTGCGAAAGCATCCACTAGCGCGAAATCATAGGTGCCGAATAGTACTTACTGCAAGGACCTAGAAGAGCATAGACAGCACCAACAAGGTAAGCGTATGTCATTGTCAAACAAATATGATCCGAGGCCGAGCGGCACCCGCCTAATCGCTGAATTGGACGGTTACTGGTGCTCAGTGGTCTCCGTAGCTTCAAAGTTGCAGGAGACCACTGTGTGAACAAGAAATGAGAACGATGGCAAGACCCCTAGCGATATTACGTACCTAACTTCGGACGCGAGCAGCGGTACCGACCGGCTCAACGCTCATTTGCGCAAAACCGGAGCGCGCCCGGGCAGCCGCTTTGGCACGACCTAAAAACATATCTGGCAGTCTCGTCGCTGGAGCACTGCGAGGGAAGGAAATTCAATAAGTGCACCCATAGGTAGGCAACTGCCGGCCGCCGAGTACTGACAGGTCCGCCTGGTTTCGTACACCGCTCGACAGGCGGTAATTCGGGCGCGCACCGTGTGCAAAATATCGGGACAAGTGGCGTCGGCGAAACGCCAGCAATGCACAATGGTTTCTAGCGGATGAGGAGAGCCCATGACGAGTTGGCATTGTGTTTAGGGAACGTTGAAACCGTAGACGGAGAGGTGAGATATGTCGGGGAGTCCATTACGTGTATAACCAACTGACAAGCCAAGACGTACGCAAGGCGAGGCGAGGGTAATGGGACGGGACTCCGGGAGCGACGATCAGCGTGCGCTACCGCTGTTCCCCAACATTGATCATTGTGCGTGCATTGCGGAGCGTCACACGTACAACGACCCACGATACGACTGCAGTATACCGCTCTGCCGCCAGAAGTCTTGCGCATGGGTAGGCATATTGGTCGAGAGTCGTAACCAAAAGCGCACTTGGCACCATGAGTCATGCGTCATTCATTGAATGCGCCACACCGAATCCTATGCAACAACTTACCTCGATGAGGAGTTACGTGTAATCACAAACGCGGGGTCAACATCCAGTAAACAGTGAAAGCACGTAATACGTACAAAGGAGTGCATAACCGACGTTCAGTCACGGAAAAGCACGGCAGAGAATATAGACTCAAGATCGCGTCCGCATGACGTTCGTGGGGTTAATGACTTTAGGTAGGCGACTCACTGCCCACAACCACAAGCTTCTGCGGTGCGAGAAGTGAAGAATTACACTTTCCTTGATGGGAAGCGGGAAAAATCATTTCTTTGTGTCGCCGCGCATACATAGGTTTGACTACTGTTCAAGGGCACAGGTTAACACCACACGCAACAAGGGGACAGCCCAGAGCATGACACACCAGTACCAGAGCGTCCGCCTCTATTTCGACCAACATTGCGGGAGAGACGAAGCCCGCGCCAACAATCATCGTAGCTGCGGGACCAACTTCCCCCAAGGCCTCCTTTAACGCCTTCCCAACGCCGTCCGCATCCGATCCATCCGTGACGAACATACGCACACGCACGATGTCCTTGGCAGTTCCTCCCAATCCTTCCACCGCTCTGATGATCTCGGCGAAGACAGAGCGTGCTTGGTCATACGCGGATCCAGGGTGGCGGAGCTGTCCAGTGACCGGGTCGATGGAGGTCGTGCCGGAGACGGCGATGAAGGGTCCTCGACGAACAGCTCTGGAGTACCCGAACTGGGCCTCGTATGGGTTGGCTGTCTGAAAACGGCGTGTTTCGGAGCTAGCGAGAGAAGACATTGCGGGTTAGATGTCTGCGGGCGGCGGGTTGAACGGACTGGATGCTAACCAGGACTCGAGCTGTCGTTGCAGCACATGTCTTGCACGATGTGACTCTGCGATGACCTGACTCGACGAGACTTGGCGGGGGGCGCAAATCAGCGCGTAGTGATAGATCTCCCAGAGGGCAGCAGCACTGTTTGAGTATCGTAGTGGACTGGTCGACGCAGCATGGTGATGGTAGGAGGCAAGTTGCACGCGAGCTCAATGTTCACCCGTCTTCGCACTCTCCACCGACCACGATGATCTCGCCTACGCGTAAACGATCCTCAGCGTCCTCGCTGTCCTCGACAGCGAGCAGCGCTGACGAAGCCCGCATATATGCGCGCGCGCTGGATTTGGACACCTGCAGGCTCCAGCTATTGAGGGAACCGTGTCCGGCCCTTGTTCCTGTCGCTTCTCAGCTCTCAGCTGCAGCGCCCACTTGAGGCTGAGCCTCGTGTTTGCACGTTATCCGGTCCATCTCCCTCTCTCTCCTCATCATCATGGGCGACGTCTACAACGACATGCCCGGCCTCATCGACCCTGGTCGGGGTTTCGATGGCGCAGCACCACAGCCATTACCAGCCGCTGCCGGCATTCCCAGTCCTTACTTTCCTTACGACCAGCAGCGCGGCCCGCCGCCATCGTTCATGCAGTCTTTCACACCGTCCTCGGGATACCCATGGTCCTCACCGTCAGATTCTTATGCGTCGACACCACCAGCCCCAGGCTGGTCTATGCCGCATATGCCCCCGACACCCATGCCGATGTTCGGGGGACCCCCCGCGGCCGTGATGCAGCCCTTTGTACCCGTCGGCATAGGTCCAGAAGGCTGGCCCCGCCCTCCAGGAGAGCGCGAACGCGAACGTGAGCCCGAGGAAAATCAGTGGAAACAGGACAGACTCGATGATGGCCTCTCCAGGCGACCCCCGCCACGATCCTCACCAAATTCTCTTACTATGTCTCTAAGTTCCAGCCCCTCGTCGGGAACCCTTTCACGTAGGCCGTCACTACGCGGTCCTGGCGCAGAGGCTTCAAAGAGGCCCCCGAGGGAGTGGCGGACGGATTTCAGTATGAATGGTCCAGGGTTGTTAGGGAGTCTCCTCAGTCGTTCGCGTTCCAAGTCGTTTGGTGCCAACGGTACGTGCAACTTAGTTTTTATGTGGCGTCATCTGACCCCGTACACAGAAATTCCACATCCCAAGGTTACCCTCAATGCGTACATTCGATACAACCCTTCGAAACCACCCCTCTACTACGATCTTCGGCGCAGTGCAAACACACTCCGGTTCCGCGCACTCAATCATCCGCTGACGACATGGGATCTCACACGTTTTGCCTGCGAGCCTCCACTCCCTCACATGCGCCTCTACCACGCACAGCTTCCGTGGTACATCGACGTGGAAACAGAAAACCCCGCTGGCGTCACCCTTTACGATCTCTTCTACGCCATACAGAACTGTATGATGACGGCCATTCAGTTCAGCGACTTTTACAATATCGAGATGGACAGCAAACTTCGAGATCAGATTGGAGCCGCGTGGGCAGAACGGTGTATCAGTGCGGAAGAGCGGGCCAGGGGAGTATTTCGAGTTGACTATCTTATGGGCAAGTTCGTAATGGAAGGCATCCAGAAGGGCAGGGACGGACTCTGGGAGATCAAGACTCGAAAGCCGAATTGAACACATCTTGTCGCGTGCAGGCTCACGGTAGAGTTCCAGTAATCATCCCCATTGCTTTATTTATTATTGTGTATCTAGTTCCGAACTGTAGTTTTCCCTGTACTCTCCACTCATGGTGCTTTTCTGTATGGGATCGATACCCGCACATGCCAATGTACATCAGTTATCATAGCAATCAAGTACGTACTTTACAATGCGGTGCTTTACCTGCAGAACATCCGAACCCCTACGTCTAGTGCACCGCGGTACGCAGCAGTAAGTTCTCGGGTTCTTTTCCTTCGTACGGGTTAAGCTTATGTCTGGTAGTATTATCTTTAGGTTCCTTTTCCCCCGGTTTGATCACCGTCTCCGCCACCTCGTGCGACGAACGTGCGGCTTTCGAAGGTTCACCCACCCAGTCATTGTCACTTTCCACACCCCCATCTAGCACGTACCCCCATCTCATTTCTAACCACGATACAAAAACAGAACATCTTCCTATCCACGCCTCGCCAGAAAGGCGGCCCAGAAGCGGGTTCAATAGCCTGAACACCTTTGCCGGCAGGATCTTCCCCAAGTGGGGCCGCGGCCGGTGCTGTAAATTAACGGGCGTACACAGAGGGCATCTGCTTATGCACATTCCTCCGGCTTATAGAAGTGCTCACGAGAATGGCAAAGAGTCAAAGGCGATGCCTGCCTTCTACGCAGCAGGGTGCCGTTACACTAATACCCTCGTTCCACTCTATGTAGATGGTGCTTCTCCTGTGCCCTCAGACCAAAAACATCCTTATGTATAACCACAAGCTATGCCCCGCGGTGTTGGTTACATTGCACAGCCTGTGTGGTTTACGAAGGCCTCCGAGTTCATCAGGATCACCTACTTGACTGACCGATCTTTGTACCGATGCATATCCAGGCGTTAAGCGGACTGCATTATAACACATAACAGACGAACCGTATGCACTGCGTCATTTGTCGCTATCGTTGCATCCTGACCGTACGGGCGTCGCTAGCTCATGTCTACATAATCTTGTTCTGCCTTATCTCGGAGTTTACTACCACTGCGAACGGTACCTTTCTGGAGAACGCGACTGGGCTCGGAAGCAGCAGAGTAAAGGGCGGCTCTCGCGCACTGCTTATGCAAGCTCGTTATATGGCAGGCGGGTTATAATATATCCTCCAATCGGGAAAATAGATTAGCAGTACAATGAAAACGACGCATCACTCCAACCCGCGACGAATGCCTTCGAACACCCGCTCACCTGCACCCAGGAGTGCGCCTCCCAAAAACTTACCAACCTTCCTCCACTCCCTTCCAAACCCGCTCCGGTGATGTCCACCTCCCGTGCCTGGCAGCCCCGAATTGTACCCGTACACCGCCATCGCGACCCCAAGCACAAGCACGGCTCCGGCAACCATCGTCTTCCGCTGCACAACGAGGTCGGTGAGGCGCCGCGGCTTGCGCAACCTCCGTCGCTTGCGGTCCCTGTCCTTCTCGCGCCCCTTTCCTTCCTTGCGGCTCGGACCGCCGAACGAGTCTCCATCGGACGCAACATCGTCGTCGGGCTCGACGTGCGGCAGCACGACGAGGTCTGGCTTCGTCACCATCAGCTCGGCTTCGTCGTCGTCCGGGAGCTCCGCGTGCCGTTCGGACCAGGTGAGCATAGCGCTCTGTGGACCCATAATGGATGCAATGTTGATTGCTGGGTGAGTTGGTGGGTAGAGCGCGAAAAGGTCGTCCGCGTGCGTGAGCAGTGAGGTCAACGAGACACGCGGCCGGTACGGGCGGGTGGATTCAAGCGGCTCCGGAGAGGCTGTGCGTGATGTATGCTTTTCGGAGAGGGAGGGCTCTTCGGTCTCAGCAGGGGAGGGGGATGTGCTGTCTCTCTCTGCTTTGATCTCAACGGGCGGGGCAATTGACGGGTCCGACGCTATATCCTCGAGGGCATCTTGAGCGCCTTCCGTAGATGACAGCTCTGCGGGGGTTGCTGGGGTGTCCCCAGTATGAGGAGTAGAATCCGTCTCCACCGAGCTGTGTGCACTGCGGCGAGTAGCATCAACGTCTGGGGAGAGAGAGAGGTCAAGCAGATTGCTTGTCGCGTCGTCACTTGATGACAAGATTTGAGCGTCTGGTTCTTCGACCTTAGGGTGCACAGCGACATTGTCTGATGGTATTAGAGGCTTCTCCTCGGGCGTTGCGTCCTCCTCCGCTTCCTCATACAGGTCGGGGAGGCCAGTCAGGAGGGAATGCATCATGCCCTCCTCTCCCTCATCTTCTAATATTCGCACTTCTTCTCGACGGGTTAAAGTGAGCTGTGGCATGCGACCGTCGATAAGAGCCGACGTTGAGCCGGAAACCCAGAGAATATGATTCGGTCCGTGAACTCACCGCAGCGGCTAGATACACGACCGTTATTGGAGGTCGACTCAGCAGATAGTCGAATATATGTTGGATGAGTGGTAACGTGGGTATGTCGTGCGAGAACAATGTGAGCAAATTAGAAAGTGCATAATAAGGCAAGGGTGCGGCTCTAGGTGGCTGTGAGCACATAATCTGGTAACCAGCTATTGAGTACAGGGGCGTACCTCTCAAGACTTTCCGCAAACTTCTCGTCGGCGAGGTGTAATAATCTCTTCAGTATTCTTTAACATCGTGGTATGTAAGTCAACTAATACAAATACGAAAACTAGTACGCACCGGAGTAGGCCCACTACCGGTTCGAGTGTCGTTCCCATGGAGTCGCGTACCCGGTGCAAGCTCATTTTCTCCGTTACGGGAAGATGAAGTTCTTTTGGAAGGGTAAGATAGAGCACTGAGACGATGTCATGATAGCCCTGCGAGTGTGCATGGAAGTCGATGTCAGACAGTTCTATGTGAAGTAAGAAAAGACAATGCGGCCATCCGGGCGTTCACTTGGACCACTCAACCGGCAATAGCGCATCCGGTGTCTTCAAACTTCAACGCACCTGAAAATAATGTAGATGTGGGCGCCTTCGGAATACAGAGACAATTAGGTGGTTGAGGCCAGCTTGCAGCTTCTCCCGACCAGCTGTCTCTTCTAAGTAAAGGTTTGAGCGCTATACGACGAACAAGGGAGATGTCCGTTCACCTACTGGGTACAGTACAAAACTCCGGTCCGTATCTAGACCAATCTGTCTTTCATCCGCATGGGGATTTTCCTGCTCGGAGTCCACTCGTCCTGGAGAGCTTTGTTCCGGCTTGGCGTCCGAAGGGTGAGCCTCTGTGGTTAACTGCTGCGGGGCGTCATTGACGTGCAGTAACTTAGGCCTTTATTCGTGTGAGCGACCTTGACATTGGTATAATACACGGGAGTTAAAAGATACTCACCATAGCTGACTACGGTCTGCCCCAAATCCGTACGGCCGAGTGCTCCATGTTCTCAACGCATCCCGGTCGAGCTGAGAGCTCATGACCTCATGAGTAACTTGTAGCGTCTTTGTGTCGCCATCTTCCATTCGAGTCTCAAACGATTGTATGTCTTGGTAAGTGATTCGGAGGCAGATGTAGGTGGGACACAACAGATGGAGGCGGTGGTCCGGTGTGGACGGTGGAATGTGGCAACCTCGGGTTGCCCTGGGGTGTCCCGCAATGCGCGTCATTCGGCTTGTTCCACGCTAAGATTAGATTGGATTGTCGAGACGTTAGAGGTAATCGGAAAGATAAGATGAGATCCTGCTCGAAACTGACTCGCTTGCTTGGGCGGCGGCCGCACCTTGCCCTCGCACCCTCCACACCCCCAATTCTCAGGCTATCCGCATCCGTACAGTTTCCCGAAAAACATTGGGAGAGGAAAATCCGCTTTTTTCACCTCTTTGCAACTCCTTGTACACGCTGATCGCAACTCGGCCGTCCTTCACGTTCAGGCAGCGGCAATCCATAAGGAACGTTCCCCACGATGTCGACGACGACTGTGGTGCGAAATGATCAGCAGCATGCGCTGGGCAGCTCTGTACCTCCATTTACCGCACATGCTATATCTGTATCCCTCCCGACTTGGAAGGATAATGTAGGGTATGAGGAGGGCGAGAAGAGGGTGGTAGACGCCATGGTGTCTGGCTACCCCCGATTCTTCATCCATCTCAGCATTCAGAAGGTGAG
The DNA here is from genome assembly GCA_001302255.2 of Trametes hirsuta. NCBI lineage: Eukaryota > Fungi > Basidiomycota > Agaricomycetes > Polyporales > Polyporaceae > Trametes > Trametes hirsuta. Next base: position 2,741,735 of record CP019379.1, read on the forward strand.
TTCCATGCAAGCCGTATAGGGATGAGTACTGAATCCGCATAGCTAGCCCGGATATGCGAACAAAAGTTCGGCGTGCAAGGGGAGAGATGTCTACTCTGCCCCACTCGCAGGATTGCAGAGCAGTGCCGACAGTTCATGGTAGATCGCTCGACGAAGGCGGGATCCCCAGTGCCTGTACGCCTGGTACAGTTTACCATTTGCCCGGAGGAGAACGAAACACAGACTCCTTGTCGCGAGCTCCACATCGTCCTCTTCCCAGGCGACCAGTTCCCTCTCGCGAAGCAGTTCTGGCAACACACCGGCCTCTGTGTTTCCTCCAGGTATGCCGAGAGATGTCTGTCCATGCTCCACGAGGAGTCCAGTGGCCCACAAACACCTGTTCCCCCGACTTCTCCCGCCCGCCCTGCTGTTAAGCCCGGTAATCGGCACTACTCCGCGAAGAGCTTTGGCAAGTCTCCACCTACGTCACCTACGGTCCCCAATACCACGTTTGGAGGAAGTATCGCCAATCAAACGGTAGAATTACTGAACAAGGACCATTTCAACTACCTCGAGGAGCGTTACGGTCGGAATATGCCTCTCGAATCTGCCGCAGCTGCAAAGCGCGCCATGCGCCGTCGTATTGCTGGCGTTCTGGTCCGTGATACCCCAAATGACTGGTCAACAGCCGGGGATCGTGAAGCCGAGCTGGGGCCTAGCACAAGAGGCGTCGAGGGAGTGACGGAAGACGACGTTTTCCTGTATGCCACCGGCATGTCCGCTATATGGATCGCTCATCAACTAGCGACGGCAGCTCGTCCCGCTGCAAAGAGCATATGTTTTGGGTAAGTCTCTTCTATGTTGCTGTAAGCCCTCAAATTGAATTACTTGCAGCTTTCCTTACACTGACACTCTCAAAATACTGGAGAAGTGGGGCCCGGGATGCCATTTCTTTGGTCACGGTCTCGACGCAGACATCGACGAACTTGAAAAGCTATTGGAAAGAGAGTCGCAAAAATCGGACGGTCCTCCCGCGCTTTCGCTCTTCACGGAGTTCCCGTCGAACCCGCTTTTGCGTGCCGCCGACCTCCCTAGGCTACGACAGCTAGCAGACAAGTACGACTTCCTGATAGTCGTCGACGAGACGCTTGGAAATTTCGTAAACGTCGAGGTTCTTCCCTACGCCGACATCGTCGTCAGTAGCCTCAGCAAAGTCTTCAGTGGTGATGCGAACGTTATGGGTGGAAGGTACGACTGCGCGTCCTCTGATACTTCCTTCCCGTTAATCACGCCATCACAGCCTCATACTCAACCCCAAGGGCCGCCATTACGCGGCACTGAAGGCCCACATGGCTGCCAACTACGAAGACTCCTACTTCGATGAGGACGCCATCTACATGGAGCGCAACTCGCGCGACTTCCGGCGGCGCATCCACATCATCGACGAGAACACGCTCGCCGTTTGCTCCTTCCTCCGCGGGCGCTCGCTCGCCGACCCGCACCCGCCCGCACGACCCGCAGTCAAGGAGGTGTACTACCCGAGGTGGGTTACCGCACACAACTACGAGAAGTGTCGCGTGCGCGGGCCGGACGGTCGCGCTGTGGGAGGCTTTGGCGGGCTCTTCTCGCTCACGTTCACGTCCGCTGCGGCGTCGCAGGCGTTCTTCGACACGCTGCCATGTATGAAGGGTCCCAGTCTCGGTACCAACTTCACGCTCGCGTGCCCGTACACGATTCTCGCGCACTACGCCGAACTTGACTGGGCAGCCGGGTGGGGCGTCGACAAGAATCTCGTCCGCGTGAGCGTCGGTATGGAAGAGCGGGAGACGCTGCTGAAGGGCTTTGAGAAGGCACTGTTGGCGTCGGAAGCGACTTTACAAGAGTCACAACCAGGCGACTCGGCGTAGGCCGGTGTTGATGTTTAACGTAGGATGTTTAGCGAAAGGGGATCCCCGTTCAACCGGTAAAGTAACGCTAGTCCCGCGAGAGATGTACAAGAGATGTATTGTATAGCACATATACCATCCAACTGGCAAACAAAAAAATGTATTACGTACCCGAACCGACTTCAGAACCGGGTTCTGAAGTTGTTAGTGCATCTTCCTCGGGCGCTACGTTGATGTCAACCACGTCCCCGTCGCCCCCATCGTCCCCGTCATCAGCCCGGAGATCCAGCGCATGCAGGGGGACCTTCTCATTGAAGGATGCAGGTTCGCCTTGCACCCGCTCACCAAGTTCCAACCCGAGTTTCTCCCCAACATCCTCGTCCTCGTCGTCTTCGAGAAGTTCTTCAACGATCGCGCCTTGTTCTCGGATAGCATCCCAACTACTGTCAACGACTGCCAGGTTTTGTCCTTGGCTGATCGCCTTGATGATCTGCCCTTCATGGTGCGCGTGTAGGGTACGCCGGAGGGAACGTGTCACGAACGTTGAAAGGATGTGGAGAGGCCATTCTGCAGGAATCATAGAAATGACCTAGGTAAAAGATAACGCGTGAGTGCCGGCCACGCAACGGGCGTAGTTTAAAAGCTCACGTCGACAACGTCGAGATTCATGGCTTGGGAGTTGAGTAGTTGGGCAGTGCGATCCGCAGTCGCCTCTCTGTGGCCCATGCGCATCAGTGAGAATCCTTGTGTGTGCTCTGTATTACATACCCGCCGCTCATGTAAACCTCGAGTAGTATCATGACGAGATCCTTCTTAACTTCATCGTCAACCGTCTTCGTCCTTTTCATCGGAGCTGCCCCAGGCTTGGTCTGCTTCCCGGGTGCGGCGAGCGGGGTAACGAGCGCCGCCCATGCCTGCAAGCCCGCACGCTCTCCGATAGCCTGAGCTGTCTTAGCAGGCACGACTTCGCCGCCGAGCGTGCAGTATGCCTCGGCAGATGTTGCATCGTTGAGATCGTGCACAAGGATTGAGAGGGCTGAACGATGATTGCCAAGCTATATGTGGATGGGGTTTCAGTCTCTGTAGCCAAAATTTAGCGCTAAGTGAATACTGACCTTGCCCTCAAGGATGGCGAGCTCGAGCTTGAGGAGCTTTGCGTGTGGCGAGAGGCGGGCACGGACGGCGTCCGGGTTGTAAAGCGAGGAACCTTGCAGAAACAGGACTGTCTTGAGCCGCACGCGTTTATGCTCAGAGTCGGGTGTTGTTGATGAGAAGTACGAGATGAAGGGAGTATCCGATCGGCCGGATGTATAGGATGCAACTACGGAATGTTAGACGCGTGGGCTCAAGTGTCCCAGAGTGTGCGCTCACCCTTGGCTCGCCAGAGCTTCGATGTCGACTCCTCGGCAATGCATGCAAGTAGCTGATCGGCGTAGGTTGTTGCGAGCTGCCTATGGAGTTCGGGATCCTAGACACAAACTGAGCAATCATGATGTTACGAAAGAGGCATTGATACCTACCGCACTTCGTCTAGGAATCACGAGGTGCTCGAGGAGCTGAGCACCCGCCTCGGGACTAGCCTCTTTGATTTCTTGTAACAGTAGGCGGTCGTCCTCCGCTTTCCGTTTCGACGGCAGTGTTGCTAGTAGCATCTGACACAATGCTCAGCGCCTAGCCTCCTGGCCCGTACAACAGGGGTATACGTACTTTCAGTGCTCGCTCCGAATCGTTCTTGACCAGCCAAGGCATCCAACGCTGAATCAGAGCACGGTCTTTCTTATCATTCAGAAGGTCAAACATGTGAGCAAGTGGATCTTGAATGTCTGGGTCCTTCCATTCTCCCTCTACAAGTCTATACGGTTTTTGCTTTAGACGTCTTATGTGTCATATAGCATGAGAGAACTGAACTTACTTTGACCAGATGTCTAGGAGCTTAGCATCATCCCCTCGCTGTTGGTAGAGTTTGCAGAGGGCGTTGAAATGCCGTGAGCCAACTAGCACGGTCTCGATTTCAGGAAGCGCGATCGCGTTTGGCTGGTCGATGAGAGCATAGAGCTCTGGCAACTTCTCAGTGTTGACATATAATTTGGCCAACACTGTATCGACGACCTAGCATATAATGAGAGACACGCATAGAAATACTCAAGCGGGAGCATACCATCCGCAAGACCTGCAGCTGTGGCGTTGTATTCTCGACAGCAAGTTTCCTGCGCCATTTGCGTAGATACGATTCTAGCATGTCTCTGGCAGTCATGCTTAGGATGTTTCGCAGCTCGACTGCAGGTGGCGCCTCGCGCGTGTTCGGTTCGAGGTGTGGCGAATAATTCCTGACTAGGTTTGCGGCAACTAGTCAGTCCCGACGAGATGTGGCATGCGGGACGAGCGGCGGGGGAAGCAACGTAAGTCAATAGGGGGTGAATGGGTGGGGCGGCGAGACAGAAGAGCGCGAGCAGGCACGCAGGGAACGCATATGGCACAAACACTATCTGAACAAGGCGCGCTTGGAGGGGAACTCACTTATGTCGTCCACAGAGCTCTCTGGTGGCATGTGTTCCGCGACGCCCGCCATCACGTCTACGGAGTCGTCCTCCCGGAAGAGATCTCCACAAAGTTCGGGATAATAGCTTATAAGCACACGAGGGTCAAGTTCGCCCTCGTAAAAACGGTTGCCGGCATCCTCAAACAGGGTCTCTTGAAAGCATTGGAATCCCAGCCTTTGGTTGACGTAGCGCAGTTCATCGAGCTGTGAAGTACGTGTAAGTTTCAAAGCTAAAGGGCCGATAAACTCGGAGATCCAAAGTCCGCAGAGTTCCCTTCTTTCGTACAGATCCTAAGAGTACAAACATTGCATAGGATGTAGCAGTGTGTGCATAAGCCTGGTCAACGGAAACCTGAAAGGTTCACGTTCCATGATCGGACCTGGTACGGTACAGTATCACATTCCAGGCCTGAATGCTATGCGGGCACATCACCGTAGATACTCAGAATCTACCTCACCTCAAGCTTGTCAGAGTTCAGCACTGACTGCAGCTTCTTCCGCTGCTGGTCTGCCATGTCCGCAGCATCTTCGAGTCTGTGCGCCTCCAGCAACGCATCCGCTTGAGAGATGAGCGTGGAGGGAAGAAGTGCTTGTACTGAGTCGGCACCAAGGACCAAAACGTTCGCCCGGGGGAAATTAGGGTATTGTAGTGTAGCCATTACTAGTAGTAGCGCATCCAAATCGCGTCTGGGTTATACAAGCCAAGAAGGAGTGGTGGTGAGGAGACCTCGAGACCGTGAGGCTCGGGGGCAGGAAGCTGGAGGCGTGGGCGTGGTCGGGGTCGAGGATTCGAGGAATACGTAGGACGGGCGCCTACACTTAATTATCCAGGTCGTCGAACAGGCGCCCATTAAGACGGCTCTCTCCGGCGACACGAGGTCCCTTCGGAAGTACAAGAACGTTAAGTTCAGAGCGGATAACACGTCCATCACTATCCTTGAGCAAAACCCAGACATTTTCATTATACAGCACAGGCGATTTTCAAAAAGTAAAACTCTTTCTCCCCAGCCCTCATATCTTCAGCTAAAAAGACGCCAGTAGCATCTCTGCGAGGACCACAAACGCACCTCCACTTGCTACTCCGTAGTCTTCGCTATCTGTGAGAGAATTTCTTTCGCATTTGTCGGAGAAATTGAATTGAACTCCTTGTAGCTAGGACCCTCCTTTGGTGTAGCGTGGCCAACACCGCGAATATGACGTACGCACCGCAAAGGCCCGTGGACGTTCCGCCATACCAACTTCAACCACTGCTATCAGACTTTACCGACGCATTAAGTCGTAAGCCGGAGGTTAGTCTCAGTCGACGAGGCGAACTCATCCATCCCCTAAGGCGCAGTCGGCCAATCAGTGACCGTTCGGTGTGCGCAAGCGATTGGTGAGCAGCAAAGCACACCCATGGTGTAAAGCATATGGCACCTACTCTGGTTGTCACCAGGTTCGGAGATATACGTCGGATGTTCAAACGGGGAGCTCCTAAGGTTTGCCCTGCAAGCTAATGGCGGGGATACGGTGCGTACACCGGGTCCGTTAGTGTCCATCACTGACCAATATCCAGTTAGATTCATACACCCTCCTGTCACGACAATCCATACCCAACGAAAAGTCCATTGACAGTATTGTTCTAGCTCCAAGTATTTCCAGGGCTCTCGTCCTGTCTGGTGACGACGATCTTGTTGCCGATCAATAACCTTCGCTCAACGCTATCTTCTCATGGCGATAGATCATCAAATTCACTTCTACACCATCCCTGCGCTCGACATGGTGCCGCTAAACCTCATCAAACCTATCCGGAATGTCATCGCTTTTGCAGTAGACGAGCAGCATCTGAAGAGACCGCCTCAATATGCCAACGAGATACCCTTACCCGTGGAACCAATCGAATTCTGTGTGGTCAAGCGGAACGCAATAATGTTGTATAGCCTACGGGAGAGACTGTTCTTTCAAAAGGTCCGTATAGCGCCTTACGCAGCTCATAGCTCTTGTCACCGCAATTTTCTACAGGAGATACCCCTCCCTAATGGGGGTATTCTGGCCCGACGTACAGGTCGATATCTCTGCGTCGCTGATCGCGAGAACTACAACGTCATCGACCTCGTTCAAGCGTCTCTCGTTCCCCTACTACCCATTTCTCAAGCGATGAACTCTAATGTCGCAGTCAAGCCGTCTATAACGGTCATCAGCGAGAACGAGTTTCTAATACTGTCTTGGACCGGGGCGAGCACCATCGGGATCTTCATCACAGGAGAAGGCGACCCTATTCGTGGCACTCTTGAGTGGCCTAGCCATCCCGAGGCAGTGTGTGAGTACCCCACTTCATAGCGCCTCACTCAGCGCTCGAGTGACCATCATTGCGTTCCACAGCACTCGATTACCCATATATCACCACTCTCCTCCCGAACAACACGATTGAAATTCACAGCGTTGAGACACAGAACATCGTACAGGTCATACCGGCACCGCCCGAAGGATCGTCCCCGCTGTCCGGGAACCGGAAAGCGTTAATCGCGTGCTCTAACGGATTCTTCATCCCAAGCACCCAACGCACGGAGAAGCTGCGTTCAACACCGGTGCGGCTATTGAGGGGTCGGGGTGGTCGGACGAGGGCGCAGGCTGGTACGGAGAGGGGCGCTACCGAAGACGCCTTACCCGATATTCCTGCCTTGTAATTCGCAAAGCATGTCTGTCCATCTCTTCTGTTGCCATGGGCCCTGATTGTCGTGCGTATAGTCTGACGGAACGAAAAGCAACTACCTCGGTTCCAGCCAGCCATTTCGACACACTTCCGGCTACATGCCTCCCATCCTCAGAAGAGGCCTTGAATGACTACGTGACGCGGATAGTCCATCAGACGGACGCAGATGAGAAAGACTACGAGTTTCTCGACTGTCCAGACGATACATCCTCGTCCACAGCAGCCCCATTGACTCTTCCTGAACCAGCCTACACGCGCATTCGGCCACGCGATTCAGTTCAGTCTTATTACCATTAGCGCAGGATCGGTGGGTTCAAGTTCGAGGGTTTATCGACTCCTCCCAGGAAGGCCTCAACTTCGTCTGCGGCTCTTGTACCGCAACCTGGACCTGAAATTGCTGGTGTCCCTGGAAGGTTTCGATATCGGAAGTTCACCCTCGTTTTCGTTCATCATTCTGCACCGTACTTAAAGAATAACGGAACTTTTTTTTCTCCTTTTTTGGCCATGTAAGGTACGGATAGGTAGCAACAAGGATCTGGTTTTTATGGTTTTGAGAAAGCAGTCTGACAAGTGCGAGGCGAGGAGAGGTAAGGCAGAGGGGGACAGGGGCAGGGAGGGTAGCGTTACGGAATCGAGAGCAAGAGACGAGACGAAGTCGAGGGAACAAGGCGATGCGCGCAGGGTGGCTGAAGAACTAGCGTATTCAAACGGTTTCTTAGCGACGGTACGAAAGGATAAGTAATGGGACTCACATTTTCGCAGCCGATGCAGTGGAACAAGCACGCATCCAAGTGTCAACGAGGAGAGAGAGAGAGAGAGAGAAGACAAGACAAGACAAGACAAGATGAGGGAGAAAAGACGGTGAGTGAGGTGAAGGGAGAACAGAAAACAGTCATTTCCAGCTTAGGCTGCCACCTTGGAGAAAGTGATGCGGTTGAGGGGTTCCGAATGTGACATGACTCGACATGCCCCTCGGCATGCCCGAGTGAACCGAGTGAAGGAAGGCGAGCTTCTTACCCTCGCCATTGAAGATGCACGCACCGGAATCGCCCTTTTTGGAGAAATTTTCTCTAGCGTAATTGAAGACTGCGACCTCCCAGGAAGAGCCTCCCAAGTCGCTGACCACGTAGACCTCGAGCTCGGAGTAGCGTCCGAACGTCAGGTCTGTAGTCTGACCCTCTTTGGCGACGATGAAGCAGCGGTTGCCAAACTCGTAGAAGAAGTAGGGCTTCTTCATGCCCTCGGCGTCGACGCAGCCCCGGAGTCGGAAGAGATGGTTGGGCGGGTATTCGAAGGAGGGAGGATTGGCGTTGTTGGGGTAGAAGAACGGTAAAGTCAGGGTCGACGACGGTGGTATTGCTGGTATCGGAAGGCAGGGAGAAGGCACTCGTATCGCTCGTCGGCGAAATTGGGGACGAAGGAGAACTTGGATGGTAGACTACGTGGATTTGGAATGATTTGATGTGGGAAACCGTGAGCCCCGAGGACAAAGTGGATGAGCGTTGCGATCGAATGAACCACAAAAGAAACTAGGAAACCCACAGCTAAAGTAATGCCTAACTCTCTGGACAGCTAAGATGGTGCCTTCGACTTCCTCATGCGCCTCTACAAGAGAAACGATAAGCAAGGCTAGGCATGCAAACTAACGAAAAGAAACTCGCCAGGACCCAGGAAACCGAGGTCTTGAAGTTCTTGGTCGCTAAGGTCGACGATAACTGTTCAAGGAAAACACACGCGTAAGTGGCCGAACGAAAGGAGATGTCAGAATCCGCATCGAAACTCACGCTTGTACTTGAAAATGGGCGTGCTTGTCGTTCCCACATCTAATGTCTGATCCCTGTCCGCTGTAAAGTCCGCGCACGTATGTTCACGTGTGTGAGTAGCCTTCGGTGAGTTATTACCTGAAGCTTCCCCTAGTTCATACAAAAGTCGCAGAGGACGGAGGACGGACGCTTGTGTGATACACAAGTTTCTCCAAAGCGCCAGCGCAAGTACGAGCGCCTGTCGATTGGCTGGGTGCGGTTACCGAAAATGGGATTCGAAGATCATTGTGGCGCTCCGTATGCATCAAGTCACTGGATGCATTCTTGTCCTCTACCATCTTGTTGTCTCCCGCGACTGCTGGCACCATCGACTCGTATTGTTGTTTTTTGCGAGACGCCTCTGGGTCTCTCTGTGGGTCCAGCGCGTGCATGGCAACAGGCACCATTTGCGAGAGGTATGCTTGTATCTCGAACAGGCAGGTTCAACTCGGAGCTTCGTTCTCTCAAACAAAAGAGCGCTCCATTTGACTGCGACGTGCGCCGGTCACATAAATTCACGGTCAAGGATGCCGAGTGGCTCACTCTTCCGCCTCGTTGCTTCCTGCTGAGCAGGAACACCGCTGCGCACGGTGCGCTACATGGCTAGGATCTCCATTGTTTCCAATAGTCCTCCAGCCACCGAAGCATCACCGCTGCGGCCAGACCCTTCCATGTCGGGGGAACAAAGGTAAGCCACGCGACTTAGGGCCTCTATAAATATACCTTATGGTTTTACGACGTAGTAGGTCCAATGGTGCTGGCTCATCAAATAGGCCACTACCTACTCCTCCTGCGAGTGGACGTTCGCCGCGCGACATCCGAGTAACGTTAGAGATACTTTCTCATGACGGTATCCAAATACATGTTGGTGAGACCTCTACGGCGCCTCGTACCGATCAGGACGGCGCCGGGAGCTCTTCACGAAGCTTCGGTCCTAGACCACCAACCACGAGGATCGATGGTTTGCCAGGCGCGCGGCAGATTTCTCAGGACAATACGTTTGTCCATTCTCCCACCGCCCCCGCACCGCGTTCTTCGTATGCCGGCGCCAACGCGAGGGAAGGAGGGCGTTCCATTCCTCCTCAAGCTGCTCCCCCCGCTGGCTCGATGTCTGGTAATCCTCTACCGCGCCCGCCGAATGACCCATGGAGAGACATGCAGGCGCGTATGCATCAGCCTACGCCTACGCGTCCCATTGGGCCGCATGGCACGTGGCCCCATGGCATCTTACGCGGACAGGGAGGTGCGCGCCCATCTCCATCTTCCGCGTACTCGCATCTCACGTTCTTTGCCCATAGCTGCGCAGACTGGCCAATCCAATCCGCAATCCGCGTCAGCCGGAGGTCGCTCTGGGGATGCTCAAGCGAGCTCGTCTAGTGCGCCCCATCCTCGCGATTAGCGACGACTGACGCTTGTTGACATCGCGATGTTCTAAGCAGCTGCCCCTTCGGACCCTGTCGGCGGTCCGGCACAAACGAACTCAAACGCAGGCCCGCTGCCCCCTCAGCGAAATCAATCATCAGGAGAATCATCCGGCGAGCAGCAGCGGCATCATGAGCACCAGCACACCAATGCCGCGCATGGAGGTGGCCAAGCGATGCATACACTCCCCCAACTGCCCGGGACTCAGACCGGGCTATGCCCATATTGTAGGATGCCTCAAATGCACCTCAACGTCTGCCCGTTACTCCGGATGGGCCCATCGTCCGATCCTCCCCTTGGAAGGAACTCGCGACCGCGGAGATCGGCGTCGCCTCCGGAACGGCGCAGACCCAACGCCTATGACGTGCCGCCCGAAAGGGGCGATAGGCGTACGTTCCGAGTTCCAGCCTGGCTGCGCCTCTCGCGTTTTCTGAGATCGCGTACATCAGAGACCGCCCCGCGCGAGAGCGCACATCGCAGGGACGGGGAGTCTCGGCGCCCACGCCCAACGTATCACCAGACGACGGTGGAAGACACCGACGACGAAGACGACGTAGGCACTCATCATGTTGCGCGCTGCTCCATTCTAATGTTTCGTCTCAGTCGCCAACCGAACATCAGGCTCCTCAATGGGTGCGGCCGCCAGCGACACCTGGCCCTCCACCTCAGGCTCAGCTTCGACCTCGGGCTCAGGCTCCACCTCAGGCCCATCCACAGCCACCATCGCCACCCCCACCGCCGCCTGTGATACCTCCTCCACCGTGGTGGCGGGATCCTCCACAAAGTAGGCCAGTTATTCCTCCCGGCGCGTTTCCTGATGAGGTGCCCCTCCCGAGTCCTCCCCCATCCCCTCGGCCCCATCGTTCTGGACGATCGAGCAGAGCGTCGTCAGCGCGTCCCGGCTGGCATCCTTATCAGGTTCCCCGCCCAGCCGTTGCGCCATATGGTGGTTGGGGCGGGCCGCCAGTCATGCCCGCCAGTGGTGGCTGGTCCATGCCGGCTTTCACAGGCGCGCCGGTCGTAACACCTGCCCATACCGGAACATCGATACCTCATGCAATTTTCCCTGGGTGGCCGCAAACTGGTATGCCCACCCAACCTGTTATTGGTCCATCGGGCCTCCCGATGAACTATCCAAACGCCACTTGGGTCCCGCCACCAGTATGGTACACGAACCCAAGTGCCTTCGCTTTGCCTCATGATCGACTGGATGCAGCCGCATCAGCGCGTATGGCGTCCGTAGGACTGTCCCGGACGGCCTCAACGCGATCGAGGTCATCGGCCCTCTCTGAGATAGACAACTACTTACCTCTCCTGACGCAGTTCGTCGCGCGGGACCGGAACGGCAACCTGCACCCCGTCTCCGACCAAATGGCATACATTCCCGCCTCCGTACCCGGCGGACACATGCTCTTTCCCGCAGGGGCACTGCCCAGGTCTCCTTTCGACGGGCCGCGTCTTCACCCGTGGATCAATCCGAACCCTGCGAACCCCGCGGTGCCCGTGCTGCAGTGGGACATCCGCTGTCCCCCTGAACTCGCAAAGCGCGTCACCGCGAGGCGGCAAGTGGTATCCGCCGAGAGCGCGATGAGCACCTCGCTCACGGTTCCCGAGGTGAAGGAGGTGCAAATTGTGTACCAAGCCAACATGCCCGGGCTGCTCAACTACTTTGGGCCGATCCACCTCCGGCTCGACCGTGCGGTCACGTTCCGCGACGCGCTGCGCGCGATCTACGACTTTTTCCAGGTCCGCCTGCGCACGGACGAAGCGGAGTACTTCCAGCGCGTGTTGCCCGAGCAGTGGAGGGAGTGGTCGCGGGCGTTCTACCTCCGGTGCGCCACTGCGCCGCACATTGCTGTGCGTGATGCGGAGCGCAACCAGGGTATGCGCCGTGTAGACTGTCTGGGCGACCGGGTGAAGTTCTGGGGCTTGTGGATCACCCACAACCCAGACCGGACGTGGCAGATTCAATTGGGGCTCGATTCCCTGGCTCGGAGGTAACCCTTGTGAGGTTTGTGCCCGCGTAAGGGGTTGCTTCCTTGTGCACGTCGCTGCACTTCCATGACATTTTTCTTGGTGCTTTCGGTATGTTTTTGGGCCAATGCTTTCGCTCAAGTGATGTCTTCATGTTGTGAAATGTTGATGAACGCCCTGATGCTTTCGACGTAACTTATTGAGATAGCTCACCTTGACGTAGATTACGAAGCAATGAGTTTAACGAATGCAAACGTGTTTCGCGATCCAATCGTTTGGGCCGTTGAGACGACGGTCCGTTGCATGCGACCCCGACTCCATTGGCTGAAGGAAGTGGGGTGGCCTATTTACATGGGTTGACGTTCTGATAGACCTCGGCTAGGCCATGCAACATGCCAAAACACTGCGGGTGACATAAAGATGGGGGGCGCGTTCAATGGACGATGCACCACGACTCCGTGTTTGGCAGCGACGATCGTAGCATGTGCGTCGGGCTGGACGTACTGAAGACGCAACGCCTCCGCCCGAAAAGGCAGCGCCGCGCCGGGACGCGACGATGAGGTCACCGCGGGGCGCATCTTATCTTATCTAACGCTGCCGCGTTACGTCTTGCGCATTCATCTGCGCCCGACGGAGTAATACGAGCGGCACAAACAGCGTGGCCTCGCCCGCCGCCTTCTTGGCATGTAACGACCACGTCCTTGCTCAGCCCTGCCCCCGGTCCCGGCCGCCTCGCCACCCCCATAACAGCTCGACGCGCTCTCCGGACGCAGGACGCTACCACGACCCCCCGCACAGAGTCCACGGTGGCGCGGAGACTCCCCGCACGCACACAGACCCGACAATGGCGATGAGGAAGAGAATGTCCGTGTCGAGCACTCGGAGCGAGTCCCCGCTCGTGTTCGCCGCGACTCCGAACCCAGAGTCCGAAGAATGGGCCTCCGCGTGGAAGCGAGTCCACGCTAAAGGTGCGTACATTCTCCGTGTGGCGCCTACGCCGATGCCTCTACGAAGCTACGTTGTGCACGCGCGGGGTTAGAGCAGAGGGCACCCATTACCATGGCGTCTTGCTTGTAAATACTGCACTCTTTCCTGCGGAGAGAGCATCAGCAAGACGCCTATTCGAAGGAGAAGTTACGCTAACTAATGAGTACAGACATCATTGATTCTCCGGTAGTAGCCGTCGATGCCGAGATTACCGTAGAAGACGCTTGTGAGGTAAGTATATACCAAGCGAAACCGCTGCAGGAGATGCTTACTATCTCAACAATGCCAGATACTCCTATCGAAGGACCTAGCCTGTATAGCGGTGAAGACGCCGCATGGGCGCTCTCCACAAAAGTCACCGTTCTGTGGTTTATTTGATGTGCGTATATTATGCACTTAAGTGTCGAAGCGGTGAACTGACATTCCACAGTTCGCAGACGTGAACGCGTTTCTGACCTTCGCCGCCACGAGACACAAGATCAGTACCGACGAGCTCCGGGAGAAGCCACGGGTACAGGAGATTCTGAAGGCCGCACAGGAAGGAAAGGTTCCAGTGCGCCTTGTCAGCAGTATGAAGTCTGTCACAGATAGCACCGTTAGCGAGCTCACTGCGAACCGTATTTTTAGACCTGTCAGAGAAGAACCCGCTGGAAATTCTGGCTCACGATGCAAATATCGTTTCTCTCCTCGCCGTCTTCTCTCGCGGTGCTCACAGAGGTTGTTCCTGTTCTCATACACGTTGTCGAGGCGTACGCTCAATTTGATTCCACAGTGCTCATTCAAGCCCCTTCACCTTCTTCTGATTATCTAGGCGTGGTTTCTGACCGCGGTCTTCTCGCCTGGCTCATGGCTTACGCCCAGAAGACACCAGCCCTTTACCGCTACCTTTCCGTCCCGCTCGCGTCGCTCGCACTGCCCTCACTCAACCTATACATGTCCGTAATTGCCGCGAAGGCCAGCGACACTGTTCTCCACGCGATGAAGCTCATGAGCGACGAAGGCGTCAGCAGTGTCGCCGTAATGGACGACGAAACGGGTGGCTTGCTGAGCGCCGTGAGCGTAACGGACATCGGCAAGGTAAGCTAACGCATATATTACTTCGGCACATGCATCGATAGCATATACGACAGGTCGTTGTTCCCGCCCAAAGCAATCAGATTCTGTCCGAGCCGCTGAAGCAGCTTGTTATTCGAATCAAGGTAAGCGACTCACGTTCTCGGACGTCTAGCGTTTTATAACGTGAGAACACTGGCAGGAGCCGGACGGTTCAACCGATGGGGTTGACAAGTTCCCAGGTACTTCTGATTGACCAAACCCCCCTTCTGGTACATACGCTCACCCTTCGTCCCAGTATACAGCGTAACCCCGAACAATACCTTGTACTATACGATGCAGAAGTTGCTTGCCAGTGAGCCTATTCGACATTTGCGATCGTAACGGCTTAACTTGACACATTCACAAGCCAATTCGCATCGAGTGTTCGTGGCCGAGGAATCGCCAATGTCGAGCTCTCCTTCATTCAGCTCCATGTCCTCGCCCAACCTCTGCGGCATAGTATCCGTAGTCGACGGTACGCCCACAACTCCCCCCACTCCACATATGCCTTTCTCAACGCTCTTCCCCCAACCGCAGTACTCTCCCACTTCGCGCGCATCGCGAACATCCCGGGGGTAGATCCGACGCGCATGCAGCGCCATCGCCGCGCCTCGTCCACGTCTTCGAACGACTCGTACCGCTCCTCCGGGTCGTTCGCCGCCCGCTCGCGCTCGAGCAGCCGGACGAGCCTGCAGCGGCTCGGATCTGTTGGCAGCCTAGAAGGGTTCCAGATGCGGTGGGCCGAGAGGGTGCCCGTCCCCGAGCAGATATAGGCGTTCAGTTGTACCGACCGGTGTGGGAATGGACTGTGAGGGCGTTTGCGTTGTGCCTGCACCAACGCGTTCCGACCGGTTCGCGTTTGTGTGTTTCGGATATGAATTGTTGTATGTTCTGCTGTGTAGTATGCCTCCCCTTGTATGCGCGCTTTTGTAGGTTTATTATGAGAGTATTGGCGTTCCTGGGCTACCAATCGCAAGATACACTTTGCTCTTAGGGAGTGGTTCAATATGATGAAGGCGCGTGGGGATAAACGTTGGAGTTTCAAGTACGCCGAGGCCAAAGCGGGAACGTGTACTTGATAGAAGGCTTTACTATCCCTTGAGTAGGACTCTACGAAACGGTCGGCACTTTGTTGAACGTGAGAAGTTCATCTCGCCAGGCTTAGACGTAGGGTACTAGCATGATGCGCCAAGTGCGACAACAAATGACTTAATGCAGAATTCCAGAGAATACATATGACCGGTACAATACAGATGCTCTACGGTAAGGGGTCACAGTCTATGAGGGTCGTGAAGGCATGCAAAGGAAGTAGACCAAATCCATCGAAGAATGGGGCAAGGCATACTCGGGGGACAGGAGGGTGTACACATCGAGGCATTACGCGTGACCGTTGGTGATGCCGTTCACCGTCGTAGCACCGCTCGTCGTGGTCGCGCTCTGCGGCGCCTCGCTCTTGTCCTCCGACACCCGCGCCTTGAGCGCGCCGAGGATCTCCTGCACCCGCGCGGTCGCGGTGTCGAGGATAGGCTGCACGCGCTCCTGCACGGTCTCACGAACCTTGTGGGCCTTCTCGGGGAGGGGCTCTGGGGACGTAAGGATGGCGGAGAGCTCGTTGATGGTGGACGTGAGGTTCGCCGAGACGTCGTGGAAGGACGCCTGCAGCGTCGCGGGGAGCGCCGCCGTCGAAGTCTGCCAGCGCCACGGCATGACACAATACGGTGAGAACGGGCGCAATCAGGCTTCGGCGGGCCGGGGCTTACCTGGACCTTCTGCAGTTCGGTGAGCATCGTGTCGCTGAGCGTGTGCACCCGAGACTGTGCCGCGCCGTAGCTGCTCGAGGCGAGTTCGCTGATCGAGTGGGCGGTTGAGGACGCGCGCTGGACGAGCACGCTCTGTGTCTTAATCTGGTTGATTTGCTCGGTCGAGTACGTGTATAGCTGGTCCCGGAGCTCCTTCGTCAGGAAGTACGCGCGTTGGTACTGGTACTGCGGCTCAGGCGCGTCGGCAGGCTTATCAGCCGCGCCGTTCGCGTGGAGCTTGCTCACAGCGACGGCGATGTAGTCGACGATGGGTGTGAATTTCTGCGGAAGACGTCATGAGCATACACGTGTTGTTTAGGTTGCAATAGGTGGGAACGCAGGAAGCTCCCTGGGATCCGAAATGGATCCAAGGGCGACCCCAAACGTTAATTGGCTTGCGAGGACGCATGCTCACCTGGTCAATGCCTTGCACGACGTGATACGCCGGAGTCCGAACCTTCTCGTCGAGGGTCTTGTTCGCGACGTCCTTTGCGTGATCGCTGTGCCCCTTGAGGTCCTTGATGATGTCCCCGGTGGGGGTTTGGAAGGGGTAGGGGTAGCGCGATTCGACCGCGTCAAGACCCTTGTTCGCGAGGCCGTCCGCCTTCGTCAGGATGGGTGCGAGGCGCTTTTGGATGGGCTCTGTGTACGAGAGGGCAGACTTGGATATTCCCTGCGCTGTCGCGTATGGCGAGCGAGTGTAGGGGTTGTTGGAGAGGGTGGAGTGGATGGTGCTGAGAGAGTCCGCAACGAGCGGGATTGAGCTCACCCTGGTGAGGATGGTGAGCTCTGGCTGTGCGGGGGCCGACTGCTGAGTCTCCGTGGCCATTGTTGGCGACGATGAAGGCGATGAAGACGGCGAGAGAGGATGAAAGTCGAGAGCAAAGTTGGTTGAGGCGCGATAAGCCCGCCAGTTTATGCATTTTATGAAGTCTCAGCGGGGGCATGTGATTGCGAGGGCATCTGAGATTCGGAGATCCCCCGAACGCAGATTAGATGCCGGCATGGGCGCCTGAATCCCGATTTGGGCTCGACGGGCCAGGGCGGGAACTCGGCATGCTCATGCGCCTCGGAAAGAGCGAGCGAGTCCGGCAGCGCCGTCGGACACACACACCGCCCGCGGAGGACGCTGCGAGCCGCGTGTGCGGTGCAGTGGGCCATCTTTCGTCAGGTTCGTGAATTTTTTGCTGCACAGTTGATTGGCCTGGTGCGGGAAATCACAGGCCTCGCGACCTTGGCGCACTCGGAAATCCATTTGCGTGGCCTGGGCTACTCGGTCGCCTTCCGTCGCTATCGGACCTTGTGGGTGCCGCTGCTTTCTCTCACTGCTCGCGCACTTTCCAGGTCCCGTCCACTTCTATTGCTTCTCCTCCAGGTGGCTCTGGGCTGCTTTAGGTGCTCAACAAGTTCGCCGTCATCAGTAGCTCTTTCCATCCCCCCACCCAACGAGGGCATAGCTGTAAGCGATCGACCTGAGCAGTGTGCTCCGGAGGCATCGAGACTCGGAGTAGATGGGTAAGTACTCGGGGTAACGAATCCCACGTGAAACCTACACTGAACGGCGTACAAGGCGTCCCTTGACTGGCAATGACCTTGATACGTACACGCCTAGCACCCCAACTAGAAAGTCATCATGGTGGTTAGCAATCCCCTCCTGGATGTTTGTGCCACCCCATGGGGTTCGTAGACATCTGGTCCAAAGGACGCGGAACCATTGCTGTGGCGCAGGCCGTATCGGTATCTGACCCCCTTTTTAAGGCTGCGAAACTTCGTCTGGAATGTCTCCTAGAGGTTGGAGCCTAGCCCGCCCTGGTGATCGCACTCAGAAGCGATCGTGAGAGTTGTATGTATTTCATGTGTTCCCCGCATTGCCCGTCTATGTGGAGAACTGACGGCGATATCTTATTGTAGAGACTAGGTCAAGCGCCATTCTGTTTTCGAATCCCGGACCTCGACCATCCTCTTGTTCCGACCAGTTGAGAGACTCTCAACCCCTCAATGCGAGCGGCGCACTAAAATAGCACTAGGACGTGACGACGCCTTTCGTACCATTATAAACCTTTCCCGCGAAACCTCTACTCATCCAATCACACCCTGGTACCTTGGTCATGGGACCAATTAGTGTTGGTGAGTCAGGCAAGCCTGTGGTGCCCCTCCATCCCGACGCTCATCGCCGCATACACTGGGCGATATCGCAGATCGACCCTCAACTCTTCCCGGCGACAATATTTGAATATGTCTCGCGTTCATTTGCACGATGAACTCGCCCGATCGAACGCGAAGGTGACAGTAGAGACGCAATATGGCCCCATCCATGGCCGGCGCGCTTCTACTGGCGCAGCTGTTTTCCTTGGTACGTCGTCTGACCGACGTGCCAATATACGTTACAGCTAATCCTCTAATGTTTATCAGAGGTGCCGTATGCACTGCCGCCGGTGAGGTTTCAAGACCCCGTCCCACTCCCGGCCGACTTTCGTTACGAGGACAAGGAATACATACAAGAGAGCAAGTGTATGCATTATTCTTGCCACTTGCCCGTATGGTTTTCCCATTAACACTACTGGGTATAGACGCTGCCCAACCCGCCGTCGACGGCCAATCAGCGGGTACAGACGAACGCGGCATTCATACGTAAACTCTTCACTCATCATGACCCTCCAGGAATTCCCTATGAGGATAAAGTTGGGCTTGGGCAGCCTAATGAGGACCCGTAAGTTTCTATCTAGCTGGGCTATGCAACATTATTACAAGCTGACACGCCATACAAAGTTTATTCGTCAATATTGTATCACCTCCGTCCTTCCCCGCTCAAGGCAACTTCCCTGTGAAGGTGTACATCCACGGAGGGTATGCATATGCATCCCGTGGAATAACCTACCCTCTAACGACGTTTCAGTTTCCTGCAGTTCGGATCACCTCACGGGCTCAGCGGGCAGGCTCAGTTCGTCTCCGCAGAGCGTTCGGAGATTTGGGTCAACATCGGATATCGACTCGCCGCGTTCGGCTTCCTTGCGAGCGACCAGCCAAAGATTGACGGGAATTTCGGCTTCAAGGACCAGTGGCTTGCGCTCCTCTGGATTCGTGACAATATTAAAGCCTTCGGTGGTGATCCTGACAACGTCCAAATCACTGGTTTATCTGCGGGTACGCTTGTGTGTTTCATCTTGTTCGTGCGTATAACGTATTTACCCTTTTGAACAAACACAGGCGCGCACTCGGTGCATCAGCTCTTACACCACGCGTCACGCCTGCCCGACGGCGAGAAAGCGCCATTCCGCTCTGCAATTCTGCAGTCCAACGCTATCGTGTCAGACACTTTACTCCTCTTACTGTAGAGTACGACTCATTCAAAAGGTTAATAGCACGACGCCGAAGACCCCCGCCGAGCTCCGCCCGCAATTCGAAGCACTCTGCCGCGCTCTGTACCTCGATCCCTCGGCGTCCGACATCCTTGAAACCCTACAGGACCCTCACAGGGTGCCATGGTCTGTCATCACTCACGCCATCGACACCGGCGCTCTCGGGACTATTTACGGCACCTTCCGTGGCGCATGGGAGCCCACCTGGCTCGGGGACTCGGACACGATGACCTGGCAACGCTCGGGCGGGTTCGCAAAAGGGCTCACCGACCATGGCGTGCGCGCGGTTGTCGTCGGGGACCTCACGGAGGAGTGGTACGTCTACTCGCTCTCGCACCCCGTCGCGTCCGTGAGCGACATCGTGACGAACCTGGAGCGGTACTACCAGGAGGACGTCGTGCACAAGATGCTGGAGGTGTACGGGAAGACGCCGACGGAGCCGGAGGAGGTCAAGCGGGTGTTTGGACAGCTGCTGGCGGAGGGGCAGGTGCACCTTCCCGTGCGGCTGCTTGCGCGCGACTTGGTGAACGCTGGGTTCCCGGTGGTGAGGTATGAGATCGCCTGGACGCCGGAGCAGGTGCGGCCCCTTGGTTCGTAATGCGTCTCCCTCTTCGAAACGTTGAACAGATATGGTGACTTACCCGTGCCACTGCAGGCTATGTGACGCATGGAACTGACCGATCTCTCTGGGCGCTTCGGCTGCCTCTCCTCGAAGGCGACCAAGTTTCGGTCGCTCGCAACTGGGTTTCTACCATTGCCGATTACGTGAAGCGGGCCGAAGAGGGACATGGCCTGCAGGACATCAAGACCATCCTCGGATTGACGAAGGACAAGGAGATCAAGGAGAAGAAGGATAATCTGTGGGATGAGTATATGCTCTTGCTCAAAGCGCTCCCCGGCGAGGACTAAAACATCGAAAAACGAGAAAAAAAGAAGTTTCAATGCGTAGGAGGTATGTCTGCGAGCCCTTGAAAACCTCAGGGTTATTGACAGGGGGGTAGAGGTCGTCTCCAGCCATGTATTTGTAACTTTGAAAGACCCAAACGTCATCGTCGTTGCTGTTGCTAGCCCACAGTTCGCCTCGCCTCTAACGCACAATCCTGGCGGCCCGGTGCGTATGGTTGGCTGCTCATTTGACTGATAGGCGCTCCGCGAATATGAGCGCACCGCACCTACTGATCCTATGCTATTGGTTTACCGCCCGCGACGCTTGGCCACGGACCGAAAGTCGTCTCGTACCTAACGGGGTTCGTGGTGACCATCTGACCTCGCTAACATCTCACAGACAACCTATCCTGTGATGTCCGCCGGGCCGCCACCAGCGCAAACCGCTCGACTCCGTTCGAGTGGAACGTATCCTTTCACGTGAACCACACCTGAACCTGATGAGCGCCTTAACCCGCGGGGTATATACCTCATACCCCGTGGGGAAGGCAGAGCCGTGCGGATTGCTCAGATTCCCCATTATTCGCAGTCCTCGTCACTCCTAGCCACGTTCGCTGTTCTTCGCGCAATCCTTTCAGTTAAGAAGACTAGGCAGATCAACACGACTCAACATGTGGATTGTACCGTTAAAGGGCAAGTACCTCGTATGGGCTATCACGGGTGCGTTGGCATGGCAGATTCTGTCACAATAGAGTTAGTTGTGGTTAACGCCTGGTATATACCATGTAGCATGTTGCTGCCAGGGATTCTTGCTCCTGGGCTACGACCAAGGTGTAATGTCCGGAATCGTGCGGTCACGTCTCTCTCGGTAGTCTATACGCTCTCTCACTCACGTCGCAGATTGGGGCGGACAACCAATTTGGAAAGGACTTTGGGCATCCAGACCCTACTACTCAGGGGACTATCGTACGTGGACAGATCTTTTATCAAAATGCATTGTTTTCACTATAGAACAGGTCGCAATCTACGTAAGTTTTCCATCGAAAAGCTTCCATCTACAGCCCTTCACCCACATCACCGCAGGACATTGGCTGCGCGATCGGCAGTCTCATAACCTTCTTCTGGGGCGAAGATATAGGGCGGAAGCGCATGATTATGGCGGGTGCAGCAACGATGCTTGTTGGGACGGTGCGTAAATAACAATATACAGCTATACGAAGGGGTGCTCAACTTAAGTGACGTCGTTATAGGCCATCCTTACAAGCTCAACTACGCTAGCCCAGCTATATGTTGGACGAATCGTCACGGGCATTGTGCGTCCCAATGGTCTTGTGGGTAAGGAGATCGTATGACTAATCACGAAGACTATCATAGGGGAATGGTTTCAACTCCTCATCAATACCCGTGTACCAAAGCGAGACATGCGGCGGGATGGTTCGTGGCGCCCTGGTCTGCCTGAACTCCACTGTCACTATCATCGGGCTTGTCATAGTATGTAATATGTTTCAAACGTTTAGATGTCCGAGCTGATAGGCATCGGGCCAGGCGTACTGGCTTGATTATGGAATGTCGTATGTCGATGGACCTTCCCAATGGCGACTGCCTATCGGTAAGCTGTAGATGTGTCTACTGCCCGCAAACCTCTGAACGCCTCTTCGTTCTTCCAGGCTTCCAAGCTGTGTTTGCGCTCTGCTTGCTCCTCCAGGTTCTCGTCCTCCCAGACAGCCCACGTTGGTGCATGGCACACGGTCGTGCGGAAGAAGGGGCGCGTATCCTGGCCCAGCTCGAGAACCGCGACTCGCCAGATCATCCGGACGTGATCGCGAAGCGAAAAGAGATCGAGGTCTCGTTAGCGCAGGAGAGCGCCGGCGGGCCATTCCAATACCGCGAGCTCCTTCAGGGCGGTCCCCTCGGAAACTTTAGGAGAATATGTCTGTGCATTGGAGTCAATGTGATGCAGCAGTTCACGGGGTGAGTGTCTATGTCCTAAAAATGTCGTCGAAGTCGCCCTAATGTCGCCTCAGAGCCAACATGATCAAGTATGTGGAACTCTAGTGCCTGGTTGCTCGCAGCCTTACGTTCTTTGACAGCTACCTCGCACCGGTGGTGTACCAGAACACAATGGGACTGTCAAGAAATTTGTCTCTCATTCTCGGGGGCTTTACCGCGGTCACATACATGATCGCGTCTTTCATTCCTCTCTGGGTGAGTCTCCTGTGCCACAGCAAATGGGAAAGGGCTGAAAGAGAAGGGTATGGCGACAGACCGTAGACCGCTTTGGACGAAGACTGCTCCTGATGACGTCGGCGACGGGGCTCTCTGTGTGCTTTATCATCGCATCCATCCTGTTATCTATCGGAACCAAGGGCGCCGCGTACGGTGCCACGGCTATGGTGTTCATTTTCCAAATATTCTTGGGGATAGGGTACCTACCCATCGTAAGTCGTCACTGAGCTCATTTATGACAGTGCTGGCCTGACAATGATCATTTATAGCCGTGGCTCTACCCTGCGGAGGTGCGCAATACAATTCCACTGTGTGACGAGCAATAAGCTGACATTGTGCAGATTACTACGACGCGGATTCGTGCACGGGGCTCCGCGATTTCCTCGTTCTTCAATTGGATGTGCGTCTTCGCGGTCGTCGAGATGACACCCCCCGCGATCGCCAACATCAACTGGCGCGTCTTCATCATCTTCGCCACATTCAACGCGCTCTGGGTCCCGCTCGTGTATATCTTTTTCCCTGAGACAAAGGGCCTCGAGCTCGAAGACGTGGATCACATCTTCGAAAAGGGCGGTATCACCGGCGGCGTCTGGAGCAGCCCGGGTGGAAGGACTGTTGAGAGAAGACGTATTGCTCGGGATGTCGAGGACATGGAAGTAGATGAGAAGAACGTTGCGGATGTAAGGGTCGAAAACGAAGGAAAGACCGAGTGATACCGCGATCCTAGTCTCCCAGTCACACTCACCGACAATGTACAGTATGTAATGCTTAGGTACGGCGTTCCCCGTCCGCAGGCTTTTGAGAGCTATTCATGCCTTGTTAAAGAATAGTCTCAGTCTCGAACACAGATGTTGTGGATGTAGCGAGGTCTCATGGCCCCGTAGATGCCCGGTCGGATCCTCGGCATACCATGCGTCTACGCACGTCGAGGTTCAATACTAAGTAGAAGGGCGCATCATGGAGACTTACTTTCCCTATGCCAGTTCAGCAATCCTGCCCCAAACGAGGCAGGACGTGCGGCAGGATTGTCATCCAGCACTTGCCCTCGTCGTCGTCCGTGAGGGTATACGGATCTCAGTCGCGGCCGACAATATCACGCAAGTCTCACATGTTTTCAGTAAGTGCGCCCCTCATTTTAATGTGCTGTCTGTCATGAATGTCCAAAACTTCCAAGCGCGGCGTTCGCACCAGCTTGGTTTTCAGGGATGGTAAGATGTGCGAGTCACCAGGCAAGCCTTAGGCTCCCACCGCCATGGGTTATAACTTTAAGCTAACTCTGTCTTGGGGAGTCATGACTTCGTTCATGCCTATCCCGACTGTGCGTTTGCGTACCTGGGTATATGAAAATGCGGAATTAGTATACTTGCGGAACGTGTTTGAGTGAGACAACAAAAAAGTATTCTTAGTTTTAGTAATGCTTACACGCTGTGTTTTTTTCGTGGGGTACTAGACACGTCCCGATACCTGCGGCGTGGTAACGTGTACTTGGCTTGTGGGGGATCGGTTATGGACCGAAGACACCAGTAATATACAGCATAGCGTAGGCGTTCGACTTCAAAAAAGACCTAGAGGCGATGAAACGAGTACGTCGAATATCAGTCGGTCAAACACAGGAAGACAGAAGAAGGTTGTGCTCGTCCGAGTCGTCGCGAGAAAGTAATGAACGTCAGAGCTAAATAGACGCCTACACGCGTCCTGGACGCGTCGCGCACGTGGCGTGAAGATGCTTGACGTATCCGGGCGCCTCTGCACCGAAAGCCACCTTAACCTGCACCAGCACCAGCTCTGTCCATTGCCTCGCTTGACGCTCCCCGCCACTCCTTACCACCGCTGTATTCTAGCCTAAAGTACTCTACAAGCTCTCTGGGGCACTTCTACACCAGCTCGCCCTCGAAAGATGGGTATATTCAGCGGGTGGTTCAAAAAGGTCCGTTCCAGCCCGCCCCGCGCAGTCGTTCATCATCATTAAACTCAACGCCTTCATCACGCAAACGCGCCCCCTAACAGAACCAGTCTGAAGACTTTGAGCAGGCGCTCGCCACGCTGTCGCGGGACATCCAGCGACGGCAGACGCGCCTCTCCGAAATACGCCTGCGCGAGCGGCGGGCCACGCTCGTCGTCTCTGTGTACGCCGTCCTCCTGTGGGGCGTGTACACGAGCATATGGTACAAAGACTTTCTCCCGAACCTCACTGCGCACGCGCGGAATAGCCAGGTGGAGCGGACGGCGGAGGCGGTGCCGGTGTTTGTGGGACCCATAGTGTGCGTGTTCATTAAATCTGCGCGTGCACGCCAAGCTCATTTGTGCTCCGTGTACAGTATCCTCTTCATAAGGAGGATAGTGCAGATCTGGTTTACGCGCAAGGGAGATGCCGAAGGTATGTACCATCCTTTGAATCATGTATATGTTGTGGTCAACCTCGCGGCGGCTTGCAGAGAAAGCTCTCGTGCAGCTGCGTAAACAGCAGCGAGAGAAGATCGAGGAAGTGAAGCAGAAGACGAACTACTACTCCATGCGGAACCTCATCGAACGCTACGAGGGCGGGCCTGGGCCTACTCCTCCCCAAACTCCGGCAGGGTTGCGCCATCGGGGCACACCGCAGGGCCAACCACCTGTCCCCCAGACGCCTCAACCGAAACTTCAAGTTGCGCCCAACACGCCTGCGAATGGCGCACTATCTCCAGGCCTTCAACAGCAACTCTCTCGTATGCACCCGTCTTGACCGTGACTGTTCCGACCTGCATGAACTGACAAACGCATGTCTCAGCCTCTCCTCAAAGGCCCCTCCCCCCTCCACGCAAACAGTGGTATGACAAACTAGCAGACGCTATCCTCGGGGATGAAGATTCGTCCGCGACTGGCGCAGCCTCGCGCTACGCCCTCATCTGCCAGAAATGTTTCGCACACAACGGACTTGTCAAGGAGAGCATGTGGGAAGACGCGCGTCAGTGTCACTTCGCGTGTAGCAGATCGGCCAGCCGCTGACGAATATCCACAGAGTATGTTTGTCCGAAATGTGGTTACTTCAATCCTTCTGTACGCGCTTTGCGCGAGCTGAAGGATGGTCGAAAGCCATCCCCAATTACGCCACACGCGCCGAAGGGCAGGCGCCTCTCGCCGCCTCAAGGCGCTCCGACGGGCGCGGAGAGTAGCGACTCGGCGCCAGCAAGGCATGAGCCAGATGAGCCTGAAGAGGGGTCCAGCATGAGTATGGAAGTGGACTCGTAGCGCGCGAGGCGCTGTACTTAGCACACGTATGGGCTGTGGTCGTTTATTAGGTCTGTCTTCTCGCCTTCGATACGTACTTGATCGCATGGAAGTGTATATGTTTCATTGCGATGGGATGAGGAAGTGATCGCCCAGCGCTATGTTGTAGGACCGGGCCTGCCTCCCGAGGTCGGGGAGAATCGGAACGGTGAGTATGTTCAATGTTCGTGTTCCTTGCGTAGGTGGCTTCGCACTACACGCGCTGACAGCGTTTGTTATCTATCTCACTTGGCAGATCGCGTCGGAGCTTAGTTGCGATGCAGTAAATGCATCCTAGTCTCAAGGGTCACTGCCCGCTCGACGCGACTGTCGGGCGCATTCCACTTCAACACATGAAGTGTATCTGGTCATCGAACGTGCGCCTGCTCAGGAAGGCGGGTTCCGCGTCTGGCTGTGCTTGCCGAGTTGTTTGTCCGGGGAAGCGCCAGCGTTGTGCGCCCGATATGGCGATAGTAGTTGAGTTGGGCGGGGCTGTGCCGCCCTCGGCACCCGCGTACTCACAAGATGCCATGGCGCCAACGGGAGCTGTCAGACTCAGGAGTCATGCCAGGACGCCATGGTCCAGCCGACGTCGGCGGGCGCGCGACGCACAGCTCACAGGGTCAGTTGACGACCTCATATTCGCGAGGCGATGCGCGCTCGGGGGGGGGCCTATATTACAAGGTTCTTCGCAGCGGTGGGAGAAACATCACTACTCACAACCTTCCACGCAGCTTCTCCCGCCCTGTGTCTCACACAGGCCTCCATCTCCCACTCCCACTCACACCACCAACTACCCTCGCCACTCATCACTCGCCGCGTCCCTGGCCAGTGGCACATATCTTCAATCTCTGTATCTGAACTCGAACATTGCGTATAATGTCTAGCGTTGGTGACGGTACGACTGTGGTTGACGGGCATGTGACGACCGTACACTCTGCCTCCGGATCTGGGAACGGCAAGGCACGCTTTGAGGAGCCGTTCAACAAACCAGAGCGCACAGCCAGCGCGGCCAACTTCTCCGCGACAGTCGATTACGTGGAGGTCGAGCGCCCCTTCTTCATCAAGATCGGCAAGGACGGCCTCATCGCCGCGCTGCAGAAGCTTGACCGACAGCTTAGAAACGTAAGTGCCCACTCTCTCGACTACCCGAACTTGCGTGGCGGTGTTGTGATACTGACTGTTTGCTTCCTCTGTACTTAACAGGCGGGTCGCGTGCACATCCTATCGCAGAAGGTGAGCACATCGGGCGGTGTTGTGTGTCCTGACACACAACTGATTGACTGGAACCGCAGAACCCCACCGACTGGATCGGGAAGGAGGTTAATCCGGGCCAGATTGGACTCATCAACCATGGTGGTCTCCCCAAGATCCTTACCCGTGCCGGGCGGTACCCCGGGATGCCCCTGCGCAACTGGTGGGCACGCAAGTGGGCCGGGACGTGCGGACGTAGGTGGTTGCGCACCCTTTGCACACCCACATCCCGTGGGGAGTGCGGCCGCCGGTGTTCAGGGTTCGCTAATCCGGAGGGTTTAACGTTTAGTCTCCGACGCGGTTGTTGAGTTCGGTGGTCTCACGGTCGTGCAGGTGTCTCAGAACCAGGTATGTGCCCCCCGCGCCCGCGAATCGACTGGAAAGCTGCTGACGTAGGCGCTGTGGGACAGGCGGCAGTAGTGTCGGACCCGCAGAACCATGTATTCGTGGTGAAGAACTCGGGATTCGTCGCATATGCCATCGAGGGGACATATAATGTCCTCTCGATTGTTGACCAGACGCACTTGCCCAACATAATCAAGGATCCCATTACTCACGTTGTGCTTGGATGGTCAGTTCTCCCGTACAGATAATTTTCGGCACGTACTTGACGCTAACTTTGATTTGTAGGAGCCACGAGGTCACGATGAAGAGCCGTACCGGCACCGGAACGAAGCAGGACTACGTTGTCGCACTTTTGTACGTTCCCCCTACTGGCCTGATTGTCAAGCGCACAAATTGACATAACCACTCATAGCCTGAATATCCCCGCGAACAACTGCGCAATCCTCCAAAGGGGCGACGACCTCGAGCTTCTCCCCGCCGGACAGCACTACATCACCTCGCCGAACGTCACGCTTCGCGGGATGTTCACGCTTGGCGAGAACCAGATCGAAATGCCAACCAAGGACATGTGCGTCTCTCTTCTGGCACCAAGTCTTACAGTATCCGGGAATTGACCCTCAATCGTTCCGTTCGTTTAGCTTTACAAGGGACCAGGTTCCTGTCAGCTTGACGATCTACCTCAAGTGGCAGCTTACAGAACCGCTGAAGTTGACCACGCATGGATATAACACGCCGTACGACGCGCTCAGGTAGGGCTCGCTCGCTGTGCTACGGCGCCGTCAGAATGCTAACTAGCCTTTAGGGACAAGACCCAGTCGATCTTGACTCAGATTGTTGCGCATCGTGAGTTGCGCCGGTCTACTTGATTGAAAATCGAAGTTACTGACCGCGTGACTTCAACCCCTTAGTCGACTACAGTTCGATGGTGAAGCAACGCTCGCTCGGTCCTGATAACTTGGACGACGGTACCGACGCATCCTCGGCGTTCCTTGACGCGCTCCGTACGCGTGCCATGGATGATCTCCATCTTGCTGCGCTCGAGTATGGCATCGTCATGAAGGACCTCGGTACGTGAACACGTGGAGATCACACCCCGAGGTTTGACGCTGACGGTGGGTCCTACAGCGGTCATCGATCGCCAGTTCAAGGGTACGTCCCGCCGTTCGGTTGTAGCGAGAGACCATCATACTTATGGTTGACCAGGCGATGTTGCGGCCACCATGGACAAGCTGACGACTAGGGCGCTCCAGGCGCAAGTCGAGGCTGCTGTAAGTTATAGCGTCCTGTCAAGCACTTCATGCGGAGCTGATCGGAGCGTACGCGTAGAACGTGGACAGGGAAAACAGCAACAGGATCAAACAGGAGGAGGGTGCGCTCGCGGTCGCCCGCATCAAAGCTCAGTCCCAGAACGTAAGCGCAAGCCCTGTCGATGTCTGCCCCAGATGCCGTTCTAACGAAGTTATCGTGGCCCTTCACAGACGAAAGCAGACGCGGAAGCGTACAGCATCGTCGCAGCGGCCCAAGCACAGGCAAAGAGGCTGCAGATCGAAGCCGAAGCACAGGCCAAGGCCACCCGGCTCGCCGCAGAGGCCGAAGCGGAGGCCGTCCGTCTGCGCGCGGCGGCGGACGCGGCAGTCATCGACCAGTTCGCGCGCGAGATGGAGCTCCGCCGGACGGAGGTCTCGCGCGTGCGCGCATTCGGGTCGAAGACGGTGTTCGTGCCCACCGACGGGCTCGGCTCGCAGCTCGGCGGCTCGATGGCCGCGGGGATGGCTGTAGGCCTGGGTGCGCGCGAGTTTGCGGGGGTCAGAGAGCAGTGAGTGCCGACGCGATTGTTCGGAGTGTAGCAGTGTGATTAGGAGAAGTATGGACTCCACCCGACGTTCGTTACCCAGTATACCAGGTTACCTTGTATAGTATTGCAGGTCAGATGTATGTATTAAATTATGCATTTTTACACACTTTAGTCTACCTTAAGGAGAAATCGTAGACCAGGGCTGAGCACCAAATGGCTAAGGTACTCACCTGAGAGATGACCAGGCCCATCAAGTGTAGGGGGTGCGCACGGCAATCTCCGACTCCCCCCCTCAGTAACGCAAAATAAGCGTTCCCCGTTCAATCCTTGTTCATACAACTCATTTTTGTTCCATCATGTGTGTTTCAATACTTCTGTGTCAAAAAGAAAAACAAACGAGCCCGCAAGACACTAGTACTCCGAGAAATTAATGTTCCTCGAACGGTGACTCGAAATTCGCACGCCAGGCCTGCTACAACCAATGATTCCCGACCCCACTGTCAGTACAATTCCGTATCATCCATCATCTACATATGCCCTCTCCTCGTGTGTGCCTCTTTGTGCCTCAAAATATACTGACGGCCAGACTTTCTCCGCCCCAAGGAACACAAACTCAATAGTAGTCTGGAATCGGCTCGGATGTCACCTCAACTAACGTAGTGACGGACGTCCTGACCATTCGGTATTATGTATCATCGTCCTCTCCAATAGCGTAGTCAACCAGGTAATGTAGGCCATTCTACGCCCTATCATGCATAGGGGTCGTAATGAACTTTGAAGGTACATATGAGTCGACGATGTTGATAACGCCCGGCCGCTGACCACGCTGACCGATGGCAACATCGTACCCTTAGAACCAGTTATGGCCTCAGCAGCGATCTGAATAAGGATATCTCCCTGGAATACGCTCGGAGCCGGCTTCGTGCCTCGGATGATAGACCCGGCCCGACGCCACGGCGGTGTGTAACCCTTTCTTCTGACCTACGCGACAGCCTGCAACTAGTACTTATTCATTCAAACCAGGTCAAGCTCGATATGTCTTCTACCATAACGCATGTCCCTCCTGCTCATCGATGATGGTGTCTAGCAGCGGCACAGACGGGGGGAATCCTGCAGATGTCACCCACCTGCATCATAAAACATCAAGAAAAAACAGTTTGCTATGGAGACAACCCCCTGCTATCGTAGCGCTATGTAGACTATGTAGGACTACGATAGCAGGGGGTTGTCTCTATAGCTCGGGTAGCTGGGAGGTTTTTTCCTGATGAATCACGCATCGTCGGAGGTAGAAGGTCCGCCAACCTTCGGAAAATATCCGAGTCTAACGTACAATAGCTACGCCCTCAACCCCCACTCTACTCTAGCGACTGACTGGGGTGCTAGCCGTCCCGCATCATCGAACGACGAGTGTTCAAGCCGAAGGGAGGCGTTACGATGAAACAACCGATACAGCTTTTGCGACAGGAATGCTACCACCTCAATCTGAGGGGTATTGGCGTGGGGCATGCACTATGATGCGACCACACCGAGCATCTCCGAGGCTACAGCTGCCTGACTCTCTGTCGTCGCCGTCGTGCAGTGTTTCCACTGCTGCTCAGTCCACGGTTCGGAACGCTGCCATTTTGTCCCCTCGTCGCAGGAACACCCCCCACCGGAAACCGTTACGCATACACCTAGTTCCTCACAACTCCGTGGCGACCCCACAACGTCAACCGCCACACCTGCCCCGGGTTCACGTCGCCTGCCGTCTTGGTTATCTAACCTGAGCCTGTAATGCTTCAAGACCCCTCGTACCACTACGAGAAGGTCCTAGGCCTTACACAGAATGCCTTTTATCTTCCCGCCAGATATGACGCAAACCCCTACAGGAGGAAGGAAGTTATCATCCCAAGCAGCCCGAGCGCCTTCCTCAACGGCCATGGCGGGAACATCTTCTCAGTCAACCTCTATAGTGGAATCTAACTCCTGTCCAACCTGCCAAACTTTCGCGGCCGGCTCCCGGACACAGCGCTCATGTGGGCTGATGCGGTAGGGTCACTCACGCAACATCGGGACACATGTTCCCTCTTCGACGTTTTGACGGAGAAAATCCCTGTTCTCAGCCCTGGACCGACCACCTTCCCTACCTCGACGAGCGCCCTCAACCTCGATCAGCGATCAGCTCGTCTTCCCTACCGAGGTCGCCGCTGAAGGAGACACACCATCGCCCCACTCTCAAACACGCCAGAAATTTTCACCACGGCCTCTGACGGCGTCGACAACCCCTCTACTCAAGGGAACGCAGCGGTCGCTGCCCCCACCGCGATAAAGCACGCGCATCATCCCCGTATCATCGGGAAGCCGTCGGTCCGCGAGGCACACGAGCGTCCGGCCCGGGCACTGCACGAGCAGCTGCAAGTCGCGCTATCCGCCTCACCGCCATCTCCGTCTCCTCCTCGCGTCTTTCGGGGTTCCATGTGCCGCCGGGTCACAAGCACGGAAGCAATAGCCCCTCGTCCGCCCGGGAACGGTTCTTTTCCCCTGTGCCTACGGTGCTAAGGCGTTTTCGGTAGTGCGAGCCTTGTCGTCGGACGGAAACATAAGTGTGAAGGCGGTATCTCGTGCGAGACCTGTGTGAGGCGCGGGCGGGAGGAGACATGTGCCGCGCACAAGCGCAAGTCTCGTGGCATGAGGGGCGGCGGGGAGTTTTCCAGGCTGTGGGAGCTCGCTAAACGGTGGGCTTGAAGGCGCGATACTCCCTGGCCATCATGTCCGTTCGAAGGTACGCCGTGCGGACACAACTCGATGCAGAGGTGGGTTGGAAGCTTGAAAATTTGAGTGATAATCTACGTCGCATTAATGAGAGGCGTAAAGGGTGCTGTAGAAGCTACCGACAACGTGGGGATAATCACGATCATTTCGGCGTCCCCCTATGCTCATAGTCCTTCATAGTCACGGTAGCCCCGAACATCCTTCATCTTACTCGCAGCTTGCTGAATCCGGGCCTTCTGGCATTTCGCACCATTCTATAAATCCCATTGCCGTACACGATCTGCGTAGAATTCGCCTAGTTTGTGAATTTGTAGCCCCAACATAAATGCGAAGGGGCAGAAGTAGCAGGAGCGGTGGTTTAGAACGTACG
Organism: Trametes hirsuta; assembly: GCA_001302255.2. Classification (NCBI taxonomy): domain Eukaryota; kingdom Fungi; phylum Basidiomycota; class Agaricomycetes; order Polyporales; family Polyporaceae; genus Trametes; species Trametes hirsuta. The sequence goes on from CP019379.1 coordinate 2,774,141, forward strand.
GTGAGACCCGTTCAGATATCGAGATTTGTATAGGAGAACATCTATCATATCTTTCAGAACGCCGGTGAAGTCACCCTCGGACCCGGTTTGAGCGGGCGCAGATGAAGAGATGTCCGAGGTACGTCGCCACAAACGGGAGGAAAGATGTGCGTTTACCCGAGGTTCTGGCGGATACCAAGCTTTTTGGTCTTCTGTGGACGTTTTCATATATCTGCGAGCGCCTTTGTACGCCGATTTCCGCGATCGGTAGACGCGCATAGAGGATTCCTTGAAGGTTTACTTGGTAGTCGATTGCCTACGATCTACGTGTGGTGAATGCACAGCTGATCGGTTATGCAATTGCTACTAGTCTCTAGGCAACCGAAGCTCTATGTTCTGCGTTGCATGAAGTGTGATTTTCGAATGTTTGACGCGACTTGCAGAGGAGAACCACTCTGCCTTTAAGGACGCCTGTGTCATGAACGACATGATGAGACTTGCAGTTCTTTGGCTAGCGACGATCCCAGCGGGCGGGTGCGACATTCGGCGGCGACTGAGAGACGCATGTACGTGTGTTTCGACAAATAGAAGGCATAGGGGCACAGGCGAAGTTACAGCGACCGGGATCTGCGCCAGAGCCCAAGGCAAATCGATGGTGCAAACGTGCGGGCGGCGGGCGTCTAGGGGCGGCGGTGAGTAGAAGGCGGTCTAGATTTGGGACGATTGGGGGGCGTTTCCTGTTTTGGGCCGTGACGCCCCACACGTGACATCATTGGCCCGACTGGATTGGGCAGAAGACGGCAGAGATGCAGCGTCGATAGTCTGCCCGCGTCCCTACTTATACCTCGCCGCCTCGCTTTCTCGTCTTTCCACCATCTTCTCCTCCCCCGCCTTCTCCCCCCCTCTCCTCCCACCGAACCCACGCGTCCAGAATGGACAGCTTCGCAGAGTCGCACAAATCACTAGACAACAACATCTCCCTCGCCGATGTACGCGCTCAGGTGCGCAAGCTCGAGAGCGACCTCCAAGAGAAGAACGTCCCCCTCTCGGGGCGCATCATCCATGTATGCCACTACCTACCCGTGACGTGCGCGTTCGCCCGCCGCCCGCGACCCTCCGACATCCCCAGTCCGCCCGCCACACCACCCGCGAAGGCGTCAGACATCCCTCCATCGCCCGTCGAAGCGACGCATAGCGACTCAGCACTCCCTGCGCCCCGCGGGACCGCGCCGGAGCAGCCCACATCACAATGGAATGTCAACGTCAGATACGGCCACTCCGCCATGGTCAGCGGCATCGATTCGCTCGCCGGGACGCACGAGCAGATCTTCGTAGGCTGGACGGGGGACATCGAGTCTTCCTCAGCAACCCCGCCTCCGCTGGCCGCTCCGGCGACGTCAGGTCCTTCGGACCCTCCCACAAGCAAGGTCTCCGCGAGTTCGCTCGGCGAGGAGGACAAGAAGGAACTCGAGACGCTGCTCCAGGACTACAAATCTCGCGACGAGCTCAAAGACGGCAAGAAGATCCATTACGTCCCCGTTTGGCTCGACGATAAGGACGCGCACGGCCACTACGACGGATACTGCAAGCAGAGTGAGTACGCGTCTCTCCTATCTCCTTCCGAGCAGCCATCTCCGCACGGAGAGGCGACGGGCATGCCATATCCGAGACTCATGGCTCAGAAACGCGCATTCTCCGCCGTTTCGGTAACTGCTCCAGACTTCGTTGAGAGATTACTCGCCTATTCAGTCCGGTCGCGACCTAATTCGCAGTATCTTCGGACCGGGCCCGGGCGGTTTCCGGGCCTAGGATTCTCCCTGCGCTTCGCTGAATTGAGCAGAGATGATCTTCGCGGCCTTTTGTGGTCTTGCGAGGCGAGGCGTTGTGGGGTTGCCAAAGTCGCAAGCCGCGGCTTCGCCTCCCCGCGCTCCGGGAACCTTTTTCCTTCTTACGTACGATGCATCTCTGTCAGAATCACCTGCCGCCGTCTGCGCGTCACCCTCTCCGCCCAATCTGATCTCATCTATGACCGAATACTGACGCAACGTCTCCGCCAGCGCTCTGGCCGCTCTTCCACTATCTCCTCTGGCAGGACGTCGCGACCGAGTATGCCTCGGCCGACGAGCACTGGGCGCCGTACGAGGCCGTGAACGCCGCGTTTGCTCGTCGTGTTGCAGAAGTCTATCGGCCCGGTGACCTGATCTGGATCCACGACTACCACCTCCTCCTTGTCCCCGCTCTTCTGCGTCAAACGCTACCTGATGCTGCGGTTGGTCTATTCGTGCATACGCCCTTCCCAAGTTCGGAGGTCTTCCGATGCCTACCACGCCGGAAAGAGATCCTGGACGGCATGCTCGGCGCGAACCTGATCTGCTTCCAGACATATTCGTACTCGAGACATTTTACTTCATCATGCATTCGGGTGTGCGGATACGAAGTCACCGCTCGAGGTGGTATCGACGTGCAAGGCCACGTTTCCGCCATAGGGTACTGCCCCGTGGGCGTCGACGCGGATCGTGTTGCTAAGGACACGTGAGTTTGCGCACTTCTTTACCTTGCTGGGATAGCGGCTAACACACGGTCACCAGCCTTCGGCCCGGTATTCAACCCAAATTGGACGCCCTTCGTGCGCTCTATGAGGGTAAGAAGATCATCGTCGGCCGGGACAAGCTTGACGTTGTCAAGGGCGTTGTCCAGAAGGTAAATCCTGTGCCAAGAAAGTTACATGAAACGACCCCTAACCATGCCGTTGAAGCTTCGCGCCTTCGAGAAGTTGCTTCAGGATTACCCCCAATGGATCGGCAACGTCGTCCTCATCCAAGTCACCTCTCCCGCGTTGACAGACTCGCCCAAGCTAGAACGCCAAGTCTCCGAGCTTGTTGCTCACATCAACGGAGAGTATGGTTCCCTAGACTTCATTCCGGTGCATCACTAGTGAGTGAACCCCTTTGCAATACTTCGCCACAATCCTGATTGGTCGTGTTTAAAGCCACCAGACGATCAAGAAGGACGAGTTCTATGCCCTCCTCTCTGTAGCTGATCTCGGTGTCATCACCCCGCTGCGTGATGGCATGAACACAACATCCATGGAATTCGTGATCGCGCAGGAGCGCTCGAAGAAGAGCCCTCTGATACTCTCCGAGTTCATGGGCATCTCGAGTAACATGGCGGACGCCCTCCAGATCAACCCCTGGAATCTCAGCGTGCGTCTCATCTGCGCGCGACACCATCACTGATGCGGCTGACACCTCTGGCTGTGCGCAGGAGGTTGCGGCTGCCATGCATCGGGGGTTGACTATGCCCGACGACGAGAAGCTTCGCCGTCACCAGCAGTTGTACAAGACCGTCACCACGCACACGTCGCACACCTGGGCTGCCATCCTCGCGAAGAAACTCCTCGAACGCCTTGGAAGTCAGAACATGGCTCGTCAGACACCGTTCATCCCCAAGGGCGATCTCGAGCGACACTATCTCAAGGCGAAGAAACGTCTGTTCCTCTTTGACTACGATGTATGTCTTCGCCGGAATGGCGGCCGCTTCCGCGTGTGTGTACTCAGACTTCCCTTATAGGGTACCCTCGCACCGATCGTCAAGGTGCCGAGCGCGGCCATCCCGTCCCAAGACACCCTTGAGGCGCTCGAAGCGCTCACTGCGGACCCAAAGAATGTCGTGTATATCATCTCCGGGCGGGACCAGGAGTTCCTCGAGCAACATCTCGGCCATATCAAGGGTCTGGGAATGTCTGCAGAGCACGGCGGCTTTATCCGCGAGCCCGGTGCTGCGACGTGGTCGAACTTCACAAAGTCCCTCGATATGAGCTGGATGGGTGAAGTGCTCGAGATCTTCAAGTACTACACCGAGGTACATTACCCGCTCCCTCCAGATAGTACACCTGGATACTGACATGGTTTCCCAATGTTAGCGAACCACGGGTAGCCACATCGAGGTCAAGAAGAGCTCGATTACCTGGCACTACAGGTCAGCCGACCCAGAGTGGGGGTAAGCATCGTCTGTGCATGCATTCGATCTATCACGGTTAACCTTTTTTCAGTCTCTTCCAGTGCCATCAGTGCCAAGACCTCCTCGAGAACAACCTCGCACGGAAACGGCCAATCGAAGGTGCGTTATCTCACACGACGACATAGGATATGTGCACGGACCCTAACCTTACCCCCTAGTCCTTGTCGGCAAGAAGAACCTCGAGGTCCGTCCGCTCGCCGTCAACAAGGGCGAGATCGTGAAGCGCATCCTCTATTTCAACCCCGACGCCGAGTTCGTCTTCTGCGCGGGCGACGACAAGACGGACGAGGACATGTTCCGCGCGCTCCTCCTCTTCCCGCAGGGCGCGACGTCCGCCCGCCTCGACCCGCCTCTCTCCGTCACGCTCCTCGCGGGCAGCAAGGACGAGGCAGACCAGCTCCCGCCCGTCGATCTCGCGATCTCGCGTGAGGCCGTCTTCACGACCGCCGTCGGTCACAGCAGCAAGCGCACGCTCGCCGTGTGGCACGTCACCGTCCCCGAGGAGGTCGTCGAGCACATGCTCCACCTCGTACGCGCTGCGGACGAGGACGGCGCTGCTGCGGGCAGCAGCAGCAACTTGTGAGGTACCACGAACGGGCTCGGGACGGAGGAGGGAGGATGGAGGACGCGCAGCAGCATATTACTCAAGGTGTATCATACTTTTTCTATATCTCTCACTATCGTCGGGCGGACATTCTTTCTCTCCCTCTCTCTCTTCGGGTTACGTGCACAGTGCTTATACACACATACACATCCACTCGTAATCGCGGCGCGGCGCCGAGTCGGGCGTACATACAAACGAATAGCGTCGACGTACTGAACTGGTGGACATGCTTCCCGACATGCCTTTTGTAACCATATACGCGTAGAATTTCAATGTCACGATTTCACGACCATGCCATTCGCGACTCTCGTGTCGCTCGACTCCAGAACAGAACGTCTGATCGATCGAGAAAGACGTGAGGAAGGAAATGTGCAAGATCGTCAGTCATAGGGAAGCAGGCAATACGTTCGAACATATTGGCTGACATATTTGCGAATCATATCGTACTGGAACAAGCACAACGGCCAGGAGAACGGAGATCTGAGATACAGATACATAGGATAGAAGAGCGTAGGAGAGGGGAGGGGGTGGATGTGCAAGAAAGTGCAAGGTGGAATGTAGCGAGCGAGCTTTTAGATCGCCTCGGCCTGCATGGGGGCCGTCTGGCCGCCCTTTGCGGCTCCAGGCGTGAACGTGTGCCAGCGGTCGTTGAAGCGAACATCTATGAACAACCTAGTGAGCAGCGCACGCGGAAGGGTGTGAGCAAGCGAACGTACCCAGAGGACGACCGCCATACATATACTGCTGGAATTTTGCTGCAGAGCGTAGTGAGCTGTCTCGTGCATATGTGGTAAGATGCAAAGGGCGTACCGATCGCGGTCTCTGCCTCCTGGACCTGCGCGAACTGTACGACGCCACATCCCTTGGAACGGGTGCCCTCGTACAGAATCTCAGCCAGCTCGACCTGACCCGTCGTCTCAAACAGCTCGACCAGATCTTCATTCGCGGTCGACCACGGCAGCTTGGGATCCCTCGTCAGATCTCTCCTGTCCACGAGATGACCGTAGGCGAGCACTCACGTTGCGGACCATAATTTGCTGCGACGGCTCGGCCTCAAACCCGCCGAATCCAGCACCCCCGCCGCCAGCGGCGTAGCTAGAATCGCCGCCGTACCCGCCGATGCCACGGAGACCGCCTTGTGAGTCGGGTCCAGAGTAATCCGCGTATAGGTCTTGGCTCGAGAAGTCGCGACCGCTGGCGCTTCCACCGCCGAACCCACCACGGAAGCCGCCGCGGAATCCACCACGGAGCCCGCCACGGAGCCCACCGCGCAGTCCGCCACGGATACCGCCACGGTACGAGCCCGGGCCGGTGAGGCCTGCGTAACGGTCCTCACGGACCTCAAGTGTGCGACCGTACCAGTCAAAACCGTTGTACATGCCTGAGGTAGGGCGCCGTTAGACAGGGGGATGCCCTGACAAAGGGGAGAAAGACGCACTAATCGCCTGCTGTGCATCCTTAGCGGTTTCGAAGATGACCGTACCGGAACCCTTGGGGCGACCGTCCAGGCCAATGTTTATGTCCGCCCGAACGATACTTCCCGCAGAACGGAACAAGTCTTTCAAGTCTTGCCAACCAGCCTGGTATGGGAGCTACGATGTGTTGCGTCAGATCCAAGTCTGTGGTAGGCCTTGGGAGGTGGGCACAATGTACGTACATTGCCAACGTATAGTTGGTTCCCTGGGTTGGAGCCGCCGAAGAGGTTGTGAGACGCTGGACGCGGTGGAGGTGCGGCATTGAGCCCCTGACCCGCCATTGCCATACCAATTTTACCAGGAACAGGCGTCGCACCGAAACGAGACTCGTGTTCACGATCCTATGATGTGATGAGAACATGAAGAGCTGAATATATGCGGCGCAACTCACTTCGCGGATGAAGACAGGGCGGCCCAAAAGGAGTTGTTCGGACAGCTCCCGAATGGCACGCTGGGCATCGTCTTGGTTGGCATATTCCACGATACTGTAAGGCTGTTAGCAAGCCGGTAGATGGATGACGTACGGATAACGTACCCGCATCCCTTGGAGACACCGGTGGGAGTGACAAGAACTTCGGCGAAGAGGACCTCACCAGCTAACCAAACCCAAAAAGAAAGCTCCCATCAATAACCATCCTCTCAACCGGTATTCCGTCAGTAAACCCATAAACTCCGGCTCCGCGAAAGACTCCTCCTTGAAAGACTCCGGCGCAATGACGGCCTCCGCTCCAAGGATTGCACGATCTCGCCCCGATCTCGCAAGTCACGATGCGGCCTCCCGCTCCGTGGTACCCCCTCCTCGTATCCAAAACCGAACGAAAGTAGCTCCCCCCTGCACCCACGACCGAACAAAGGTAGCAAAAAACTGATCTGAGATTCCCCCACCCACCTCCCCTCATGAATTCCATCAGGTCCCGGTACCTGACATCGTAGCTGAGATTACCGACGTAGACGCGGTTCTCTCTCTTGCTTTGCTTGGCGAACTCGACGGCTTCTTCGTGTGGGGCGTTCATTGGGCCACCGAGTGAGCGAGCGAATGGCTCTGCTGGTCTACGGTCCCGGCTGCGGGAACGCGAACGTGAACGGCTGCGAGACCTGGAGCGCGAATGCGAACGGCGCGACCTGCGACGGGGTGAACCAGACCTTCTCCTCGACCGAGAACGGGAACGGCTCCGGGAGCGTCGCGAGCGGCGCTGAAGTAGGACAATTAGCCACCACGAGGGTACTCGCCAGCGCGACAGATGCGGTACTCACATCGCCATTGCGTCTATCTTCCGGCTCCCAGTGGTCGCTCCTGCGGCTTCGACCTGCGGAACGAGTCAGCCGTGGCGGGAGAAAGAGGTGCACATGGGCCACGTACGGTCGCGGTCGCGGTCGCGCTCCCTGTCGCGTTCACGGTCCTTGTCGCGGTCGCGCCTGTCCCGGTCTCTCTCCCGCTCGCGCTCGCGCTCCCTATCGCGATCTGCGTCACGGTCTCTGTCTCGCTCTCTCTCACGGTCCTTTCTGTCCTCCACCTCGTCCTTGACTTTCATGTCCACGTCCATGGTGGGAGCAGCAGTGTGTGTAGAGCGGCGAAGAACGAGACGATGTGGCGGCAGGAGTCAAGCGTAATCGTCTAGGATTTTTCGCCCCTAACTGCCGAGCAAGACCGGCGCTTACCTGTCGGTGTTTCAAATGGACCGTAAAAGGTAATACCCTCAACTTGCGAGCACCGTTCACTGCCCCCAAGTCCGACTCGTGCCAACTCTGGATCTAAACTACATAGTTGTGCGGCTCGCTTAACGTAGATGTTGCTCAACTAGGTGGATATACAAGTACTGCTGCAGTGGCTAATGATACAAATAATGGTATGGTGTAAATGATACAAACGGGAGGCTGGGTACGACGACACAAGCCCATTGAAGCGTCCTTAGTGTACCTCAATCCAGTATGGCATGATATATCATGGGATGCCTCTGTGAATCCCTTCGTGTTGGCTAGACTCTTCCGACACCATGGAGAGTGCCGGCGATACCATGATGACAGATGTGAACATGGCCGATGACTGCGTGACAGATGTTGGTGCGGACGACGTCGTTGTCTTAGAACTCTGAGCAGATCTCGCCGGGGTAGGCCGGTATATTCTGCTGAATCGCCTAGAGAAGGGTCCTCTAGCGGCCTGTTCCGGCTGTTGAAGTACATCTGTGCCATTGTTGATCAGGACACGTAGACTGAAGAATCGCAAGCCCTCGAAAGCATACCATCGAACAACACCGTGCCTCCACCTTTCTCTAAATAGGGTCTCCGGTGGCGCACCCGCCGTGCCGATCGTCGGCGCACATACAGCAAGGCGAAGGACACCGAGAGGACGATCATAACTGCAGCCACCACTATGCCAGCGACATATCCCGCTGGCAGACCGCTGGAGGAAGACGTTGATGACGAAGGACCCGAATCAGGTGGTGGTGATGGCGACGGCGAAGAGGAGGGGCAAGCCGCAGACGTCGGAGCCTGCGAAGCGTCTTCAGGCTGCTCTTCCCCGCCCACCGACGTGTATTCGATGTAATCCAGGTCGAAGACGCCACCGTTGACCATGATCACTAATTCGTGCAGGCCCGGTTGCAAGGGAGGGGAGGGGAAGAACGGCCAGTTATACTGAGGAGAGGGTTGCTCTACGTTCACTGTCACCGGGGCCGCGTCGTCTAGCTTATAACTGCTTGAACTTCCGGTCTGGTTCACAGAACCGTACACAGCGACAAATGTCCCTATGACATGTCCTAGCATTAGCGACGTACGAAACGGGATATAGTTTGGACCCACCATTGAACAAGAATTTAACCGAGGAGCCGGTGCTGCTCGATGTGTGGCTGGTGCCCCCACAATTCTGCGAGCTCCCAACCCTGGTCCACTGGCCAGAGTACTGCAACCGGGGGCTACTATCATCGACGCGAAGGAGTGTGTTGCCGCTCGTGGTTTGCGCAGGCGGCATCATAGGCAATATATCTTGTCAGACTCTACGCTAAGCGAAATTCAGAGTCAGCGAACAGTCCCACCCAACCTTCAAGAACAGCGTGTAAACACTCACTTAAGGAAATCCGGGTATCCACACAGCACACAAGAGAGTACAACTCAAGGAATGGAAAGAGCGGAGGGCTGCCTGCGAGCGTACGTCGTGTATGGTACGGGGTGACTCGGGGCTTCCTCGAGACCCGCGTAACGCCTATGCGCTATACATATACCTCCACATCCATGCCAGCGGCACCCGCATGTCCTACTGGGGAAATGAGACGCCTTGGGGTAACTGGTGGCGGAATCACGCACTCACTATCAGCGGCTCGGGCTCGATCTTTGAAATCGGCGCGGGCGGGAGACTTGAAGCATGCCTAGGTACCTGCGCGCGCGCTGCCTTTCGGGTGCGCAGATCGGTACAGGCTCGTGCGAGCCCCGGCCACGTACGCATAGCGATGAATGGTGATGTTCGTGCCTCTCGCCGCGCTTCGGGAGGGCTCGTTGTCGTGCCCGCGCACCGTCCCTTGTACTAATTGTAGTTAACGTTGCGGGGGGCGCGGAGCGGCGAGACCCGCAGTGGAGCGGGATGCCACGCGAGGAGTATGGAGAGGCGTCCTACGGCTTCCTGAAACTGGGTCGTTGTTGGGAACACGGTTCCCGTCAGAGGGTTCACAGCCAAAATCACTGGGATGACTACGCAGCATCTGCCATTGTGGGCGCTCGGGATCACCGGATGGAGATGTGATGCCTTGAGCGTGTTGTGGGTCCACCATCGGACCCTGCGCAGGACTCGCTTCGAGCCATGGAGCGTAGTAAGGCCCCGTGCTTTTCAACAACCCCAACCAACAAGTGAGAGAGCAGGACGGGTTCGCTCAGCGAGAGTAAGAAGAGCGATGAAATGGCTGTTGGCGGTCTCGCTGAGCGCGCGCCTCCTAAAGCTTAGACAGGCATCCCACCATACTTGCGTGCGAGGAAAACGTCCGAAGACGAGCCTTCCCAGCGAATCAACCGAGATCGCTCTGCGTTACTATGCCCGGCTGTAGGCACAGTCACCATCGATCTGTGGACCCGCTCGCGCGCCAAACCTTCACCACATTCAGCCGCGTTGAAGTGTCAAGTCTGTGAGAGCTTACCGCACTTATGCCACATTCTCAACCGTTTGACCGAAGTGGGGAATGTCCCCGCACTGCACTGCGGCTATGGCGTCTATTTCTGACGGGGTTGTGGGTGGTATACAGGGATGACGGAGGCACTAGCTGTCCGTGCAGGCGTTCATCGAAAGATAGCGGGATTACGCAAGGTCTTGGGTGCCTGGCAAGAAGTCGTGGGGCTAGCATAGCTAATGTGCATGGAAACAAGGACCCCGGGGCACTTCCACGTGGGACAAGATAGCCTACGATTACTGCCCTCGAAGGGTTGCCATGGGAGGACCTCGGGCGCGCGCGTAGAAAACGGTGGCAGTGACGACGGCTGCAACGAGTAGCAGGAAGGCGCTGGCGGAGAGCACGAGGTGTCTTGCAGACTCGACCCCGGTCATAAGGGATACGACAACAAACACGTTGAGGGGCACCCGGAAGAGCGAGGTTAGCTGTATTGCGATGTCAGTGCTGATCAAATGACAAGTAGAACATATACCTACTGTAGCACGATGTTCGTCTGGTACTAATAGCCCACGCAACATCCCTTGGACGGGATAGTAAACCCCTACGCACGCCTCGAACGCGCAAAACGTCCAGAATCGCATGTGCCTGTCTTCACTCTGGACGCTCACAAGGAACGCAAGCGCGCCGACCACGCAGACCACCGAGCTGAGTTTAGCATGGAGTGCGACTGTGCGATCGTGGGAAGTGGCTTCCGACCCCGGAGCCGTTGACCAGAAGGAGACGATAGCGTTGTATGACAGCGCACCGAACGTCATGGAGAGCATAAAGGCAGAGAAGATGTATCCCAGTGGAAGGGTATGCTCGGGATCCGCAACTTCTTGCAGGAACGGAACCCAGATGAACACGAAAAGATACATGGAACCCTCGAAACAAGTCTGTACAAAGCCAAGAGCAATTAACCTGACATCTAAGCCAACGGTGAGCGTTTGGACCCGTGGATAAAACATCAACATGTGCTGACCGTTACGAACCACCGACCATGCGTCGGAAAGACGCTTGACGTCGAACAGCTCCTGAACAGATATGCCTGGGCCACCATAGTTCTCAGCCCAACTATATCGTATGACTAGTAGATTGACGAGTAGCAGTGCCCCACTTGCCAGGAAAGGGCTACTGTATAATCCGGTATATCCCACTAGCTTGTCGCTCGCGACCCCCGCTAGGGTGGCGGTAATGCTGTTGACAAGTGTAGCGTGACCGAAGATGACTGCTAGGTCCTCAGAGCTCAAGGCCAGATGATTCGCGGAGGATACCAGCCAGGAATCGAAGCAAGAGAACAAAACCGCGGTTGAGAATCCACCCAGGAAGCGACCGACGAAGAGCAGGGGAAGATAGGAGACCTGAATGATAGCGCATGCAGATGCATAAGTCACACAGAACAGCATACACATCTGCCTTCTCCCGCTGAAGCCCATCATCAGGGACGATGGGGTTTGTAGCTAGGGAAACACTCACAACTGGTCGGCCCAAACACCCACAATGGGGGCTGATAAGCCTGCAGTGAGGAAACCTAGCACGAACAAAAGAGCGACAAGGCGTTCTGTAAGCCCGTGCTGCTCCTTGTATACGGAGTATATGTATGGCCCTTGAAGCCAATCCGCCCCTTCGCCGTTTTGTGAGTCGGGTCCACTAGTACGATCATGACATCTACCTACCCATCGCAAGGCCATATACTAGGAGATATTGCCGAGACAATTTCGCCGCTACCTTCCGCCCGGCGGAAGTCTCTTCGTGCGCGCCAAGGTTGGCTGCCCCTGAGAGGAGTCGCTGTAGGCCAAGGAAACCCACGCAAATGAGGACCAGGATAGCGAGTTGCCACTCGTAGAATGAAGCCATTTTGCCCGAGTACCGCTCGCCTGGCCGGTGGTGAGTTCTCAGTTGGGGGTGACAGAGTCAAGCTCGTCGCAGACGGTAGTGATTTAGAACATATCCTGGGCCAGGCCCGCTGGATATCGTCGACGATGAAGCGTGAGCAGCACATGTACAGAGCACGCAAGGCGCTCTAAATATGGTAAAAGCTCCGATCCAATCAGCCCACGCGGGAGACTAGAGTCTAACGCGCACAGCGAGCTCGACACGTCCGCCATCATCGCTTGTGGGAGTTACACGTTCCACATCACCTTTTCCATTAACCATGAACTTCGAGGACGTCGAGGAGCGCGATGGTGAGCATATCATGTGCAGCCTACTTGCTCTGCACTCAACCCAATGCATATAGGCGTGCGTTTGTCGTGGAACGTATGGCCCTCGTCTAGGATAGAGGCAACACGCACCGTGGTTCCGATTTCCGCGCTTTATGCTCCTCTCAAGCCGCGAGAAGACCTTCCGGAGATATTGTACGAGCCTGTAACCTGTAAACCGCCTTGTAGAGCGGTCCTGAACCCTTATTGGTGAGTGTTGTCCTGAGTAAACGGAGTGCAACACGTGAACATGCTCCCCGGTATGTTGCATCTGAGGGCTACTATGTGCCAACTTTCTATCCCGCGTGCCTCGAAAGTTTGAGTGTCAGGGTCACGGGGGAGGTATCCTCGCAAAAGCCCCGAGCAATGCGACCAGTGTCAGTCCGAGCGCAGGATACTTCACACATTGCCCGCTATTCGAAAGACAGATCTCACAAGTCTCACTGAACTTTCGTTCCTACAGCCAAATTGATATCCGTGGAAAGCTCTGGATCTGTCCTTTCTGCTTGCAGCGCAATGCCTTCCCTCCGCATTACAAGGATATTTCCAACACCAATCTCCCATCGGAACTGCTCCCCAAGTTCACCACGATTGAATACACACTCTCCCGCGGCGCTGCAGTGCCCCCCATTTTCCTGTTCGTTGTCGATACCTGCGTGGACGAGGAAGAGTTCAAGGCTCTCCGGGATGCCCTTGTGATCAGTCTTAGTCTGCTTCCCCCGTACGCCCTCGTCGGCTTGATCACCTTCGGAACCATGGTGCGTAACTCATTCCTACTACGTTTGCATACAAGCTTAAGATCGTCCGCGCTAGACCCAAGTGCACGAGCTTGGCTATGCGGAGTGCAGCAAGTCGTACGTGTTCCGCGGAGGAAAGGAATACACGCCGAAGCAAATCCAAGACATGCTCGGACTGAGCTCACAAAACCGTGCCGCCCCCCGGCCTGGCCAGCCCATGCCCCCACAGACGTTCGGCGCCGCACGGTTCCTCATGCCCGTGCAACAGTGCGAATTCCAGCTGACGGGTATCCTTGAGGCCCTCACGCGCGATCCTTGGCCGGTCGCGAATGACAAACGTGCGCTTCGCTGCACCGGGGTCGCGGTCAGCGTTGCGGTTGGCCTTCTGGAGACGACTTTCCCTAACACCGGCGCACGCATCATGGTCTTTGCCGGAGGACCTGCCACGGAGGGTCCCGGTATGGTCGTTAGCAACGAACTCAAAGAGCCCATCCGGTCCCACCACGACATTGACCGTGACAGTGCGAAGCACTTCAAGCGGGCTTCCAAGGTGTGTGTACCCAATGACGTCATACAGCCCGTCCCTGAACACGCAGTAGTTCTATGAAGGACTCGCGAAGAGGGCGTCGAACAACGGTCATGTGATTGACCTCTTCGCCGGCTGCCTGGACCAGGTTGGTCTGTTGGAAATGAAGTCGATGCCCAACTCGACGAACGGTGCTATTGTGCTTTCGGACTCGTTTGCCACTTCGATCTTCAAGCAGAGCTTCTTACGCATGTTCAATAAAGACGCGGCCGGCTTCCTTGAGATGGGCTTCAACGCCAACTTTGACGTCCAGGTACGTGCTTTCGGCCACCCCTACCTCTGTCACCACTCACTAGCGATTTGCTGCAGACCACGAAGGAGCTTAAGGTGTCGGGCATGATCGGGCATGGCATCTCAGCCGGCAAGAAGTCACCCTGCGTAGGCGAGACTGAGATTGGTATCGGCCAGACGTCCGCTTGGAGGGTCAATGCGATTGTACCCCGAACCGCAGCTGGCGTCTACTTCGAGGTGGTTACACCCGCCGGCCAGCCCCTGCAGCCCGGCTCGCGTGGTCTCATCCAGTTCGTCACACACTATCAACATTCAAGCGGGAAGCTTCGCCTGCGGGTTACTACGATCGCGCGCAACTTCGCAGAAGCGGGTTCGCCCAGCATCGCGGCATCCTTCGATCAGGAAGCCTCTGCGGTACTCATGGCGCGTATCGCTGTATTTAAAGCCGAAATCGACGACTCGCCGGATGTGCTGCGCTGGCTGGACCGCATGCTCATCCGGTTGTGTCAGAAATTCGCCGACTACAGGAAGGAGGACCCGACGAGCTTCCGCTTGACGGATAACTTCAGCATCTATCCTCAGTTCATGTTCCACCTACGGAGAAGTCAGTTCCTGCAGGTGTTCAACAACAGTCCGGACGAAACAGCCTTCTACAGGTAGGCCTAATACTCTTTCGTAGACAGTTGAGCTGCCTAACACGACAGCAGGCATGTTTTGAACGAGGAGGACGTCAACAATTCCCTGATCATGATTCAGCCCACATTGATGTCTTATACGTTCGACTCTCCACCGCAACCTGTGCTGCTTGACAGCGTGTCGATCAAGCCGGACGTCATCCTTCTTCTCGATACCTTCTTCCACATCCTCATTTTCCACGGCGAGACGATTGCTCAGTGGCGGAAGGCGGGCTACCAAGACCAGGAAGGATACGAGAACTTCAAGGAGCTTCTGGAGGCGCCTGTGCAGGACGCGCAAGACCTACTGGCCGACCGCTTCCCGATCCCACGGTACATCGTCTGCGACCAGGGCGGCAGTCAGGCGCGTTTCCTGCTTTCGAAATTGAACCCGTCGACCACACATATGTCTACAAGCATGTACGGTTCGGCAGCGAGCGCGGGCTCCGGACAGGCGATCTTCACGGACGACGTCAGCTTGCAGGTCTTCATGGAACACCTGAAGCGTTTGGTACGCATTCCCGTTGCAGTTACTTGGGGAGCTTCCTTGCTGATGCTTTCTTTTGTCAGGCTGTGGGCGCGCAGACGAATTAAGGGAGTGGTTCGGACGTGTATTTATGATGTTCTTTTTCGTGCGTGTCGCCAGATACGATCTCGTTCAAATCTCTCCAGAGTCTCGTGATGCCAGTCAACTATAGTGTGATTATTCAACGTAAGCGACGTAGCCGAGGCGTATTCTCAGCCCTTGAAGTATTCCAGATTCAATGTACGCCTCGCCCGCACACATCAGTGTACCTACCGGCTATCTACCGATACCCCGAGTACACACCGAGGGGTTACAGAACTACCGCTCTCCCTGTGCCTTCGCCAGTATGGCTTTCCCGTACGCCGTTAAATACTGCCCGACTAGTCACAGGCCTCCAACGTGTTCCCGCCAGTGATTAGTGGATGTCATATCGACGTCGTTACTAACGACCATAGTTATATTTCTTGAGTATAAACAAAGCTAGAAACAAGGACAACTCATCGTCCTCGAGCTGACCGACCCGGAACAATCTACACATAAGAGAGGTACCCTGGCATGCCAACGTCAGGTCTCCGTACGGTGCTGAGTTGAATTCCACGGAGCTCCTTCATTCTTCAGCTCCGCGAGACGCGGGCTCAGGCGCATTGACGCTGCCGCGAGGCACCGGGAGAAGAGAAGATTCGCAGTACTGGAGTCGGTGACAATGCTCAGTTTGACTTCGTCTACTAGCAGTGCGAGCGCAAAACCGACGGTGGATGAGCTCTCGCGGGAAAAGCCCGCACAATCGTCATTGAGCTCGATAAATGGGATGCGCACACCTTAGGTAGGCGCTCTAAAGCGGCTAGCTATAGGTAACTTGAAGATACTCTGTTATACACAACAAGGGCCCATGGTACGGCGCGGGATTGCATATCATACAGCCTACTCGAGTCGTGTCAACCGCCCTTCTTCAGACTCCCCATTCAAACTTTGTTCCAGAACATAATTTCGGTATATCTTCTGTCAATTATGCTGGTACCGCCTCACTAACTCAGCACTAGAATAAACTTGATGCCGTCGAGTACTAAACGCAACGTGAACATGCAAAGAATAGACCCTAGATGGGGCCAGCTTTCCCTTCTGGAGCAGGCCAGATCCAAATGTATTCACTGGGCCGATCGAATTTGCCATTGAGGGTAGGACGAATCACAAAAAAATGAACAGAGCTGAGCAGATCAACGAGTAGTTATACCAGTCGCTTCGGTTGCGCCGGCTTGGCTTCGACAGCGTCCGCAACTTTCTCTACCTGGCTTTCGACCACGGCCTGAGCAGTCTCAGACGCCTGCGCCGCCGCACCCGCCAGCTTTGCCGCCTGGGCCTCCCCTGCGTCCCCCGCTCGGCTCCGCCATCCTAGGGTTTCCCGCAGCTTCAAGCCCGTTGCCTCCTCTACCCTCCCCACCACATCCGCCACCCCGTTCGAGAATGCCTCGCGCCCGTTCTGCGTCGCGTCTCTGACACGGTCCCACGTCATCGCGCTGTGCGCCTTCGCGATCTCATGCTTTTCGGCGAAGGCCGGGAAGTGCTTGTCCTCGAGCTCGCTGAAGTAGGTCGAAACGTTGTGCGTCGTTTTGGGGAGGAAGTGATTGAGGGAGAGGACGAGGAGAGCCGGAGGGAGTGTGATTCGCCAGAAGAGGCGGTTTCGCGCGAGGACGGACCCCGTGAGAGTTGCGACGCCGACGTAGAGGATGCCGGGGGTGAGGGGCTCGTCAGGTGCGATCAGCGACTTGACCCTGCCTGTGTAGAAGTCGATAAGAATCACACAATCGTTGAGTAGAAGATATGGACGCACTTTCAACTGCCTGCTCTACACCAATCCATCGCGAGATGACGGCCTGCACACGGGCATGCGCATCCAAATAAGTTGTCGTAGCGGCTTGCCGCGCGATGCCAATCTGCTTCTCAAGCTCCGAGGGTGTTTCAACAAGCAGCACTTCGGGGTCGGGTGTGGGGTAAATGGGCAACTAGCGCGAGAGTTTGAGCGGGTCTGCCATTTGCAGAAAGAGTCCGCGCACGGCGACGTACCTTATCCCGAGCCCCTTGCACTCCTACAGCGACCGCGGCACATACAAATGCCCTCCGGCTCTGTCATACGCACAGTAGATTAGCCAAATTAGCCAAAGGCATGAGGGCAGGTGAACAAGGTGCGTACAGCGAGTACTCTGAGCATCGAGCGTAATGGTTTCCCGTCAGAGAGGCTGCCGTAGGCGCGTGGATCTCTTGCGGCGCCGGGATTGGCCGACCGACGGGCACCGGCCCGCCGACTTGCGACAACGACTGACTCAAACGCTTGTACCGGCGTTGGCGTCCACGAACACAGCCCGAACAACATGCCTGAACATTACCGCATAGCTGCGCCGGCGTCGGAAGTTGTAAAGAAGTGGTGCTTTAATGCACTTGAAGTCGCGGTAACAACAAGTACTGCGACGAGGCGCCCAGCGATAAACATCCCCTATAGTTCATCAGCGCTAAACTGCAAGAAGAGTGTACAGTACTGTACTGTACAGCCTAATGCAGAGTTACTAGTAGGCGCTTACAGACATGGTAGGGGTGGACGGAAAACTGTGGTAGGTACGCGAACTCTACTAGGATTGAGTGAGATACTATAGTAATTCTTCCTACGCTATAAGCCCGCATGATGCCACCACCTGATAAGCCGCTAGTACAGGACAGGCGCTCGGGTCCGTTAAGTCTCTCTCAAGACACCAAGTTCAAAACATTCCTATGCCGCCAGAGCGACCACACGCCAGCTCTCTTCCTGGATAGGGACTCTGCGAAACTCCGCCCTCTGCCCTGCCATCCGTTCCGCCGGAATCCAACCCCACCCCGCGCCATACGGCGCGCTGCGCCGCCGCCTGCCGTCGACGTCCGCGCTAACCGCAGGCGCCATGCGGACGTTCGGCTTGCGGCCGGTGCGGCGCCTTCGTGGTGCTTCCGAAGTGCTATCAGGCTTCTGCGAGTTTGCACGCCCGCCGGTAACCTTGTTGGGGCGCGGTGATGGTGATGTTGTGCGCGAGAGCATTAATGGGATGTGCGTGTCGATCTGGGCGCGTTGTGAGGGGGAAAGGCCAACGGAAGGCGATGATGAGAGTGCAAGGAGAGCCGAGGGCGAATAAATACGGGGCGCAGTGGGTATCGTCGATGCGGCGGGTATAGATGTGTTGTCTGCGCAATTTAAACGATCAGCATACCGCTTCAAGGATGGTAAGCAGAGAGAAAGGACATACCAAGATGATTGGACGTGAAAGGCGATGCGGAACGTGTTCGTGACTTGGGTGTGATGCTCCTAGTCGAGAGCGAGGCGATTCTGCCCGGCGAGTATGACGCGGACGCGCCGCGACGGTGCACGGGCACGTACAAACCGCTCGAGCTTGCAGGAAGCGAGCGGGCGGCGGGGCTGGTTTCGCGAGAGCGGCGGTTGGGAGAGGGGATGGCGATGGGGCTCGACATGATGCTCGAATAATCCAAGAAGAGGATTGGTGCAGATAGAGGGTAAATGGCGGTGAAGATTGCGAAAAACGATGGGATTGTCGAGTAGAGCAGAAGTCGAGAGCGAACTGTGCGGGAGGGGGCGCGTCCGGACTGAACTCTGATACATCGTCCCCGCCCGTCGCGCAGTCTTTATACGCCCGAACGCTGCGTGTGGATAATCCGCGGCGGGCGACGTGGCATGGTCGGTCAGCGCACTGGTACGGTGACGCAGTCCCGCGCGGCGTCGTGCATGTTCTCGGACAAGTACGAACCTTCTCGAACCCGCTCGTTTTGGAAGGACGGTGTTTGCCGCCGGTGCCTTGTGGCTGTGCACTGCCCCGATGTTTACCTAGTCTCGTAACCAGACCTTATAGAGCGCTCCCCGATTTGGACACGTCGGAGTGCCAAAAAACCGGGACAGGGAGCGCTCTATAAGGTCTGGTGGATTATGGACGCAGGGGTAGGGGGTTGTCACGCCCACGTGCGTCCGGCGAACTCCGAGTCGCCAAGCGCCCCGACGCGTCTCGAGTTGTGTCCTCCACAGCCTGTATAACGAGCCCGACACCGGCGACGTCGTCATATATAGCAATAAAATGGATGGCTTCTGTTATTATATCTTCTTCTCTGGGCTCCCATCATGGTTCCTCCAACTGAGCAACCTCTGCACTCTTTCGCCGACCTCGAGGACGAAGCGGCATGACAAACGGAATTGTCTTTCCTGCGCCGGTACCCGCGATCAGAACAGTGTCGAGCCTAAGAATCAAGGCCTCTGCGACATCGATCTGCCATTCATATGGTACTTTGCCCGCGCACGACCGAGAGAGAGCTTCGCGCAGATGCAAACGAGTTGCCCCAGAGTCGTACCCGTGTGCCTTAACGGCTTCATTACGCGCGACTTGCAGTAGGCGGCGGGAATGTTCCTCGCGCTGTATGAATGCGCATATGCCCCTTCGGCGGCGCTGTCAACCGCGGGCTGCGCGACGGACATATGAGCTAGGGGCGGCGGAGCGGCGGACTTGCGAGTATTGTTGTGGGGGGGATCCATGCGAGCGAAGGACAAGGAGAGAAAAATATATATTCATGATAATGGCGGCGCATACAAGGCTATACAAGGGGACAGGCAGACGAGATGTGCAAAGACAGGGCAGCAACGACTGAGACGCGTCGCGTAACGCGTTCCGTCGAGAGACGTCATTGTTACTCTTCGTGACAAACGTGACAACCCCCTACCCCTGCGTCCAAAATCCACCAGACGGTATACGCCCGGTCTCTGCACGAATCTCTGACTGTCTCGTTTTGGAAGGTGAGTGCGGGCCGGCGTATACCGTCTGGTGACGAGACTAATGTTTACCCTGGTGGCCGCAAGACCTCCCACGACGGGCAGCCCACGAACTCCAGGCGAGTCGAAAGTCGATACAAGAGGTAAACTCACTCATTCATACCTTCGTGCCCCCTTTACGACGACTTTTATCCTCTCCCGGACAAAAGTATACCTCTTGTTTCGGCTTTTCTCCTACTTTCAGTCGGTCAAAAACACCCGGATGCCCGTCGTGTCCAGCACTAAACATACGCCGGCGGCACTCCAAAGGTTGATTGCACCAGGCTCGTACTCGCGGGTACCGCATGACGTTTCCGGGGGCGCATTTGTTGACCGGATCAGCTGTAAATCCCGAGGCAAAAAACAAGTATTCAATTGGGACTCCCGATGACCCGTACACTACTACGTATATGCGTAAAATAATACACTATGGATTGCGAACTATCTATGTAACAGCATCAGCTGTCATCGGTGCATCACGGAAAGCGTTACCAAACAAATTTCGTGAAGGAATCCGAAGAACCGTGGTGTGTGGGGTCGAGTAGGGTCGCGCATCATAGCTTGGAGAGGATGAGGCCGATGACCACGAAGATGATAGTCGACGGTGGAGTAACGACGCAGTACGCCCAAAATATCGTGCGGCTGATGAGCCGCTCAAATGCGTCCCCAGAAGCGGCTTGCGTGATCTGCGCGAGTGTCAACGCAGGGGGCGATGCGATGAGCAAAACGTTAGAGACGACGAAGACGGGGCTAGAACGGACATCGGGTATCAGTAACGGCCACCTTTCGTGCGTGTGATAAGTAACGTACTCGTCGAAGACTTCCTGTAGGTCGAACTTTGTCGAGAGGACCATGAGCGGCAGCAGGAGCAGCGGCGTGATAATCATACGCGACAAAATCGCAACGACGACCGTCTTTGTCTCTCCAGGGCGAAGCTCTCTGCTCGCAGACACGCCAAGCCCCTGGTCGGAGCTCCGCTTACCTGCAAACATCTCGCGGACGTTGTCGAACAGAGACGTCCGAGATTGGTTCCTGGGCGGGCCATCATGGTGCTCCGGAAGACGTATCCTGCCCTGCTCCTGTTCCGGAGGCGTGTAGAAGTACGCGCCGAGGACGACGAGGGTGACCGGGATTGAACAGTTGCCTGCACTTGCGATCGCGCCCTTGACAGGAGGGAGATGCTCGTCGAGGGCGTGCTGGAGCGGCTGGATGCATGCGACAACGAGCGACGCGAGGGCCGCCCAGAGCGGTACGGTCATGAATTCGCGGAATGTATGCCACACCTTGCGGACCTTGCGCTTGACGCGCCGTTTGAGCGACTGGCAACGGGACGTCGTCTCTGGTGCGGCGCGGCCGGAAGAAGAGGGAAGCTCGCAGTCGGCCGAGTCCGAATCGTTGCCTTCGTCGTCGGTTGTGTTACCGGAGGCGGAGGCCAGATCTGTTCGACGAGATGCGGGTGTATTGGGAAATGAATAGAAGAACTTCCGCCCGTCGACTTCCTCGACTGATAGGCCGGGGACGCGGGGCGTCTCAGAGGAGGACATTGACGAGGATGAGGGCTCGCGGCGTAGAATACATTGTCCCTCGGCCGAAGGCGGAAACGGAACCTCGTCTGGGGTTACTGGCGGACTCGCTTCGCTGGTCTGCTCCAGCTCCTGTAAGACTGGCTCAGGGTCCGCTTGGGACAGAAGCCTAACGCCGTAACTCCAGCGAACCTGCGGTTATCATCAATATGATGTTTTGGAATATCTTTACGTTGATACGTACCACCATGCCCAGGGTCGAATACAACACGAGGTACGTGAGCGCCCGACCCACCATGGCGTCATTGTTATCATCATCTCCCCATTTCAGGCCCGGTACTGTGACGACAAGACTTTGCATCAAGGCTATTGGAAGCGAGTTGGAGTTCATGAACATTGACGCCGCAATTGCAAACGATCTGCGTAGGACGTTCAGAAACACGAATTCGGGGCGCCCAATGCGCGACATACCTTTGGGACTTCTTCAGCCGCATGAGGACACCAAGTACGTATGCGACCAGCATTGAGACTATGGTTGTGATGACGAAGAATATGGGTATAATCCATAGCTCCCGTAGTTTTGCTGGCGGCTGATTAGCGGCGGTCGTTCAAAAGCTTGCGTACGCACGTACCCGGGGACAAGAAGAACGCGACTTTGGAGAATAGTAGCGACGGCGTGAATATGGAGACATTCAGCCTATTTAGTTTCTGCATGCATCACCGTGAGCGGTTCCGTTCATACACTCCAACACCATCGCCAAGACAGTGGCGGGAGGAAATGGACGCGTACCTTCTGCGTATTCCTATCGAGGATGCCCTTCCGAGCGAGAAAGTAGCCCGCGGAACATATTAGGAAGACCTCAAGGATAGACTACCAGCAGAACCACCGGTCAATATCGTGGCCACGCCGCGGAGGATCGGCCAAAGTGCTCACTTCGAAGGTGGTCTTGAGTAATGGGCCAATGGGGGTTCCAGGCATCAAGAGAAACCGCAGACAAGCGCTATGAGGGGGTGCGAGAGCAAGGGATACAAGAGCAGGGCGGGACAGATGGAAGCGAGAGGAGAGAGGCGGAGAGGTGCGGGAGCATGCGTCGGGGCGAGTACTTGAGCTGGGCTTGTGTCATGGTTAACGCAGATTGTGGCGCCCTGCGAACGCGAACGTTTGCTTATCTCGCTTAGATAAACGCTCCAGATCCGCTTCCCCGGCCGAGCCCTGCCTCAGCCGGCCGGCCCCGTGCCCGTGGGCCAATCCTCGCACGCACAGCCCCCGATCGCCCCGGTGCTTTGCCGGCCACGGATCAACCGTTCCTAGATAAGATGAGCCTGAACCGTCCGTCTCTCTGCTTTCGTCGAGCATCGGACGAGAGCAGACTCATCCGGACGGCGATGCTCATCCATCGATGCACACGGACGACGCATGCATTTGGTGTGTACGTTTGAACGAAAACGGCGTCAGCATTCGAGCGAATAGCGTAATCAACCGCCCAGGTCTCGACATCCTCGGCGTCCTCTGCCAAGTTCCTCGCGCTCACTGCCCCATCGCCAAGTACCTCTGGCCGTAGTGCTTCCGTGCTTCCGTCCGACAGCCTTTGCTCATTGCGGCTCTTGGAGAGAGAGAGAGAATCGGAAGAAGATGAGGTACTGCGCCCTGTGCGGATGAATCACACCGTGACACACGTGCGTGGGCTACACTGTTCTCTGTCGGATGCTGTCAGGTAGCGTTGTGTTGCTTTACCCGATGCGGTACCGTATGAGCATCTGGTATACTTCAATTGTGTACTAGCGGAAGTACACATACGGAAATGCAAGCTTGTGAACGTTGCAGCACTTTGAGAAATAGTTGAAAATCGACGTCATTTTTGATGCGTGGGTCATCCTAACAACCTAAGCTTGTGAAGGAATTGCGGACCAGGTGGGCTATAGAACTTCGGGTTTTGACATTACTACTTGGGGCGGTAATATTGTTGAAGAAGATAAGGGTTCGTTACGGTCGACACCCTCACACCCCCAAACACCGAGGCCCTTCGGATGCCTCGAGTTACGTGCGGCGAGTCGTACGTAGCGCACCCGGATATAAGGGTAACGTATAGCACAAACTCTGCATAATTCGAGGTTTGCGGGCCTTGTTGGAAAGCACGGCTTAAGAGAGTGTCGACCGTAGCACGTGCGCACGCCCGACATCGATATTCCCTACGCGCTCTTCTTGGCGGCCGCCAGGAGGCTGGAAGTAGCTGCAAACGGTTGATGGTGATTACATACATGGAAGAGTGGAATGGGAAATTAGACATTCTAAACCACTTTCTGAGAGTCGTTTTCTGTCTTTTCACTGCATTTATGCGCCACGGAGATTGTTAACGCGTCGTCAAGTCACCCCCATTGTCTGTGAAATAGGAAACAGATGCCCACCGAGTGTGGTACGGTTCTAGGTTCTTTTGTGTTCGTCGATTTACGCCCTCGAGGGCCGAGTCCTAGGGTAAGCAATACAGCGCACGCAACGACAGGGACTACAAGGGGTACAAGTAGCGGTTGTGCCATGCGAGAGAACCAATGTGTAAGCGAATCACCAGCGGCAGCAACGCCAGTCATTGGAGAAGCTTGTCGGTAACGGATCAAACGGCGCAAAGGCGGTGCTTCGTGAAGGAACTAAATTGGAGGGCTATACAAGAGGCTCGTAAGAAGGTAGACAATTAGAGAAACAACTCACGACTAGATTGCCCTCAATATTCTCCATATGAAGAGACGTAGGATTGGTATCTTGAGATCTGGCTGTTTGAAAAAGCTGCGGGTATGCGCGATGGCGCATGGTGTATCATATTGCGAAGGTAGACTACGGAGCTTTCACCCCCGTATTTATCGAGGTTGGCGCGCCAGCAGCGCCAAGTATGGTCAATAAGCGCAGAAAAGTTAGGTAATTTCCGGTGAGTGAACGGAGGAAGCGAGGAAGCGTTATTAGGATTCCCCGTGTTCTCGCGCATCAGGTCGCGCAGTTTCGCGGACAATGATTCCATTTTCAAGGCGTGATTGGGAGCATGGTGGTTATCGACTACTTTCACGCTCTCAAGAGAGCCCGGAACATGGAGTTGTGCGTCGAGGATCGCTGTGCATGCATCCTTCAGGGCGGGAGGGATGAGAAACCTAATCGGCGGTAGAATCAGAGGTGCCGCGAAAGTAGCGACACCAATGTCCCAGGAGTGCGTTTTGTCGCCACACGGAGATTCCTGAAGATCCACATCGACAGGCCGTGGGTAGGACATCACGCATCCCGGCGGCACTAATGCATCCTAGCGGAGCTGCATGCACGTTCTGGCGGAGAGCTAGTTGAGGCACGAGACTCCTGGGCGCTGGGAACAGCGAGCAGCGTGCCTTTCCGACACAGGTTCCCGCACTGTTCGGGGTAAGCTGTAAAGATGGGGCGTCAGTAAGAGTACAGATCGCGCGAACCCACGCTCTGTACTTTACCTCCCACTCCTTGGACCTTCGCTGACCGGCGCGGGACCAACTTTGGCCTGCAAGAGCGACCGACCAATGTTGCCAGGCTGCGCGCGCGTCGAGGCGGTAGTCGAATAAGCGCCGGCGCGCTGAAGCAGTTGGCCGCAATTGAGAGGTCCTTTTCCCACGTGGGCTTTCTTCGAACTCCCCTAACATCAAACCCCCTCTCCGCCGTCCCAGTGGGCGATTTTCTCTGTAAGTCTGTCTTTTAGTCGTGTTGGGGAGAGCGCGCGGGAGAGCAAGGCCAGCGTAGGTCTGACTGTGAGACGGAGCCGGAAAACGAGGACGGCTGCGCGACAGGACAGGCGGCGGGAGGTTCTGGCGGCGACGATTCGGAAAGGGCGATTTGAGTCGGAGTGAGTAGCCAGCCCTCCTCGCCGCCTGCTCCGCTCTCGTTGCTCTTAACATCTTGTTCTCAACGTCCACGATGTCTGCCTCGTCGTCGAACATGGCTCACCGACTATATACTCGACAGATCTCGCAGCGGCCACGTAGCATCCGCCGTCGCCACACTACCCGTGCCCGCCGCCGACCGACACGGCATATAACATAACATAACATAACATGTCCTCCGAACCGGCCAAATCGACGTCCTCGTCCTCGTCGTCCCCCCAGGAGAGTGCACCGCCTCAAGCGGTCGCGCACTATCCCCAGCCGCCGCCATACAGCGGCCACTACCCACCACCTCCGGGGCCCTACCCGCCCTTCTATGCGTACCCTGTCCCCGACCCGGCCCATCACGACCCCAATGCGCCCAGTGGTCCACCCTCGCAGCCGGTAGCTCCTTTTTTTATGGCCGTACCACCTCCGCCCCCAGGGATGGTGTATGCGTACCCAATGCCTGCTGCTCCAGGTGCGTTGCTCACACCCTCACTCAACCCTTCACTCTCGTCCATTTATTCACACCATATCGTCCAGGCTATCCATTCGCACCAGGGGTCCCTCCACCGCCGCCTGCACCCAAGCCGAAGCGCAAACAAGTGAAGATGGCGGTGAGTAAGCTCATTTTCGTCATGTGCCTTCGGGATGCAGGATGGAGATCACCCACCGACCGGCCTTTCACGCATTGCATCATCCCGTCCTGAACGCCGGTGATTCTGGAACGCACATCTGCGCCGAGCAGCACTTGGGCCATCATGGCAATCCTGCCTTCTCTCCCCCATGCACTACCGGTGTAGGGTACGTCATGGGAGGCGTTGGCCGTGATACACACGGTAGTTATATGCGTGCACACGGTCGCTCGTGTTCTCCCCATGACGTCGACGGCTTGCTGGGGTGCATCGCGAGGCACCAGGCCCGCTATTCTCGAGATTAAAAAAGCCCTAGGCACTATCCAGTTTCCGTGGCACACCCTCGTCTTCGATCTGTTACCGGTTTGCATTTCTTCAGGTGCTAACTATCATACTGTTAGTGTACAAATTGTGCGAGCGCCTGCAAGCGTTGCGACGAGGCCCGCCCATGCGAGCGGTGCACCAAGTACGGCCTCGCTGACACATGTGTCGACGGCGTGCGCAAGGAGCGCAAGAAGGGCATCAAGCGCGGACCGTACAAGCGCAAGAATCGGAACGGGTCTGGGGAGCCCTCTACGGGTTCGTGTGTTGCAAATTGCTCACATCTCCTTGGCCTGACAGCTGACATAGGTTTCCCGCCAGCGGGTGAAGGCGAGCAGCCACCACCAGCGCCGCCTCCGGGCTACCCTATGCCCCCAGAGGGCTATCAATTTCCGTTCGTCTACCCCCCATACGGCTATATGCCCCCGCCCGTCGATGGGCAACAACCTCCCGATGGCGCACCGAATGGCGGTCCTCCCACGATGCCCCACCCTGTCTATCCCGGTTACCACACGCTGTATCCCCACCCCTACGGCCCGTACCCTGGTGCACCGCCAATGGGCTACCCGCCACTTATAACCGCGCCCGCATCGACGTCCCCTAGCTCCGCCGGGAAACCAGATTCCTCAGGGGCGCCTACCACGAACGGTTCTGCGTCGGCGGACCCCGGGAAGAGCAAGAAGCGCTCTCGGGGTAAGGGCGACGATGGGTCACGACCTACCAAGAAGAGCAAGGATGGACAGACGGAGGACACAACAACGAGCGGCGACATGTTGGGCAAGGATCATCCTCAGCCATCGCCCTTTGTCGGGCACGCGGAGGCTGGGCCCGCAGCGGCTGCGTTCAGTGGTCCGGAGCCCCGGCCGCTCATGGCTACGATGTGACGACGTGTGTGGTTGCCGGCGCACGACCACACTTGCGCCGCGCCATGCTTCGGCGCTCGTCTTCCCCGAGAACGGCTCATGCGGATGATCGCTGCCCGCATCCTCGCCGAAGCAGATATCGGCCAACCCCTGGCTTATGTCCGTCTCGAACCGTCTAGTTCTCTGTCCGTCTCCAGACTGTGGTCGTTCCTGTTTCCGCCCCGCACGGCGCTGAACCCGTCTTCACGTTCTTTGAGCACCAACAGTGTCTCGAGCCACCCTACCACTCTGTCCCGCCGCCGCCCTTTGCGGGCGGTAGCGGCGTTGTGGTAGCAGCCGGATGCTGTTGCTGGCCAAAAAGCTGCAGATGAGTTTCGCATATATGTTGCAGTGGTTTCGGGCTGTGTACTGAATAGTGTCTATTTGTGTATCGTTGTCTCTGATGGGATCCTGCTATCGCTTTCCCACTTCCCCCTCTATGTACATATGCGTCTGTGGCCACCGATCGTCGTTTTGTGATTCTGCGTCTGTTGTGGTATAGAAGTGCGGGTACGTTCCGAGTGCGGCCGTTATACACGCGCGACCGTAGATGGGGCTTCCTGCAACTGATTCTGCGTTTCTGTCTCTGTGTATATGCTATCGACTGTGTACGAATAGCGACCAGTATGGTGTTAGCTTTTTTTGGAATAGGAGTCCGTTCAGTTCTTACACTGAGGAGTATGTGTTTTGAGCATCGGAAGGCACCTTGCCGTGTCCTATTTGTTTTCCCAAAAATATTTCTTGGGAGGCTGGGAGCGCTAGTGATGACCTTCCGTGGGTCGTACAAAGTAACATTTTTCGGGTAACAGGCCAAGTTGAGCAATCAAGCGCTTAGGCCTACTAGGAAGCGGTTGTTTAATCTGAAGGCCGTTGCCAAACAAAGACCCAGAACACCGGAGGACCCAGGACACTGTCGCGTGGGTCCAGGCATAGGGCGCGCGCTACGGACACAAATCTTTCCAGCCCTCTCTCTACTTGCTACGTCCACCATGTCCGCCATTCGTGCTCTCCGTCAACTTTCCTTCACCTCCTCTCGTGCTCTGGCAGCGCGCTCTGCGACACGCTCTGCGACACGCAGTGTGCTTGCGGCGCGTGTCGCGCCTGCTGCTGCGTCGAGGGCGTTCTCCGTGTCTGCGCGCAGGCTCGGCGAGGGTGCTTGTGAGTATCAATTTACTGGCGGAGATTCTTGGATGTTTGCTCTCTGGGGAACTGGCGGAATGGCGTGCTGACGTTTTTGGACGATAGCCGATGTTGCGCTGGCACAGAGGCTTGGGGAGGAGCTGAAGTACGAGAACGAGGCTGCTGCCCCTGCCGAGCCCGAGTTCTTGAAGGCTTTCAAGGCGCAGGGGACTTGGGCTGTGAGTTTATGACTCGTTTGATTACTAGGGTCCCGAGGCTCATGCGGTTTTCCTATAGATTGAGGACACCGCTGGTATGGACGAGGTCACTCTCATCCGGAAGTTTGGCAACGAAGAGTGAGTTTGATTTCGAAGGCTTAGTTCTCTGGTGTATCTCATAGGGGTCTGTAGCATTCGCTTGATCTTCTCCATTGCCGACATCCAGTCGGAACAGGAACCCGAGTTTGAGGAGGGTGAGGAGGGTGCTGAGAATGAGGAGAGTGAGGCGCCGCTGCACTCCTACCCCATCCGATGCTCGTTCTCTTTCACCAAGGTCAGCTTCGGACATGCCCTTGACGTGTCCCAGTCTCGCTCACAGCGACGCGTAGGCTGGTGCATCTGGCGCCCTGACAATCGATGCGATGTGCCAGGAGGGCACGTTCGTCATTGACAACATCTCGTATTACAACGACGCCAAGGTCGGCACTGAGCTCACTGCCGAGGCCGACTGGAAAAGGAGGGGATACTACCTCGGCCCTCAGGTATGCTATGACGTCACCTGAGAGCAATCTTGGCAAACACTGACTTGCGATACGATAGTTCGACACCCTCGACGTCTCGCTTCAGGACGAATTCGACAAGTTCCTCCAAGAGCGCGGTATCAACCAGACTCTTGCTTACTTCGTTCCGGAGTACGCTGAGCACAAGGAGCAGAAGGTTGGTTGTTGTATGCTTCCTGGTTGCCGCGTTGCTCACGGTTGCACTATAGGAGTACGTCAGCTGGCTGAAGAACGTGAAGGACTTCGTCGAGGTCTAAAAGTCGGTTCATTGTCACGCGCCGGGATACCGGCGTCTCCCCTGCCCACTAGCATAGATGTATATCTGCGGCACGTCCCCAAAAATGTGCCTTATAATCGTACGTAGGTTTGTCGCCATGCTTAATACACTCCCTCCTCGTTTCGGGATTCGTCAAGCATACATGCAAGCTGTTTCACACAAGCCATGTGGCTCTCATCGCCAGTACAATCATGCATACCCGTACACATCCACATCTCCTTCGCTCCATTCCATCTTTACCAGGTGGAGTCAACCTTCCCGCATCTCTCACCTGGGCGCGATGAATGGCATCTCCTGGAGTTCTACATGGTTCGGGCGCCGTAGACCTGCGAAGAGTGGATCACTAGACGTCTCTAGCGTATCATCCTCAGCGGTGACCGTGCTTCCTATGCTGCTAACGAAAGTAGTGTGGCGCGGCGACGATGTTTCGAGCGGTGCGCCCATATTGCCAACGACGCTGGAGAAGTGAAGCATCGACAGATTTCCACTCCTCGGGAAGTGCGTATCGCCGCTCGTAAACGTGGTCTCGTCGGCGGAATCGGCCAGGTAGATGCCGCGCAGGTTGAGCATGAAGCGACACGAGAAGATGACGGTGAGGCTAGAAGAGAACATCAGCACTGACTCAAACGTGGCGCACATTTAAGAGGACAAGCCTACACTTGATCGAAGTACGGCCACACATCCCAAAGGATGAAATCCTGTTGAGTTACGGTGCGTGAACAATCGTGTCTCGAGAGTCATAACTAAGACACTCACCGACCCAGCCTATGTTATAGAGTCAGGGTTAGCGATGCGCCGCTGTGCTCCCGGTGGGAGGGTGTTGATTGACTTACGGACTCTGATACGATACTAAAGACTTGAACAAACAGAATTATCCTAGTTCCAAGTGGTTTCAAGGTAAGTCAGGCTACGACGACGGGGTTCTGTACACTTACGCAAAATAGATCGTACCTAGATATTACTTGAGCAACGCACGATACCATCTATACGGGTCAAAGGCTTACCGTCGCGAAGCAGGAGAGTGACGAGCGGAGTCTCTAGCCCAAGCCTGTACGACTCCCTTTTCATGCCGAGCGTCCTGATCCATGTAAAGACCAACACGGTAGTGTCGATGGCGAGAGCGGCGGCCCTGGACACGATGCCTACTGAACGAAAAGATGTTAGTAACATTCCGCCACATTTTTCTGATGGCGCTTCGAATTCTTACATCTGCAACGTCGCATCCGTCAGCCTCGCTCACTCCTGCGAAGGTTGCATGGGTGCGTTACCTCCGGACTCACCTTCTAATTAAGCTGTCAGAAAGATTGAACACAGCACCGCATCCGTACAACGGTGCTCCAAACGCGATGGGTATGTAATTAACCTGGACGTACTACAGTGAAACGTCTCAACATCGTAAGTACTCAAACCGCACCGCTTCGTGGACTTACCAGGGTAACGATTGTTCGCACAGGTGTAAGGAGAGCCAGGAACACGATGGGTGTCCATCCTCTTCCCCAGATCCCACGCATGCGGAGCATCATGAACACTAGCGAAACCCCGTTAGTCCACGTTGGTGTGTTCGAGTGTGAATTAAGCGTGGTACTGACCCCCGAACGTAAGATAGCTAATATCAGTCAGCGCGTCGTCGAGCCGCAACACCGGAACACAGCTGGATTTCCGGCCGAAACATAAGCAGGCGTAACACCCCAGTAAGAACATGAACCAACCTCTGAGGCACGTGATATGAGGGTGGTCATATCTGTGTTGGCGCAGGCCACTATTTTGACGTACCTTATCCTCCATCGCCGGGAGAAACACGCTAGTGACCAGCACGGTACGCTCTGCCATAGCAACGTACCGGGTGAGGAGGAAGACCGCCGTTGCGCCCGTGAACCGCCTCCCCCATATCCGCTGCACCTCGTCCGTGAAAGTCATACTCCAGTCTATGAACAGGAGGACTACAAAACGTGACCAACTTCCATCTAACGTGAGGGAACTTGCTATGTTGCCCACTTACTAGATGATGCGATGATACAATAGTTTTCGACCAGACTGGTTATAGCCGAGAGGTGAGTGCGACCCTGGCTACCATGACAAGGCACTCACATTCGGCTCAGACTGTCTAAAACCTCTTGCGCTACGCTCTCACTGTCGTCGGAAGACATAGGAATTGCGGTACGTGGTGGAGGTTGGTTGCTAGGGTGAGCCGTCGAATGGCTTATCGCCGTTCCGTCGACACCTCTCCCTTTGATACGCATAGCCCAGGCTCCGTTTAGAGTGCGAAACTTGGTCGCTAGAAGTTCTGCGCAGTGCTTACGAATTCGCGGAGAACAGCGAAAACGCGCACTTGACTGTATCCGTCCTCAGGATGATCTGCTGATCGTGATGTGAGCGCATACTTGGTGGAGGCAATGACGCGCCCTACATTGTCGTAATCTTCGCGGTCATGATAAGCACTTGACGCTTGCGATTTGTTATATCTAACAAATGCATGATAGCATCTGGTTTCAGGCCGGTTCCTAGAACTGACTGGTCGAAGGTGGGGATCGTCAGCCTGAGGGTAGACTCCGCATCCACTAACTATACAATAGGTTTCCTTATTAACATTTTTAGAGCATGCGGGTCCCTCAACTGTACGCCTCCCCACTCACCTCCGCGAAATCAGTGGCTTACACTCCACACATCTGGACTGTGACGGATGGTGGGCCCTGCCGATCCATATGGCTTCTCCGTGTGGAACCGAGTCGTGACCCAGCGGCGGGGCGTTTCCACGAGGGCCACCATGATGCCTGTACACAATCAAAAGGAACCCGAGTTCAAGGGCTCCACCTGACCCACGGCGCAATGTTACCAAGGGCCGACACCAGCAGCCTAGTCAGCATCGGCAACGCAACACTACGATGCCTCTATGGAGAAGGGTGCTGCATGCGTTCGTCGGATGATGTCGGGGACTGAACGTTCAACGTTCAAACCCTCTGAAGGGGCCAGTAGTGATCCTGTGCACAAGCGGCGCGTGCGTACATTCGCGGCGCCGCACTCCACTATCCTGTCCGTCTTCGCGACACTACCGAACTTCTCCCTGCCCGAGGACCCCTTGCTGCCCTCCTTCGGCGACTTGGGGTCACTGCGTCTGCTACCACAATTGAATACCTCCGCCGGAGACGCCGACAGACTAAAACCAGGACACGGTATGATTGGCGCTTCTGAGTTGGAGCAGGACGCTGTCTCAACCGTCTAACTCGGATCCCGCATTTTCTGAGGTGCGCATCCCTTTTTCTAGTAGTGTGCTGCAGGATATCGTCGTCACGATACTGCGGATTTCCAAGCGGGGCAGCATTCGCAGACGGCACGCAACCTACCACAGATAGTTTGACGATCGCGAAAGCTTAGGGCTACTATCACACTGCGCAGAACAAGAGCGTTGGCCTGCGGTTTACGTATGGTACGTTGCGGTCGATGAAAACCCAGTAGAACTATACGCCGTGACATGATTAACAATACACGGCAGGTGCTTACGAGTAGGCAAGTTCGAGACTGCGGCCAGAGCCATTGGTTCGTCCGCCATAGGGACTGAGTCACCGGCTAATGACCCGGGCAAGCATACCTCATCCAATAGGATAGCATGCCGGGGGGATCGCGTCGGAAAGAAGCCGTAAGGGGGCCCGCGTGGCCCCGCTCCATTCAGTTTTTTTAAGGTTGCAGTGGGTTAAGTTCCTACTACGCCCTCCCGAATCCTCGCCGCCCTGGCAGTGGCTACTATTGACGATAGTTGGGAGTTTTGCCAGACAGGACTACTATATAACATGTCGGCAAAGGCTCTGACCGACCCCCACCAGTATCACCACTCTCGCATTCGATACAACTCTTCGGGCTCTGTACTCACTCCGAACTGATCAGTCTGATGTCGCCGGTCACAAAACGTGACAATCCATCCGGGTTCCTTCCGGTACGTTTCTCTTGCCAACAACATCGATAGCGTTTATAGTATTTGGCGTCACTAACGCATCTTGTGGAAAGTGCACTGCCTGCAGAGCAATAAAGAAGGGGTGTGATATCCGAGTCGGACACGGACCATGCACCAATTGTTTGAAGCGCGGAATTGGTGATACGTGCGTCTTGGCCACAAGGAAGAAACGTACACCCAAACGTCGAACCCCGGTGCAACCAAGCGTTGAACAGATCACCGCACCAGCGGTGGCAAGTAAGTCATGCCCAGTTAGACAATGCCGGCGATATGCACGTGCTGACTAGATAGACTCACAGCGTCATCCGTCGTTACTACTCAAGCCCGCCATGCTCAGGCTAAGGGGCCGCGGCTGTCATTCCTGCCACCGACAGATATTCCGTCGTATGCTACTCCTACCATAAGCTTACCCGGCGACGACACTTCCACCCCAGACATAGTCTCTGCTTCTCCGCCCCCCTACTCTCTCTACGACTTCACCACTGCCACCGATCTTCTCAGTCTATATGGCGGAAGGCAAAGCGCAACACTGAGGTCTCATCTCATCTCATCTGACGGTTATCTCCGCACGAACACCCCTGCTAGTGGAAGCAGCTACTCTGCTAATGACGTTCCCACCGAGGCCCAGCCTGAGGCTAGCGTGCCCACAGGGGAAATGTGGTTCGACCCCAACCTCGGCTATGTCCAACAGCCGTATTATCAATTCTGGCCCATCGCTCTTCTTCCGTGCCACTAAACTGATATTTCTTCATTACAATATCTGATATATAATCCTGAACTCCCCGAGCTCATAGCAACTAAGCTTTAAACCGTCAACTCCCGACCGCCGCGAACTGCGCCTTGCAAAGTTTGAGTAACCCCGCAACTAAGATTTAAACCGTCAACGCCAGACCGCCGGCGACAATGTCGAGGACCAGAGTGAGGTGAGACATAGAACGCCTTGCTAACTTGAACGTGAATCGTGTGGAACTCGCGTCACCCGCGACGGCATACTACGCCTAGCAGTCCAATCGATAGCTTCCTTATATTCGTACATATGCTTTGCACATCCGATGTGTTTCCGTATCCTCCGCCTATGCTAACAGCGGGCGCGCCGTTGTCGGCGTCTCCGGGTTCGGGGAGAGCTCGACGCTCTCCCGCTGATGAAGTCCCACGAATAGCGGATCGCTCGCAGTCTCCTCACCGCGGCGTCCCTCATGCCAATCTCCCGCCGTCTCCCCGGTATCACTATCGAATGAACGGTCCCATGCCCACTTGCTCTCGAGGGGCGCTCCAAGGTTTCCGACGGCACTCGCAGTGAAGCGTAAGCCTGAGACCTCGCCGCTCCCGAACTCGGATGCGAGTGTGTCGTCACCTCCGTCGCCATCACGGTAGCCGGATTGCGCGGCGCCGTCTGTGAGGTAGACCCGGCGGAGGTTGAGCATGAATCGGCACGAGAAGATGACGGTGAACCTGTAGTAGTTGTGAGTGGTATCGAGAAGCCGAAGGCTGGCGGTACGCACACTTGGTCGAAATATGGCCAAACGTCCCAAAGAACAAAGGACTGACAGAGTCGGTGAGCAAGATCGCCACTAAGTTAGAACATGTTTAGCGAGAAATTCTTACGTGTCCAACCTTGAGAGCCGAAGACAAGATGTTAGCGGAAGCCGAACTTGAACGCGCGGCAGAAACAAAAGCAAGCATACCGAAACAGAGATTATACCGCAG
This sequence comes from Trametes hirsuta, assembly GCA_001302255.2. NCBI lineage: Eukaryota > Fungi > Basidiomycota > Agaricomycetes > Polyporales > Polyporaceae > Trametes > Trametes hirsuta. The sequence goes on from CP019379.1 coordinate 2,809,201, forward strand.
ACTTGGATTAGTAGGATCGTCCTGGTGCCGTGATACTTAGTACATCCTCCCCGGGGTCATACTCCCACGCATTTAAAATGCTCACAAGAAATACACAGTTCCTGTGCGACTGTTAACGTCCTGTACGATAGCATCCGAGCGACACTCACCATCCCGAAGCAAGAGAGTTACGAGCGGGGTATGCAGTCCTAATCTGTGCGACTCCCTCTTTACGCCAAGGGTGCGAATCCAAGTGAGGATTAGCACCGTCGCGTCGATCGCAAGTCCAATGACTTTCGACACGATACCCACTGTGCAGGCGTATGAGGAGCATTGTCAGCTCTCACGCTCGTGTCTCGGGAGAAGACGAAGTAATTTACGTCTAGAGCAGGAGTGCACGTTAGTAAGAAATGCGACGGGAGAGGGGGACGAAACGCACTCAGTATATATACTATTGCTAATGATAGCACCACATCCATAAAGCGGGGCACCGAACGCAAGAGGCGTGTAGTGTGCTTGATTATACTACATCCACTAGTCAATCTCGGCGTTGACGCACTTGCTATGCACGTACTCACGATACTTAAGATAGGCCGAACTGGCGTGAGGAGGGCGAGGAAGAGTATCGGGAAGTTTCCTCTTCCCCATATCCCTCGAGCTCTGAGCATCATGAACACTGCAGACATTAGCGTTGACACGGGTTCGAGATATTCGAGTGGGGAGCGAGATTCACTCACCTCCAAACATTAAGTAGCTGATATCTGTGAGTGCATCGTCCAGTCGTAACACCGGTGCACATCTGCACAACAATGGTCAGATACCACGTACGACCCACTAGTACATCGTCATGCACGGACCTCTGCGAATCAGAGTCGATCAGGTTCAATAATGCAAGCCTCATCCGCTCTTAAACCGACGCACCTTGTCATCGACAGTGCGCAAGAACAAGCTTACCATGAGAACCACCCTCTCCGCGAGGGCAACATATCGAGTGAGGAGGAAGACGATGGTTGCGCCTGTCAAGCGTCGGCGCCATATCCGCTGCACCTCGTCGGTGAACGTCATGCACCAGTCCACGAAGAGCAACACTGCCGGCAGGCGGATCTACCTGTCAGTCATACGCTCGTCGCTAAGAGTGAGACCGCTAGCGCCTACGGGCACTAGTGCGCACTGGGGAAGCTTACCCGAGGACGCGATCATACAATAGTTCTCGACCAGTCTGGGGTTTGTTACACATGAGCAAAGCTTCCACAACATCAGGACCCAGGGCGCAAGGACGATCAAGACCAAGAAAATTGGATACTCGCATTCTGCTGTAAGCATCTCGGATCTCCTGGGTTAGGTCACCATCGTCACCAGAGGACATCGTACGCCCCGTCGCTGGGAACGCGTGAGCAGCCTTCTGTGCTGTTACCAGTGCTTGCGGGGGCGGATCCTCTTATCGTCGTCGCACGGCCGAAGCCTCTCTTATATGGTCGCCAATGCATGTTCTGGGCGTTCCGTGGACTCGCGTGGAGGACGGTGGGCAGGGGCGGAAAAGACGACTTTACCTAATTCGTCTAGGGCTGCTGTGCGTTGATGCACCGGCTAAATGGTGCCAGCGGAATAGCGCTTCGATGGAAACCTCGGTTCAGGCACTACTCTTCTCACGCTTGGCCACGAAAGAGACAGGAAACGACCTTCACCCTGTGAGGCTCCGTAGGAAATGGAGTGAGTGGTCACACAGGCCAAAATGCTTCCTCCGTGCAGATAGGAGAGCATTGAGAGGAGTTAAGCCTCTTCGACGTCGAACGCCAAGTAGGTCGTGTGAGGACCATGACCCGGATAAAGACCGTAGTTGTATAGGCGCCGCCGGTTCAGTCAGCAGATCGCCGCGTTTACGACATGCGCCAAGCACGTCAGCCTTCGGAATGATGGACTAGAAACGCGAGTAAAATTAAATAGAATGTACCGAATAAGTGGAAATGGAGACAGCGAAATATGTATGTGGATGAGCAGCACAAAGGGAACATCAACGTACTAACCAAGGACTAACGTCTACAACACCGAGGAACGAGCAACACCAAGGCATAACTCCCCTGACGCCGAGGATCCGCGCTGGGAAGGCATAGCAATGACCATTGCGATGCCGACATCAAAAGGCTCCGGCTCGGGAACGACGGTCGTCGTTGGAGAGGAATGTTTTGAGAAGAAACTAAAGGGGGAAAGGGGACGAGACTTTGTCGTGTGCGTGGAGGAGGCCGAAAATGAGAGGGAAAATGAGTCGTCCATCAGTAATGTTGAAGTGGAGTCCCAGCGCTCGCGTTCACTGTTCGAATCGAAGAAGACCGTCATAGGCTATGCAGAGGTCAGCAACACGCATGACAGCGCAGGAGATCCTCAACTCACCGAGAGCTCCTTCCACTCTGTCTTGCGCTTTTTCTCCACAAGGTACGGGGTGCCAAGCCTGACATCGGACAAGACGGGCTTCCGAGCCGCCTCTGCGACCACAGAGATGTCCGGCGGCCGGCGGCTGCTTCGTCGTATACGCGACACAATCCACCACAAGAGCACCCCGAACAACGCCATGAGCGTGCAAGCAACGAGAACGGGAACTACGGGAGTCGAGGACGCGCTAGCTGGGTGGCCATCACTGCTAGACCCGGTCCCCAAAGGGACAGCGGGCGCAGGATGGCCGCCGTTCTCCTGATCAAAGCTACCGGTCGTCATACCAGACTCTGTTGGGCTGCGTGACAAAATCTAAACACAGAAAGCGAGGCATATGTAAGAGGATGGCTAGGTAAAAGTCATATGACCTACCATAGGGATCGAACGGACTCGCATAGGGATTTTTGGCTGTGCCAACATTACGGACGACTTCACTTTGAGCTTGCGGAGTGGCCACAACGGGAGGAGGATACTCGGGACATCATGGTGCTCGGCCGCGGGAGAGGGCAGAGAAACAAGGGGCGGAATGTTTAGTTCTGGAGATGGGTAGTCTACGATTGTAAGACTTCCCGTGAATGACCACGAACACCTCAACGTACTCGCATGGACGTACCTACGATGCACTCGTCCGAAACCGGATGCTACGTAAGTGGTGGGAGCGCGGGGTCAGCTTGGGGTTCAAGGTGCAGACGCGTTTGATGGGGCTTCCCAACGCCCGTCGAGATTTATACTTGACCAGCAAGGAGCCGCACCCTCACCCGGCGCTACATTCGAACATGAGTCACTGCACCCATCGAGATGGAAGTCGACTAGTGCATCGCTTAGGGCCACGGTCGGAGCATCGTGTACTCTCTGGCCAGTCAGAGCAGGGCGCTAGAGGAAAACGAGTCAATTGCGAAGCCCGGTCTCGGTGTGGCGAAGTCGGGCCCGCGCTTCGTGGCGGCGATGAGTCACAAATGAGGTTCAATGAACGCCTTTTCCTGCCGATGGGTGCGGAGAGAAGCAAGAACACCCGGTCTTTATGTGCGGCGCCATACGCAACGTTCCGATGCCGCCTGTTTAACAGAGAATGCTACGCAAAGTGCGAAATTTGGAGGCAGGTTAGATACTAGCTGCGACTTTGCCGCCTGGAGCCTGGAGAGGATACAATCTCAGGTTCAGAAAGATAATAGCGAAAGCGAAGTATCCTAACCACAGCAAGCGTCATATGCAGCTGATGGCCGGGGTGAGTTGTATAGCAAGGTCTCAGTGGCAAATAGGGAGGTTCTGGTAGCGTGAGCAGCAATGCTGTGGTGCCAGTGTCAGTGGCTACCATCTAAATACGAATCAGAGGATTGCATACCGATTTAGCGCCAGTGGCTGTGCCACTAGCAGCTGACCCCGATTAGGCGAAGAACTAGGTTCGTGCCATGCCAGCGCAGACTGGACTGAATTGCTTTCGAGGGAAGGAGGGATATGTGTAAGCCGAGATAAGACCCATTAAATCAGAGAAATGTTCAGACGCATGAATGTACTGCGCGCTGCAAATATTGACAGAAAACCAAACCTGTACCTAACAATCAGAGATAACCCGCTGCTGACCCGAATGACTCAGGGGTGCAATGCAAATGATTGGTACTCGGCTACGTCCTCGCGTGATGCAACCATAGATACGTTAAGTCTATGCACATGAAGTCTAAGTAACCACAAGGTGAGATGCTACACAAATTTCTGTTTCTATGTTCTACCGCGCCAGGGAATTAACTACTGCTGAACGGGTCCTACGATATGCGCGCATCTACAGGCGAGTGAATTATGCTTAGAGATGTCAATGAAGGTCAGGTAGTGAAGGGTTTGGCCGCAAGGAGATAGCGTGCAGAATATTTAGACATGTACAGGGGTCGTGAAAGGTTCGTGAGACGATAGCAGAGAGAGAAAACGCGGAAACGGTGTTCATGCGTTGCCGAGGAACTTGCCATCGAGCAGGCGGTATCGTGCGACGGCCATCAGCACAACCGAGAGTGTCAACGCAGTTCCTAGGGGGTACACGCGTGTCAGGGCCGTTCAACCAATGTCGCAAAATGACGTCGCGACATGCGTACCGGCATAGTATCCAACGTTTTCAAACGACCCAGTGTGGTCGAGGATTGCGCCGGCGATCGGTGGGCCCGCGAGAGCGCCGAAGGACATTAGAGTGAGCGACATGCCAACGCGCATGCCGACGTCGGTGAGCTTGCCCATCCGCGACAGGGGCGACGCCATGATTGCCACGAAGACGCCAGATGAGATACTACGTGGACCACCGCATAAGCCACGGGAAAACCGATGATGGCGGTGCGGAGGGATACATACCCGTACAGTACGGACACAGTGACGAGAGGGCCTTTGGTTATTGCAAACGGCCAGGCATACGTCATGGCGGCAGTGATGAGCGTTCCGGGGATGAGGACGTTGAAGGGACCTGGGAGGCGCTTAGACCATTCGTTGAGTGTATATTTTATTTTTCACTTACCATAGCGATCAGCAAGAACGCCGCCCCCGATACGACCGAGGAGTGAAGTCGCGTTAGCGATCGACAGCAGGTAGAACGACAGATCACGGTCGACACCGGCGAGCACACCGCTGATCGACAGGTATGTCAAGCACTAATGAACCCGTGAGTAATGTAGTAGGGGCAGACTTTGCAGCTGATGGAGACGTACTGTGTACAGGCCTAGGAAGCCGACAAACAGGGAGAGGGTGTAGATCGTATATGTTGCGTTGGTGAACAGCGAGAGATTGATGAAGGGACCTGGCTTGGGTTTCGGGGGGAGCCTCCGTTCAATGCACTACGAGTCGGTTGGTTCGGGCACCATCATTTGGTCGTAATAATACGTACCAGGTTCAGGACGACAAGGAAAGCCAAAATGATGAAGCCAGTGATGCGCAACGTCCACTGGAAGCTGCACGCGCAGCGTCAGCGTCGGTAGTCCTGTGAGCAGATACGATTACGCACCTCTGATGTTCGATCAGATTCTTCAGGATGATGGGGAAGATCGTGCCACCAATACTGGAGCCGCCAGCCATGCATGCAAAGGCAAGGCCAAGCTTCTTGTCGAACCAGTGAGGGACGACGCCCGCCGCAGCCGTGAACACTGTGCCGCTTGCCAGCTGCGAACCCGGTAAGCCTTGCTTCTACGAAGGATGCCTACGAATAGCAAAAAGAATGACGCACCCCGATGCCGAAGCCTTGGCAGAGAAGGAATTGCCAGAACTCTTTGCATTCCGCGGTGAGGAATGTACACACGATTAGCAGCACTGAAGCGAGGAAGACGGGTAGCCGGAGATAGCCCATGTCGAACAAACGTCCGAAGGCGAGGCCGGGCATGAACACAAGCGCGTACTGATATAAACATCAGTTTGTGGGTGCGAAATTAGGACTGTAACCGCACGACGAACCTGCACTGAACCTATCCATGCGCTGAGGTGCACCTGTTAGTGGCGGATCGGGTAGAGTGCGGATATGGCATGCTTACATATCGGACGGAGACATTGTCCGCAGAGTGTATGTTTCGTAGTATGCCTGGAAGATCTACACAAAGGTTGATAAGCTGAGCCTAGACAGGAATGTACAGGGACATACACCCCACGCGTTGACGAAGCCAAACGTCGCACACACTCCGCTCGATACCTGCAAGCAGCACCCGGCGGCATAAGCGATGGACCGGGATGTGAAGGAAGACTGTTACGCACTCCAAGGACCACCAACCACGCCTTCAACCCGCCATCGGGACAGTCCGAGTCCTGGGAGTTGACTGTCGGAGCACCCTTTTCCGCATCCGCATCCACGTCGGCATGTGGCGCGGCCTTCTCAATGTCAGTGTGCATAGACTCATTCTCATGGCCATGGTTCTGCGGGGTGTGCGCGAAGGTCGTCGACGAGGCCGCAGATGCGACGCCGTGTTCTGGGTGGTGACTCGTCATTGTAGCGACGGAGCTAGTAAGGGGAGGCGTCGCTGGGGAACGATAATCAGCTCGGGAGAAGCAGCGGGTAGCTTCTCGCCTGGATGGCTCACCGGAGAGAATGAACGGGAAGAGACGACGGGAGAAAAAGCCAGATCCTACCGCTGTTTCCGTCTATATACCAGAGTGGGGTAGGCTCCTCATGAGGCCGGCCAAGGCCCGCCTTGCGGTCTTATCACGGCCGGCCTGCGCATGCAAGAGCGGTGAGGTAATGCGCTTCCCGCGAAAAACAAACACAGAGAATGCATCGGGGCCGCATCCGAGACCAGGCCAGTGCGCCGGCGGTAGGTCGGTCTGGCGCGCCATGAGCTCGTTGTTTCGAGCATCCGCGCCCGTCTTGATCGGGGACCTACGGTGAACCAAGCTCGAAAAATCACAAGCCACGTCTCAATAATGGACCCGGGCCCGAAGCAGTGCTGTGCTGTCGACCGCTTGCGCGGTCTGGCGCGGGCTGGTGGCTGGCGGCCACGGAAAGTTGGATGAACCTGAGGATCGTGCGTTCGACGATCTGAGAGGTACGATGCTCGGAGCATGTGAAATCGGCTGTGCACACAACACTGCTGTGCAGAAGGATTAGCCGGAAAAGACCGTTCATGAACGCTTCTGACGCAATGAGCAGACGGACGTACCAACGATGTAGCCATTTCCATGAGACTTCCGAATGGTGGGTTAGATGCTGATTTGCCTGCCGCTGCATGAAACGGGTAGCCCAGAAGCTTCCTCAAAGACTGCAAGCACGTTCACAATATCCACGAGGAGCTGTGTTGTTGAGCGCTCTATACACGCGGGTCACTCTCTCGGCGAGTGTTGGGTTTGCTTCCGCGACATACGCTCAACCAAGTCCGGCGCGGCGTCAACTTGTCGCATAGGAACTTCACCGAATGTCGCTCGAGCTAGGGAAATCACCCCTTGGCATCGCGTTGGCCGCTGATAATCTCTGCACGAAACGTTATCAAGGAACGAAGCAGGCCTCGATCTAAGATTTACGAGCACAGTACCGTCGGTGCCGGATATCTTCCGAGGGGTTTTGCTCAGGGACCACAGGCCAGGACACTGGACGTTATCGAGACGGCGCAGGGGTAGTGCAGGGGTACGGTCGAGAATCTTTCCCACGGGCGCCTACAACTCGCATGTGATTCTGCTGATTTCGAAGAGGCCGAGATGAGCCCATACCTGCGTTCTGCACCACCGCGGAACGTGTGTTTTGGGACAAACGTCCGTACGGCTGTGCACCCGATTGGACCGGAAAACTGTACAGGCGTGTTTGATCGCATGCAGGAGGGCGTGGCGGGCAGGCTCGCGCGCAAACCACGCGAGGTCCACTCATCCCAATGGCACTTACTTCAGGCCCGCCGCCTGCGTATAACATCCTTGGGGTCGCATAGCCTGTGGTCGCAGCTCCTTGACAAATGCAAATGTGCTTGAAAATGTCGTCCATCGATTATTGAATACGAGTGAGCTCGAAATTGCCCGACGCATTTCCGCGCTGCGACCGCCAATCAGAGCGTACCGAAAGCCACGACGATCCAACAGTACGTTGAGTATCAGCACTGTCAATCGCAACCCTGCTTTCAGCGTCATGCCGGAAATATCGGAGCATTGCGCCGACGTACTGTTACAGAGAATAGCGATCCTTCATCAGGGTATCATACTCGCGCCTCAGCATGGACTTTCGCACTAAAGCCTAGCACGACTCACTGGACGTCATCACCGCACCATCTAGGCAATCTCAACGGGCATGGATGCATTATCGCCGCCGAAGGAGAGTAGTGGGAGCAGCCCCTCCCATCGATGTGGCGTTCTCTCCCACCCCGCTCAGTGAGATTTGAGACGAAGATCAGCAAACTAGCATAAGGTATAACAATACGTACTCATACACCACCCGTATCAAACTGCTCGCCCTCGCCCGTCGTTGCTTGGAATTGGTGGGACGCTATGCCCACTGCCCCGCCCCATACGGCACCTTCTTGAGCTCTCGAAGGTCCTCCAACGAGTCGACACACGTCTCCTCCTCTGACCCGTCCCCATCCATCTCCTCGTCCTCGTCTTCTACGTCGTCCCCGTCCATCCCGTCGCCGCGCGAGCCCATGTCCAGCGAGCCGCCCATCGTGTCGAGCATCCCGGGCTGGAAGCGGAGCGACGTGCGCGCGGTCGATGATGTGAGCTTCGTCGTGCTGCCTAGGTCGAAAGACGCATCCTCCAGGCGCGCGCGATGATCGCGCAGGTTGAGTAAGAAGCGCGCCATCATAATCGCGCTCAACCTGTGTAGATGGTTAGAGCCGCTCGTCAGAGGACGCTTCAAAGGACATACGTGACGATAAGGTCGTTCAGGAGGTTTGTACCCTGTATCGTGAGCGCGGTGAGCGCAGCTGTGTAACGCATAGAGGAAAGAAGCGCATACCGTCATGGTGATAAAGACGATCGCAGCGAGGTTCAACATACATATCGCCCTGTGCAGGGTGTCAATCGCTGGGACCACAACCACGCTATGAAATTGCTGACAAGAAGTATACAGCGCCTGCAATCACCGCGTTAGCGAAGTACCAAAATGAAGCGATGTGGAGATACCGACCATCACGCAGTATTAGCGACGAGTAGTCGCCACGCAGTCGGATTCTCCTGGTGATCGTGTATACCTTGAACGTCTTTTTGAACGTGAGGATGACGACGAGGCCGTCTGAAAATATCGCGATGACGCGGGTCGCGAGCGCCACTACAGGTCGGGCGCAGCTCAGTGGCGGGTGCGGATCTGTCAAGGGTGGACGTACGTCTGCTCCGCGCGTGTCAGCCAGCGGAAAATCGGGGTGGGGCGGAGCACACAACACGTACGTTTTGTAGGTCTGTGCGGTCATCGCGGTGGGGGCGGACTGGCACGTATAGAACCGTATCGGGACGACGTAGGCGGACGAAGCGCCGCGAAAGAACTGCGGGGACGGGTTACTGCGCCGCATGGTATGTAGGGTCGCATAAGACTCGTACGAGGTTCGCGAAAGCAGGCAAAATGCCGGTCAGAAATACCACGACGAGGAGTCGGATGTCGCGGTTCCAAAGGGCGTAGACACGGATGGCCCCAATAGCTATGTGGAAGATGTCAGAGGGAATAAGTATTAGTATTGGATAGACAGACCAGCGAGGACCGTCATGAGTGCAGAGGCGGTGATAGTTTGCAGCCATAACACGGTACTACAACTGCAATATTTGCGTTAACCGGACGTCATTGCCGAGGCTTCTCAACCTTCGCATACCTCTGCGCAAAGCAGTCAGTAAATTCACGGCGTATGCTCGGGTAGGGTGGGAGGAGACTCACGCCAAGTTCTCGTACGGGATACAGGGAAATTATCGCGAATATACGATTGAGGAGCATGAGGTACCGGGTCATGACAATGAGCAGAGTGGCCCCGGACGCGTCTCGCTTCCATACTTGCTGCACTTCAAGACGAATAGTGATGAGGTGCTCGTAAAAAGCCAAGGCTGCGCATATATTCAACCTCCTGCGTACCCCGAGGGGAGAACCGCGGCTGCTCACCTGTCGCGACACACGATAGAAAGAAGGACCTGCATACCTTCGTCAACCCTGCGCGCAACCCCGGCGAGTCCTCGGTGAGCACTCACACGTCCGCATCGCGCAACACCGGCCACAAATGCTCCAGGGACTCGGCCTGCGACATAGAACGACCCGTTTGAAGAAGAGGGGGGAAAGGACGGCTCTACGGTCCTCGCGCCGCCAGCAGCTGTACGGACTCGCGATCCCGAATCTTACGCCGCGCGCACCCCGGGCGTGGCACGTCTTGGAAGTCGCTCGAGCTGCAGATGGGGATAGTTTGCATGCATGCATGAGCGCACCGCTTCGACTCGGAGACTGCCTAACGTGTGGCCCATCCGTTGACCAATACGGGACTAACCTCAGCTCGCTACCGCCGCTTGATGCTTCTTCAGCCCGACCGGCCTTGACGCGGTCTGTGAATGTGCACGGCGCCGCTCAAGTTCGGAATGGTCCACTGCGGCGTGAGCGACAGTCAGTTAGACAGACAAAGCGAACCAGCCAAGACGGAGAGAAACGAAGTAAGCAGCCAGCTGCGTGAGGGTAGAATCCCAGAGGACGTCCGCCTGTAGGACGACGGAGGCCAGGACGGTGACCTGACGGGACCCAGGCTGATGCCGGAGGCGTTGGTATCCACCCGCAACGTCGACCGCGCCGGGGCCCGGATGATCTCCGTTCTACTTAGCGCAGTGCTGCCAGTCTGTGTGCCACAGGTCTGCAGAGGAGTCGACATGATAGATTGATCATCGCCGTCAATGTCGCAAGCACTCGGTGGGTGTTTTACTGTTTACATAGAGAGGGAAGGAGACGCCGGGCTTAGGATGCGATCCTGTGGCTTGCTCGCTACAACGCACATCGAATGGCACAGCTTCGGCACGATGATAACAATACAAACCAGTCGGATCTCTAGTGGCCAAGTAAAATACAGGATACTGTACATGTACAATAGTGCTGAGCGAGTAAACGTGTTATAGCTATGTGACGGCGTTCGACGCGACCTCCGGCCGCAGGTCTTCGAGCGGTCCGCCGACCCATCTGACGTCGGCGATGCCGAGGGCGCATAGCGGCACGCCCGACTCGCATTTCTGCTGCATGGGCATCGCAATCGCCAGTGCCACGCGCAGACACGATGGTACGGCGGAACGCTGGGGCATGGGAGCGCCGTCCGTTGGCGCAGAAAGGGTCGACGGAGGCGGCGGAGGGAGGGCGGAGGATAGCGGTGGAGACTCTGGACGGCGAGGGTTGCGTCTGAAGGGTCGTATGTTTGATATAAAGTCGTGAACACCCGCGGTAAACGGACGTAAAAAGCCTGTCGAGGGCGATGGATTTGAGGCGTGCGTTTCATCAGGCTGGCCCTGGGAGGACTCCTGCGCAAGATCTAGTCGAGACGCATTCGAGCGATCTTCCTCACGCTCAGCCTTCGCACTGATAGGCTATTCAGGGCGGCATCGTAGCGCAGCGGTCAACGACAGACCAGCCGTCCGAGACGTCGAGAACGCACCATGATGTCCTCCCACTTCTCCCCCTCCGCCTGCATGATATGCACATCGAACAGCACCGGACGTGCGCCCATCCCGGGTTGTCGGTGTATCATCCCCATCCCGATAGGTGGTGTGTCGGGCATCGCCCAATCCCATGGACCCGTCCCCTCTCCGCGCCAAGCCCCCGCTCTCCTGCGGCCGTGGACGACGTACCGTCGCATGGCGAACATGACGAGGAGGCCCCCGACAAACAGGCCGATCGCGAGGAACGCGAGGATGAGTGCGGAGCTGCCGGAGGTCAAGAACGAGTTTCCGTCATCGTCCCCCGTCGAAGGGGGTGCCGGAGCCGATGACATGGTCGTGTGCGTGAGGTCGTATGCGTCGACGGCGTCGTCAAGAGCGTAGGTAGTCGTGGGCAATGCCTGGAAGGCGGCGGGATTATTACGGCTTCGGAATCATGGGATTTGGCAGCCGCAGATGAGCCCGACGGTTAAGAGGCAAGCTGCATCCGACTCTTCCGGCGTCGCGCGCACGTCCGTGGCTAGTCTCGAGTCCAGACGCTCTACAAGCACCTCTCGCCTGCGCTCAAATCTGCTTCGCTTCGCTCAGCAGCCACCCACCACACGAGCGTCAACTGGAGTGATGCGAGATTTCTGAAAGTTCCCACGGCAGAATTTGAGCGCCGGCGAGAGGGCCTGTAGAACGTCTGGTGTGTTTCGTGCCAGGAACGGGCCATTGTTACTTCGGGGTCACATCGGGTCACCTGGCGCCATCGGATGTTACACTGAGTCACTCTGTATGTCATTCTAGAGTAGTCATCTCATTCCACCGCCTCCTCGGCAATGCAAATCATGAACAGTTCTCTTTCAGGAAACTGACCTCATTCAGCGTGCCGGCTGCGATGAATCCCGAACTTATCGACGACCCTTACTATGCGGCCTTCGACGATTCCTATGATGACCTAGACTCGGATTCTGAATTGTTCGAGTCTGACCATCTTGACGAGCTTCTCTCCTGGCATACTACCCCCGGCCCAGTGCCCAGTTTAGCTTCTCAGGCTACACCACGCCGGAACACTCAAGGTCAAGCACCGACATCTCCTTCCACACCGGGTCCACGACCATTCCATGATGGTTACACAGCAGCCCTTTTGCGCGTGCTTGCAAATAATGGTCCCGTGACTGTGGCTGAACGTGTGGAACGTGTTCTCGATGCTCTGCACGCACAAGGGCTCAATCTCGAGCTGTTTCTGGGTGCCCTCTTCTGGGGAGATGCGGAGTGTACTGCAAATGCCAAGATCTCTCACGAAAGAACGGTGTTCATGCAGAGTGAGACACTCGAGGTGATCTTGCGGCGGTGGTGGCACCCTCCGACGTTCAAGAAGGATAGAACTGGTGGAGGAAAGATGATGGAGGATTTTGTCCTAGAATGTGCAGGCAAGATGCTTGAAAGAGAGATGAATGATCTTTCCATTTGGCTGCGCCCTCCAGGCGATATCCTCTCCAGAGAGAAGCTAACTGGCATCAATTTCCGTGCTGTCGGTGACGAGATCCAGACTACACGAGCTCCGCACCTCTGGTCTATGTTGCAACGCCTCGCATGGAGCTCGCGTCAAGAAAAAGAGAACACCATGAAAACCCCCTTCCATGTGTGTCCTACATATTGGAGTCATTTGGTCTGCTCAGCGACTAATTTAGCCAATCCATCTTCCAAGGTTATCCTAACGATTATCTCCATGCTCGCCTATTCACGCTCTCATGACTCCTGCCTCCTTACGGTGGTGTGGACAATCTACCTGAAGTCGTGCGGACTTCCGGCACGTTCTTTTGATGCTCTACATGCGCTGGGGATCACAATGAGCCATAAGTGGGCTTCAGAGGCATACACGACAATTGCAAAAACAGAGCAGGCTACAACGCAACGTCTCATCGAAGACCGTTCCAAGATAGGCTCTCACGACAACCTCAACCTGCCTATGCGCGTGTTTTCCCAACGCCTTCACAACCAAAGTCATTTCATAAGCGCAACTGCGGCGACCATCTACATCCTTCCTGAGTCAGCATTTCTACCACCAGACATTTTGCAGAAGGTGAAGACAAAGCGTCGCGAGGCACTCCACTCCAAACCACTTGTCCTTGAGGACGTCCTTCCCGAGAGCGATGGAGATATCCGTGTGGAAGCCCAGGCACGTTGGTTCATACTCAAGTTTCTTCTCAACTCGCCCCAATTCTCTGAGTACCCCCACCGGGATAATCATCTCCTCGCACCACCTCCCCCCACAAATCTTCTTCCATGCGGGCCAGAGCACGTTACCGAACAACGGATTCTCGAGACACAAGAGATCAACGAGAGCACTTATGAAGGCACAGACGAATTCATGAACGACGCTCTACTGAAGCAGACCGGGCTCAGTTCAGATGGCGCAAAGCGGAAACTGGGTGACGAAGGCTTTGTGGTGTGGGTTGGCGATCAGCTAACAGTGGAACGCATGCGTGGTCTCATACGGCTCCGACACAATGACCCTAACTCGTTTGCGCGGATGGAGTGGGTAGAGCCGGTGTTTGGATGGTTTCACGCTCTCATGGCTTTCGCAAACTCGCTTCACTCTCAGTACCTTGGTACGCCAGTGGGTATTGGCCTTCGTAAGGCGTTCGAGACTCTTGGTCGCAAAAATCTGCTCAAGACCGAAACAAAAGGCGTATTTTGGCACCACCTTGATGAGGCGCTTTGGCACGTTGGCGAAGGGAACTTCTTGAGTCTCTGGGCAACCGCTGGTGGCGTTGGTGACATTGCGGAGCTGGCGACAAGGACCCCGGCAGAACTCATTTCCCTTCGTGATGAGATTTATGATCACCACATCTCAACGAAAGCACAGAAGGCGATGAATGACCTACCTGAAGCTGAGCGGGACGAGGTCAAGCGCCAGATCGCAATGTTTAGCGCCGATCTACTCTCGTACTTCGACTTGCGCGATGCAATGCGCATTGGTGACGTTGGACGCATGGAGGACCTTCTCCCAACAATGCTACTCCGTTTCATGGGAGGTGGTAACCACAAGTACACCATGGAAGTCATGGAACTGCTACACAAGTTACGCCATGAGTGGCCGGACGAACTTTGGTGAGTTCATGCAGTATATGTAAGCCGTCCTGTTTACTTACTCAGAAGGTGCGCCCGCAGCGACTATATCCGCAAATATTGCTGGCTTGTCAATTTTACGGGGGCGCGGCATGGGTTCCTCGCCGTTGACATGGCACAAGAACATAACATAAAGGATATCAAGGTGAGTATCCCGTCCGATTATCGAAGAGCTCGCACTGACCTGATCCGATACGGTTGCCACCACTAGGTGACCTGGCGTTCATTTGGTCCTGGAGCGACGTTCCCCTACATTCGCAAAGTGTCACCAGCGATTCCTGTGCTACGAGCAGTAAAAGCGAACATTGTGTCACAGTTCGCGACCGCACGTGCACGAGGAGCACACCATGGGACACCGTCCAAGGACACCGACGTTCTAAGTATGTTTGAGATGTTCCAGGGCTTCCCTGCACATGTGACTCACCCAGGCCGCTCGATTCCGGGTGGAGCGACAAACCATGCTCCGGATTATGTCACTTTGGGCGCGTCAAAGCTTCACGTCGACGGCGCTGTCGAACGTTGGTGGAATGACCGGCTATTCGAGAAGGCAACGACGGAGATCTATAGCATTGACGAACATGTGGGAGCCATGGCGAGCTCCAATTCAACACAAAATACTACTGTCTGATCTACCAAAGGCTGAATTTGTATAACGTCAGGGTGCAATGTATAGGCTTAATAAAGTAGGACTTACATGACATTTCGGCACTCCGAATCTACCATCACATTGACCGATGAAACTCCAGCTTGTCGTCACGCACCGTTTCGGCAGGGCCAGCATAAACAGAGGAGACAGTACTCGGGAGTCCTGAGAATGGGGAAGATGATGGTGCCCACGGTGCTAAGGCTGGTCCGGGATGGGGAAGAATGTGAGGCGTCGAGAGGGAGAATGCTCCGTGCAAGGTGTGGGAGACTGGGAGACTAGGGCCGTAAGAAGGGAGCTGGAATGAACCAAGAGGTGGGCTTGACGTCGACGCTGTAGCCATTATGGTAACTGGCCCGGGATTAGGGAAATTAAATGGTGTATCCGAGGGTGCAAACAAAGGAGCCTGAGGTGGAAGCCGTCGACGAGGACGGGGTCGAGGTCGAGGTTGGTATTGACGTTTCGTTTCGAGCGCCTCCGGCGCAGCGTCTACTTGATGTTCTCGTGAGACGCCTGCCACGAATTCTGAACCCGGTATGTTCTCCTTGTCAGCTTCAGCCGTGCGAGCCCTCTTCGTCCCCGACTCAAGCAGATCGGGAGCTTTGCGCTTCTTGCTTTTCGTCGCCGCCAATGCCGCCCTTTCCGCTTTCTCGTGCTGCTTCCTTTCCCGCTCTCGCATCTTCTCCAACTGCTTCCGCTCCTGCTCTCTTGCTCTCACCTGCCTCTTCTCCTCCCGCAACGCCACCTTCTCGCGCTCCGCCTCGACTCGCTTCCGCTGCGCGTCCTGTTTCTTCTGTGCAGCCTCAGCCTGCTTCCGTAATTTCGCCTGCTCACGTTCTTGCTTCTCACGCTCTCGGGCTGCCCGTTGTTCCTCTGCCTTCCTCTCCTCCTCCAGCTTCTTCAACGCTCGTGGCTTGTCGATCACTTCAAGTAGTTGCAAGACTTCAAGTCCGTGTCGTTGATACAGCCCCCACTTGAGCTGGCTGAGGTCATCAAGGTCCCGATAGGCCGTTCGCATTGCAAGGCTGGCCAGGAGTGCGTCGGGCAGGATGCCTGGAGGGCCAAAGGGTTTCCGGCTATAGTAAGTATCCCATGTCTCACCTCGCCATTTCTCCAATGCGCTTTTGACTAACGCCGCGTGTTCTTCATCTCGTGTGGCCGCCAAGAAGTCTCGCCACCGCGATAGATCAAAGCGGTCATCGAAGGGTACAGGAGCGTGCGTGAGTGTGGGTGCGGGCGCGGGCACAGGGGAGGCCTCGCGCGTGGCAGCTACGTGAGTCGCCTGCTGATGGCTGGACATCTCACTGGGTTGGGGATGTACGATCGTGGCTACTGAGGTATCGCGTGCGGAGGCCTCCATCGCGGCCATGCGCCGGTGAGTACAGTTGTCGCAGCACTCGCCTGTGGGAGCTAACAGGCAAACGTAAGCTTCCGCACGGCAAGATCCCGGTCCGTATACATGGGACTTACTTGCTCGTCCGGGAGGGTTATCGAAATATTCGTCCGCAACATCTCGTCGGCAGCGCTCCTGCGGCGCGTCTACCCATGTACGCAGGCCCGGTTCGATCTCTTTCTTATAAACTACTGCATCGCCCTCTTTCCTCGTCTTCTTGCCCATTTCTTGGAATACCGACGGCTGTACTAGCAGTGTCGCTCGCGCTTGCATACCTGGTCGACGTCCGGCGCGTCCGGCGCGTTGAATCCAGATGGACAGTGAATCGGGGACCATAAATTGGACTACATGCGCTATATCCGGAATATCACAACCCTGAGCATAGCCTAAGGTGAGCTATATGCGCAGATCTTAGACAGATATCAACTTGCCATGCCCGCTGCTTCAGTTGTGAATAAGATGTCGATTTCGCCATGCGTGAAGCCATACATCGTGAGCTGCTTCCCGAGGTCTGTCCGTCGCGAGTGATAGCATTTGACGCGCCTTCGGAGGGCAGGCGGCAGCTGCGAAACAAACCAGCGCCGCGCTTTCATTGACAGAAAGATATCGTCAAAGAATATCATCATTTTCGGCAGATGAACGACGTTTTCGGCGGGGTCGGGGAGAAGGAAGGACAGCGCCTCGAGATTCGTCTTCCCGGCAGACATGTATCGAACCTCCCACGTGATGTTAACCCGGTCATTGCCTAGGTTGAGAATGAAGCAAGCCTCTGGAAGAACACGCAGCGTCTTCAATGCTTCGGCGAACACCAGAGGCGGCATTGTTGCAGATGTGAGATGCACACATGTGTTGAGCGGTAGCACAGCACGAATGACATCGAGTGCGGCGTACTCTGGGCGAAACTCGCCTCCCCACTGTGATATGCAATGGGCCTCGTCGATGATAAGCCCAAGAACCTTTTTGCTGAACCGTGCATTCTTCAGCAGGACACGCACAACGCCATCGGTCTCAACTAGTAGCTTTGGTCCCGTCACAAGCACAGAATACTGCCCGTTCTCGACGTTCTAAACAAAACCTTCGTAGATATAGATTCAATTCAGACCAGTGTCAAGCAAGGAGTCTACGCACCCGGAGGACCTCTGGAGTGTACGTCGTGCCATTAAGAGCTATCGCGCTGATCCCCATCTTGCAGAACCTTGCCGCCTAGTCTCCGACTTCAGCACCTATTGAACACACTTTCGGGAAGGACGTCTTACTTGGTCAGCCTCGAGTGCATTAAGTGGTGATACAATAATGATTATTTTTCCCTCAGACTCGGGTACAAGCAACGGCAACACAAATGGCAAGGTCTTCCCCCATCCCGTCCCAGCGATGCTTGCAGCATCAAGCCCAAGCAGCATGCATTCTGCGAGGTCAAGCTGCTCCTCGCGTGGCAAGAATCCCATGCGCCGCTGGCATTCTTCGGTTAGAATTTCGCGTGAACGGCTGGAGTCGTACTGCCGTTTTTGCTGCGCCCTTTTGCGTGCGGCCTCGAGAAGATCATAGGATCGCTTCCGAATTTGCTGGTGATGTGTCGCATCCGGAGCGCCGCGAGGGACTGTGTCGCCCGGAGCCATAGCCAGTCAAGTGTATTTATTAAAGCATAGGCGAATAAGTGTCCGAGTAGGTATATGTACGACAAGATATGGGAGAGGCTTTCGATGTGCGTCGACGCCCAGCTCGACGTCCGAAAGCCAAGTCCTCCACATTACGCAAATCTGCTTATACTAAATGACTCAAATGATATGACGGATGGGCGTCTCCGTGACCTCCCGTCACAAGGGCCCGTTTTCAGCCCGAAATGCACCAGACGTTCTGGCAGCCGGAGGTTAGGCGCCAGAACGGATGGGAACGAGACTAGTCCGTGGCCTAGACGCCCTCCTGAATAAGTGGACGTGCGTATCAGGCGCAGACTCGAAGCCTCCTTTCCCAGCCACCAACCGCGACATACCGGCTCGCGCCGCCCTCCTGATTATCCACGGGACTCCGCGCGTCGAAGTAGAATAATCCGAAAATGTCATCCGCGCTCGCGCTGCGGCCTCGGGGAAGGCGGCCGGATGAAATGCGCGATTTAAGCATCGTGTACGAGGGACTGGACAGAGTGGACGGGTCCGCCAGGTTCGGCTTCGGTGAGTCTGTGCGCAGGTCTCAAGAGTACAAGTCTTTAAAATCTGAACAGGATCCACGGAATCCCTCAGCTCCGTCTCTGGCCCGATCGAAGTCCGCCCGACGCACGAAAACCCGTCCCAGGCGACGCTCGACATCCAAATCCGCCCACTCGCCGCTATCGCGGGCACCGATTCAAAAGCCCTCGCGACGACGCTCAAGTCCATCTTCGCACCCGCGCTGTTTCTCTCGCATCACCCGCGGACGCTCGTTCAGGTCGTCGGCCAGGCGCTCTGTGGCACCGAGAGTGGGAGCGGCTTGGGCAGCGCAGGACGGGGCTGGAACGCCAGCCTCACGGCGAGCCTGGTCAATGCCACTGCTGCGGCCTTTGTGAACGCGGGCTCAGTGCCCATGAAGGGCGTTGTGTGCGCCGTCGCCATCGGCCGCCTACCATCTGACTCGGGGGAACCTACGCTCGTGCTCGACCCCGAAGAAGCGGAGTTGTCGCGGCTTGCTGGGAGCGGATGCTTTGCTTTCCTGTTCTCTGCTACTCTTCCGATATCTGCTGTGCCATCTGTGGACACACCGCCGTGCTCGCTTCTGTGGACCAACTATACCACCGCGGCGCCGTTCGACACCGCCGAACTCGCAAAAGCGCGCGCACTGGCAGAACGCGGCGCGCGTCGGGCCTGGTTGGCACTGAAGGAGAGTGTGAGCAGTCTAGGCAGACCGCTTGCGCCAAAGGTCGAGGTGAAGGAAGAGGCCAAAGGTGCACCCAGCGCGATGGAAGTAGATGATGAAAAGGTTGAGATATGACCGCATATATGGTGAGTCGTTTGATTTTCCACATCCCTGTGCATGATTGTTAACACAGGATTTCTAGCGCACACCTTGGTGAAACGCATTACTGCCCCTCGCGGAATATTGCCTTACAGTTCGCTGCTGTCGTAGTGGGGGTGGCATACAGCCAGGCAAACGACCGTATGGCCAACGGCCCTCACGGACGACTAACAACCGAGCGCTATAGGTACTCAGTAAGCCTGTCTAGCGTGCCGCCGTGGCGGAGCTTGCGGAGATATATACGCTATTGCTTGGGCGGGGACCGGGACAAGCACTGCTGAGCAGGAGAGGGGCCACCTTACGGGCTGAATCTTGTATCGAGTTGTATCCTACGGCCCCGGGTTGCGACTTCCATGTTTTACTGCGTTTTCCCTTTCTACACAAAACGAAGTCGACGGAGATCTATGAACATGCGGTGACCCGGACGATGGAGCAACGTTCCCTCCTAGTTGAGCTGCCCCAATGCGGCTTAGGAATATTTCGTTTGCTTGAGCCAGGTCGAAACCGCATATAAGAGGTGATAACCACCCCTCCAGTCCATACAGCGGGTATAATGGCAACGCCTCTTACCGCGATACAAAAGTGTCTAACAGCGTGCGACGCATCACTACCAAAACTTGCCGAAAACACTTCCTCGTGCTGGGGTACCTACTCCGCTGAGGAGCATCCCCACGCCGCCCTGTATCGCCACGCTGACCGGGCGCATCGGCGCGGAGTCGAAGACGTGCGGACACGGCTGAGGGATGGGCGGTGGGTTGAGCCGGGGGTGCTCGAGTTCGCGCTCGTATATCGACGGCTGTCGCGGGCTCCGCGCGAGCTCGTCGTACTTCGGCGAGTCGAACGCCTTGCGCGCTGTCCGCAGCCGCGTGAGGATCTGTCCGGGCGTGTCAGCGTGTTACAGGGGCCGATGTCCGAACGCAGCCTGCTTACCTGTTCGTAGAAGGCGATCTCGCCGTCCAGGTGTTCTTTGGCGAGTTCCTGGAAGTCCTCCGTCTTCTGCGTATGGTACGTATCCATCTCCGCCATCGTGACGTTCAGCACGGTCTCACACCGCGCAGCCATCTCCTCATCCTCCTATCCAGAATTGGTCAGCTCATTGACATAGTCACGAAGAATAAGACTCACACATCCATCTCGTATCGAATCATGGTATCTTGAAAGCGTAGATTTGTGGGTATCTATTACGGGCTGCGAAACGATCGGCAAAAAAGGCAGCAACACCGGCGATGTGGGTCACTTACATCGTACAACGTAGAGGGGTGAGCGACGTTCTTGAACGCCTCATGTGTGGCGAGCTGTGTCCTGCGGGCCTGTAGACCAACACGTTAAGAGATCTCGCAATATAGACGCAGGATGGGCACACACATGATCGTCATACAGATCCGCCACAATTTGCAGCGTCTCCGAAGTTTTCTGCATCGCCTTGGTCAGCTTTAGGCAACCTAAAGAGTGGATCAGCCCTGCTTGAACATAGGACCAACGTTAGAGCCCACTTTCGCAATTTTCCCGCCAACACCAAGCTCCGTCTTCGTTGACATGCCCATGAACTGTGTTGTTCTCTTCTTCGTCTTCCTCATTGATTCCGGTGGTGGGCGCTGAGGCCAAGGGCTTCGCCGTAACCAAGGATAAAAGGGAGCACGAGAGCAAGCGTTCCGCCTTCGACATCTCTGTCACACTCGTCAGCGACCGATCCGGCATGCTTCGGAGGGGTTCAACCGACCTACTCGCGCTTCACGGACCTTACTAAATATGTTGCGGAGGCTCTGCACGCCCTTGCCGACGGCGCGAGTGTGATTCACGAACCGGTCGATGGCCTCGGAAGCCTCATCCGCATCTACGTTAAAAGCAGGGTGGTAGACGTTCGCGTAGAACGAGGGCCCCTTTGGCGGCAGCGAAAGGTAGTACGGCAGCTGCTTCTTCCATTCCTGCCATCCCACGTGGTCATTTAGTATGAAGTACGCTCAGAGAAGACCGGGAACTCACCGCATCGCTTTCGCAGCCCAGGAAGAAGGTGAGCATCTCGGCGTACCGCGCGATAGGATGTCGTGCTGCGCGGTTGATGTATCTCTCTAAGTCTCCCCGCCTGGCTTCAACAAAGTCCTCGCTGAACCGCCCCGCATACTGCTTCTCTGGAAGCGGCGGGAGCGCGATACCAGGGAGCAGCCTCGAGAGCGCGGTGTGCAACGCGACGAAGTGGGAGAACCGCCGGTGCACGGTAATCCGCATGGGCGACGGAGGTTCAGCATCGTCGTCATCCGGATCGGACGCGGCGCGCGAATGCGACAGCGCTTCAAACGCGGTGGTGACGGTGTACATTGTATATGCGCCTGAGAGGGTGGACGTCCTTTTCGAGGGGGAATGAACGAGCACGCGAAAGGGGGGCACCTTCGTCTTCCACGAAGGACCCGCCTCGATGAAGTGCCGTTCTGCTTCCGCGATGCTGCCTAGCACACTCTCTCGTTTCGCGTCTTCATCGCTGCTGTTCCTATCGTGTCGTGCAGGAGGTGGAGCATTCGCGCCGTCTTCTGAACTCCCTTGCAACACAAACTGCTCGGCTCCGCTCGTTACGAAGCTAGAGAACCTATTTAGGCTCTTCCCGCCTAGAAGGCTGCGGCGGAAACTGGGGAACCACTCGCCCGTGGTCTGCGGAACGATGGGGAGGGCTTCTGTGCCCCTCGTCGGGGAGCCCCTCGGGGTAATCGAGTCGTTGGAAGCCTCTCTGCGACTTCGCATGCGCGAGTGTGTTGATGGTACGAGGAGTCCCTCTGTTTGGGCGAATTCCGCTGTAAACTTGACTCCAGGTTCATCAGGCAATCCGTGAAGGATGAAAAAGGTACACACAATGTAATATGAGCGCGGTATGAGGCCCATCTCGCTTCCTTGTCCCGATGCTCTCTCGCGCGACTCTTTGGCAAGCCTGGCGAGACTCCACCCTTCACCCACATCTTCGCGCATGATCTCAAGTTCATCCCCTGCCTCCACGCGCGTAAGCTCGCGGAATTCTGCCCTGCCTTGAAAGCCGTACAGAGCGCGGGCGGGCCGACCTTCCTCCCCATCGAGCGAGTCGTCTCCGGAGACGCTCCCCGTGGTGTCCAGTTCAGGCTCTTCTTCTACTACTGCACTCCTGCTTTCCCCGCTACTTGAGTTGATGCTGTTCAGGCTCAGCCGCGCGCCTCCCTCGGGACTTGCGAGGGACACCGTCCATGCCGCTGAGGTGTTGATTCCGGAGTCAAATTCGAGCTCGGAATGCGGCCGCGACAGCACTTGCGGTATCTGCAGTAAGGTAGCTTGAGACGGAGAGCTGGGCTTGCTGCCATCCATCCTGTAGGGATGTACTTGTGTCAGTGTACAGCTTGCGTGTGTGCTTTGTCACTCGAAGTTAGGTCGAGCTTAGCGTGGGCGCGGAGACGAAAGCGAATCTCATTCCAGATCAAGCGATATCGGCGCGACAACCGCGGAGATGGTTTGGAATAAACCAACGACGTGATCCCGAGGGAGTTGGTCAGTTGAAACAAGAAAAAAAGCCGAAGTTTGGATCAAGCCGTTGTCGGCGTCAGGGATTAAGGCCAAGCACAGGGCGCTAGACGGGGGCGACGCTGCTTTATCCACGACCACTACCATCTACAAAGTTCTCGTTCGTACCCCGATCGTTCGTTGAACTTTACGAGGAATTCATATTGATACACTGGCATTTCGTACGGTGGTAACTCAACACGCCCTCTATACTCTGGTGATCGTTGGTCTCCTTAGTCGAGGTCGGGAAAGCCGATGTTTCCCCAGCCGGTCCAGTATGGCTTGCACACGCGGTTGTGGTTCGTCTTCTCGATCGCAGCGAGCTCCTTAACATCTTCGTCTGCTAGATCTACTAGTTTCGCGTTTTGGTCTATCCGGCTCGGAGTCACGGATTTGGGGATGACTGCGATGACGGTAAGTCTAGGTCAATCTTTGCGGTACGTGCGTCAACTGTTTGGGCTTACCGTTAACCCCTGGCCTGTTAACCTGCAGAGAGATGAGGATGTTCGCCGGTGAAACGTCGTACTTCTTGGCGACCTTCTCTACCACTGGGTTGGCAAGAAGAGGAGCATTGTCCGAACCGAGAGGTGAGTAGGCTGTCACCACAATCCCGTGCTTCCTGCACTCCTCCACGATATCTTCCTGCATGCATGCTCTACGGGATGGCATAAATGTAGGAATGACGCACGCCCAAATTACCAACGTACGGGTGGCTCTCAATCTGGTTTACTGCGGGGACGACACTTGCCGCCTCAAGCAACCTCTTGAGGTAGGACACTGAGAAGTTCGACACACCGATGGCCTTGACCTTGTCCGGGTGTGCCTTGTAGATGCGTTCTATGTCCTTCCAGGTGTCGAGCCAGTCGTGCTCCTTGTCTGCGCCGCTCGTATTCATCGGGCATGGCCAGTGCATAAGCCACAAATCGAGGTAGGGCGTGTCGAGCTGCTCGAGCGAACGCTTGAGTGCACCCTCGACATCCCGCTGGTCGACGTTGCTGAGCTTCGTCGTCAGGAAGATCTCCTCTCGGGGGACTCCCGAATCCTTGATGCCCAAGCCAACCTCCTTCTCATTCGCTGCGGCATACAAGTGTTAGCGGTGTACCCATGCGCAATGCGTTGAGAATGTGGACACGTACCATAGGCTGTGGCGGTATCGATGTGTCTGTAACCGCTCTTGAGCGCGTGTGCAACGGCTTTTTCGACTGCACCGGGCTGCGACCTCCACGTCCCTGAGAATAGTTGTTAGTGAACGTTGCAAACAGGCGGCATTGCTTTGGACTCGTTGTGCGAACCTAGCCCGAGCGTGGGCATTTCAGCACCGGTGTTGAGCTTTGTAGACTTGGAAACAGGCATAATCGTAATGATCGGGGTGGGCGTGGTATCGTTACGGTGCTCGTAAGGCGGTATTTATGTGGGGGCTTTGCACCTCCGCCGTCCACACTGGTCGTATTTATACCCGTACGCCACGATCGCGGGGTGCCGTATCGGGGGGCGTGGGGGTATGACGCCAGTGCATGTCGAGGGTACTCACGGTGCCCGTACATCGCTGACATAGCACATCGCGATAGGGACTGAAATGCCCTGATAAGCATCGATGTGGTTCGTAGCCAGGGTTCGAGATTATTCGGACGCGCTTTACACTGGTGCGTTCTACACACAAGGATTGGTGGAGTGTGCTGTAGATACTGGTTGACGCCGACATCGGCGTCCGAACTGCTGTTGAAGCACAGTCTGAATCTACTACAGTCTGGCAGTGATATTATTTGTGAACTTGCGGGGGAATATAGCCGGTACCGGTATATATGAGCAAAGGAGACGGGATTACAACGCCACAAACAACCAAAAAAGTGTACGTGAAACATACTCGACGGGCAAGTTCCAAAGTATGAAGAGGGAGAACGCCTCCTCGAAAAGTCTGCAAAAGTCCTGATGTCCTTCGTGGGCGGATTCGGGAGAGGGCGGTGGTCAGGTTATCAGTACATGTGAAGCAGCTGCCGGAGCCGCTCCGTTACCGTACACGACCCTGAACACTCCAGGGCGGTGGTGTAAGGCCCGCGGGGCGGTCAGGGTCCGTATTGTGAGGCGACATATTGGAGAGACCCAGTCCAGGCGGCAGCTCGGGGCTGTTGAATGTTGACGTGATAGGCAGCGATAAGAGGTGTTTGGGCTCGGTCTTGGAGCCCTCCGAGCTCCAGTACTCTGGGTTGTCACGCATGATCGATTCTGTCGACGTGAACACAATATCTGAACCGCCGCTACCGCCTGTCAGTGCTTGATAAGTATGACGAATAAACCGAGGTGTAGCGTGGGGAAGTGTACGAACTTTTCTGTTGCCGATGCAGCCAGCTGTGGACGGGACTGGCCGCAATCTTGAGTTGCCTTAGCTGGCGGCGCCGGTTCCTACGACGTACACAAAACCAGGATAACGCAACGATACCAAGAACGAAGAAGACACCGCCAAGTACCGAGCCCACTATGACGCCATCATATCGAGAGAACCGGGCGCCCGGGGGGTTCGTTGGATTGTCGCAGAGCCACACGTAGTCCAGTATAAACGGGACGTCATGTACGTCCGTGACGTTGATGGCCAGACTGTGGCTTGTGTTCTGTAGTGGCGTGGATTGGAAGAATGCCTGGTTGTGGAGGCAGGGCACAGCAGTAGTAGGGAGCGTTCTCCGAACCGGCTGGCCATCGTCGAGAGAAAATGTCACTGAGATAGGGGTAGCCTTACTGAGCATCAGGTTTCCGAAAACTGTGATTCCGGTACCTGCGATCCTATTCATTGAGCACATCGCTGCGCCTCGGAATAAACGTCAGGGCACGTACCTGTGAACTTTACCACCGCGGATGAGCCGTTTGTCATGCTGAAATGGGTGGTTCCGTGGTCCCCGCCGGGCATGTTCGAATTCACAGTCCATCCAACCCCGTAACTGAAACGCGGGTCGTTCTCGTTGATTATGGTGCACTGTTTGTTAGGCGGATTGCTCGGGCTGGGAGATGAACCGCATTTGCCGGCAGAACCGCCGTTATTGTCTGGCTAAATATTGTTAATTACGACACTTCATGACTGATCAGTGGATGGCTTACCGGTCCACCGCCCTCGCTCCCGCCAGATCCACCGCCTCCGCCAGGCCCTCCGCTTCCGCCAGGCCCACCATCCCCGCCGTGCCCACCCCCACCACCCCCGTCGTGGCCGTTCGACGGATTTGATCCGCCGTTTGACGATGCGTCATCCAAGGGGTGTCCCTTACTGGGATGTGGAGAACCTCCGAAATGCAAGGGAGAATCTGGTGGGCCCCTGGGTGAGCCTGTTTATGTAGGATATAGAGAGATAAAAAGGCTAACCACGCGGCGCTTGCTTCCACCGAATTGAACTCGCCAAAAGGCTCGCCATAGAATATTGATGAAATAAAACACCGTTACTAAATCAAATGGATCGTTTCGTCCAAAAAGTAACGTCTTGGGATTGAGGTGATGTACGTTCAAGGCAAAAGCAGCTGACTTAGAAGCGGAAATGAAGAAGATATGGTTAGGACCGTACGCCGTACGCCTTTAGAGTAGAGTAAGCCGCGGGCCCAGCCAACGCAGACCAAGGTGGGCGAAAGCACGCTCGTCTCCCGGCTGAACATCGATTTATGTCAGTACCCCGAAGGTCAAGTCAAATCACCGGCCCCCGATGCGATGCAGGCAACAAGATGTTTGTCAGGCCCACCCCCATCTCTGCCACCATTGCCAGAAGCAGAGAATGCCACCGATCCGTTCCCGAGCGCCGTCGCGCGGCGTGGCAACTGTGAACACAGTCCTGAGAATGAGTCTGGAAGGGGGGTTTCCATGTGCCACTTCCAAGGCTGTCTGTCACCTGATGATGTTCCGTGTGCGTGTGCCATGTGTGCGGACGTACTTTCCTGCGGCACGGGCGTTTGTATACCGATACGTAGTATATTGACTATACGATCCTGTCCTGCGCGTAAACCTCAACAACCCCTCCATTAGTTAGAGACGACTCACCATACCAAACAATATGTGGCGCATCGGGCGTATTTAGGAGTGCCGAGCGTGTGCCGTTACTGCCTATGGGAAGACGGGCGACGTCTTCGTTACGAAGCACTTCCAGCATTGAAGGGCTGCCATGTCGACGTACCCCGTGCCCTCTCGCAATCTGAGGCGACGGCAACAGTAGTGTTTGTGGAGACAGATCTAAAAGTGGGGCATCTCAAATCTGCTAAGTTTGAATGTTCGTCAGGCAGGAGACCGAGCGCTGTTGGTGGAGGAAGCATTCGAAGTTACTGGGCGGTGGGCGGTACGCATATGGATGATGAAAGATAAGATTAGATGCTCTGACCTTCCACAATTATGTTCAATACGCTTCATCCGACTAGTACTAGAATCACGAATCACTGGAGAGTAAAATCGACTTCAACCTGATACTTACCAACCGTGGTTTACGTACAGTGAGGTCACGGGTTCACTTAGACTATGAAGTATCCTGGTTTTGAGATTCCGTAATTGGGTGCCGGGTGCCACGACCAACTCAGTTCAAACACAGTGCCATAGCACTAGTAGTATTGAGCTTGGAGGTAAATCGACGTTATGATATTGGTTACACCATCCGAAGGTATGGCATCTGACGCGAACGAGCCGCCGCAACAGTCCCATCAGTATGAAGACGGATGCTTCAAGAGAGTCTGTACGATTATCAGCTCATCGTGCAATAGACGGGAAATGAGAGCACCCAAGCACTTACCCCTCCGTCGATGAGAACCGTCTCCCCGTCGACGAACCAATTCGCAACCAGGAACAGTACCAAGGCCCCCATGTCCTTATTTGTCCCCGCCCGGTGCGATCCAGATTCGACGGGGCGGGACACAGGTACATCGAAAGAGACCACTTTGTCGGGAGGGAACTTGGACTGGCCGGTCGCATCGACAGTACCAGGTGCGGTCATCTCCGTCACGAAAAGTCCCGGCGCAATCCCGTTTACACGGATGCCGAGCGGGAGTAGCTCGTGCGCAAGCGACGATGTTGCATGTCCGATTGCCGACTTGGAGTACATGTATGGGAATGAGAAGCCTGCTGTCGCTGGGTCCTGAATGGAACTCGGGTGAGCACGTCTAGCCCGATAAATGATGCATGATGAATGGAAGAATATGTACCTTGGTCCACCCGTTCATGCTCGATGTCATTACAATTTGGGGGGCGAAGCGCGCAGCGCCAGGACTTTCTTTCCACTTCTCCAGTAGAGGAAGGAACGCGAAGGTGAGCCAGTACGGGCCGATGGCGTTGGTCTTTAGATTATGGTCAAAAGAGTCTTCTGGTACCTCGTCGAAGTAAGCTGCGCGAAATGCCTCCGCTGAAGTGACGGTAGGCTTTTTAAACGTCCCCGTGAGCACCCTATCAATGATTCGGTATGAGTGCATATAACGGAGCGTATAAAGCGCCAAAGTAGCATTTACCCTGCATTATTGAAGAGCACGGTTATGTGCTTCTCGCGTTTCTCGATCTCGTCTGCTAATCGGGCAGCTTCCGACTTGCCAGGAATTAACCTCTGCACGGGACCGACCCGACGACGCTTACCTTTAGCCGCACATCGCCTTC
The DNA here is from genome assembly GCA_001302255.2 of Trametes hirsuta. NCBI lineage: Eukaryota > Fungi > Basidiomycota > Agaricomycetes > Polyporales > Polyporaceae > Trametes > Trametes hirsuta. The sequence goes on from CP019379.1 coordinate 2,837,877, forward strand.
AACTCCGTAGATGCGGCCTGGCCTGTTGGTCTTCTCAGCCGCTTCGTTATAATTGGCCGCAATCCTGCGTGAATAGGTGGTAAGACTTGGGTTTGTGTGCGATCGACATCATATGCCCACCTATCGAGGTCTGCCTGTTTGGGCCCAATGATGTAGACTGTGGCCCCATTCGCAAGCAGGGTGCTACTGATCATTAAGCCGATGCCCTGGATACTCCGGGTAGGTTATGCGGCTATCAGTAAAGAAAAGTCAAAAGTCCTTACCGTCCCTCCGCCAGTGACGACAGCAACGACACCAGTGAGATCAAACAGGTTACTCGCCGTAAGCGTATGCAGGACACCGTCGGCCATGTTCAAGTTGACTTAAAGTTGGAGGTGGGAGGACAGGGAAGACGGTAAGATGCGCCATCTTTATATCCTAGTCTCGTGGGTATTCTGCGGTGATCAAGGTTTTTTCGCACCGGGGTCGGAAGAGAGGATGCCACCCACCGGGACCACGGGTGACGAAATACGTCATATCTTAATGGCCATCGTCAGCCTCATCGGGACGTAGAAGCTTGTGGAACCGTCTTGTCCTTGGTCTCGACTCCACTATGCCAGAACCCACTTTCGGAGACAGGAGATAGCATCTAATACGCCGAGGGTATGCGAACCCTAGCGTAGTAGAGTATACTGAGCTAAGGAGACGTTGTAGTTCAGCGGTGTTGCCGCCAAACGTCTGGTACTTTTGCGCCGCCTCGAAGAGATTGGGCGATTTACAGACCTTTTGAAGCGGAAACCACAGATATCGAGAACCGGAGTACTCACGTCATTATTCCTGCGTGCGTAGTTTCCTCAGTAATCTGATCCGTGCTTTTACCAGGCGGGATGGCACCCATGCGATTGCTCTTATGTCGGGGCGACACTGCGCCTAAACCGTCGTCAAAGTGGTCGAGCAGCTGTGAGCGCCTTGAAAAAATGAAGAGAGATTAGCTTGGATCACGGTGGCCACGACGAGTTTGAGTAGGCAGGGGACAGAGTTCCTCCACTGGAAGAATCATCGTGTTCGAAGGCATGCTTGAGATATCTATGAATAAAATTACAAAGGAAATTGATGTTTCGATGTCCTTGTACGACTAGTCCTAGCCATGGTGCTACGGGAACGTTCCTCAGTACGCAGAGGGATGCTTCAGAAGGGTCTGAGGAAAAGGTCCGAAATCCATCAGTGGTCTAATTAGTGAGAGTTGAATATTCTAACAACTTACTCCTCCATCAATAAGCACCGTCTCCCCATCCACAAACCAGTTCGCAACCAGAAAGAGGGCGAGCGTACCCATGTCCCTGATGGTTCCCGCGCGTGGCCCGGTCGTTTCAAGAGGGTGCGAAACCGGGACCTCGAAAGAGAGGGGAAAGTTAGGGGGAAGCTTGGACTGGCCGGCACTGTCAGCGGTGCCTGGAGCAGTCATTTCAGTGACGAAGAATCCAGGCGCGATACCGTTCACGCGGATGCCCAGGGGGAAGAGCTCGTGTGCGAGGGACGAAGTGGCGTGTCCGATTGCGGATTTAGAAAACATGTAAGGGAAGGAGAACCCTGCTGTCGCGGGATCCTGCGCGCGACTGCCGTGAGTGCTGGAGGTGACGCTGGGAGAAAGATGAACGACACCTTCGTCCATCCATTCATGCTAGAAGTCATGACGATCTGGGGTGCGAACCTTGCAGCGCCAGGGCTCTCCTTCCATTTTTCGAGTAAAGGAAGGAATGCGAACGTCAGCCAGTATGGTCCAATAGCGTTCGTTTTCAGATTGTGGTCGAATGCGTCTTCAGACACCTCATCGAAGTACGCCTTGCGGTACCCCTCGGCATTCGCGATACCGGGCTTCGAATATGATCCAGAATGAACCCTGATTGATTCTAAATGAGCGACATAGCTCTGACCATTGAGGGTGTCCTCGGTACCAACCCTGCATTGTTGAACAATACAGTGATATATTGCTCACGTTTTCCTATTTCTTCTGCAAGGCGTGTGGCTTCCGACTGCGACAGATCGAGAGGTTGAGCTCCCCACTGGTACAACTTCGACCACGGTGTGCTGGAGGAACCAACCTTACGTTTGATATCGCCCTCAATCCCGTACATCCTCCCGGGCTTGTTTAGTTTTTCGGCCGCATTATTGTAGACTCCAGCAACTCTGTCGAAGACCGACTTTCAGATTCTGTCATGTATCCTGCAAAGGACGTCCTAACGCACTTGTCAAGAGCAGCTTGGCCAGGCCCAATAATGTACACGGTTGCTCCATTTGCAAGGAGCGTGCTACTGATCATTAAACCGATCCCCTAGAAGCCGTACGGTGAGACAACGCCCGGCATCTTTCGTTGGGACCGGCAACGATCTTTTAGCGGGGAGCAACGACTCACTGTTCCACCTCCAGTAACGACCGCCACTACGCCGGTCAGATCAAACAGATTGCCTGCTGTCACCGAATTCAACACCGTCTCTGCCATGGTGATATTGTTCGAGCTCTAGAGATAGCGTGCTCCCGATGTCGTCCAACGGACTGCCGGTTAGCGGATGACGGTAATTGAGAGCGTGTTGCTCGCGTTAGGAATTTGTGGGTAATCTCATGCGTGGATTGTTGTCCTAAACGGCGTGAGCGCATAATCAGTTCAAATCAGCGGGCTCGACCCACGCCCCGGAACCGGTAAGCCGCAAAGGGGCCGAAGACATCGATCAGTACTCCTGTGCCACACACATCTAGAGGATGAGGGTAGCGTGCTCGTACCCGAACATAATCGCAAGCAGTGGTAAATCTATTTCATTAGTCGATAGAGCTAATTTTCATGAGTTGATGATACAATACCGGTACTAATGATACACTTCACAACGTGCATCCATACAGACGTCCGCTGTCACCCACCTTAGACCCTCTACAAACACGCTACTATTGCGCGCTCAGCACTTCATAGTACGCTGTGTACTCGTCAGGCGTCATAGCCTCCTGGTGCTCCTCCGTGATTTGCGAAAGAGGTACCGGTTCTCCGTTTACTGTAGAGTGAACAAGCATGAGTGAGGTGCCTGACCAGTACAGTATCTTGTTGTGACGACAATACGCACCATAGACGATAGGGTCATCAGCAGGTGCCCCATTCGCCGTTGCGGAGGTCTCCAACTCGATCCCGTTCGTATGTACCGCAGTCTCCGCCTCACCAGCGTAGTCATCCGTCCGTGGCAACTTCGGAGTGCTACCTCCTGTGCCTACGTCCTCTCGTGATCGCGACCGCTTGCGGTACTCGTTCAACGAGTCGAGGTACTCAACCGATGGCTTAACGTCTTCCTCTTCCCCAAACTCACTCATCCTAGTTATCGCTTGCGAAGTAGGATCCTCGGATGCCGCGAGGGAGGCGTAGTACTGGTCATAATCTGCGCGACAGAGGTTGTGGTCGGGCGATGCAACAAAAGCAACGAAGAGCTTACAGTCAGCTTCACCAGTTTCCACAATTCCGGGTTTGACATCCTCTCCATTGGTCAACGGCGGTACAGCCTGTGCAGCACCCAGTCCCCTCAATATCGCATCGTTGGAACTCGGAAGACGATTCGCGTCTCCCGCTGCTGCATCCGCTCGTGCACTCTCCTTGATCCCCAACGCAGTGAGATCTCCGGAGATAGTACTTTGCAAGTGCCACAGGGGCAACGCGTTTTGTTGACGTTTGGCGGCTGCCTCCCGGTCACGCTCGAGACGCGCTGTCTCCTCGTCCTTATCGACAGACAAGACCACGCCAATAGTGTCGCCTTGGCGGCCCTCGCCCGAGGAGCCGGCAATTTTAAGGCCGCCGTCTCGCGACGCGGCCTTGGCCCGTTCCTGTTCAGCGAGATGGTTCTTGATCCAGACGGCGACATCAAATCTAGATTTCGGTTGTCAGAGTTATAGATACGAGCTGGTGCTTGCAAACATACGCTGGCAGCACCATGTCCTCCGTCTTCCGCAAGCCGTCGAGAATGAAACGCATCTGCCGGTTGAAGCGCTGCATGCGGTCTTGACTCCCGATGACGGTTTCGGCGTTCTCGTTATCAACGGCCTCCGCGCCACAGACGTCGCATATGAACATTTGCTTTGCGGGATCGAAGATACGGATGACGTCGAGTGCTGCAAACGTCTTGTGACACTGAACGCAGATGTAACCTTTGCTGTCACTGTCTCGCCGCAAACGGTTGTCGATATCTCTCCGCATCTCCGCCATACGCCACTTGACGACGTTGCAAAAGCTCTGGTAGTCGATATAGAAGTACTGTCGGCCGACGGAACGCTGCGCGCCCTCCTTCAGCTCGTTTTGACGGTATCTGCGTACAGTCTAGATGTGCTCAAGCATGAAGCAAGTGGCAATACATACATGCGAACCAGCCTGTGGCCCTCCAGAGTGGCCATGATCTTGTTCAGCTCCTTGAGCTGCAAGCCCATTCGACCAGCCAAATCGTCATCCTTGAGTCTGCGACGCATAAGTGATCTAGCATTTGCCGGGAAAACAGACATCCCAGCCTCGTCAGGCCCTCCCAGGTGCCGTGCTGATACTTACACAGGATGCCGGACGAGCTGATCCATGACAACGGTGTACTTTGGCTCGTAAAAAGCCCGCGAGACATGTTGCACTAGTAGACGTAGAGTTTCTTGCTCGTCCTTCGATAGGCCAGACGCCATGGAGGCCACGGAGGCCACGAAAACAATGAAATGATGATTTAGAGAGCTCAGACACGACAGAGAGCAAAGAAAGCGCGTATTTGAGAGAGAGAGGCGCAACGCTGGTGGTGGTCGAAAGCCAGCTGTTTTCAAGGGTTTAGCGCCCAAGCGCTACGAAGACAAGTTGAAGCTACTCGAAATGTTGTATTTCAAATATGAGCCATAGAATCTATTAGAATCAGAACGAAAATCTATATATGTCGTGCCAGTATGTTTCGAACTAGACTTAGAACGCTCGTAGAGGTATACATTGGTTGGGTTAATCCATAGTACAGTGAAATTACATAGGGTCCGCTTGTTATCATATCATACATAATCCACAACACTTGAACGCAGCGTCGGATCCATCCAACACCTAATCATGCCTAAGTGTCTCCTCGTCCTCTAGCTCAAACGCGGTGCACCCGACCGACGCGAGCCATTGGGAGCGCTCTGCCTCCCGCCGACAGAGTACACTATTTCCAGCGCCCATGCACTTGCCGTTTGCGCAGGCCGATACAGACCCACCTCCGCGCTTGCGAAGAGTTAGACCAGGGCTCAATCCAAACCCACCGGCTGTAGGGCCGCCCATGGTGAACTGGGGGCTTGCCGGATCGGGGATGCATCCCCCGTTCGTTAAACAGGGAAGGAGCGCGGGAAGGGTCGCCGGCGAGGATGCGTATGTGAGAATGCGGTAACGCTGCCCGTTTGACAGTATGGGCGCTAGGAATGATAGAACGTGCAATTGGAGTTCGGTAGGGAGTCGCGTGAAGGGGAAATATGAGTTAGGAGGGGACGGGGTGGCGGGAAGCGAATAAGGTTGACCGATTGAAGAGAAGAGCGTGTTGCTGGACATCTGGATGCAAGAACACGATTCAGAACAGGGGGACACGATGGCCGTCGCGGGGAGGGCGTCGCGAGACTGGGGTCGCATTAGGAGGATACGGGAATATCGTAGAAGCGCCAACGCCTCCTTCTCGACATCGTACTTCAGCGTCAAGTTGCGCGTGAGAGACCGTCGTAGGTCAATCTCGATGTCTTGCCACCGTACAACCCCCACACTGTCTTCTCCTTCGGAAGAGGCATCGCTGTCGTCGGGTTCCTGCGATATTCCAGTAGCGTAGAGCTCCATGCGTACGAGTGTATAGTTTGCGTTGCGGATCGCCCGGACCACTGACAACACGCCAGGGATGCGCAGCCGATTGCCGTTCAGCTTGAGCACATGCAAGCTACATCGGGGTGACGTGAGGAATTCGACAAGATGAGGGACGGCCTCTCTGGTAAGGCCACACACAGAGAAGTAGATCTCGCGGAAATAAGGGGCATCGAGCTTGGGTAGGAAATTGGCCACGAATGTATCGGCAAGCGCAGAGTTGGAAGCAAGGGAGAGTACCTCCAAGCGAGAAGAGTTTATCGCGAGAGCCAAAACTATTGCGACACTTGGGTCCCCCATGAATGCGTTCTAACAATTAGAGTCATGTAAGCGACATGCCCAACAATGTTACAAGAGACAAAATGAGGAAAAGCAAATGGTGGCTGTTATAGCCCAACGTGTGGAAAGGCACATGTCGGACAATCAGCCGACATGACACCGCATATTTATCCGGTGATGCAAAGAGCTCGCGTGTTCACTCCAGAAGATAACTGGAGGGATTCGCAGCGGTGAAAGCAAGTGTGACTCACATTCTGGAGGAATAGCTCCCTCAGTGTAGCGTTGTCCCGCAGATACCGACTGATAGCGAGAAGTCCGCGGTTCCCGATGCCGTTCGAGTTAAGGCTGATCTCTACAATCTTGTATTTGCGGCCAGCATCCGAGGACAAAAATCCGAAGAGTTCTTCGCAGCCGTCATCTCCGAGCTCGTTGTGGCCTAGAATGAGCTTTGTAACGGATCGTCGCGAGAGTATATCTTTAATGACTTCCTGCGCCCCTAGTTCTGTTGTGAATAGAAGAACTGGGGATATAAGGGTAAGGACATACCTGATATTGACCTCAACCCTGCGTCCATGCTCTCGATGTGGCTCCGCGCAGCGAGGGAGACTTTCGGTGCGCTTGTCCGGCGGGGAGGGCCGTGCTTGTTAAACGCGCTGAACATGAGGGCGTCCATCCTAGGAGCTTCTCCGAGGTCGTTGCTGTCGTCGTGGGGGTCGTCGGGCGGTCGTTCAAGACATGAACAAGATGGGGTATGGCCGGAGGGTAATTAAGTAAAAGTAGAAGAGTGAGTTGGTAAGCGCTGGGAGCCGCTACTACGCATGTATGCTGCAGGGCATTTACCGCGCTTACCTCCGGTTACTCTCTCGGTTTACTGGTTCCATATTTGGGGACCTGCGTAACTCTGCCTTCAACGTCAAGCTTTACCCGAACGGGCGGAAAGCTGTCGCAGATAAGATAGCGTGGTTATCTGATATGATCCGTCTCCCGCAGCTGAGACGACCATGCGCTCGGCGGTGCTTTCAGAGGCCAGCCCAAGGCCAGCCTGTGAAGAAATCAGGGAATGTGCATTCCGGTGAGAGGTCCATTCGAGGGGCGGTAGCTTTATACAACTTGTACGTACGGATGCACATGTGGGTCGCCATGCTGGCACGCATTGAACGTCCACAATAAATCTGAAAATCGTGCGAGGCCCGCTCAGAACTACGCCGTTGCTTGCTAGTGGCATTCCGACTCCAGGAACACTAAGAAGCCAACCCCATGCGGAACTTGATCCAGGAAATGCAACAACAGTAGGGCGAAAGCCTACCGGTCGCCGAATAGTCCCATGCCCTCCGCTTACATCTGTGGACTTCGGCCTTATATTCGGCGGCCGCTTTTCGAATTTTGCGCCAGCTCCGCCACTATATCGCACGCAACTCCTGCATCGCGGAACTCTCCCTCCCCTTATACGCAGTTCATCCGGTCAAAAGAAGGCGGCGCTATTGCGTACGTGCGCCGCTTTATCAACACCCTTTGTGTGAACGATGTGCGTCCGGACCGGGGAGGTTAAAAGAAAGTTGCCAAGTACTAGCCGGTTTCCATCGGCTGAAAGTACATCCCTTATATGCACTGTGTAGTTTTGCCTGTGGACCATCGTAAACATCCGAAAGGCACGCCGACAAGACTTGGATAGACCCACGTTGAGCCTACCCTTACCCCGGAACAGATGTGTTGGTACTCGGCCTTGAGCCCCGTGAGGGTACCGAGCAGTGAAATGGTACACCCTCGTTGCTAGGCCGTGACGAATCAGTGTTCTGGTGGGACAAGAAGAAAGGGTTGGCGAGAATCTTACATCATAACTTTCACATAGTGTATTTCCGGATGGCACTTCATGCCATACGGCGTTCTCCCACTGGCAGGGGACAGAAACAGTCACCCTACTTCCACAAACGTTTTTGTGCTATCCGGTTGGTCATAAGATGAGAAAGTACGTTGCAAAGTGCGCTCGAGATTGTATCTGCACCTGCGCCCGCCGCTAAACCGCTCTCTTGGACCAGAAGTAACGTGGAAAACGCTTGGTTCGGGTATGTATCACATGTAACATGGGGACAATTAGTACAAATAAAGTCGAATGGGCCTTTGGCACCAGCCCCTCTTTTGGGTCGCTGAGATGGACTAACCTCAACCAATGTTGCGTAAGTGGCACTCGAGGGCCCCTCGATGCCGCATGTGTGAGTCTGACTCGGTACCACAGTCAAAGGGTGCTGTAGTAGCGCTGTTTTGCAACGCATCGGGTAGAGGCTGTCACGTTGCAGCGGGTGGAGCGGCAATGGGCGTGCGAATCGCGCCGGAACTGCATCGGGTGGGTCCTCTTCAAGTGCACGCGCGCACTGGGGTATCCACCGTTGCAAAACAGCCCTAGTAGAGGGAGCTCGTCAAGACTCCGATCATCTGACCGAACGTAGGGATATGAGTAACCATTTCGCTCCCGGAGCAAAGTAATCAAAACCTCTACGAGAGGTTTATTACGGGCCGTAGAGTCTTAGGCCCGGGTATAAGCCAAGTGCAGGTGCTACGCAATGTCTGCAGCACCATTCTGTACGAGGGGCGAATCCTCCCGTCAGTAGTACCGCCGTAAACATTGGATATAATCGCCCAATAATACTAGGCGCGGGCCGCAAAGCGATTTTCCACTCCAAAGCTGAAGACGTAGCACTCAGTACTACGTCACTAGATGTATGTTCAAACGACAGTATACAATGTCCTTCCGGTGTGACCTATCGGGAATAGTTGCCAGTCTATGCTGCCTTCCATGCGAAAAAAAATTAACAGCGATACAACCTTTATAAGAGCACGAAATGATAGTTTGAGTAAGTGATTAAGCACGTGAGGTGACCCCAGTACCTGCCTTTCGAACAACAAACACTCCTATCGTTCAGCATCGAGGCGTCAACTGTACCGGGACGGAAGGACGAGTCGTAACAAAGAAATCCTTGAAGCCCTGCTGATAAGCCTGCACATCCCACCCCTCCCGCAGTTGCAACTTGAATTTTTGGAGTACAGCGCAGACGACGACGCGCATTTCCAGCATCGCGAGGTTCTTGCCCACGCAATTCATGGGCCCATACGAGAACGGAATGAATGCCGCCTCATTGTGGGTGAAGGTTGCTTTATCCGCGAGGCCGGCCTCGTGGAAGGAGAGGCGTCCAGAGGCAAGCAGCCATCGTTCTGGCCAGAAGTCTTCGGGGGAGGGGAAGAAGTTTCGTGGGTCGCGATGGATCGAATAAGTGTGAATCAACGCGATAGTCCCAGGAGGAAGGTAGCTAAACAACGTGAGTCAGGCCTTGACCTTAACACGGGCGATAGTACCACGTACATCGAACCCAATGAAACGCCGCCAGCATCATGGGGTACCTGGCGCTGGCTCCCACTAGGCACCGGGGGATAGATTCGCATGGCCTCATTGCTAGTCTCTGAGTCAACCCATGAACGAAGGCAGTGAGGGCAATGAACGCACATGACGGCGGTTAGGTAGTGCATATCGCGGTGATGTTTTGTATCACAAGGATCGTGGCCTGGGGGATAGAACTTGTCGATCTCTTCCTCGAGTCGTCCATACGTGTCGGGATGTGCCACCAAAGAAAAGAAGATACTCGTCAGGGCGCTCGATGTGGTGTCGGCGCCGGCCACTATTGCAACAACACCGTCGTCAACGAGCCGCGTTATGGGCGGAGTTTCCCCGGCCGGCTGATCCTCATTACTCTGTAAATATGCAAATGAAGCGGCCAAGGCTTAGCGGAATCGGAATAGTAAAGGCTCTTCACCATAGTATGCGTACCAAATAATGAAACAGATCCTTCTTTTCGGAACCTCGTGTAATCCTCTTCGTAGTCAGGTTATTACAGTACACGAGTACCTTCTTGACGTCAGCGCTAACAAATGGGATGCGCGCGAGGTAGGGTGCGAGCCACGGGACATGGCTTAAGAAAGTACCTGGTCTGATGCACGATCAACCGTGATACGACGTGGAATCCCGAAAAAGGCCGGTGCGTACGGAAGGCCATCGTCTAACAGACGCCAGAAGTTATTCATGTCGCCATCGCGGAGCAATTCAGATCCACCACCAAACCTTGCCTGATGTATAAGTGATAGCGCCACAGTGCCACGCGTATGGACTCACGCCATGTCGCACATGAAGTCGTAGCTGGAGACACAGGAAGTTACGCGGCGGTCTCGTATCAACCGCAGAATTACAAGCCTACTTACCTGAAAAAGTTCACCCATTTACCCACGTCGATCTCCCCTTGTTGACGTTCGAGGGCTTGCACAAGTTGCGAAGCTCGCACAGCTACCAGGGGTTCATATTCCTTCAAGGCGGCGCCACTGAAAGCACGCGCCCAAGGCTTCCGCCGTTCGAGATGTTCGGTGGTGTCCATGATACCCACGAGTAACATGTCTTTTGGAGACCGTCGTAGTACTTTGCCGACGAACACTATCCCCAGATAATGTCAGGGGATGAAAAATTGAGTTGATGGACAACGCACTGGGCCCGTGAGATAAACCTGCAGGTCCCAGCATGGCATGGACGACCGACGCATCCCGGATGGACAACTCGTTGGGGCCTGAAAGAATAACATTGAACGATTTGAATCAACCTCTGGTCAAAATACGCTTACCCATCCTGACAACGTCTCCATACTCATCATGCAAGTTTTTAATATATGTGTGCTGGCGACCGCTCAAGCTGATCCACGCCATCCGAAACTTGGAGAGCTTGCACCATACAGGGCCGGGGTAACTTGCAAGAGGGTGGGAGGGAGAAACACGGTATACCAGAGTTAAGATGATCAAAACTCCCAGGTATACGCTCGTGGAGAGATACGCTGCCTGGAAGACAGGTAATGTCGATGTCAACGGCACGACACCGATTGTAGGAGGGACGCCCAGTGCAGAAACATGAACGAGAATCGAGAACGTCTCCATCCTCCTGAAGAATTGGTGACCTATCTGTGTACGCCGAATGCAGCTCGCAAGATAGTCAACGGGAGAAAGGAGGAACATACCAGCCCCATGGCCCCGATGATCAGCAGTCCATGTGCTTGAGGGATAACGCAGGGATACATGGCGGGCAGTTGGGCTGCGCTCCAACCCATGGTAGGGGGAAGGCGGGAAATCTCGACGGGGTCAGTGACCTCAAGAGCCCAGCGCAGCGGCCGGTATGTGAATGGTAGCAGGGCTGGAACTTGATGTCGCCGGTGCGGACTGAAGGCACTTTATAGTATTTGGTGAACGCGGCCGTTGCGATCGGCCGCCTATAATCTGTTGGCTTCGATGACGTACCTTAGCCGCGGATCACCCACCAAACGCCTTACAAGTTGAAGGGCGGCATTGGTTTCAGACGTAGTTCCCGCACTTCACCGCACGTTCTAGCTGGGCACGCTGCAGCACGCCACAAGCCAAAATTGTGTCCGAACACTGCATAAATCTCGCAGGGTGTATAATACACTGGCATATCATTGAAAGCCTGCCGAGAGAGCGGAAAAAACCTACATGGAATTTGTATTACGACACCACTTACGGATATTGATTTGGAATTCACTCACAGTCCTACAAAGCCAGCGCGGCACGTCTGCCGCTCTCGATACAGTCCCCTACGCTTACACCGTCAACACCAGCGCCGATAACAGCGGCGCTCTCGCCCCACTTCTCCTTCACGACCGCACGAAGACCTTCCATGCGGGCCAGGTGTCCCACTGTGGGCGTCGGAATGCAGCCCTGATGTTTTCTGATGCGCACGATGCACGGCTCTGGCAGGCGCTCCTCGCGCCCTAGATGTTTCTGGAGTGTAGCCAACAGTGTCGGAAGGAACTCCGCAGTCCGTGGGTCAGGGGAAGGAGTGCCATACGGGCCCCCAATCATGACCGTTACCTTCGTGAACCGGGACGGGCGCTGTGTAGTGGGAACTGGGAGGTCCTGGCCCCCGAGGGCGCAGGAATCGAAGACCGTGCCAAGGATGCCTAGCGTACTGCCTAGAGGAGAAGGGTAGTCTGGGAATGGACGCGGAATCAGGTATCCAAATCCTTCGGGATGGATTGGCGCGTCGGACGGAGGGAAGACGAGGTTCACAACGGTGACAGACGAAGAGGGGTTCGCGAGAAGATGAGGGAGAAGAGGCAAAGTTGAGGATGGGATGTATCCCGGAAGAGGTGCAGTTCCAGAATGGGATAGAGGTAGCTGCGGCTCATAGCGTCCAGCCCTACCGCTACGCAGTGATAGCGCAGGGTGAGGAAAAGGTGGCGGAGGTAGGGCATCCGCACGAACAGTGGCCGGAGTGCTATCACCAGGTACAGGGATGGACGTTTGGCCGATGTCAGTATGTGATAGCAGTGAATGAAGGGACGACAGAGGGAGCGCAGAGACCATGTGTGATGAAGCAATTTTCTTCCCGCTCTCCGTCGTAATCTACCCACAAAATTAGAACAATGAGCGGCCTATCCAATGCCAGTAAAGAAGGATCGTAGGCGTCTAACCTGGAAAACGCTGCCTTCACTCCCCCTTGTCAGGGATGAAACACCGTCTCCTACGATGATATCGACGTTGCCTTGGTTTTCCAGGTATTGCGCCATCGCATCTGTTAGGGTTTGCATCCCGTTTCGGAACGAGTAAACACTGACGCCCGTCATGCGCTGTGCGATAGGCCCCAACTGGTACGCCGACGCCTCTCGATCCGCAATTCTACGCTGGGCCTTGCGGTGTCGGAAGGCCAACAACATCTCGCGGAGGGCTCCACGCACAACACTCCCATTCCCCAACTCTTCTAGTCGAGGAAGGGCGGGGAAGGCGGCACGTACGCTGAGTAACCTGGAGTCGGTCGCGTATATGCCATGGATCAGTGCGCTACCGAACATTCGCGCAAAGGCACTGCCAAAATGGCGAGTCATGAATGCGTCCAATGATTCATCATCCGACGATAACGCTTTGCTTTCTACGGACGCAGTCAACAATACGCAGCGGCAGATGGGCACACGACCATGCATACCTTTACTATTCGTCCTCCAGATATCTTCTAAAATCGCGGGGACAAGAATTCTAGCGAGAGGTGATACCAGCAGGGAAGGCAGGGAACTTGGTATTGTCGCAAGTCCTTTGGAGTCGGGTAAGTGTAAGAAACGATTCCGTGCAGCGGGTGCACTACGGGGAACAGTGAGTAAAGACGGAGTGAGATCGAGAAGATGGATCTATAACGAAAGTGAGCCCGTTGGATTCGGCCGCGCCATCCCATGATTCATGAAGTAACACAAAGTACAAAGCAAAGGCTGAGGGATCACGAGTAAGAAAATAACCATATTCATCTGAAACTCCGCCCCGTGTAGGCATTCAGTGCATGACTCCAACGGATAGCGCGAGTGACGCATTGCTTTGGTATGGTACAGATGAGGAGGGACGATCGCAACAACTCACAAGCTCCAATATAGCCTTCGAGGCGGGTCGCAGCGTCCTGGGACCGCTCTCAAGCAGGACATCCGCTTCGTGCCCGTGGCCGTCCTTCACTCGCACCCGTTCAGATTCGACCCACCCCCCAAGTCGTTGCGACTTCTCCACAAGAGTGATCCGCGCGCCCGTATGTGCAGGAAAACGTCGGGACAGATGGAATGCGGCGGACAAGCCTGAGAGTCCGCCGCCGATGACTGTCACAGAACGTGGAGCGCTCATGTCGTGCGCTACCCTCGTGAGGGCTCTGACAAACGTCGGTCAAGAGCTGTATGATCAGAGGAACGGAGTGGTGTGTCGCAGCACAGGAAACATCGAAGGGAGCATGATTGAGTCTCCTCGAAGACCTGGAAGACTGGGCGTCCCACCGTCCGAGCCATTCCGAGTCCGACGACGTTTTGCGCCGATCCTCCAAAAATCGACCAGATTTCTCCAGATATGGGCACTGCGCACAACGTGGGTGAAGGACATAGTGATATTGCCGAGCACCCGGGCCAGGCCCGGAAAGGCTCTCCTTCGTGCATCCAGTTCTCTGCGTTGCTCTCAAAACCACCACATCTAGCAGTCTTTTGATACGGGGCCGCTGCTACAAGGGACATGGATATCTAATCTGATAACCCCGCGCAAAGTCCGCCCCGAACCGCGCACTTGTCGTCGAAGCGCTATCGTTCATCTCCGTCTCGAACCTCCACGAGAAACGCACCTACGCCCTTCAGGACGTGAGTGGTTCCGGATATCCAGCCAACGTTGCAGGGCCTGTATATGCTGACAGCGGAGCCTTTGCTCCTCCGCAGCAGCACTTGACTGCTTTCAGCGGTCGTGTGAGCCAGAAAGACAGGACTGACTGCTTTGGCGTTCACGTTCTCATGCACCCACGGCTATAATCGTGACCAGCGATTGACGACCCCCGCACGACCGCGCCCCATCCCCACCTTATACCACGACGTCCATTTGCTTTGTGATATCCATGTCTTGATACCCCCGTCTTTCGCTTTCTACTCGTCATGTCTTCCGCACAGTCTACCGCTACTTCCTCATCTTCGGCCGCACCTTCTTCCTCGCAGGCGGGATCTCCTGGCTCGGGCATGCCCGTGAACCTCAGCGGAAACTCCTCTCTGCCTTTTAGCTTTCTTATCACATTTATTGCGATTTTCCTCTTCTTTCTTGGCTGTGGCCTCGGCTCGCGTCGCGTTACACGCAGACTTCGTCGAAACCTCGACCTCCAAATCACCCCGCCTGCGATATCCTCCTCTTTTCGTGCCCGCGAGAAGCCAGTTCTGTGGGACGTGTATCCTTCATATCACCCACTGGATGCGAAGTCCACGCTCGGAGCAGACCGCCCCGCGTACAGGTATGCATGGGAGAACCTGGCTGTAAGTCCCCACAGCACGTAATGGCACAGATTGCACTCATTGTCGTCGGGCTCACTCCAGCCTCTTTCTTCGACTTACGTGCGCACCCCCGTCTCCGCCGGCGAGCAGGCTCCGAGCATCCACCCGAGCACGGATCCTCCACCGCGCTTTACGTGGCGTTCCACATCCATACTCTCAGGCCGCGGTATGATGCACACGCTCGCTGCCACTCCGTCGCTCGCGCGACCCTTGCCACCCCACGTCGCATCTCCTACTCCTCCGCGACGACCCACACGGTCGCAACCTGAGGTCCGGTGGAGAGGGCATCTCCTACCACAGTTCCTCGCACGCCCCCTTCTCCCACCTAACATGCAGCGGAACGACGTCGGGAGCGCGTTGGAGGAGTGCGTGGTGGAGGACAAGCCCCCCGTACAGTCGCTCGAGGTCGCAGTGCTAATCTCCATGCCGTCCCCCGAAAATGCGAAGGCTCGCCGGCTGGTCAGCAAGGCGGTAGAGGCTGATGGGTTGGATTCCGATGACGGAAAGATGAGTGTGGACGCAGACATCGAAGAGCTGGAGATTGTTCCCGAGGAGGGTCTTAACGACTATGTCCTGGGCTTCGCGCGTGCGCCTTGGACAGGCGAGGTGGAGGGGGACGAGGGGAGGATCATGTATGCGAAGGGTACGTCGTAGATTTGTGCGACATCCGGTGCTTGTGTCTTTCCCACCTTCTTCACATGCATCTGTACTTTTATTCAGGTATGCTTCTAGTCGTACTTGTGCATGACGACGTTTCCTCCCGCCGTGGAGAGACAGCGTACGCCCCCGCTGAGCCAGCTTTCCCCCCGGAATCCGGCCACATGTCGGGTTCGCAAAAGGAAGTAATTGCTAACCTACAGCGGATCTCGATCAAACGCACCATGACACGGGCGATACATAGGGACCCACATGCCTCTGCCGGTGCCTAGCATTTGTCGGTCTCGTGCAGTTTCATATCCAACATTCCACATGCGTACTCGCCTCTGGCCCCTCCCGGCCCAGAGGCTGGGTTCTCCGTGTTTACTACCTCGGTCCTTAGTTAGCCAGCAATCCTCTTGCGACTCATAATGATTTCCCATGTCCAACTTGTTTGGGGTCCTGTAGCCCGAGGATACACCCACCAGCCGTGTTAGACGGGCCCCTCGAGGCCGGGATCACCTGCCATCATGTGGACATGTCGTGGACGGTGCGCTCCCTTAGCCTTGGCCTCTTGGCTTCGTATTGCGTGAGCTCGCGATACTGTGGGGCATGTGGCATTGTTCCTGTGGCTTATAGATGCACGATGCTCAGTAACTCGGCGGATGTTCCGCGTGTACGGAATTCGACGTGTCCAGCTACTATCATCCTTAACTTCTGGGCGCGTTAACGACGCCCCGGGGAGCCTTTCCTCCTATACATACTTCGTGTTGTATCACTTGACCCTCGTAGATCTTCGGTCAATAACGGCAGAGCGCGTGGAGCACAAGAGGCTCTTGTAAGATAGAAGGAACATCGTGTACGTAGGGCGTTTGGCGACGTTGTATAGTCGTATCTGAATGCTGCGCCGACCAACGCTGATGAGCTTGGGCAGGGTACGGCGAGTCTCAACAAGTTGCCATTCAAATATTGTGATCATTCCTGACAACTAGTTTGTCCAACGATTTCGAACAACGATCCAGTAACGACGCAACAAGCAAAAAGTATAAGGAACCAACTCTAACACCGATCCAGGCATGCAATGCGGTAAAACGCTTGGCACCCGATATACTAACTCCGAGCCACATGTTCTTGCCGGCGGCGGGAAATCATCATCTATGTTCTGCGTGGACTACTGCTTGATCATATCACATGAGCCTAGACATGCGTCTGCATTGATTACAAAGCTACGTGCCACAAGTAAACTAACATGGCTGCGATAGACGGGCGAAAGCCCTGCCCGCCCGAGCGGACAAGACTTCCCGGCACGAGAGCACGGGTCTCCAGGATCTGCCAAGGGGAAATTGGGAGTCAGCCGCACGGGCGGGAGGGCCGAGTCAATAGTCGAAATGAATGATTATAAGTGGAGGGAGGGCGGGCTGTGTGCGTGAGACGGCCCGGGATCGTCCTGGAGAGGCGCGTGCTTCGATACCCTGAAAGAAAATTCGGAAAACTTGATGATTCGGAGGGCTGCGATGAAAGGAAGACACCTGGGAAGGGAAATTTCGGTTTGAGATGGCCGCTACAGTGCCCATGCAGAAGCGGCAGTGTCCGTTTGGAACGGTGGTGTCGATGTCTTTGAACGATGGCAGGCTCGGATGGGAGAACTGCCTGGATCTAGAATTTGCATGCGAGCACGCGCCTGCCAAACTATTAAGGTTTTGAATAGGACAAATCAGACAGGAGTTCCCGTACAGATGCTTTAAGAGGCGCTGAGGTCATACCTTTACTGTAACGGCCACGCCGTTACACGAGCCTCACGGTCACTTGTAGTTTACGTTCTTACTCAGTTTCCTTTTCTGTATGTCGCGCCCGACGTCGCGCACTCGACTCCCGCCTTCCGGCCTCGTACCAGCCCGCTCGTCGGCGGCCGCGCGCGTCCTCGCGTGGCCCCCACAGGCACTATCGATTAGTTTATATACTTTACATCGTGCTCGTCTGTACCCTCGCCGAATCAACTCCAGTTCCGGGCCCCCGTTGCCCTCTCTCTCCTCTCGCTCTCTCGCCCTGCTCGCTCGAGTCCCGCCCTCGACGCGCCTCCGTCTTGTCTCGCGCTCTCTCGGTAACACGCCCGTTACAGTTTGATTCGGCCACCCCTCTCTCCGCACTCGACAGCGCCTGCTCGTCTATTCTCGGCTCTCTTCGCCTTCGACTTCGATTAGGCGCCCGTCGAGCGCGCAGACCACACCCATTCCCAGCACCTGTCTCCTTCGCCGATGCCACCACGGTTCTCCGCCAACGACACCGAGGACACCCCTCAAGATGCCTCGTCGTCGGCAGCACCGCAAGCAACACCACAACCCAATCCATCTGATCCGTCCACGATGGACCAAGGCACGTTCCAGCAGTACCTAGTACAGGCTGTTGTGAACCTCGGCGCCCGTACCGTCGCCTCCGAAAACGTCGCCGCACGGCAGCTCGAGGCGTTGGACGCGCTGCGAGCTAGCCTTCAAGAACAGGCTACTCGTCAGGCAGAGCTCGCTGAACGGCTCCGAGCTCAGCCCCAAACCCCGTACGCCCCCACTTCTACTAGTTCTGCTTCTACCGAGTCCACCACGATCGTGCCCGGCCCCCGAGGCTCGGTCAAGGTCGAGGTGCGTAAGTTCAATGGACAGGCAAACCAGGTCGTCCCATTCCTGCGGGATTTGGACACGGCCGTCTATCTGATGCGCGAGTCCTTGCGTTCGGATCGAGACCGTTCGATGTACCTCGTCTCTCGACTTGGTGACGGCTCGCCGACGTCCTGGTACAACTACGTCCAGAACACGAAGCCTGCGCTGTTCGACGACTACAAGAAGCTCGTCGAGGCGTTCACTGAGCGTTTTCAGGACCCTGATCTTCCTCGGAAGTTCTTGGTCAAGCTCGACAAGCTCACGCAGACCGGCTCGGCCGCGTCTTATGCTAACACCTTTCTCGAGTACCTTAGCTACCTCAACTGGACGGACGAACACCTCAAGATTGTTCGCTTCGATCAAGGCCTCAAGCCCGATCTCCAGCGTGAGCTGTTGCTCACGGTGCGTCCGGCGACCTTGCACGACTGGGTCCCGACCGTCATCAATGTCGACAACAAGCTGCACGCCCTCGAGGCCAGCCTGAAGGAGGTTCCGAAAGCTAAGCACTCCGTTTCCCGCTCTGAACGTTTGCACCCCACCCGTACAGTCACCACGACGGTGACAGCGCCCTCCACGTCGTCTAACGACGTCGTCCCGATGGAGGTCGACGCTATGCGTCGAGGTCCACTTCCTCAGGAAGAGAAGGACCGCCGTCGTCGTGAAGGCCTCTGCCTGTACTGCGGGCAAGCCGGACATATTGTCTCAGCGTGTCCCAACGGCGCGAAGCCCCGCAAGAACCCTAAGGTCCCCGCTGCGTCGGGAAAAGCCTAGGCGGGAGCTCAGCACCAGTCCCGGAGCTCCCGGCACCTTCTAGTGGGACTCAGGTCGCCCCGCCAGGGGCTCCGACACACGTCCGTTTCAACAACGGGTCGTGGATGATTAGACCTGCCGGCGCACCCCGGTTTCGCCTTTCAACTCACATTCTCGCCTCTCCCCATTCGTCTGAACATTTTTTCATTCCTATTACTCTCTCCCTCCCAAATCGAAAACCCATACATACGTTCGCGCTCGTCGACAGCGGCGCGACTGATTCCTGTGTCTCCCTCTCGTTTGCTAACCGTCATAATCTTCCTCGCCGCCTCAAGGACGAGCCCATACCCATACGAGCAGTGGACGATCGCCCGATCGCGACGGGGTTCGTCACACACGACATCATCACGTCCCTCAACGTCCACGACCACTCCGAAAACATCGCCCTCGGCATAGTCTCTGTCGCATACCCCGTTATCCTCGGACTCGACTGGCTGCAGCGGCACAACCCGTCCATTGATTGGACGCGCCGCCAGCTCTCACTCTCTTGTTGCGGTAAGCATTCCGCTTCCATCTCATCCCTGGGAATCGGCAGAGGCCGTATCCAGCTCTCGCATCCGGTGTCTTCGCTGCAGACGTGCACGTCGACTATAGTGGGTCTCGGTCTTGGCCTCCGCGGCCAGACGCTCACTCCGTCCGTACCCGATCGCATCCCGCGTTCGGATCAGGCGCACTCCTGGCCTCATGCTCGAGGTGTCTCGTTCCTCTCTTCGTCCATCACTCCTTGGTACTCACCCCGCATCGGCAGTGGCCGTAGCGGGGCCCCCTCTACTGACTCCGTTCTTTACCCTAGACCTCCCGCTGCGGTCGTTGCCCATCTCGGCAGAGAACGAACCGGGCACGCCGCGAGCGGCTCCTCAGCACCTCCCGACTCGACAGCGCCGTCTCTTGACGTGCGTTTCATCAACTCCGCGCGTTTCCGCAAGTACGCGCGGAACAACGACGCCGCCGTCCTCTGGTATCACCCGCTCGGCTCTCCCGGGTACACGGTTGCCGCCGCCACTCTCGACAAGGCGTCGACCGCTCCCGAGCCTCCCTCTTCGACTCCGACATCTACCCCGCCACCTCCGGAACCGCCGGACGACTTCCTCCAGCACGTCCCGCAGAAGTACCACGACTTCGCGTCGGTCTTCTCGCCGGTCGAAGTCGAGAACCTCCCACCGCACCGCTCTGGCTTCGACGCCTCTATCGACCTCGAAGACGGCAAGTCGCCGCCCTTCGGCCCGCTCTACCACCTCTCGCAGCAAGAGCGGAGTGTCCTGTTCGACTACGTCGAGACGAACCTGCGTAAGGGGTTCATCCGACGCTCAACATCCTCCGCCGCCTCGCCCGTCCTCTTCGTCCGCAAGAAGAGCGGCGAGTTGCGCCTCTGCGTCGACTACCGCGGTCTCAATGCCATCACCAAGAAGAATCGCTACCCACTCCCACTCTTCGACGACCTTCTCGACCGCGTCCAAGGATGCCGCATCTTCACGGTTCTCGACCTGAAGAACGCGTTCAACCTCATCCGGATACGCGAGGGTGACGAGTGGAAGACTGCGTTCCGCACGCACCTCGGCCTCTTCGAGTACACGGTAATGCCGTTCGGTCTCACGAACGCGCCCGGTATTTTCCAAGGATTTATTCAGGACACGCTTCGTGACCTGCTCGACATCGTCTGCGTTGTCTATATTGACGATATCCTTATTTTCTCTCGCACGCAGGAAGAGCATGACCACCACGTCCGTCTCGTACTCGAGCGCCTGCGTTCTGCGGGTCTCTTTGCGAACGCGACCAAGTGCGCCTTCGACCGGCCCGAGGTCGACTACCTCGGTTACGTCCTCGGTGCCGAAGGTATCAAGATGCACCCCGGCAAGCTCGACACGGTCGCCAATTGGCCCGAACCCGCAAGTGTCAAGGACGTTCAATCGTTCTTGGGGTTCACCAATTTCTATCGGCGATTCATCGACAACTACGCCCGCATCGTCTTGCCGCTCAACGCCCTGACGAAGAAGGCGGCCTCCTCGGTAACGTTCTCTTTTTCCTCCGCAGCCGCGGGCGCGTTCAACGCGCTAAAGCGTGCTTTTACCACCTCGCCACTCCTTCGCCATTTCGATCCCCGCCTTCCATCTACTCTTGCCACTGACGCTTCAGATTTCGCCATTGCTGGCGTCCTCCACCAGCCAGATGACGCCGGGCTCCTCCACCCCGTCGCATACTTCTCCCGCAAGCTCTCGCCAGCGGAGATCAACTATGAAGTATACGACAAGGAGCTCCTCGCTATCGTTGAATCATTTCGCGATATGCGTGCATGGCTGATCGGTACGGACCCTCCCGTTTCTGTCGTCTCCGACCACAAGAATCTCGAGCATTTCATGACGTCGCGCGTTCTCAACCGCCGTCAAGCTCGCTGGTCGATGTTCCTCTCTGAGTTCAATTTCCGTCTCTCGTACGCTCCGGGGCTTAAGAACCCTGCAGACGCGCCTTCGCGGCGTGTCGACTTTGCGCCTCGGAGGGGGGATGCCGTCCTCCAGGAGAACGAGAAGGTGCTACTCACGCCTTTGCACACAGAGCGACTCTTCTCGTCCTCAGACGCTCAGTCCTCCACGCCGTCTCGCAAGATCAGTATCTCCGCCATTACCACCCTCAGCCTCGTCGACGCAGACTTCCGCCAGCGCTACCAGCGTGCTCTACGCATAGATCAAGAATGGCGCACCGCCGTCGCACGCGGCGACACGGACTTCACCGTCGATGGCGATCGCGTCCTTTATCGCGGTCTGCCTTTCATCCCTCTTCCGTTACGTGCTGATATTTTGCATTCTCGCCACGACTCCGTTCTCGCAGGTCACCCCGGTCGCGAGAAGACCCTGAACCTCGTTCAGAGAGACTTCTCGTGGCCCGGCGTCGCGCAATACGTGCGCAGCTACGTTCGCGCTTGCGATACGTGCGGCCGTATCAAGACTCCACGCCACAAGCCGTACGGGCTCTTGCGACCTCTCGACATCCCCGACCGGCCGTGGAGAGCCATTTCGATGGACTTCATTGTCAAGCTGCCATCGTCGCACGGGTATGATTCCATTCTGGTCATTTGCGATCGTCTCACTCGTTATGCACACTTTATTCCGTGCAACGAGTCAATGGATGCGCCGGGTCTCGCCTGGTTATTCCTCGACCGTATTTTCCGATACCACGGATTGCCCGCGTCCATTGTTTCGGACCGCGGCTCCACATTCGTTTCCAAGTTTTGGTCAGAACTTACCTCTCTGTTGCAGGTTGACTTGAAGCACTCGACGGCGTACCACCCGCAGACGGACGGACTGACCGAGCGTACCAACCAGACGCTCGAGACGTACCTCCGCGCCTACGTCTCCTATCAACAGGATGACTGGGCGGACTATCTGCCACTCGCCGAGTTCGCGTTCAACAACCACGCGAGCGACTCGACCAAGCAATCGCCATTCTTCGCCAACTATGGTTTCCATCCCGCCTTTGACCCCCAGCTCGCCGACCGCTCCGCTGTGCCCGCCGCCGCCGACATCGCGACTCGACTCGCCCGCCTTCACGGCGAGCTACGCGCGCAGCTCAAGAGCGCACAAGAGCGTCAGTCCGTGTATTACAATCAACGCGTCGCGGACAGCCCCAAGTACGAGCCAGGTCAGCTCGTCTGGCTCCTGCGCCGTCACATCAAGACGACTCGGCCGTCTCTCAAGCTCGACCACCGACGTCTTGGTCCCTTCCCCATCGACCGCGCCATCTCCGACACCGCCTACAAGCTTCGACTCCCCTCTTATCTCTCCCGTCTCCATCCCGTTTTCCATGTCTCCCTCCTCGAACCATACCACGACCCTTCTGCTTTCCATCCTCACGCCTCCCCTGTTCCTTTCGACCTCGCCGACGACCTCCCTTCTCCATCCATTCATTCCATTCTCGACTCTCGAAAGCTCGGCCAGCGCTACGAGTACCTCGTGCGCTGGCAGGACTTGTCTTCCGACGAGGACTCTTGGGTCCCACTCTCCGACCTCCCTACCACTGCCAACGAGGCCCTCGAGCGCTTTCACCGCCGCCACCCTCGAGCTCCTCGCCCCCCACGTTCCGTTCTTGCGCACGACGCCCTCGCGGCGTTCGATTCTACTAATAACATTACTTTGCTTTCGCAGCCTCCTGGGCCCGCACCGCCGTCCGACGCCTCCGCACCCGTCCCCGCGCCCGTCACCTCCGCACCCGCACCCGCTCCTGCCCGTCGCCCCGCCGTCCCTCCTGCCGCTCCGCGTCCTCCGTCGCCCGCGCCCGTCCGCGCCAACCCCCGCGTGTTGTACACGCCGCCGTCGCAGACCACACTCCGTTCGGGGCGCGTGTCTCGGCCGCCACCACGCCCGGATGCGTAGCTGCTCGTGCGGCTGTTGGCCGAGAGCTTCGCGGGTTTGTGGTCGCACGTCGCGAACGTTGGTGGCCCGACCGCGGGAGCCTCGTTCGCGTCGTCGCGCTCTCCCTTGAGGAGGAGGTAGTGTAACGGCCACGCCGTTACACGAGCCTCACGGTCACTTGTAGTTTACGTTCTTACTCAGTTTCCTTTTCTGTATGTCGCGCCCGACGTCGCGCACTCGACTCCCGCCTTCCGGCCTCGTACCAGCCCGCTCGTCGGCGGCCGCGCGCGTCCTCGCGTGGCCCCCACAGGCACTATCGATTAGTTTATATACTTTACATCGTGCTCGTCTGTACCCTCGCCGAATCAACTCCAGTTCCGGGCCCCCGTTGCCCTCTCTCTCCTCTCGCTCTCTCGCCCTGCTCGCTCGAGTCCCGCCCTCGACGCGCCTCCGTCTTGTCTCGCGCTCTCTCGGTAACACGCCCGTTACATTTACTTTCGGCTTGCCGCCGAGAAGCTCACTCTGGTCTCAACTCCCACGATGATGCTGGCACCGTTGTCTCCTCCGGCGGCGGACTCGGTGGAGTTGGAGCCCCAAGAGAAACGTCCAAGAGGTCTGGATGCGGATTCCAAGGTCCGGAGCTCGTTTTCGAGGGATGACACCCCTGTGCCAGATGTTGCCATGGATTTGCTGCGTGCTGGCCCGCTGGGTGCGGCGTTCTCGTCCAAGAGATGGTTGGAGTTCACCAGTGAATTCCAAGGGGGAATGGGGTCGGTGAGTGAGAGACGACCACGGACGAAGTCCATAAACGCAAAGCGGCTTTTGACTGCTCTTAGGTTGTGCATTTGGATGAACCCAAGGCCATGAGGAACAAACTCTTCGCATCGTCCCAAGAACTCGACCACCTCTTTGCCCCTCACTCTGATGCCATCCAACGCCACGAAGTATGTGGACTCCGCACCATTGATACCAATCACCAGCATCTTCAGGATGGTTCCACTGCCTACACGACTGGTGCTCCGAGGGAAGTCGACCACGTAGTAAGTGTCGGGGCAGCCATTAAGGCCAATTGAACGTGGATAAGCTGTGACGGGAATGCTTTCCTTCCTCTGCATAGTCGTTTGAAGGTGGCTAGACTGCAGAGTTGTTGTGGTGATTCAGAGGTTGGCAGACGTTCGGTAGGTGGGTTGAGAGGTGACGCTGGCAACGCTGGCGGTTCAAAGCTGATTGATTATTAAGGTGACCCCACTGCCAACGTGAGAAGAGTAAAGACCTCTGATAATCAGCTAAACGTAATGAAAAGCAATGCAGCACGCGGGAAGTAAGCGAGTGATGGTTCTTGTATTAGTGGAGAACTCTGTATATGCTCAAGAGAGAGTTATATGAGATAATGGAATGGATGCACAAACACCTCTTTCTGAAGAGATGGTCCCTTGTTTACTAGGGTGTGGGGGGGGAGGGATTTGCTGAGTTTGAGCTAAGATGGCAAGGACAACAGGCGACACGAAGAGGAAAGCGGAAGAGTGAGGAAGCGCCCGTTGTGCCTTGCCCATAGACTTGGCTCTGCTGTGCGCTCGTGCCTCGTGCTCATCAGAGCGGCACTCTATGTTCTGC
The DNA here is from genome assembly GCA_001302255.2 of Trametes hirsuta. Classification (NCBI taxonomy): domain Eukaryota; kingdom Fungi; phylum Basidiomycota; class Agaricomycetes; order Polyporales; family Polyporaceae; genus Trametes; species Trametes hirsuta. The sequence continues at coordinate 2,862,910 of CP019379.1, forward strand.
GTGGACTACTGCTTGATCATATCACATGAGCCTAGACATGCGTCTGCATTGATTACAAAGCTACGTGCCACAAGTAAACTAACATGGCTGCGATAGACGGGCGAAAGCCCTGCCCGCCCGAGCGGACAAGACTTCCCGGCACGAGAGCACGGGTCTCCAGGATCTGCCAAGGGGAAATTGGGAGTCAGCCGCACATTCCCAGATTCTAGGAGCCCTGAGCGACGCAGGTGCGTGACTCGCAGATCCCCAAAGAACTAGGAGAACAGGGCGTACCAGAACATATGTCAACGCACTGGGGCTGGCTGCAACGAGCACCTGGTGAGCTCCGCCAGCGCCGTGGGGTGCTCCTGCAGGTAAGGTGCCAACACCTGGGCGTGCCGACGAAGATAAAGTGTGAAGGCATCGCTCTTCCATCGCCCTATGGACTTCACCGTCTCGAAAGAAATTCCCCGCAGCAGGTACTCCAGGGTTCCACCTATGCGCATGCTGTGTCCGTGAATCACTGGGGCTGAGGGTGTGAGGGACAAAGCCGCCTTCAGGCGGCGCTGAAAGGTACGCTTCGTGAGAGGAGTTCCTGTGGGGCCCGAGTCCGAGCCGTCTTTCTTGTATGCAAAGATGTGACTCGCTTCCGATAGGGCGTTCACTTTGAAGTGGTTATCGAGTGCTGCCCATGGATCTGCTGACGAAGGCTGTTTGGCGCAGCTGATGTCCTCCCCCATCGGCGCTGCTTTGGTGCGAGGCAGGAAAAGCACCCGCACCTGGCTTCCATCACGGTGCCTTTCGAAACGAAGATTTGATCGTGACGGGTGCTTTTGAGCATCGAAGGCATGTAGATTGTTGACGGTTAGCTCTCCGAGGCGAGCTAGCGCGAAAAAGCTTAGCGTCAGGCAAGCCCATACAGCGGCGTCGAGAGGGGAGTCCATGTTGAACTGTTCCGCTAACTTGACCAGAAGCTCGGTTGTCAACGGCTCTCGCTTTGCCCGCTTTGACGACAGGGGAGTTAGCTTTGAAGCGCCTTTAATGGTGCTCACCAGCCTGTCCTGGTTGACTGCCCAATCGAGGCCGTGTAGGAGATGCCACGCTCGGATGCCACTCACGTAGTTGCCGATTGCAGATGGCGCATAAGCGCCGGCCAAAGCGGAGATGAAAGACAGCACGAGAAGCTCGTCCGCCGGGGCGCGCTGCTCTTCTGGGATGGCTCGCTCGTCACAAAAGACGTGAAAGACTAAAAGTCCGGAGCCATAGGTTGCTGCCGTCGAGTCCGCCCACGCATGTGCTGTGACCTCTGTGATCCTCTGGATGTCTTCGGAGGAGAGCGGCAGCGGAAGACCATGCGCATCGACTGGGCGCCGCGAGAAAATAGGCAGCCAGCGACGTAAACGTTCACCAGCAAAGCAGTGGGGACGTAGATCCGACGGGGCGGGGGTCAAACCAGGTTTGTATGCTGGAACTGGGCCGCGGTGTAGTTCAACTGCTGGCAGAGGGCGACTAAGACGGTTCCTGATGCTCAAGCCAGTACGAGCCTCTCCAGAGCTCGTAGTCTTCGAAACTAAGGCCCTTGATGCGACGTCTGTTGGCTTCTGGGTCTGATAAGGATGGTTTCGCCAGAGGGCGGGGCGCGATGCCTTGCTTCTGGAGACGCCCTTCTTCTGCGGAGAGGGGGGCATCGAAGTCGACCAGGAATGGGCGGAGTTCAGCTGGGAGTTCGATTGGAGGAAGGAGGAGGCTGCGACTTGGGTATTTTCCTCGTGACGGGCCGTCGGCTGGATTTCGTGCGCTCTCCACGTAGCGAGTGTGAGCTCGGACTCCGTGCGCCTCCAAAGTGGCTGTGAGGCGCCTGAAAATGCGATTGACTTGCCTGTTTCTGCTTCGGCCCTTCCACCACCCCTCGACGACTCCCCTGTTGTCGCCGTAGACTTTGAAATCTGGGTGGGGGGCATTGGAAGCGTAGAGCGCCAAGAGTGAGACGATGAGGAGTTCTGTACCCACTGCCTCTGCCCAGCCGATGTCGCGATCGTCTGCTTTCCATCCCGGAAGGAGACGCCACGCGCGCCAACGTCCCGCGATGACAATTGCCACACCGGTGCTCGAGCTGGCATCCGAGAAAGCGTGGGGGTCCCAGACTCGCCTTGGTCCCGGGATCTGTCGGTGGAGTGCATTTCCTGCGAGTGTTTGCTGCCACCACCGGAGATCGGCTGCCATAGCGGTAGGGGGGGTGCGCGGCATGAAAGGACGGTCGTGGAATATGCCCAGCATGGATTCCAGCGAGGTGAGATAAGCTCGGCCTCGCTGTACCACGAGCGATGCGTGCCAGAGTTTGCCGTGTAGTCTTTGGACGTCCCGCAGTGTGTGCGTCCGGTGCGAGACCCAGTGCTCGATGGCGCGAAGATACTTCTCCGCCTTCTTGCGGGGAATGGCCACCGAGTACGATTCCAGATCCCACTCGAAGCCTGCGAAAGGAAAACAGGAGGAGAAAGGGACGTCCTTCTCGCGTTGCCAGATAAGACCCAAAGGGCCCGTGATATGATCGATGTCTTCGATGCAGTAGGTGAACTGCTTATCTTCGGACGATCGAGGAGAACGCTCAGATAAGTCCCGGATTGGGAAAGCGAGGTCTTCGAAGAACTCATCCGTCCGTCCATCCGGAAGGGTGTCTCCGCCCCACCACAGACGGCCTCCGTCCTGCTTTCGTCCCCCATTGTTGAGAATCTGCTTTCGCCATCCGCTTCTCCTTCGGTTGAAGTCCTGCAAGTGCTGACGCCGGATGCGGATGAAGACGTTGTCGTCGACCCATTTGGTGAGCGGACCCAAGCCGTTGAAACGTAGAATATCTGCGAGAGCGTCCCCAAGATGTCCATACAGCCCCGCATGTGAGCGGACTCCAAATGCGGCGCAGATGTCCACTGCGAAGATGTCGTTTCCGAGGCGTACAACTGCTCCCGCCCACTGCGACGGCGCCAACGGGAGCTGCCGGTAGGCCTCTGCAACGTCGCGCACTGCTCCTTGGGAACCCGGAGGTAATCTACCACAAAGAAGCGAGAAAGCATTGAAAGTACCCCATGTGCACGGGAAGTCGTCAGAATTAATGTGGGAGTTAATGGATGTAGTGAGCTCTGAGGGAATATGTGGAAATGAAAAGTTTTGGACGAGGCGGAAGACATTGGTTTTGTGGGGCTTGGGGACGAGAGATAGTGGGGATGTTTGGAAAGGGCCGATGAGGGCCTCGAGAACAGTTCGCGAGAAGGGGCCAATGTAGCGCTGCATATCAAATTCGTGATTAACGATTCTATCGAACTCGTCTGCATGGTCAAGTAAAGTAGAGCTGTTTGGAGGGGTAAACGTTCGATGGATTCTAGGGATGTCGGAGATAAAACCGTATCGTAACGAATGTGGGATGGAAGAGTATGCCTCGAATATGCCCGCGTCTCGCAGAGCACGCTCCCATTCATTCGCTCGAAGCGGAGTGCGTGGGTTAGTTCTTCTGAGCCTGAGAACAGCGGCAGGCTCCGTGCCCGCTGGCTCCACAACCTGAGCAACGGTGTCTCTCTGGATGCCGATCGCTCGAGCATCCACCCTCGCGCTGCCAATCGAGACAGACCGGCTGTCCGTCCTTGGTGAGGATTTGCCGTCCGGCGCGCAATGAGAAAGCTGGTCGTCCGTTCCAGAGCGTAGTCGCGTAGCACTTGGCGACCTCGTTGAGAGGGTGTCGACCAAGACAGATGGCGCAGACCACTGAGGTCGACAAGTCTGCGCCCCCGCGAAAAGCCTTCGCCGAAAGTCCTGTAGGTGCTACGCCCGGGAAGTGGTCGCGTCGTGATGGGAAACGCGCTGCTGACTGCTGCCACTTCCCTTTCTTCGGCAACGAAGATGGTGGTGTTGGGCTCGAAGCTCGCCGCTTTGATTCTGAGCGCTCCGCTCTGAATTTGTCCCGCTCCGCTCTGAAATTGTCCCGCTCCGCTCGGAAGCTGTCGCGTTCTATACGGAACTGTGAGTGACGCGGGTCGTGTCGCAAGAGCAAGGGGGGAAGGCCCAGGACGCAGGGTGCGGGATGTAGGACGCGGGGTGTATGACGCAGGAAAGACGCAGGGCGCAAAGCGCCGGACGCAGTGCAGCGAAAATGCCAGGAGTAGGACGCAGGTCGGAATGCCAGGTGCCGTAAAACGCAGGGCACGGGACGGGCGACGCAAAACGCAGGTCGCGAGAAAACGCAGCACAATAAGACAAATACCGCGCACCAACACAACGCCGCGAGATGCGACGCGCGAACGCGGGTGGCGGAAAAATGATGCGAAAACGACCCGAAACGCCCGCCGTGTGCGCGCCAGGGTGAGAATTGTGTCGTCGCGGACGCGGGGGGGGGGGGAGGGAAAAACGCCCGGGCGAAGGTGAATGAAAAGGGTGGTGGATGAATGATGTTGGAAGATACTACTGTTAGCTGAACACGTTCTCTTGGAAATCGGATAAAAGGCTTACCGATAGGACAGACTCCTCCAGCTGCTCTCTCAAGAGCTCTGCTCTTATCCCCGCCAGGCCGTCTTCGTTGATGACGGAGAGGTCGAACGGTTCCCCGTTCTCCAGGGATATGTGCCACTCTCTTCTATATTTTGCTTGGTACCGTACGAGCGCGTCGGTGCCTCCTTTCCGACTGCGCAGTTCGTGAGCATCCAAACGCCAGAAGAAGGTCGCGTGCATCTCGATGTATTTCCTCGGCCAACCCAGCTTCTCCAGCCACTCCATGAAGGGGCCTCGCGCTTGCATTACCTCCTCCCAAGACAGCTCCGTGTCGCTCCGTGCATCCTTCGAAGCTTGCGCCGCCGACGCTAGCATGAGCGAACCTCCTCCCCGTTCGATTGAGAGGATGTCGTCGTTAGAAGCCAGCTGATGACGCTTCGCCTTTTCGCGCTCCTGTATCGTGAAGTAGCTTAGTTCGATGTAGTCCCACTTGCGGAGCTTGCTTTGGGCGAATTGCGACGGCGGGTCGACGAAGGTGTCGGGGCCCATTCTTCCCTGCTGAATAGGGACATACTTCTTCTTGCGAGTCGGATCTAAAGGAAGTGAGGGGTCGCCGTGTTCGCTCGGAACCGTGGGTGACGTAGCTCTAGATTGGGGATTGACATCCCTTGCGACGTCCCTCCCCCGATCTGCTCCCTCATCGGCCTGAGGCACTGCGCCTCCTCTCCTGACCCAGTCCTCCTTCGCGCGCTGTATCTTGTCTTGCCACTGCGCTTCTAAACGTGCTACCGCTTGCTCTTCGTTCGCAACGGTGCCCTCTCGCACGAGTCTCCCTCTTTCGTCGTCCCACTCGAAAGCCCTATAGTCGGGACGCTGCATGCGAAACGGGTTCCGAGCTTCGACCAGAGGTTGGACCGGGTGATCGTTGGCCTGTTGCGGTTGTCCCTCTTGTCTCGGCAGGGGTTGCCCATCTTGTTCTTGGCCCACAGGGCGTAACCCATCGTCAGCCATTGATAGTTCTAAACGCGATTAGGACTAGTTTTAGCAGATTTGCTGAGTTTGAGCTAAGATGGCAAGGACAACAGGCGACACGAAGAGGAAAGCGGAAGAGTGAGGAAGCGCCCGTTGTGCCTTGCCCATAGACTTGGCTCTGCTGTGCGCTCGTGCCTCGTGCTCATCAGAGCGGCACTCTTGGTCCGCCACCGTTGACTTACTCAATTATCGCCTAGTAACCAACCTTGACAATTTACACCTAACGATGCGCACTCACGCGCTCATGCTACCAGGTTCTCGCCAGCCATCCTCCGCCATCACTATCTATGCTCTCCACGCAATTGGGCGGCTGTCGGTCGTGCAGAGTCCTGGTCAGTGCAGATCGTCAAAACGGTGTCCTATCACGCACCCGCCGTGGCAATGTTTACCCACACAAGCACATGGACGTCGGAGTAAGTACAAGGGCATCGTCGGACGGAGATTAGCCCTCCGCACTCCGCGAGCAATGCCGGTCCTGGGACCGGGCTCGACGGGTGATGAACGGCATCAACGTAACGCGGGGGGCATCTCTTCGCGAACCCTGCATATAAGAACACCCTGATTGGGGTGCGCACCGTCGTGCGCCTTGTTTTCGGCCCCCAGTCCTGCAACCCAGCCCGCACGCGTGTTCAGCACGGAACCGGCCACCAGCAAAGCCATGCTCGCGTCGGGTAATTTCTTCGCCGCTCTCACCGCGGTGCTCACGTCGGCGCAGCTCGTCAGTGCGGACGTGCTCGACGTTCGTGCGCGCGACCCGTGCGCAGCGATTGCGAACCAGACGTGGGTCGCGCCTAGGGACGTGCGCGCGTGCTTCACGTCGTTCGCTGTTGACCCTGCCATCAAGGCGAACGTAAGTCTGACCTGCGACCCTCGTAAATTTGGCTGCTGGCTAACGGTATCGCTTAGACTATCGAGGTCGTGAACAAGACTCTCGCGTTCCACACGTCGGTGAACTACCAGAAGCGTGCGCCCGCGCCGTTCACGTCCGATGTTCACGAGGACCTGCTCGCGGACCTCGCTCGCATTAGCGGACAGTGGTACGCGAACGAACTTGACCTGCACGTCGACCTTTCGCGCACACTGAAGCGCCTAAACGACGGTCACTGTGTCTACATCAACCAGTGCTTCGATTGTGAGTATATTTTGATACCACGACTCTGCGGGCAACCGCTTTACTTACCCCTTGGCGTGGTGTAGCACTCTTTTTGACCTACCTTCCCACTCCTTTGGTGCATCTTACCGATGCTTGGGGCCGTCAGAGCGTTCACATCGCGCCTGAGGCCTTCACCGTAGCAACTGCCGAGTTTAAGGACGAGGTGAACTTCTGGCAGAACGCGCTCCCTGGCCCGCTCAAGGGCAAACTTGCTTCGGTAAGTTTTTACTTTCTATGTGGCGGCGTATGCTCATGTTCCACGGTTTCTACTAGCTTTCTGGGGCGAAGGTACTGGCGATCAACGGCCAGGACCCATATGCAGCTGTAGATGCCAATGCACTGATCACAGGAAGCTTCCAGAGTCTCGGGACGCGTCAAAACTCGTACGTTTTAATGACAGTGGAGCTTGAAGGGCTTCGACTGCATATGCTGAGTTGACGGTTGCCCTTCGTAGGTTCTTCTCGAGTTACAACAGCGCCTCATCAGGCTGGACTTACATCCTGGGCAACTTCGCGCAGCAGTCCCTCCCTTTGAACGACTACGCCACACTTACCATCCAGCGTGTCAACAGCAGCAGGATCGAGACCATCACTGTGAGCGCATATTGCATCCATGCGTAGCACATCGCTCATGCAGGAATCATCCAAAGCTCCCCTACCGCTCCCGCATCGGCTCCAGCGCCGTCGCCTGGACCGACAAGGCCTCTTTCCACCAGAACAACTGCGTCGCCATCCCAGGCACGAACGGTGAAGACCTGAACGCCGCATCCGCACAGCGCAGGAGCCTCCCCGAAAATCCCGCGAACAAGTTCCGGCAGGCGCCCATTCCCGAGGGCGATAGCCGCAAGCACCTACTGAACGTTATTCTCGACAGCGCTCCTCAGCAGGACGTCGTGCTTCCGCCGGGACTTACGCCGCCGAACCCGCTTTCGGGCAGCTCGGGCGTGGCACAGTTCTTCCTGCTCGACGATGGCAAGACCGGCGTGCTTGCGTTGGGCAGCTTCTCGTCTAACAGCTTCTCGGGCTTGAACGCGGCGCTCCTGAAGGGTCTGCAGAACCTGAAGGATCAGGGCGCAACGCAGTTGGTGGTCGATATTGTGAGTTGGCGTAGTGTGCTATCTGTTCCAATCTGTCTAATGACATCCTGACAGTCGAACAACGGCGGTGGTTTCATTTGTACTGCTCACGTAAGTCAACATGATAAGTTGTCATTGTACCCCTGCTAACGCAGAAATCCCACAGTGGCTACACCGCATTGTGAGTACCCGCCAGCGGCTGCGAGCTATGGTTTTAACATGAGAGCAGATTGCTGGCCCCAAGGCAACCACCCAGCCTCAGGCGGGTCTCGACACGGAGACCCGTGCGGGCCCCCTCGCGCAGCTCATTGTGAAGCAGATCTCGGCGGGCGCGGACCCCAATAACAACCTGCTGTACAACCCGCTCAACTGGCGATTTGCGAACAACACGCCTTTCCCCGCCGAGTTGGATTGGCTACAGCCGCCAGTCCCGAAGGTCATCAATGGCCGCCAAGACGCATTCAGCCAACGTCTGGGCGACGAGTGTCAGCCGTTTGACACCGACCCCCCGGCCGAAGCGCTCTTCGACCCGAAGAAGGTCGCGATCGTGAACAACGGACGCTGTGCGAGCTCGTGCTCCTTGTTCAGCGTAAGTTCGTGGATGATGCTATATGGCGGGATGACTTATGGATTTCGTGTAGATCACCATGGCCAAGGAGGAGGGCTCGAAGACCATCGTTTATGGCGGTAGGAAGGGCGTTCAGCAGCAGTACTGTGGCACCGTCGGTGGGCAGTCGACAGACTTCGCCACCATGGACACCGAGGTGAAGTCCACGCAACTCAAGAACAACACGCTGGCGCCCCCGGACTTGTGCGTATCTCAGTTGACCTTCATAGACTTTCACTGATGATATTTCCATTCCAGTGTGACGAACAGTGTCCAGGGTATTACCTGGCGTCTCGGCTTTGGCATCGACGACACTACGCAGCCTGAGGGTACGTTTTCCACACTAGTAAAGGGGCGCTTCAACTGACCCCGATCCTCTTACAGAGTGGCAAAACCACCCCGCCGATGTGAACCTTCCATTGACGGCCGACATGTGCGTGCTGCCCTCTTGACCAGGAGGCCAATTGAGACTGAAGCATTTTATAGTGTCAACAACCCAGTCGCCATCTGGAAGCAAATCGTCAAGACTGTGTTCTAATATTTTTAGTTCTTAGGGTGATCGGACGACCTGTGCGAGAGTTAGACGAATGTTGGATACCACACTCCCTCTGTAAAAGTAATTGGATAGTCGTAGCATTCCTCTCATTCGATCATTGCGAATATCCTATGGCGCACCCGTGGATGCGATAAAATATGCGTTGGCCTCGAGCATATTGCCATGGTGGTAATCTATGGTATTGACTCATGAATACGTGCTAGACAAGCGTCTGATGCGAGTCTCCGAACTCGTGGTGTAAGCATGTCAGATGCGCCCGCAGACTATCAGAACAGATGCTGCAGCATGGCTCGGAACTTACCTCGATTCCTAGAGCGTGAATCATGATTGACTACGTGCGCGGGAGCCTGCAGGAGCCTGCACAGTTGAATAAAAGCAAGAGCCCGGCGGCGGCTCGCGGCGGGTGCGCGGCGGATCGAGGTGCTCACCGTCGAGTTTGGCATTAGCCGTCTACTGGTCGGCGGATACTGCCGGTCGGAGTGGGAAATCCACACAACACGAAAAGACGCCTGTAACCGCTTTCCCCCACTCTGCTTCAACGTCCGCCTGCCCTTCTTATCCCATCCAACTCCATCCATTCTCGACGCAATTCACCATGGTGAAATACGGAGGACTAGGGTCATACTTTCAGCCCATTGTCATACTTTCAGACGATGAGGACGCCGCTGACGTAGAGAACGAGCTGAACAGGTCTTCCTACCAGTCCCCGATTCCTCCGCCGTACTCACATCGTATTCTGCAGGTGGAATGATTCGCCCTCTAGTTCAACCCAAGAGTTCCCTATTATCTCTAACACGACACCTCATACTCTACATAGTATGATTGTCACCTCACCATCAAGTGAGTTCCCCGATACTTCAGAAGAGACGCATGTGAATCCCCTTTAGTACCAGGTTCGACCAACCGTGCCCTCCCAACCTCTCCCAGCCTAAAGCGCAAGTGGCATGACGTAGAAGCGCCAGTCCTTGGTCCCGTACCCGCCCCTACAGAGGTCCCTTCCAAACGCAGCAAGAAGAAGAAACAGAAGAAGCCCCGAACGGACGCAGTCCCTCTGCCTGAGGAGCCGCAAACACCTATTTTCAAGTACGATTCATTCAACTCTTCTGAACGCCAGTGGGCAAGCGGATGGTCCGGCAACAGCTTCGACTCTGCCGTCGCGCGGCCTCTTATATCGGTGCCCGCGGTAAACACGCCACCGACGGAAATGCGATGGGTATCTACGGACTCCTATGACCGACCGTTGGGTGTCGGCGTTGGCTCGGGCAGCTCTTCCTTTGCAACCTACCCGTATGTACCTTTCCAACAGGGGAGCTCGCGGGACCATCTGGGCACGGAAGTTGCTTATCGACGGCGACCGTCACCTCCTTTATTCCAACCCCACAAGCATTCCCTCAGCTCTCCTGCTTCTGCTTCTAGGGGTGTGGTTGACGCTACTAGTTTCCGTGCATCTCGCACCGAAGGCGGACCACAGTCCGTGAATACTTCCCTCGACGACTCGCTACGTCGACTGCAGGAGCTTTCTGCTTCTCTACTCTCTCAAAGTATGAAGCTTCCAGCCGTTGTGGTGGCAGAGACGAAGGTCCCCCCAACCAATCTCGATTCTTCTGACAAACGGAGGATTGGAAAGTTAGATGACAAAGCCAATAACGGCCTCTTCGAACTTGCCGTTCTACCGGCGAAGTCTCCTGCACTACCACTACCCATCCCTTCTCGTACTGTCGTCGTCACCCATCTGCCCAAGAAGTTCCGTATTCAAAAGTTCGTATCGACGTGGGCCAAGCGCTTCGGCAACGTCGCGCGTCTTGAGTTGGAAGTGAAGGCTGGCAAGGCTCTCGTCGAATTCGACAGACCACAGCAGGCAGGAGCCGCGTTCGCCAGTCCCAAACTGCGTGGTGACGGGAAGGAACATATCCGAGTTTATTGGTACCGGGGTTCAACGTCTTCGCCACTCCCGCCTACTACGCGTGCGGGTGAAGTAGAGGAGGGCGAAATTGAAGAGGGCGAAGTCGTCGAAGTTACCCCTCCCCCTGCCCCAAAGACGAAGAAGAAAAAGAAGGGGAAGAAGAAAACACAAACGATCGAGGACCGTTTCACCAACGCTGTAGTGGCTCTCACTTCACCTACATCCCACGCCGCGGCCACCGCCGCTATTGCCACTGCTAGTCATCCCACTCCTCCACATCCTTCGTCTTCGCAAACCTACAGCTCATACCCCACGCATGCAGCCTCTCCACCCATTCCTTCACTCCGCCCGTCGCTTGAAGAGCGGTTTTCGGACGCTCTACCTACGATCGACGGCGTTTGGGAAGAGGAGATGGAGCTCGAATCAGACGATGATCACCCCCGCGACACTTCTCTAGCACCTTCGCCACCGCTTGTGGCTACGGTCATCGACGACGACGTGCCAATGGACGATGACAACGTCGCCGAGTGGGAATGTGAGGCTGACATGGACGTTGCCGCTTCAAGCCCACTGCGGGAAATTGATGGGCCGGTGGCGTCCTCCATCCCCTCGCGTGGCATTCTTACACCGTCGAAGTTCACTTCGCTCAAGAGGCCTAGAAGCCCTTCACCGCTGGGGGTTGGAGTCCATCGTCCAAGCCCCGCCAAGAAAAGCGCCCTCGAAACAATTCGGGGTGGGTCGGAGATCATGGGCACGACGAGGTTGGAGGGCGGAGTGCGTCTGGACCCGGTACCCTACTCCGATGCATCCAGTGGGACGTCGGCGACTCCGGAGCCTGTAACGCCAGGTGAATCATCCGTCAGCACTGACATCGCGATTGCTTCGCTATCAACGTCCGGCCACTCTACCGTCGTGCATGAGCAAGAGGCATCCACACACGCGCCCACCGAACCGAAAGCCATGAAGCGTACAGTGGACTTGGAGGAACTGGCGGTGTCTTTCATTACGGAGTCAATCCAGGGTGTCATCGCTCCTCCGCGCCCCCCACCGAAAGCCGCCCTTCCCCTTCCCTTCAAGTCTTCTCTCCCTCCCCCGCATCCCTCTCTTCCGCAGATCCCTCCTCCACTCCAGCTACCTGCCCCTGTTCCCGTCCCGTCGGTCACGCCTCATACCTCAGAGGCCGCACAACTTCTGGCTAAGAAACAACGCCTGGAGGAATACATTACGACGAGCAAGGTCCTTCTGGCGAAGATCGCGGCGGCGAAGACGAAAGCCGAGAAGGATAAATTGATGCGTCTGCTCAAGGAGAAGCAAAGGTGAGTGGAGCAGCGGGGAAGGGACTTCATCGCGTGGGACGACTGAACCGTTGCGCAGAGAAATGGATTTTGCACTTCGGGAGAACCACGCGTCTCCCTCTACTCCTAGCGTGCGCGTACTCCCTACCTCATCGACGCCGGTACCGAAAACGACCCTGTTCCGATGGCCCGAAACCCCTCGCGAGATGATTATTGATATCAGCGACGACGAGGCCGACACGGAGCAAGGACTTCCGTCGGTTTCTAGGTAAGTTTGGTATGGTACAATTCGTTACACTACGCATAAGTACATAAGTATCGCTGCCGGTGCGCTTACACATCAAGCCATACGCACACACAGTACCTAGGGAGTACTTCATTTTCGTTTTCTACGAACGTCTAATGTATCCGCCCGCATAGGGCCCCGTCAGGGTGCTCCCTCGGCACGTCGAGAAGGTGAATCATTACTCGACCTTCTCGTTCTTGGCCCAGCTGATTTGTCGCCGATGCCTCAGAGAAAATGCACTGCATACCTACTTGCGTATGCGTTCACTCCGTCTGCCCCATTCTCTTGTGCTTCGCAGTGTCCCTGTCTTCTAATCTCTACGATGCCCGCATGCCCCTCACTTGGGTACAAGCGTTGTTCACGCCGGACGCTCGCTCACGCAGTGTGGGCGAACTCTGGTAGGACTTGCGCGCGTCCCTTCTTCCCCCTCCCCGTCCTCTCGGTTTTTATGGAAATGTTCAATTCATGGCAATGATACGCTTCTTTTATTTCGTACGCGTGATGTGTGTGCATGAATCCGTGAACGGAGCATCGCACTGTTGTCGACGCCCGAAAGTTTTACTACCAGTAGGTTCGTTAGAAAGGTCATTTGTGGGTACGTGCATGTAGCGCCGCTATCCTAGGCCTCCTGCCGAGGCATGGACAACGCATGCGCAAAATCACGATCGGCGAGTATCGTTAGTTGTGCGTTATTCCTCCGAAATCTTGTTTAAGGACAGACTGCTCCTCTCAAGGTGGCTCCACTGGATCGACATAAGATGCCACGGCCGTAGTGCCCACACAACAGTCGGGCACGCCCCGTCCTCTGTCCCCACCGCTCTGCCCTGCCCTATCGCGCGACCGACGAGGCATGGCCAGCAGGACCGCGACCCGCCAAAAGGGGACTTCGATGAGCGTGTGCGTCGGGCCCAGCGTGGCGGAGCTCGCGGTGCTGAGGTAGCTGCGATGACGCAGGGTGGCGGGCGACGCGGAGCGCGTAGCGCGTAGCGACGGCGTCGTGCGAGAGCGGGCTCGGCGGGGAGCAGAACTGCGCGCTGAGCGGCTGTGTGTGTGTAGATGAATGGATGCGCGGTTGCGATTGTAGGGCCCCGGGACGATTGTGGACGTGTCGTGAGAGAGCGCGCTTTGGACGGGTAGCATGGAGGGTACGTACGACGATGTGCTCCCACCCGATACTAGGCTGCCCGGGCACGTCTGGCTCGCGGTCAAGGTCAAGGTCATGGTCCGGGTCCGGTGCAGGATCTGGGGGCAGCCGGACCTCGAACAGCCGCGGAACCGCGATGGGCTCGCGCCCAAAGACGTGCACGCGTCCCGGGTTTCCTTCGAGGATGTCCGCGTTCGCGGAGGGCTCAGTGTCTGCCGCCTCGAGGACGGCGCGGTGCGCGCGCCGGAACTGGCAGAAGATGAGCAGCCAGACGCCGAGGATGGAGACGACGGCCACGACGACGAAGAGCAGGGCCGCCTCGGCGGTCGAGTTGAACGGCGAATGCGGCTGAGCGGCAAGGATGCGGCCCGTGCGCACGGGGTGGTACGCCGGCGGGACGGAGGTAGAGCCTAGTAGGTAGAAGGACGTTATGGGCGGCAGGGAGGGTGCGAGGGAGGCGACTGGAGACATTTTGGCGGACGGCGACACTTTGCTGTAGAGCTCAAGCTTGGGGTGCCAACGTCGCGGGTGGAACAGTCCGGTTCGCCTCTCCTTGCAGACGAGTGTCTAAAGAGATCAGGCATATTTTAGACACGACGTAAAACGCTGCGACGGCGGCGCGCGTCGTGCCACTTAGAGCGGACATGGTTGCTGATGTTAAGTGAGCGCAGTAGCCGCGCCGCACGATGTAGCGCACGCTGGGTTGCGAGGATAGCAATGACGTCTACCCCTACCACGTAGCCTCTCCAGGCCTACCGGGGGGTAGTAAAGGTGTGTGCAGCTCCAAACAGGTGGTAGTATCGCGGGATGCACGCAATAATCGTTGATAGGGACCTAGGGTTGTACACATTAAGAGGGGTAAGGGTGGTCAATATCGATACAATGGGTAAAGCAAAATAGGGGATCGTCATCAAAGTCAGTTCGTGCGCGAGACGCGGAACGTCCGGGGTCGATATCTAGATGGGGCATACGAGTGGTCAGCATGTATTAGCACGCCCAGTCGCTGCGCAGCTGACTTACCGGCGGTAAACGGAAGCCCTTATGCCGCCGGTAGGCATACGACCTTAAAGACGTATACGAGAACTACCAACAGCAAACCGACGAGGGTCATACGGCCTCCAGACGATATGGGAGAACAGTCGTGCCTATGCAGCAATCGGGCATAGGGCTTTCGTCGCAGTCGTCTTCGTTAATGTCCACGTTCTTTTGGAACGGATGTGTGGGGTGGGGGTTCGGCATCGAAACGGTGAATACCAGCTGCACCGGGCGGATTTCAGGATCGTTCGAAGGGATATTGTGGCCTTTACCGGACTTGGGGTCGCGGCGTAGACGGGTCACAATACGAGTGAGTGGGTTTGATGATCGGGAGGAGGCAGGTGGCGCAGAGATACTGGTGTCGGGCGACTGCAAGTAGACGGCGCCGAAGGGCTATACGTTCGAGAGATCAAATTATTGAGCGCGAAGAGTCTTGCTAGTTATGGATTCGAGATCGAACGCACCGATAAATATGCCCATGGGGCGACAGCGCCTCCCTCCTCAGGAGGCACGAGGTGTATATCAAACAGTCGCGGTTTCTCTCCCAGCGCTGTCTCTCCCGCAAGTCCAGCCCCCGGGACCCGTTGTACGACGACGACCGGCCGGAGTCTCTTCAGGAGGAACATGGCGACGAAGGCGCCGAAGAGCAGACCCGCGGCGATGACGACGAGAATGAGGGGTGGTCCACCAGCGGACTGAAAGATCGAGTGGAACCCCGAGGAGGCCGTTGCCGACGGGGTGGATGAGGTTGTGGACGACATTGCGAGAGTGGATGGCGTTCAGGCAGCGAGAGCCATGCTAAGTAGGAAAGAGAGGGAGAGGGGGCGGAGAGACACAAGTGAGACTCTGGCACCCGGCTCCCACTCTGGAGAGGTGCTGTGAGAAACCGGATCGGATACAAGACGTCTGCAGTGCCACGGCCGGCTTTGGTCTGCTGCGCGCGGACAGGACGTCGACAACGTTCCCAACGTCCTCCTCGCAACCAATGCCGGCCTCCGTGTATATCAGCCGTGAACGCTAACGCCATCCAGGCGCCCTCAGCGATGGAACCTTGTAGGCCTCGCCGTCGGTGGTGCTGGCGGTGTCTGTTAGTCTGCGCAGCACGGCCATCCCGGACGGCGGTTCTGACAAACGGACACCGTCAGTCTAAGCATGGTTCGCTGCAGCACGTGCAAGTATTGTCAGCGTGCAGACCGCGTTCAAGTACTTGCGGTTTGAGTTATAGCAGGAGAGCCTTCCGTGGAGTTGTCCATGAACTGATTCTCTCGCGAGCCCTTATATTATTACGAACACAATGCCCAGTCCCATAAAGGAGGCGGCATGTAGGGCATACACATTAAAAGTAAAGACATACCATCCCATCCTCAAGGTCATCCGCTACGCCGTCAAACATCACGACCGACCCCCCTTTATCGGATGTTCTGTCACATTGGCTCACTGAGAGCAGTCGTCGTAAAGGGGTTGGAGCCTGGGCGTGTACCGACGCGGTGGAAACTAGGACGAAGACGACAGTGCGAAGAGGATCAGGTGGGGATTTCGGTTGCGAGAAGGTCCTTCAAGCCACAGGTACATGAGAGAAGAGGTTAAGTAGCCACGAAGTCAAAGTTGGGAAGGCGAGGTGGTGGTGGACAGGGAGTCAGGCTACAAAACTCGACTTGGGCGTCGACGAGCGCGAGCCGGGCTGCGTCGCGTACACGCCGCGCGCCTTTTTCCTTCCGCCACCATCAACCCGTATGTTCGCGTCTATATCCCCGGACCTTGTTCGATGCGCAACGCTCAACACTCATGGCTCGGTCCTGTCGGCATCGTGTCGAAAGCCTCCGCGAATTGGGCCCGTCGCTGGCTAGCACCGCTGTATGATGGAGACAGCTGAAACGAGTACGGATTGGACGCGCCGACGCGGTGCCCCGCATCGACGACCCCTGAGGCCACGGCCTCCCGGGCGCACCCGCCGGAATGGCGAGCAAAATCATTCGATTGGTTGGATGGCCTGACGGTCGGTTGAGTCATGTTTTCATACATATTACCCACACTGAATCGGCTGTCACTGGTATTTTCCACTTAGCATCGCATCCTGTGGTCTGACGGCTTCCTTTCGCTATTCGAGTCCCTGTTGCAGCACTACTGTCATGAACGCAGTGAGAACACGAGCAAAGCAAGGTGAGAACGCACGTTTATTCTGAACTCCGTGCCGCCGGCGGTTTCCAGAGGGCGGAGGGACGGAGGGACAGATCTCAACATTTCGCGTTGATACATCTCCGTGCTCTCGGTCGCCGTGCCTGTCGCAAGTCGCGACGGCTTATTTTGGACGGAATGCTGTAGCCGTTGCCGTCGACGGCCTCCCGGGGCGTCCATGTCTCCTTTTCACAACACATCATTCGTCCGTCCATCACTGTGCGGTGGGCAGCTGCTGATCTTCTGGCGTCCCTTGCTTCCGCGGGTGTGGCGGAGCGCGTGCTATAAAGCATGCCGGTCCCGTCAAGCTCGGGATTCCCCCACCTGCCGCCTCGTACCACGCCTGCGCTCTAGACGTATCTTCCTACTCCTAGACTCGCCCATTCCGCTTGTATCTCTATATAATACCCTTACGCTCTTCCTGGATTTCCCCGTCTTCTCTCGTGCGACTACAACTTGCTGACTCTGCTTTTCTCGCATTATCTCGTCCCATCATGACCATAGTCCTCCACCCAGTCTGGTCCAACGGTGTCCAGAAGCTCAAGGTGGTTTCTCAAAGTGAGTGTAGTTTTGGGCTTTTTCTGAACACGCGGTTACTGAACGCTTCGTATCATCTAGCGCCTACCAAGCCTCCCCAAGGATTGCTTCCCCCTGCACATGACGACAAAATCCATGCCGTCCGTTGCATTCAACAACTGCGCTCGAAGGACAAGGCGATCGAAAAGTACATCTACCTCTCGCAGCTGAAGGATGCGGACCACGCAATGTTCTATCGCCTCTGCTTGGCGAACATGGCTGTAAGTTAGTCAGCGTGCCTGTTCTGTATGTTGTTCTGACAAGTATGGCACCCAGGAAATTACGCCTTTGATTTACACGCCCACTGTAGGCGATGCATGCTTGCAGTACTCCCACATCTTCCGGAGGCCGGAGGGTCTGGTACGCGCGTCGCCAAGTAGCGTTGCGTTCTTCCCCTAAGACTCTTCTAGTACATCTCCATCAAGGATAAAGGCAAGATTGGACAAATCCTCCGGAATTGGCCTCGCATAGAGGATGCCCGTATATCTGTTGTGACCGATGGTCAGTGTCCAGGACGAAGTGGCCATGTTTGAGACTGTGGCTGACATGGCTATAGGTTCTCGTATTCTTGGCCTTGGAGACCTCGGTGTGAATGGCATGCCCATTTCCATTGGGAAGCTATCACTTTATGTTGCCGGTGCCGGGTTCGTAGCCTCCATCGTATCCAGTTGAGATCATTCTGATTGTGGCTGCTCACCAGTATCCGTCCGCACTCCACCGTGCCCATCTGTCTGGACCTCGGCACAGATAACCAAAAGTTCCTTGAGGACCCACTCTACCTCGGGCTTCGCCAGCGCCGCCTGGCCCTCGCAGAAACGCACGAGTTCATGGACGAGTTCATGCGCGAGATGGCCGCCGTCTTCCCCAAGTTGCTCATTCAGTTCGAGGACTTCGCGACGGACAAGGCGTTCGCGTACCTCGACACGTTCCGCGATCGCTACCCGCTCTTCAACGATGACATCCAGGGCACAGGGGCCGTCGTGCTTTCTGGGTTCCTCAATGCTGCGAAGCTCTCCAGCGCGGCGTCTGGGCGCGCACTCACCGACCACAAGATCCTGTTCTTAGGCGCTGGGTCCGCTGGTGTGGGTGTCGCGATGCAGCTCATGAGCTTCTTCAAGCTCCAGGGGCTGTCTACTGAGGAGGCGCGCTCCCGGATCTACCTTGTCGATTCGCAGGGCTTGATCTACGATGGCCGTGGCCCCATGGCCGAACATAAGAAATGTGAGTATGATTCGCAGCTGCAGCGTATACTATGCTAACGGGATACAGACTTCTCGCGGAAGGATTACAACGGTCCCCCGATGACGGACTTGACGGACATCGTCAATTACGTTCAGCCCACTGCCCTTCTCGGTCTTTCCACCACCAAGGCAAGTGGTAGCCTCCCGTGTCTCTACTCGTACTAATGGCGTAATGCAGGGCGCGTTCAACCAATCGGTGATTGAAACAATGGCCGCAATCAACCCGCGCCCAATCATCTTCCCCCTCTCGAACCCTGTCCGCCTGTCAGAGTGCGAGTTCCACGAGGCCGTCGAATGGACGCAGGGTCGCGTCCTCTTCGCCTCCGGCTCCCCGTTCCCAGAAGAGGATTTCGCAGGGCGCATGCTCTACCCCGGACAGGGTGCGTTCTCGTACTTTCCTACCCAAATGCGAGCGTGTTTACTCACCTGGGTTTCCGAACCGTGCAGGCAACAACATGTACATCTTCCCTGGACTCGGTCTGGGCGCGATCCTCGCACGCGCGTCGAAGGTGACGGACTCGATGGTCGAGGCGTCCTCGCTCGGCCTCGCAGACTCGCTCACCGCCGACGAGCGCGCGCAGGACCTGCTGTACCCGCGCGTGGAACGCATCCGCGAGATCTCGGGGCAGATCGCGCTCAGCGTCATCCGTGCCGCGCAGAAGGCGGTACGTAGTGTTCGAATCCTTGATGCTAGGGATTGTTGGGCTTACTCTAAGTTATGCGTAGGGCGTTGACCGATCGACGGATTTGCGCGTTATGTCGGACGCGGAGCTTCTCGAATTTGTGCGTAGCCGGATGTGGGACCCTTGAGAGGTTTGCTGGATGTTTGGTGGCGGTTTATTCATGGGTGTGGTTTTGTGAGTTTGGTCGACGGAGACATACATAGATTACGAAGTTCAGGATATAATCGAACGCATAATTCTTCCGCCCCGTCTGTGGTTGTCATACGGAGTCATTCGCGTCTGGAAGTATAGCGCGGACGAGGTAGCCCATTGTGTGTCGATGCCTCTAAAAACACCCACAAAGACTCCGGCAAGCCTACCAAGCCTATTATATCGTGGTGGGGGGATGGGACTCCCAAGTTGAGAATATTCGGCAGGCGCCGACGCCGTCGTCGCGCCCACGTGGCTTTCATGCGGTTCGTGCCCAGGCGTGCTGGTCTCCACCGTGACGACACGTTCAATTCTCCCCAGTCCGGCTTCAAGTTGGCCCCTAGTGCTGCCCGTAATCTTTATGCCCTTTTCTTCAATCCTATTTCTGAGCTTAGATTCTAGGAGTAGGTTTCAATGTCTCTTTAACCTTCGAGAGCAGGAGGCCAGCGCCCTACAACTTGAAGTCTGTCGAAGAATCTACTAGTAGCAAGGTTCTCAATGATCATACTTATGAACTTGTAAGTCGTTTTCCCTTGATATCACCTCGAATAGGCATGCAGATGATGTCAGAGACGACTTCATTGTAAGCCTAAAACGATCAATCGACCTCGAGAGTCTGCGTAAGAGAAACATCCCTTACGGCGACCTCGAAGAGTCTGGCGAAACCTGTCTATCGCGCGCTCACCCGGTGGTAGCGTCACTTGAAGAGAGAGCCGGATAAGGGGTGGCCAGAGCTCCACGGCCGCCTTGTAAACCGATACAACGTGGTAGAAACGCACTGATGTATAGGTCTGAAAATATGTCAGCATTGGTCAGGAGTGCGTCCTCAGTGCGGAGGCGAACCTACGTCGCGGGGTATCGCGATACCCCGCTTATACCTCAATAACGGCATCCAAGGCTCTCGGAAGTCCCCACAGCCACTGCTCCTCCACGAACATCGCACTGTGAGAGCTTCTCGGGCCGCACATCTTTTACGATGAATACAGCTTTGCGTGTCATGCTGTATACACCCGCCACGCAGGGCCGCTATGATAATGCGTCATAACAATCACCACCACGTCGCGCGCCCCGCTCGGCTAATGCGTCTACGTCCCACGACTCAGGCCTCCCTACCTTCGTCTCGCGTACCCAAAGGTTTCTCATTCACCGCTCGCCGTTGGCATCAACGTTCCCACCTTGGCAGTTCGCACGACTGACCGCCTTGCCGTGTCTAGTGGTTGGAAGGACGAACTCTACAGCTACGACTCTGATCTGCCGGTCATCAAGCAGGATCGCGCCCTAGCTGGCCTGTTAGTACTTCGATATTCTCTTCTGCATTGTGTGGGAGTCATTGTTTGAGTATTTTTTCCGCCAGGTTTAAACTGGAATGCAGAATGCGTATGTGCTCAACCTGCCTTTCGCGATTTACTTGCCATAACAGAGGTGAACGCTAAGTAGTTCCCCCGATGTCGCTTCTACGGATTACTAAAAAGCCTCTACCGCCCTGAAGAAGCCCACTGTCCGGTTTGCGCGCACTACCCGTCATTATCTTGACTCACCGGCTACCGGTATAGATGGCTCAATGGAGGATATAAAGACGCGGAGAGAAGGGGACTCTGTGTCTTCGTCCTGTTTCTCAGCCTCCACTTCGCTTCACCTCGACGATAGCCAAATATGGTGTCCCCTCTGCTCCAGGCCTTTGTTGTGTGTGCCACGACGTGGTTTATGTGGAAGGTATTGCGTAGGTTTGTCGTGAAGACGGATCTCGACAATGTTCCTGGCCCGGAAGCGCCCTCGTTTCTCTACGGTACGCGCCTCAGACTCAATAAGTTCGTCCGAATTCTGACGACACTTAAAGGCCACCTCGAGCAGCTATATGATAAGCAGGGCTGGGCGTTCCACCGTGGCCTTGGTGAGAAGTTCGGACCAGTCGTCAGACTCCGCGGCAAGCTTGGGGTACGGACGCCAGGTTTTGCGGAAGCTGAAGCGTGCTAACCTGCCGTGAAGCAAGATATCCTGTATACGTATGACCCGAAGGCGATGCATCATATCGCTGTTAAGGATCAGGAGATTTTTCAGGAAGCAACTTGGTTCATTAGGTCGGTAACTTTCCGTTGTTAGTCGGCGGTCGCCGTTCTAACAGTTTTTCAGGATGATGCATTACATGCTCGGTGAAGGCCTTCTTGCTACTCTTGGTGAGTTCTCGATCTCCTTATGCCTGCCTTGCCGCCAGGCTCTGGACATCAATCTTTTGTATGTCTTTTCTGAAAACGCTCAATGCCGACTGTAGGCGACCACCACCGGCGGCAGCGCAAGATGCTGAACCCAGTCTTTTCTATCAACCATATGCGCCATATGACGCCTATCTTCTACAGTGTCTGTCATAGGGTATGCGGATGCAGCTACTTTTCTCAACGGGATGCCACTGACTGTCTCCATAAACCCCCGTCAATGTCGCATTGACTCAATGACCCCGGCTTCCCTCAAATAGCTGGCGATTGCGGTTGATGGTTGTGTGCGCGGCACGATTTCCAATGCTGGAACACCTCAGCCCGAATCCGCGGAGATCGACATGGTGAGCTGGATGGGCCGCACGGCGCTTGAGTTAATAGGGCAAGCGGGGCTGGGGTACTCGTTCGACCCACTCACGGAAGACCCTTCGGACGATTTCGGCGCCGCAATGAAGGAACTCATGTATGTGCTCCTAAAACTCCGTCCAAGTCGCGTACGATGACCAATGAACGTGAGGCAGACCAACGACGGCCAAGGCCTCGGGTGCAAGGCAGTACATCCCGTTGTTTGAAGCGGTCGTACCCCGCCCGTGGCGCAGAGCGGTTGCGGAGTATCTCCCCTCCTCGGTACTGAGAAAGCTTATCACCTTGGTGGACACTCTTTGGCGTCGGTCTTCGGAAATTTATATGCAGAAGAAGGAAGCGCTGATGAGCGGGGACGAGGCGATGAAGGAACAGGTTGGGGAAGGCAAGGATTTAATGAGCCTATTGTGTGAGTCCTATGGGTAACCCAGAAGAGGGGCCCACGCGCTGATGATGCTTGCGGAGACAGTGAAGGTTAACATGGAAGCCGCCGAAGAGGACAAGATGCCTGAGGAGGAACTCATCGGGCAGATCTCGTACGTTTCCTGCCGCTGCTACTAGTCCAACCCAGCAGACACTCATTTCTATCTCTCTTAGAACGTTAACCTTCGCAGCTATGGATACGACCTCGAATGCGCTCTCCCTCACGCTCTGGTGTCTCGCACAAAATCCCGATGCGCAGAACAAAGTACGCCAGGAGCTCCTCACTGCGCAGGAAGCGTGTGGCGGCGATATTCCGTATGACGATCTGGTGTCGCTTCCATACCTTGACGCTGTCTGCCGGGAGACTCTGCGGGTGTATGTGCCGGACCGGCTTGCGTATTATATACCTGACTTTTCTGCATTACAGTTACGTACCCGCCCCCCTACGGTTCCGCGAGTCAGTCTGCGCCCTGCTAAAGGCTGTTCAACCTCGCTGACCATCGTGTTACCATAGAGCGAGGAAGGACGTGGTCCTTCCGCTCTCGGAGCCCGTGCGTGGGCTCAACGGCCAGCTCATGAACGAAATCCTCGTTCCGAAGGACACGACCATCTTCGTCGGCATCTCGGCTGCGAACACCAACAAGGCACTGTGGGGCGAGGACGCGTATGAGTGGAAACCCCAACGCTGGCTTCAGCCGCTTCCCGAGAGCGTGCTCGAGGCGAAGACCCCTGGAGTTTATGCTAACCTGTGAGTTGAATGAGGTGCTTCGAATATATGTGAGCTCACGTCATCGTAGGATGACGTTCTGGGGCGGAGGGCGGGCTTGCATGTGAGTGTACCACTAGCATGCCACTGCACAAACACAATTATGTTGACGCTCGTTTGACGTGTAGTGGATTCAAGTTCTCGCAGCTCGAAATGAGTGAGTTCAATTCTTCTCTATTTTCGCGGTGTGGCAAGTGGTACTGACGCCGGCGTGACAGAGGTGGTCCTTGCTGTCCTGATCTCGAAGTTTACATTCGAGCTACCCAAAGACAAGCCAATCTACTGGAACTTAGCGGATATCAGCTACCCCTCGATGGACGCCAAGGGCGACAACCCTTCGATGTCTCTGCGGGTTGGCCTTGTGAAGAAGTAGAAGGCGGATGCTCTTGACGCTACATTTTGGCGGTGGGTATGTGTAGGCTCGCCGCGATGGCGCCTATGGTAGAGCTCGCTCAAGCTTCTGCTTCTGCTTATATGTCTCATGTAGAGAGGTCGCACGCTCCGAATGATGATACGTCGTAGTGACTGGTCCTGTGATCTTTGGAGCTGAGCATCCGCAACGTACGAAGAGTATTCATAGAGGAGTACCTCGCAGAAACGCTCTCATTATTTCTTCTCGGCCTAAGAGCACTGCAGTCTTCCCGGATAGTTCGCCAACAACAATCCACGGTATCCAATTCCACGAACTCTCTAACTTGACACATGTTACGGCAGACTGTGTAAGAGTCGCGGCAAACGCTTTGCTAGGCCCGGAAAGCTCACATCTTCGCAATCTGACCATCCATCTCGAGGGGCTGTATGCGAGTGGCACATTGTACCACCTGAGACGCACTGGCATCGGCCTGTTCCCCTCATACAACTCCATTTCATCGTTGAGTTCAACGACTTTCCAGCAATGTGTTACTCGTTTCTCAACAGTCACTTTCTGTACCCTAGACGAGGTTTCGATTCAAGCTTACAGGACGTCCCTAGGCCAAAGTCCCTTGGGAGGGCATCTGTCGTCTTCGCCACGTCTCTGCCGCGAGCGCTCTCGCGTCCTTTATCACGCTTCGTAAGCTCGATTCATCCTTTCTTAGACCTCTTCCACACTCCAGACCTGTTGTACGACTTCTCCACACTGTTTGGGCTTCACGATATCTAAGAACTTTCTGTTAAATCGGGCGCGCTCCGTGGGATGCTTATAGACTCATGACATCCACAAAGTTGCTGGCGGGAATTGCGAGCGCCGCGTGGCCGCGTCTCCGCCCACTCCGGCTTCGAGGCTCACCCAGCATAGCAGCTTGCAAGCCGCCCTTCTGTAACACTGGAGACGAGGATAGGAAAGGGGACTAGTTACACAGCACCGGAGCGCCGCGCGCGCGATGCCCCGTCTGCGACGGCGGCGGGGCTGATCACTCTTGCGCGCGGGTGGAGTCCGGAACCGGACGAGCTCGCAGCTCCGGCCGACTTCCGCATCACCCCCGTGTCGGAGATCCCAGAGGTGCCACCAGCTGGCAGTACTGCTCGTGGGTTCGAAGATATGCCAAGTTACGCGTTTATGGGTGGGCTGGAGCGTACAGGCAGATTCTGTGAAGATGGCGTCGTGCCTGTCGATGGTCTTCCCATTCCTTGAGGAGATTAATAGTGACTCCGAGTCTATGTGGCTGCTTTGGGGAGAGGTGTATCAAAATTACGAGTGGTTACTTGCGGTGCGGGCGCAGGAGAGGCAATGGGCTGACCAGTGTGGTAGAGGGTTTCCACAGGCTTGTACTGTTTGGAACGTCGAAGACTTGGATCAATGCTCGCCGATTCAGCGTACGTGTGCGGTGGCAAGTACCCCAGACGATATAAGGAGCAATGGCATAGACAACTAACACTCATATTTCGACATAGTCAAGGGCTCATGGGAGAACACGTACTGCCTGCGAGGTTGGGGTCTGGCGTTGAAGTGGGGATATTGAAACAGAAGAGGGTCAGAAACGAGGACACGTCCATACAGCCCCATGCTAGCTTGTATGTCTCCTTCACTGCGAATCGCACCAAACCCGCCCAAGATATACCGGCTAAGCACTATAGGTGCGGAGAGATTAAGGCGTACCGATTCCGAAGGACCGGCTCCTAGAGCGCCTAGTGATCCCAACCTCCCTCTTGACAGTCAAGAGGGCCGTGGCAACAGTAGTGGTAGCGCTGCGTACGAACGTCACGCTCTGCTTAGTAGCGAGCGGCGGTTGGCCAGAGCGGCAGAGCTCGAGGAGGAGGTCGCCGTTATCGTTGAACGCGAGCGTGCCGAGGCGGTAGGCCCCGCCGAGAGGGTAGAAGTACGACCACAGCCCGCCGGCGGCTGCGCCAGGCTGCGGTGCGTCCTCCAGTACGTCGCTGAGATGGATCGCGCTCGGGAAGGCATTGCGCAGGAGTGCCTCCGGGTCCTTGAGGGTGTAGGTGCTGAAGACATGGGCAACGTCGGCGCACACCGGGCACTCTTCGAGGGTGAAGACGGGCTGGGGAAGCTCGGACAACTTGATTGAGATGGTGCTGCCCACCGTCTCGATGCCGAAAGACAGACTCCACTTGACGGTCGCGCGCGCGCTACAAGTCAAAGGCATGTCAGCATGGTTCCTCACGCGCCCGCCTCTGCGGGGGGATGGGAAGACTCACGACGTTGAGGACACGACTTCCTTCGTCTCCTTCAATGTCTTGGTGTAGCTCGTAGTAAGCGTGATAGTGCCGCTGATCTGGACCTGCGGGGAACCTTTGCTAACAGTGGTGGGGACAGAAAGCCAATTTTCCGTACGGCCTGATAAGGAGTTTTAGCGAATGAACCAATGGGGGTTGAAGGTGAAAACGTACAGGTAGCCCTTTCCTCGTACTCGAACTCGTCGAAGCTGCCCTTGTAGCGGTAGGGAAGGTCGACCTCGTAGTTCCACAAGTACTTGAGATGACCAGGTTCGTCGGAGGGCTGCGGGCACCAATTCGTGGGGACCGTTCTCTCCACTCCAGGACAACCCTCGACGTTGCTCCAGGTGCGCAGCTTAAGAGACGATATTCCAGGCAGAAGGCAAGTCCACTCGGGGACCAGCGTGGTGAGCGCGTTAATGCGAGCGAGCGGCTCGAGGACGGCGCGCTGGATGAACACGTGCTTCGCAATCGCGACGGTGCCGTGGGAGAAGCCCGAGAGAGCCGTGTCGAAACGCGGGATCCAGGAGCTGGGAGGTGGGAGCTCCTGGGGCAAGGACTTGCCGGGTGTGGTGACCCCCCAAACGACAAGAATGGGCTGGGAGGCGGGATAATCGGCAACGTTGCTGTACCAGTTGTCGACGGTAATCGTCCGGTCGCAATGGATGTGGAAGTCGGCGTGAAACATCCCGTAAGGTGGAGCCTTTGCTTCGTCGATCCAGGTGGGGATGGTTGCGATGACGTCTAGGCGCTCCTGATGGATGGCTGGGAAGTACGCCTTCTTGAGGTAGACCACGAGAGATTGCAGGATGTGGGTTCTGTGGCAGAGGTCGCTGTCGATGCATAGAGAAGAGTACTTGTGAAGGTACCGGGCACCTGTGGAGAACAGTATTAGCGGTAGGATCTACTGGACTATGAGAGTCACTGACTACTCACCGTCAAAGTCTAGGACAATTCGCCTTAACTCCCGATCGCCCTTTTCGCCGTGCTCGACGATGGCAGGGTAAACACCAGTCTTTTCGCCTGAGCCGCACCTGAATTGTCCCTCCGAGTCCCACTGGATTCTGACTTCGAAAGCCAGGTACGTATCATTTGCCTTGTGCCTGTTCTCCGGGTTGAGCTCTCGAGTATCATAATCATCGTACTCGTCTTCGTTTCTGTGCAAAGTTCAACGCACGGCAGGTAGGATCAGATGAGGGGCCAGTTACTCTAGTGTGGCTACATTGAAGCCATCCGTAGGCACGAACGAGCATTGCTTGATGTTCACCCAAAAAAGGGCCCGCTTGTCGCTCAGCAGACGGATCTGGGGCCTCGCGAATGTTGCTTCGAACCAGTGTCCGTATTGCCATTTCTTGAGTATCGTCTGGGGCTTTTCGTACAACGTAGCGATGTACGCGTTGATCGACTCCTGCGAGACAGCAACGACCTGGTCGAAGTCGCCAAGGTTCGTGGTCCGAATGTCGTCCTTGGCGCGCTCCGGAAGCTTGGTGTCGCCCCAGATACCGAGAGGGAATTCCGGCCCCGCGGGACACAGGGGTTGATCTGGAACCGTGGAGTACAGGACGTCGAACTTGGCGCTCACAAGAGTCTCCATGTAGAAACACTCCATGATCTCGAAAACGCGCTGGCGGTACACGGTCAGGAGTTCGTACGTGTCTTCACAACATCCGGGCGTCTTTGATAGTGCGGCGTGGGGCCTGCAACCTTTGAATTGAAATGCCGACGAACGATCAGCAATATCCGTGTTTAAGACTATAAAGCCAAACATACCACGTAAGAAGTCAAGCCAGATGGTGATGCAGCCATCATCCGAGGTCTTCTCCCAAGTAGTGTACATGACGAAGGCGAGGCTCCAGTTCTCGTACTCAGCCACCACCCTAAGACGGTAGGTTAGTGGTTTAGATCAACACAAGCAAGTCTTCGTGGCACTTACTTCCCGGCTTCGTAGAACCGAATTTTCTTGGCGTTGAAGGTGATGATCACTTCCTCCAAGCACAGTATCTCGATGGAGGGGGCGGAGAATTCGAAATGAACGGACTCGGATGGGTGGTCCGAGAAGACGTAGTCTGAGAGACAAACCGCCGCCCAGTCGTCGTAGGTGTCCAGCGGCCGGAGTGCCCTGCGCATAGAGCACTCAAGCCACTCAGAAAAGAGATACTCGTTTATCTGGATGGTGGTGATCCCTGCAAGCGAAGGGACACGGAGTCTCGACGAACCCTCAGCATAAGCATGGTCGAGAACGAGTGCGTCGCCACCCTCCAGGTAGGACTGAGGGAGAGCGAAAAGGGCGTTGATCCTGGCCTTGCACAAGGTTCGCAGATATTGGCCCAGGAATTCAGCTAGGATACGGCGATCGGCCACCTCTACGGCCACGTCCGACTCGCAACCACACCTCCAGATCGAGAGTAGTTCCGCGTCTGCCAAGGTATGGCATGCCATTAGAGACGCGGATTCCACATGTTGCGGAGGGACGACTTACTTTCAAAGTCAAAGACTTCGAATCTGACCAAATTGCCGAAGTCCGGGGGATTCGTCAGCTCACTAGTGTGCCAACGGACGGGGATGCGAAAATTGACGAAAATATTGTTAAATTCCTGTGGGCTAGATACACATGCTCAGCATGCATATACACTCATGAGTATAGCACGACCGTGGTTTTACCCTCGGAATGAAACGATTTCGAGCTTGAGGACGACATTGTGGTTGCAAATGAACTGCAACTCCGGCTTGCCGAAAATAGCTTGAAGGGCAGTGGTGGGTTGACCAGCGATTCCAACGGCATACTGGGCCAGGGCGGAGAATTGCTCTACCAGCAAGTATTTTAGTTATATTAAACATAATTGTAAGTCAAAGATCGTCAAGAACGTACGGTTAAGTTCATCCCGGGCTTCCGGATGTTCGCTAACGCATAGCTTCGCGTTCTCATACAACGCAGTGAGCTGCGCGTTGAGATAGCGGGTAGCAAAGGGGGCGAGATTTTCTCCAAGACACATGGTGAGCAAAGTATACGAGTACAGCTGCTAAGGGGATTGTTAGTACAGAACACGTCGTAGCAGCTCGCTTTATAGAGTGTCGGCAGCGGGACCCGAGTAGCTCGGACGCAACCTTGTGTCCGAATCGTGATGCACTTCTTTCAAAAACCACACCAGACATGTGAGGGTGTTCGCGCTGATGGACCGGGGCTTTCCCGCCACCGAAAGCCATATGAACCCATTTTGCGGAGGACGTCGACGAAGATGCTGGTCAAGAAATCGCGCCAACGGTAGGCGCCCTGTTGGTGGATGGATGCAAATAGGGACAAACATCCCAACGGTGGCGCCCAGCTATCAGGTACTGGGCGCCTGTCTTAATCATACTCCACAGGTCAGTGCTACTAGTTCACGAACCGGCGGTCCTCAACCAAAAGTCTCCTCTTTGATTATTTAGGTTCTTCGTTCTAGTGCTGAGAAACTGTATAGTCTTGGCTGACTGGGGGCTCGACGGCGCCGTATTCAAACCACAGACCTCCGAACTAGGGCCCATTCAGGGCGCCCGTAACTTTGCGTTAGTGCCGACGCGCTCGATTGAACAGGCGCAGACAGGGACAGGTCCCTGGCAGATCGGATGGAAGCGCCCGCTGTATCGCCTATTGGACTCGGAATTCAGCGTTCGGATCGCCTTCTAGTCCGTTACTACGATTCAGCTCGGGGAAGCGGCCGCTGAATCGGGTCCTGAGCTCTGGCAGACCATCGGCTAGAACCTCACGCCTGTCCATCACCGCTCTTCGTCTTTATGTTCGGCTCATGAAACCGCTGGCTCGGATATTATTGCATCTTCGTAGCAGTAAGAATCGTCCCCCGAAATATTGGAATGTAGCCCTGTGGGAGTACATACAGTTGTACATCTGGCTTTCTGATTCATTCATCTATAGACTACGCTCAATAAGATTGCAAGTGACAGCCGCTTCCGGGCCAGCGCATAAGCGCACAGATTGACACCGGAATCCCCGTGAGCGCGTATACTATCTGAACCCAATTGTACGCGAGACAGGCGTTGTTTCCTGTACTGTCGAGGCATGCGGGGATAAAATGGAAGCGATAGGAGGGCTTCTGCGATTGCGGGTCCAACTAACATCGTATTCTCAGCCGCTGAACCGGTGAACCTCTATCCAGGACATGGCAGCTTTAGGGTCTATTCTACTTGTATGTATTTTTTGGCATAAACCAGTAGTAGCGCCGAGGCTACTCGAGTCCCACCTGTACCTTGCGCCTCTCCCACTCCTACCGAACCAGGTACTCCGCGAACTGGTCCTGGATAGAAGCTGCCACGATTGTGGTTGGTGGCGTGAGTCCTGTTGAATGCGGTCAACGTCACGCCAACGACTTCTAGGGACGTAGAGGCGGCGCGCGGCCGCGTGAAACGCAGGCATTCAGGATACCCGGATGCCGGCAGGTGTCGCGACGACGGACTGAGGGGCAACATGTCCGGGCGGGCGTGGTGTCGCAAACTCGCCCCCGGGACTCTCGGATTGTGTAGGACGGAGGACCAATACATGCATTTGTAGCCCCAAATCGGTCGCGCCCTTCTCGACGGCGGAGTGGTGCACATGGAGCTCGTTTTGGAGGTACAACCCTGGCCGCCCGCATCCGAGGATGGCAGGGAAGCCCTTTCACACAGATGCTCTATGGAAGACCCAGCTTTTAGGGATTGTGAAATCTCCGGGCGCGGCGGGGTATGTGGTTAGCTCAACGCCACTGCCAGAGGACGAGTTTCTCCAGATGGCTCGTAGACGGACCACACTTCGCTCAGGGTTGGCAAGCCGTCGTGCGGGCGTCTCCATACTCCCACCAGTGTGTTCAGCGTGAGCAGGTGGGCCCGCCTGAGGTCTGTTCCAGACATTCAGGACGCTGTATAGGGACAGTCACGTTAGCTATTGTGTGCTGCGGCCCTTCAGATGAGAAAGATGATGGTCAACGTTTTCATGCTACGGTTGAACGCCGTTACAGATACAATTTGAAGGTAAGCTTTGATGCCATTGAACACAACCGAAGTGCAGCAGTTCCGCGTTTCGGGCTACACAAAGTGAATGTGCAGTCTATTAAATTTAGGTCTCGCTTGTAATGTAACTTGCTCTGCGCATCTCTTTCGGATATTTCATCGTGCCCAAGGTTGACAGTTTTTCGAAGTCGCGTAACTGCCTTTGGTTCGGGGTTGCTAAACCAGGGGTTTCGCGGGGTCGGTAGTTGACTCCTTGTGAGGTGCACTGCACAAGTTGTGAGAGTAAGTTGTAGAGTGAGCACTGTTTATTTTTTGTACGTGTTTTTATCTATTTCAAACAGTGCTGTGCCAGAAGGAAAAGGCGTTCAACGATTCATGTTCCGGGGCCAAAGCGAGGACGACGTTCGAAGCGCCCAAACACGGTCACATGAGTCAACGCGGTACGCGAAGATGAACATCCACGTGAGATTACATAATGAGGCAGACATGCGCACGCCACGCCCCACGCATCCGAATCCGAACGGTGAGCAGCTTCCGCCTCAACTCTCGCGACGACCGTCAAGACCTGGACGACGACGACAGCGACATCAGCGGTGTTAGGCCTATACGATGTCTACTAACTTCTACACGACTATGCCGCCACCTCCTCGTCGACACCCCCTCGCTTCTGCCGCCAACCACTATGCGGTCAACCAGATACCTCGCCAGCACCCGCCTCCGCCTCCCGGCACCCCACCCAAACAGCAAGAACGCCATGCCAAGCAGCCTTCCTCTCCTCCTCTACCTAGGCAAAATGCAAAGGTGACCCCACCTTCGCCACCCAAAGTCATCACGGACAAGACAGGTACTTTGGAGCTCGTCCGTGTCGGTATGTTAGGCGAGGTATGTCGTTTACTCAGACTTCCTGATTTCATGAGACACCATGCTATATTTTGGAACCCTGTCCCCGTCCCCCAAGAGCTGCCGAATGGCTGCGTAGCTGGACCACGTTTTCCGGGCGTTATTCACATCGGTGTCTTGGCCGCTTGCCTATGGCTGCTGTCTGTGGTTACTGGTGGCTAACACAATCGATTACAGGGCGGGTTTGCTCGCGTATATGAAGTTCAGGACCACCGTACAAGAAACAGGTCTGCATGCAAGGTAGTTACCAAGTCCTCCTTGAAAACGAAGAAAGCGAAGACC
This sequence comes from Trametes hirsuta, assembly GCA_001302255.2. Taxonomy (NCBI): domain Eukaryota; kingdom Fungi; phylum Basidiomycota; class Agaricomycetes; order Polyporales; family Polyporaceae; genus Trametes; species Trametes hirsuta. The sequence goes on from CP019379.1 coordinate 2,894,885, forward strand.
AAAGTAGGTTCACGATGTCGCCCACCGTAACCGTTGCTCACATCATTATAGTTATATGCAGAAATCAAGATTCACAAGTCTTTGGAGCACCCGAATATCGTCCGCTTCCAGGACTGTTTCGAGGATGAAGACAACGTTTACATGACGCTAGAGCTCTGTCATAACGGCTCTCTCATGGATATGCTCCGGCGTCGTAAACGTTTCACTGAGCCGGAAGCACGCTATTTCATGGTGCAACTCATCGGCGCATGCCACTATATGCATACCCACCAGGTCATTCATCGTGACTTGAAGCTAGGCAACATATTCCTGGATCGAAACATGAACGTGAAGGTCGGAGACTTCGGGCTCGCAGCCCTCATCGAGAGTCCGGGAGAGCGGAAGAAGACTATCTGTGGAACACCTAACTACATCGCGCCTGAGGTTCTATTTGACACCGCAAACGGACACAGCTTTGAGGTCGACACTTGGTCCATTGGCGTTATCTTGTACACACTTGTTGTTGGCCGGCCACCCTTCCAGACGAAGGACGTGAAAGCCATCTATAAGTGAGTCGACATTTTCTTGATGCATCCGTCCTCTAACACAAGTTGCAGGCGGATTCGGGATAATGAATACGAGTTTCCGGCGGATCGAGCAGTCTCGCGGCCAGTCCAGGAGCTCATTCAGGAAATTCTGACCCCCGATCCTCAGCTTAGGCCTACTCTGCACGACATCGTCGACCACGTATGGTTTATCAATGGAATTGTCCCTGGCTATATTCCTACCTCCGCCCACGACGCACCGCCGGACTTCCGTCATATCGCGAAGCATATGTCCGACGCAAACCTTGCGCGCTTACGACGCTACGCCTTGCTTGACGACGACCAAGCGACAAGTATTGCCGTGCCGAGTGCCCCTCCTCTCAACGCGACTATCACTGGCGGTAAGGCTCGTGGAATCCCTTCCACCTTGGCTCAGCAAGAGAAGGAGTTCCAGAAGGCTGTCCAACCCGGCAGTCCTATCTCCGCGTTGCTTAGTTCCGCGCGGCAGCCGCTCATCGTCGCGCCTCCTGCGCCCGCGGGGGCGCGCGGTGAACAGCCCCTTCTCCGTAAGCTGCAGGCGGCGAAGGATTCGGTTAAGTCACCCGGGCGTCCTAGTCGCGCGAATCTGCAGGATATCGTAGAGGAGCACGAAGATGAGTATGGGGCTCGTGCTGAGGAGCTGCGGAAGAAGGAGTTGGAAAGCCAGAAGGCGCGAATCGTCGCGCAGATGGTACCGGCATCGGGCAGCGCACCCGGTTCCGTGTTCGGCGGTGATGACCAGGAGCTCGAGAACATGCCTCCTGCTCGCACGCGGGACGCTGCACGGACATTGAAGGAGCGCGAACGACAGAAGGAAAAGGAGCGTGAACGCGAACAGGCACGGGAACAGGAGCAGGGGAAGGAGGTCCAAGAAGGAGAGGAGGAGACGCCTCTACCCGCCGGTCTCCCGCTTCGTCCGAACAGTTTCGACGCAGCGGCTCAGACGCTCACGGCCGCGTTCGATGCCAAGGCGTTGGGAAGACTCTTCCGCGATCCTAGGCAGGACGTGCACCTCCCCGATCCAAAGGTGTTCATCGTTTCATGGGTCGACTACTGCAACAAGTACGGGATGGGATACGCTCTTACCGACGGCTCGGTTGGCGTGCACTTCAACGATAGCACGACGATTGTCCTGTCGCCTGACAAGCAGTACGTGGCTTTCACTCCCAATCTGCTTGGCGGTACTGATGAAGCTATTACAGTCATTTTGACTTTGTGTCGTCACGCCGGAAGGGCGCGGTGTATGTGCGGAAGAACCACACGGTGGCGGACTACCCGGAGGAGCTGAAGAGCAAGGTGTACTTGCTCAAACACTTCGAGAAGTACATCATGGATCGGCTGTACGGCGAGTATGATTGGACATTTGAGGACCTGGACCGTGCGAAGGGCATGGAGTTCGTGCAGAAGTACCTTCGTATGAAGCACGTCATCGTGTTCAAGTTAAGCCATGACGTGTTGCAGGTCAGTTCTCCTTTAGTGTCGTCGCCGCATATTGAGTGCTAACAAAACGCCTTGTGGGTATAGTTCAACTTCTACGACCACACGAAAGTTATCTTGTCGTCGCAGGGTCTACTGGTGACGCACATCGACAAGAATTACGTCATGACACGACATTCTCTTGCGGAGGTGATGGCTCAAGCCCTTCGTCCTCCACCCACGGACCCCGACCAGGCCAAGTTCCAGCAGAGGCTCGTGGACAAGCTCAAGTACTGCAAAGAGGTCCTAATCTCGATCCGCACCGCGAGCGCGAATGCCAACAGCACGGGCGACGAGTCTGACGAGCAGGCGTCGGAGAAGGCGTTGGAAGAGAAGGCGCCGCAGCCCGCGGTTGGTACCCGGTCTTCGAGGGCGGCCCTACGATGAGCACTAATACGCCATCTTACCCTACCCGCCGGGCCGCCGGTCGGACCTTGGGTTGCTGTGAGGGGCGCGCGACGTAGGTCGTGTACGGCCCCGGTCCATTTTCGTCTATCTTCTCGTCTTCTCCATCCATCCATCCAGGAACTGTGTCGCCGCGCGCGCACGACGTTAGGTCGATCGCGACGGACTTTCGCACGTCTGCTCAGTCTACCACACAAGTGCATGTATACCCGCGTCTGCATATTTACACTGCGTCTCGTCTGCATGTCCTCATCTCCCAACCGGTGTCCTATCTTTCTCCCATTCTCGTTACATCTCGTCATGATCCCGCTACGATTGTTAGGTTTGGCTAGTAGTATCCGTGGCGGCGAGTATCTCGCCTCGTTGTTGGTGCGTAGTAGTACGTTCCTTGCCGTGGCTTATGACACGTCCCTCTGTAGGCATATCAACTGAGGTCCGCTGCATCTCAAACCGATCTACCATGTCCGTAGGTTTCCACATAGACAGTGGTACTGATGGGACTCTTGAGACACCCACAGCAATGGTCTGGACACATCGAGATCTATGAATCGTGCTATTTCACATTGCAACATCTACCACACCGTAATATGCTATTGTAGGTGCCCGGTAAGAGCCAAGTGGACAGAAATACTTCCTCTATGACGAGTGCAACGGTAATGTTATCTTCGCCCAAAGGTCTGGAGGCACTATAGCACATGATCCGTGAGGTGTAGTCTTGGTAGAAGTCACTACCGATTATATTCATACACCCCGAGGCGCTGAGACAAGCCTGCACGCGTAATAGATTGACTACCTTCGGAATGCCTGGCGTGGTCTGTGTGACAAGTAAATCGCGTCCGCACACATACTCCGTTCATAGGAGTTACCTGCTATTGTTTGAATCATCAAAGTTGCCCTCCAATCCTCCGACATTGGTTCGTGGTATCCCTGTAGGTGAAGCCTTGACTGCTTTCCCTGAACGTAAATCAAACCTCTCCAAACCATCATGATCCCATCGCAACAGCTTCATACTGTTCGCCCTCACAAGTGGGGGGAGCAGCCCCAATTCGGTTACAGGGTCTTTTGATAACGCATCTGGGCAAGCACGACGTACCTACATAGATGAACTACGAACTGATAGCGCTGTTCTGGTCGAAGACGTATGCATACTTTCTTGCCGTTTTCTCCATCTTAAAACGAGACGCGGCATTGGAACGAAAGCCGCATTCGGGCAAGCGATCGATCGCTACGTGTAGGTCCATAAACTGAGGAAGAGAGTGATTAAACTGAGAAAAAACAACAACGTACTGAGTCTCTTGTGACTATAGAATTGCGAGCCCATTCTGTGCGCTACGCTACGACGAAAGCCGCAGACGGTGTTTCTAGCCATATAGACCATATGTCCGCACAAGTAAAACGATGTATCGGCTGAGGATGCCCCGGGTTGCACGGAACGTTGACGCTACTGCGCTGATCAGCCCACTTAAAACGAGAACGAGGCTGTCACTTAGTATTGCTCGCGCGTACGTAGGTACAAAGCAGGGTCAGCATTGCGGTGGGACTCGCTAAGGGGATCGACGCACCCGGGGCAACCCGTCGGCTGTGAAAACCCCCGCGGGGGCGTTCTCCACAAGGCACGAAAGCATGTTTTAACCCCTGGACCCGTCTTCTAGCGCGAACCTCAGAAAACAACTTTCGCGCAAACACCCATCGATTCGCGTCTAGTACCAGGCATGTGGACGCCGATCCGCGAGGCCCAAGATGGAAGCGCCATGGCTCGTGTCTTTCTCCCAGTCACTCCGGCATGGGCGGGGTCGGAGCTCACGCTCGGAGTCCTTTTCGATACTTCGACATTGACGGTAGGTGCCATGAATTCTCGCGATTCGCTGCGGATGCCGTACAGCTTCGGGGGAACTTACAGTTGGGTAGACGGCATAACGGAAAGCCTAGTTAGAGAGGCGGGCCGCTGTGAACCGTCACGCTTGCTACGAGTGATAGGGTTTCGCAGTAGTCTGCAATCTGTTAACACGGGATGCGAGGTTCGAAATAGTCAGGTACGATGAGTGCGTCATGACCGTACAAGTACCTATTTCTCGTACTACGCCTAGCGTGGTAGCGAATGTGAAAAGCGTCCAGCTATACTTACTCATTCCGTGCAAGCCTCGCGTTCCGGAGATATCGATCGCATCCGCTTGTCCAGATTTGATGGAATGCACAATTGGGTATTGCGGACGTGAACGTCAGATTGATAAGGACGCGCTGGGAGCACGAAGCCCGAGAAGCATGTTGCGGGAAGGTACCGCAGACATTCTGTTCCGCCGGCGATGGGAGGTTCAGTCGGCATCGAACTGCCTGCGAGAGTCCCGGCTATGAACTAGCTCGGATATGGGTGTTAGCCACGCACGTTGGGCAGAACGAGGCCGCCGAGACGGATATGCGCCAGCTTCGAAAACCTGCCCAGCGAACCTGTACTAGTCTCGTCCGCAAGGCTTCACCGCGGCCGGCCACATATCGTATACTGGGGCCCGCATTACACCAAGTGGCGCTCCAGAACCCGAACAGAGCAAGAGAATGCGCGAAGCGGGGGGGAGAAGGCAACTCCGAATGGCGTCGGGCGCATCGGAGAGGCAAATTGGCTCCGTCGCAGACGCAATGGGCGCAGTACCAGTCAAGACTTCTATAGCCATTAGTGGCCGTCGACGATCTTTGACGACAGCGCCTGCGGAGTCAGCCAGGAGGAAACAGCCTCCTGCTATGCGGGCGAGAGATGTTCGAGAGCGGGACAGAAAGTCTGTGCAGTCGAGATGCACGCCACGAGGCGCGAGAGGCACGCGTCTGGGCGGGCATGCATGTGAAGCGTGGGCGGCGCACCAATCGCGAGCGGCCACCCCGTCGCGTAAGTTATACTCAGACCGGGGTGTGCTCTCGCGCTCGCGCTGACAGCCACAGGTGCCGTGAATTCACCGAGCGCCGCCACTGCGAGTGCAACACTGGAAGATTCAAAGAAGGTCGTGTCCGTCTCCGGGAATCAGGTAGCAACATGCATGATGTGATGCCACGGCATGCCAGCCGAGCTAGTGGGCCCGTCGACATGGAGAGGACGACCTGCGAGAGCATCGGCGTGATTGGTCTGACAATGCGGGCGCATCCCAACGATGTCACACTTGAGGTAGCGACGATCATCCCTATTCCAGAGCACATCCACGAGTCGGAAGACGGTCTCGCAACATAGCACGAGATTGAACAAACGGGTAAGTATAACGATTCGCAGCTCGCTAGTAGCGTAGCGATCCGAGCGCAAAGGCTTTGCAAATGTTCAGGCGCCATCGTGCAACGTGCAAAACATCCACTTCGCACTCTACATAAGCGAGACGAGGGCGCCTGAGAAAATGCAAAAACCAAGGGCGTCATCGAATTTGAAGAAACGAAGAAAGGGGAATTAAATGACTTGACTCATCCGAACGTGTGGAACGCACGAAGAGCAGAAAGTGGGCGACGTTCGGGCAGGCAGTGAAGGTTGACAGCACTGGAAAGTCGACGACCTGCCGGGGGCCCGGTCTCGCAGCCCATAAGCCCTCCGCAATACACCACCACGCCGCAACGCGGACACTGTCTCCAGGCGTCCCTCCGACCCCTAGTACTTCTCACAAGCTCGCGGTCGGTAGCTTCAAACCCCGCACATCTCGCAGACGGCTGTTAAAGCACTGCGCCCCGTCTGGTAGACGTTGTACAGTAGTATACCCCGGATCAAAAAAAAAAAAAAAAAAAAAGACAGCACTGGAAAGAAGGTATAGCGTTCAGCGCGTAGGAGCAGCAGCAGAAGACGTAACCGCGTAGGGGCGTGAAGGTACGCGTCGTGGCTTGCAAGGCACAGTAATCGCGACGTCATACATCTGCATCAGTCCGCGTCAGTGATGTCGCCGACATGCAGGCTCATGCAGGCGGATCAATTGTGAAGGCTGACTGACGTTCTAGTCGTCGGGTCGTGCCCGGACATGGTCGATGTCCATATTATTATGGCCTTTCCCAAGTCAGTATAGCGCGAGGCGATCGAAAACACGTACATGAAGCGTCGGGGTACATGACCGTGGGCGGTTGAATGAGTGCAAACCCGAAAGTGAGAGTCTGAGACGATAACCGGCCTGAGCACAAACATAGAGGACATCGCCAGCGAAAGTGACAGCCTGTAGCAGCTGTTGGGTTGGGGTCGGCATCGCGACCGGTTGTTGGTTCGCGTAGGTCGAGTTCAGCCTACATTCGCTGACCAAAGGCCGGACAGTCATCTTAACCTCGGGTACGCGGCGGAAGGCGATCGGAGGCCGCTTTCGCGAGCCACACGGTACACGTTTAAGCCACAAAGATTGCGCTCTCAGTACCGGAAAACAGACTCAGTACCAAAATTAGCACAGGAGGACGTTGAAGGCGTGGAAGGAGACGTACGTGTGCCCGGAGGTAACGTAAACCGCCGGATAGCATCTTGGGTGAGAATAGGCTGCAGTATTGCCGGATCTGACGTTGAACGCTGAAGTCTCGGTTGGACACAGCCTGGATTCAAATGCACCTAGAGCTGCTCGAGGAGGACGTGCCGTACGCGAAAGAGGTTGCATAATTAGGTCTGTAGGTACTCTGGGCCGAAGTCTATCTGTAGATCGTACTAAGAGAAGTGCTTACCATAGGATTCAAAACCTTGGTACACGAGTAGGACCTTTTGCGGTAAAGACGCGCACCACCAAGTGCCCAACATAATCAAAGATGCTCGCTGTGCCGTCCTGGTACAGGATATATGTAAAGGCGAAAGGTTGGCGGCACACGTTGGCCAGCTATGCACGAAGGCGCGTGGGCAACTGCGCGACTCGAGAGGTTGACTACAAAAAAAAACCAGTAGCCAATTGCCTTCACTCTTACGGGCGCAGTCGCAGAGGGACCGAATTAGTCTAGAACGAAGCGATATAGCGCAAACGTAAGCCCCATCCCGGCAGTGGCTAACCCGCATCCAGCCCGGGGTGGCAGTCGAGGGCCAGGCCCCGCTGAACACCGCGGAGAAGGAACGCATTTTCTGTGGGAAAGTGCAACTCGCCACGCATGGCTGATGCCATCTGGGCAAAATGCCGTGAGCAAAAGACCTCAGTGGTAGTGGCCGCGAGTAACGCACCGGCAGCGCGCATCTGAACAAAGAAACGCGCGGCCCTCAACCCAATGCAAAGTGCCACGCGCGACTGTGGTAGTGTGGCAGGGAGCCTGTCGCCAAGCGAGACGCAGAACCCGAGAGGCGTGCGTACCGGATGTCAAGAATCTGTGAACCCGATAACGAGGTCCGGAAGAAGACACAAAGGACTCGTAGGTCGCAACACACTTGGATCCAAGGTTCTGCGTATCGAGACCGGACGTACCGCAAAGAGTACAGAGGTCGGCCCGAGTCGTGCGATGGGACGCAAGTGGTGTGGGTCCACCGTCGTCAACAATGCTCGCAGGACCAGGATGAGCGCAGCTGACCAGATGCGCTAATTGAACGGGGACCTGGTATCAGGGAATGGGCGGTCTTGGCGGCTACGAACACGACCACGTTCCCGGATCTGGAGAGAGGACAAGAATACGCACCTTACCGTGGCATCGCACCTGACCGCCGGCATCCTCCTGTCGCGTCGCTGTCCGCCAGGGCGCGTGCACCCAAACTGACGTCGTGGAGATTGCGGCGTCGTTGGAGAGATAGACCGCGCCTTCTCGAGCTCGCGAGCTTCGTGTGGGTCGACGGTGTTATCGCACGATGACGGGGCCTGCCAGACAGAGCTGCCAAGCCCCGGCGCGACCGCCGTAGAGAACCTGTACGCCAAGACGTGAATCCCCGCAGTCGCATCTGGAGGGGCATACTCACCACCATACAGAGGCAAACGACGCCAAGGCGTAGCACCTATTTCGGCCGTCTCGCTTCCGACCACCGAGGGGCCACAAAGGCGCGCCGAGCGTCCTCTTTCAGGCTCGGATCATGGCGCAAAGCGTACAACCTTGGAACCTTCAGAGCCTGAAGCCGCAGCCAAGTCGCGTGAGCCAGGACGGGGTACAGTCTGCTACCGGGCACCACGGCGTTGGGCACACCTGGCGACAGCGCGGCGAGCGCCACGAAGCCGGTCAATGCACGATCGGGCCGCACCCGAGCGCCGTCGCACCGCTGGAGTGTCGGGATCGCCATACCCGGACGAAAGGCTCGAAGATGTCGGTGTCGATAAACGGCGGCGTGTGCGCTGGGGCTCGCAAGCTCCGTCCTTCGCCCTGCGAGTCGCCCGGGGTGGCATGATGATGGCGGGTGGCTAGGAAGAGCGTCGACGGCGACTTGGACTTTTGGACGGCGGCCGCGGGTGGGTGTTACGGTGTACATGTGTCGCCGTGCGGAGAACGAACGCTGACCACGGCCACGAGCACGGAGCTCCAGCCACCCTGCAGCGGCCGCGCCGCGCCGCGGGTCCTCCTGCGACAAGTGCAGTTCGCACCGGTCAGGCCCTGGAAACACGCAGTAAGTAACTTAGTACGCGCAGACTCTCGATCAGGAGCTTGAGTGAACGAACTGCACCCCGCGCGTCAGCCGCAATCGCAACGGGCTGGACGCACCAACTTCCACGCTGGAGTTCCACACCCCAGAGATGCCAGATGCCAGGAACTGGGGAACCGCGAGATCGACAGCAAAGAAGCACCCGCGCGCAGCGGCTCCCCCGGGCCCATTGACTAGCTACAGCTAGCGCCGTGCCACTGTATGAGCGCGAGACGTCGACACCCGTGCCGAAGCACCCCCACTAGATCGCAGCGGTAATCAGCAGCCTGCAGACAAAGGGTCGGACGTCCGTCCCGAACGCCCTGCAGTCCGCTCGCACGGAGGGTCAGCTGCGCGGGGGCTCGATGACGTCGACGGCGCATGTCCTGCACTAATCGCAATGATCCCGAGCAGCGAACGCACTAGCGCGGCCGGGTGCGTGGACGTGATGTACGTGTGATTCGTAGTGGCGGGCGTACGCGACGGCGTGCTGTGCAGGCTCATTGTGCTGGAGAAGCGCTGCGCGAGCAAGCGAGCACGACAACTCAGACTCGGAGTCGAGGAGCTGGCGTCGGCGGCGCGTGGGGACCCCGCCTCGCGGGAGCGGCAGGGGCAGGGGCAGGGGCTGTGGTCGTCGCGGCACACATGCACGCATGTACGCTGGCGTACGCGTCAGACCCTCCGGCGGAGACGCGTGAGGCGGTAGGCAGCGTCCATCTCCAGAAAGCAGGTGACCGCGCCCTTCACCGTCCGACCGCCGTGCAGGGGGGGGCCGTGCACAAGCTCGCGCCGCGGATGCCACCCGGGCATGCCCATGTCGGAAGGCCGGGCAGGCGAGCCGGCGTGTGGTGCGCACACTGCACAACACCGGCGCGCGAGCTTGAGCTTGAACCCCGGTTGCGCGGGACGTCGATGTCGAGTGTGGGCTTCTCCCGTCATGTCGGGAGAAGCACTGCGCAAGTTAGAGGTGGCACGAGGGCGAGAGCGAGGGTGGGTAGGGGTGAGACTCGGATGGCGAGGGGGGTTAGAACCTGAGAAGAGTGGAGCGGGGCTCGGGGACGTGACCGTGCGTCTGGTGCGCCAGCGGCATCCTTTCTGCGGCCAGCCCCGGCCTGGCGAACGAATGGTACTAGGGCGACTGCGGTACGACAGCGTGACCGAAACTGGATGAGATGGGGCTTTGAACGCGAGCCGTGAGGTCCGGCGCGGAGGCGCGAACTAGAAAGTGGTGAGAATCCGGGGAGAGGCAGGCGGCGCACCGAGTTTGGCATTCATCTTCATCTTCATCCTCATCTTCATCTTCGTCTGGGTCGTCACCTTCGCCGTCATGTACGGATGTCGGGAACTCGGGACTCGGGAGCTCGGGGAGCCCACGTACGGACGCCAAGCGATCGCGGGATGTCCCGTCTCGTGTCTCGCCCCGTCGTAGGAGAAGCGATCGACTTCGTGCACAGGCACGAGTGCTTGATCAAGGGTCTGCGCGGGGATTGCCTAGCGGAGAGGAAAGGCGAGGAGAGGAGAGGAGACTCACGAGCGAATGGGGAGAGGGCCCGGTCCAGCCCCGGAGCCCCCATGCCCGGGCTAGGAACGCGAAACGCGAGATCGGGGCGGGGACACCCCACGGCTCATACACGGTCACGCCGTACGCGCGCGTGCTCCGAACTCGAGCGCGAACGTGAATGCGGGGCAGGCACATACCCACAGAGCACAGTAAAGAGGCAGCAACAGAGGAGGCTTCCCCCCGATCGCTGTGCGTGCGGGCCTAGACGGTGTGCAGCGGGCCGACTCCGCGGCGTCCCGCGTTGTGCTCCGAACCGTGCTGGCATTGATTGCGTGTTGCGCCTTCCGCTGCTACATACACGGTTCGAGGTCGGCTTCCACCGGGGACCGCGACGCTGATCAGGGATGGGGCGTCATAACGCCCATGCAGTATGCATTGGCATGCACTGTCCGAGCCCGAGTTCGAGCCCGAGTCCGGTCGCGCACACTGCATCGTACCGGCTCGGACACGCGAGATGAACGCGTCCCCCCGAGTCCGGGCCTCGAGACACAGACCTGGGACACTAGACCACAGGTGTGAGGGTGCATAATGATATGCGCGGTACGGTACGTGTCGCGATCTTCGTTCCCACGACGGGCAGCCCACGAACTCCAGGCGAGTCAAAAGTCGATACAAGAGGTAAACTCGCCGCCGAAATTTCGCTCATTCATACCTTCGTGCCCCCTTTACAACGACTTTTATCCTCTCCCGGACAAACGTATACCTATTGTTTCGGTTTTTCTCCTACTTTCAGTCGGTCAAAAACACCCGGATGCCCGTTGTGTCCGCGCCCGCGTTTGCGCGAGCGGCCGTGATCACTTGACACGCCCGGCCGGCAGCGGCAGGAGGGCCGTCGTAGGTATGCGTGACGGTGCATGCATTCCCCATACGGCGTGCATCTTGAAGGTCTGCCCGATTCCTGATTCGGCTTCGTCCTGGGCTGAACGACTGCGCGCGGCGGGAAGACGCGACATCAGATGGTCTCGCCCGAGGCGAGAAGAACGAGGTTTCGCGTGAAGAACGAGGCGGGCGAAGACTCAGAAAAAAATAGGACACACACGAGGACGGAAGGAAGGAAGGAGGGAAGAAGAAAAAACATAGGAAACACGGAAAACGCGTGGATTTCGAGCCGGCGGCGGCTCGAACGGCTTCCTCTTTTTTCCTCTTCCTTCGTGTGTGTGTGTGTTTTGCTTTCGCTTTCGCGTCGAGACGGTGACGAGCTCGGGCACAGTCACGTCTGCCGCCGCCCAAACCGTAAACATAGCGCCCACCACACCAATGTCCACTGCGTCAGAACGTCCCCAACTCGAAACGTTACGCCGCCGAGACGCGCGCGCGACGGGCGGACTCGGGTCGGGTTGGGTCCCTCCTTCCTGTGCTCGCAGCGTGGCCTCGAACTCAAGTCTCGCGCGTCGGTGAACCGGCAACTGGCGCACGAGTTGCGGCCGTCGTCACTGTAGAGCACACCGCCGCGAGCAGACGCAGACGCACCCGGGAACCGAGACCCGAAACCTGAGAGACCCGGGGTGGTCCGGAAGCGGACGCGGACGGGAGAACCTCCGCGGACGCAACCGTCGCACGCCAAACAGGAACTCGAGAAAGCGCGAAACGCGAGACGCGGAACGCGAAAACGCGAAAGAGAAAACCCAGGAAGGACGAAAACGAACGCGGGAGAAAAAGCGTGTTGGGAGTGGAGCACGGACCTACGACGGTACACTGGGCGCGCGCGCGTACTCGGGACTTGGGACTCGGGAGGGACCGCGGGCACGGGGAAGGGCACGGGCACGGGACGCGGAGGGGGAGGGGGAGCGCGAGAAGGGGTCGGTCTGAGGAGGAAGACGGGTAGGCGGGTGTGGGGGGAGAGAAGAGAAGAGAAGAGAGAGGGAGGGGGAGAGGAAGGGGAAGGGGAAGGGGATGACGTCGTGGCCCGTGAGCCGGGTGCTTGGGTGGTGCCGGTGAATATTTGAATGTTGGATATCGAATGGCCGTTGGCGGACGGTGGACGGTGGTCGGTGGTCCCCGGCGGTGTTGAACGTTGAGGCCCGCGGAGGGTGGTGTGGTGTGGTGTGGTATCGCCGCACCGAGAAGCTTGAGGAAGCAGTGACGGAGTTCGTCCGCACGGTCCACCGCGACAAGAGAGGACGCGACGAAAGACGCGCTCGCGCGTGCCGGGCGTGTCACGACGCGACTGGTTTGCTGGTTTGGGTCGAGGGGGGGGGGTCCGTACGCACACGGCCGCCGCTGGCCACACCTGAACCCTGAACGTTAACCTGCACGGGCCCACGCACGCCGGGACGCGCGGTGCGCGGTGCGTATGTCGCCCGCCCGCCCGCCCGCCCGCGCATTCCCAGTCTAAGAGATCAGTACCAGACGCTGGCTAGACACCAGGTATACACAGCGAGACAGCGAGACTTCGACGGCAGCGTGAGGCAGAGGCGCTAGGTCGAGAGTAGAGCAGGATGCGACTCGGGAGGAGGGAGCACGAGACACGAGACACGAGACACGCGGCGGGTCGCCGGTCTTCCAGGCAGCAAGCAGCAGGCAGCAGGCAGCAGGCAGTTCGGGAGGTGCGCCGGGCGGTTGGGCGAGCGAGCGAGGGTGTGCGAGCGAGGGTGTGTGAGGTGGGGGTGGGGCCTGGTCGGGGCGGCCGCGACGTACTTGGTAGGCCGTAGATGCAAGATGCAAGATGCGGGATGCGGGGTGTCAGGTACGGTACGGGGGGGAGGGACCAGGGACTGAGGGACCACAGACCACAGACCACAGACACCAAAGAAGCAGACACCAGAGAGAAACAGAGAGGCGCGGGGTGCGGCGGAGGCGCATAACGGCATCCTCGGGAGGAGCTTGCACCTGCACCTGCAGCGCCGCGCGTCACGTCATCGCCGTCGGTGGGCATGAAGAATAGATCGAGCATTGAGTATTGAGTATTGGATATTGGATATTGAATATCGGACGGCGCGCGCGGGGGCGCGGGGAAACGGAGAAAAGCGAGATGAAATGAAATGGAAAAGAGCGAAATGAACGAGATGGGGGCCCGCCGGGGGAGATGGCCGGGCGCTGGCAGGAGGCTAAGGCTTATCATCTCGCGCGCGCGCGCGCGGGGCCGGGGAGGAGGTGGGTAAGGGTAAGGGTAAGGGTAAGGGGGGCATGTGATCATGAACGCGCGACGTGCGGGCCGCGGCGGGAGGCCCTAGCTGAGCTTGAGATGCGAGGTACGAGGTACGACGCGCGAGATGCGAGACGCGAGATGCGAGGTGCCGACGGAGCTTGGAGGGGCCCCGAATGAGACCCGGGGATAGCGCGCGACTGGACGTGCGATGTGAATCGCACGAATCAATGCAGTCGGGCGGTGGGCTCGAGGGAGGGCGAGGCCTGGACGGCGGGGCGGGGCGGAGGTGCCGAGTTGGGGAGGTGCTGGGGTGGGTGGGGAGATGAGAGTGGGAGGTGGGAGGTGGGAGGTGGGAAGGGGGAAGTAGGAAGCAGGAAGGGGGAGGTGGGGGTGGGAGAGAAGGTTGCCGGGTGCCGCGGCGCGTGGCCACGGTTTGGGCTGGGAAGCGCAAGGGGTGCAGGCAGGCAGGGCGCAGGCAAGGTTTAGGTGGTAAGCGGGATGTGGGAAGTGGGAAAGCGGGAAGTGGGAAGCAGCGGGAGGGCGAGGGACGGGAGCGCCGCTCGGTCGCACGTAGGCGTCAGAGGGCAGCGTGCGTTTGCGTTTGCGTTTGAGGATGCGGGTGGGGGTAGCTAGTGCCGCGGTGGGGGCGGAGGGAAGGGGCGGATGAGCTATCAGGGTTCAAAGTCCGGCGGGGAATTCAGGTCGTGAAGGTTCGAGTCGAGGACGGGGCTGGCTGAGGCTGGAAAAAGAGCGCGACTCGGAGCTAGCGACACGAGACAAGGCGCAGTGCGAGCGCGAGTGGCACGGGCGAGCAGCTGGTAGGGATTGCGTCGTTGCTGTGTGCGCTGCTGAGGAGAAAGGCGGGGGATATTGAGTTGCCGGAGAACAAGACGAGGGATTATCGATGAGCGTCAGGTGGGAGCAGCCAGAGGCTGCGAGGGCGAGGAGGGAGGATCTGGGATCTGGCCAATCTTGATGCTCGCGGGGCGTATACACCAGCCAAGGGCAGTCCGTGTCCCGCAATCGCGTCGAATCAGCGTCCGCCCGCCGTCCCTCCGCCCTCCCCGGACGCACAGACGCCGCCCACGCCAGCGGGGGCAGCGTGCACCGCTGGCCGACGACGACGGGCAGGGCGTCGAGGCGGGGGCAGGGCGTGGGCGGGCGTGGGCGGGATGGCAAGGGCCGGTGGCACAGGCGTCTCGCGTGGGAGAGTGCCGGATATGGCAAGAGGGCGAATGAGACAAAGGAGGCGCCGGGGGCTTCTTTTCAGCGACGGGCCTCTCTTCTCTCGCTCGCCCTTCTCTCCTTTTCCTTTTCCTCTTCGCTCTCGCTCGCCCTCCCGCGCGATGGCCGTCCGCTGTTGACCTCGCTCGACGCCTCCGAGTCCTATAAGTCGCCCCTGCCTCGCCTCCATCCCCCCCACTCCCCTCCCCACCGCCTCCCTCGACACCACCAGCCATGCCGCCCTCCTACAGCCCCTGCCCCCGCCCCATCCTCAAGCGCACCGCCCGCCCCGACCCCGCAGCCCCGCCCCCCAGGGACGAGCCCGCCGCCCTCCTCGCCATCGACCCCTCCATCCTCTCCCCCCTCGTCCGCTTCCCCCCAAATCCCGCCCTCGCCCACACCCTCGGCAACGCCCTCCACTACGACCGCTCCCCCATCGTCGTCTCCCCAAACCGCTGCGCCCTCCCAGAACGCGGCTGCCCCGGCCGCACCTACTCCCTCGACGACCCCGAGCCTGCATACCCCCGCAGGAGCAAGCGGTCGAGCCTCAGCCCCGTCCGCGGCCGCCATCTCCACCCGAGGGCCGTCCCCGACCGCGACGCCTACGACGACAACGACCTCACCCCGAGGCAGAGCCCCAGGGTCGACCTCTTTCCCCTCCCCCCGCTCGTCCCAGACCTCTCCTCCGAGTCCTCCGAAGAGAGCGACGGCATCGCCAGTCCCCCGCCAGAGTTCTACTCCAGTGCGTATCCCTGACACACCTCTCGGTGTTATCTCGCTCAACTCAACCCTCCCCCTCCCGTGCCCTGTGCACCACACAGCCTCCGCCGTGCACGGCAAGATGTCCCTCGAGCAGTCCCTCATGAACCTCACCCTCGCCGGCACCAACGCCCCCTCGTCCTCTGCCCTCTCCTTCCTCCCCCACCCGCCCTCGCCCCGCGTCCGCCCCTCCACCTCCCCCACGCTCGGCCCCGCGTCCGCGTCTTCGTCCGCATACCCGTACACGTACGCCGCGTATGCATCAAATCCCGCGCCCAGCGCGAGTGCGGCCGCGACGGCAAGCCACAGCCACGGCACGAGTTCCCCCGTGCGCTCGCGATCCCCCGCGTCCCCCACGCGCACAAAACGCAAACCCCGCCCCGCGCCCATCCCCATCCCCGTCCCCGTCCCCGCCTCCGTCCCAGGTGCGAGTCACCCGTCTGTGTCGTCGGCGGGCCCGACACCGACACCGACATCCACGGCCGGCGCCGGCGTCCCGGCGAGCCCGGAGCGCGAGCGCAGGAGCCGGCCGCACCGCGACCGGAGCCGCGAGCGACGGGACCGCGAGCGCGCGGAGCGCGTCGCGCGCTACAATAGCTTCTCGGACGCGTCGTGCAGGATGGCGACGCGCGTGGGTGCGGCGGGGGGCGGTGGCGGGTTTGGCGGGTTCGCGGCGGAGGACGATGGGTGTTTGGGTGGGTTCTAGGGTGCCCGGCGACGCTTTGCCCTTGCCTTTGCCTCTGCCGGGCGAGCGAGTTGGAGCGTCGGTGGGCGGGACGGCGATGTGGCTTTTGGGCCGCGCTGTGCCACGCCTGCGTCGTCGGTTGGCTGGCGACCGACCGACAAACAGACAGACATCCTCGCTCTCTCCCCGCCCGCACTCGCTCGACCACACCACACCACACCACACCACACCACACCGCCTCGATACGCTGCCGCGCAGAGAGAACGAGAGAAGACCGAACGTTGAGTAATGTCCCCCCCATTGTACCACAACACACACCCCAACCGTATCCACGCCTTATTTTTTTTTCCCTCTCCCTCTTCTTACCTTTTCTTTCCCCCCTTCGACCTCCGATGTTTCCTTTCCCTGGCCTCGCGTCGCGATTTATTATTTCCCTACCCCACCCCGCCCCCCACGGGCACGCGTCTCTTGCGCGCGCTCTTATTTTTTTTTCCACCGTTCACTTGCATGCGTCGCTGCGCCGCGTTCATCCCCGCGCACCCACCACACCTCGCCGCCCTCCCGCTTACTTATTTCCGCTCCCCGCCTACGGCACTGCGCTGCACTGCATGCACCCTATGACGACCCCCGCTACGTGTTTCCCCCTCCTCTCCTCTCCCGCTCCCGCCCGCCTATCTCTCATGTCTCTCCTCCTTCCTCGTCCTTTATCACCATAATCCCCCCCGCACCTGCACGCCCCACATACCCCTTCACCGTCCCCGCTCCCGTCTTCCCGTCTTCCTGGTTCACGTACGCGTACGCCTCCCTTCATCAGGTCCCTGCATCATCACCGCTCCCGGCCCCGTCCTCGTCCCCGTCCCCGCCCCCTCCACCGTCATCACCTCATGGACGAATCCGCTCGAACAACGCACCCGCACCCGCGCCCGCGCCCGTACGGTGCGATGCGATGCAATGTTATATACTTATTGACACAGATCTCGCTTTGCGCGCGCGCGCGCGTGTGTGTGTGTGCTTGGGTTTGGGTTTGGGTTTGGGTTTGGGTTTTGAGCGCTCGTTGACGTTGTGGTTGGACCGTGGGGGGTGTAGAGTAGACCCTTGGGAGCTGGGCGTTGGTATTACTATTAGGTACCGGGCGCGAGCGCATCAGCCCCCGCTGCTCAGCGACGTCGACGTCGGGCGTCGGGCGTTGGCGTCGGTGCCTTGGATTTAACGTTGGTGGACCTAGCAGTGATCATGACACTCGGGCACCTCGAGGCTCGAGTCGAGACGAGACGAGTCGAGTCAGACCAATCGGCGAAAGCGCGTTTGCGCCTCCCCCCGCGCGGCGCGGGGCTCTTTTCTCTATGTTACTGTACTTTTTTTTTGCGGCCTGCGGTGACTCTCCTCCCCTTGTTCCCTTGTTCCCCCTCCGAGTCCTTGTGAATCATGATGTTCCAACCTCCAAGACTCCAAGACTCTGAGTTCCGCGCGAAATGCAGTGCGTCGATGTATCGCGAGCGGCGAGGCGAGCGAGTCTGAGCGGGATCTCTGGGGACGGCACTCACCCGGCACTCGGCACTCGGCACCCGGCACCCGGCCGGCATGCGAGGAAGGGAGCGCGCGGGCGTCGTTGCCCGTCCGTAGCCGTCCGTCCGATGGCATTGGGTTTCCCCGCCCCCGCCCCCGCCCCCGCCCCCGTGGCATGCGCAGCTCTCCGTCGGATTTGGGTGTTGTTTTTGTCACGATGTGGGCGACTCGGACGACTCACGACTCACGACTCACGAGCGTTCGCCCCGGGCGGGCGGTAAACTGAGAACTCACAGTGCGAGTAGTGCAAGC
Source organism: Trametes hirsuta (assembly GCA_001302255.2). NCBI lineage: Eukaryota > Fungi > Basidiomycota > Agaricomycetes > Polyporales > Polyporaceae > Trametes > Trametes hirsuta. The sequence continues at coordinate 2,912,966 of CP019379.1, forward strand.
GGCCCCCCGCGGCGCGAACGTGCTTGTGCTTTTATGTCGGATGTCGAGACGTTCAGAGTCGTCACGGAAATTGTCGCGCAACGCAGCGTGCATGCATGCCCGGAACTCTGAGAGAGTCCTACTGGTCGACGTTCGCTGGCACGGTACATACTAGTACTAAGTAGTGGCACTGGTACTGTACACGATGTGCCGCGGCGCTGACTAGTACTATTATTATTAAAAGGCCCGAGTTGCGGCGAATGGCCATTTGCGCTCGCCCGGCGGCCACGCGCAGCCCGCCCTGCATCGATGCGATCTCCCGGCGATGACGCTGACGCTTCGCCCCAAGAGGGAGAGATGGGTATGACGTGGGGAGGGTGATCGGCGGGAGAGCGTTCTTGCCGCGCCGGGGGTCGGTCGGGATTTGGGAGGAATGTTTGCATCGTTCGGGGAGGGCGGAGGATATCGGAGGCGGGTGTGGGCTGCCAGGGAGTTGGTGCACGTGAAGCTCCAGTTGTTGGGCTTGGTTTGAATGAACGGCGTTGGTGAGCTTTTGGTATTCGGAATTCGGACGGTACGCGTGCCAGACGTGTATTATAGCTGAACGCAAGGTAGGTCACAGCGCACAATATTGAAGTGTGCGGTTTTTGAGCTGTACCACTGGTTGCATTTTTAAGCAGTCAGTTGATATTGGACGAGAGGTTCCCGGGACTGGTGTGGTTTTATACTACATGAAGACGCGTCGGAACGCGGTAATGTGACCACGTCCCGACGCGCCGCGCGCCCTGTTCAGTCCGTACGTGCAGACTCGAGATTTTGACACTGCTGCGGTCGCTGCAGACGCGTTTACTGAGCACCGCTGACCAGCTCTCGCATAAAACGCTTGGGATAGTGCGCAACATGGTGCATTATTTCTGAAGAAGTCACGAAGACTGGGTGGCATTCCTCGAGCTCCTTCCCAGATCGAAGCCCAACAATCGATGTTCAAGGTATGACGCCCTCGAACGCAGTCATTCAGCACGACCTTCAGGCAGAGCGCTGTCTCCCACAACATGCTGCCCGACACGGCCCAATCGGACACAACACAGTCCGCACGACGACACCCCGTATCACGTCCCGTGACAAACATGGCCCGCCCTCCGTCGCGCGAAAGGCAACACCGGCCCCTCCGGTCACCTAGTACACGCAACCCATCACCCACTATCACCCAGCGCTCGGGAAAGCCGGCACAAGTCCCATTGCCATCCCCTCACCCAGGCTTCGGATTCGCGCGCAAGCTCGAGGAAGTGCAGAAACGAAGCTTCTCCCGAGACCCGCGACCCGCGCCCCAGTGGAGGCTAACCCCGTCGCGTAGATACGGCCATGGCCTCGGGGACCTCCGACGCCCCACCGCGCCCCCGAGCCCCCCCGCGCGCGCTTGGAGACTCGACGGGAGCTCCATTGTGCACCCGGCCATTCACTCTCGGGCGACCTGCCCGACGCGCCGTACCGGGCGAGAGGCGAGATGACGGTGGGAGGCGGGCGCGGTCACGCGTGGCGTGGTGGTGCGGCGCACCGGGCGCAGGGCCCGTCCTCCGTGTGCGCGGCTTTGCGCGGGTGTGTCCAGGTCCCGAGGGCTGTTGACCCATTGCCTCTTGGGGCGTCGGGGATGCGTTATGCGCAGCAGCAGCAGCGGCGGCAGCGGTGGGGCGCGAAGAACGAAGTCATCCGGCTTAGGACCCGCTGGGCCGGACGCTCGTGTGGTATCTGAGGTCACCGTGCTATGTCTTCCCGCGCGATGTTGCACTTTCTCCGCACGCGCAGGCGTGGGTGTCGTGGTGTTGTGGGCGGCGGCGTCGCTGCTCGTGCGTACGCTTCGATATGCGTCATTGATGGGGATGATGACCTTCCGGACCCCCTCTCCGCGGGCACTTCTTTCTTAGGGTGCAGCGCGTGTGCCGTCCTGCCTGGGTGCGCGGCAGCGGTACGGCGCGGCCCTCCGAGCTGGACCGAACCTCGAGAGTCAAAGAACGTCGTCCCTGTCGATCGCATGTTCATCTCGCAGCGGGGCACGGGAGGAGAGTTCAACTTGTTCTTGCTCACCTGCCGTATTCGTCGCAGACGTTTCCCGCTCTCGTGCTGTCGTGTTCGCACATTTCGGAAGGTCGGCGGCGCGTGTCGCCCCCTTGGCCCAGCGTGGAGTCCGCTCTGGCTCCGCGCATGGGGGGTTCGTCGAAGTCGAGGTATGTACCTAGGCCTCTGCGCGCTCCTCGGTGAGTACGCCTGAGCTTCCCGGTTTGATATTGTTGGTCATGGAGCGGTGTTTTCTTGGATGCAATAACCGTCTCTCATTGCCAAGGCGTAGATCTGGTGTCTCCTGCGTCGTTCGTAGTCGAGATAGGAAGTCATATCCGGACGCCCTTCTCATCCGATCACGCACTACGGCACAGCGGTGACATTGCCTCCAGCCCGAGCTCGAGCGCGAACCTGGCCGAAAAAGGATCATATACCCCGCCTCCGGGGCGCCTACATCGGTTGAGCAGACCTTGCTTACCTGCTTCCCTGCCTCAGTGGTGAGTCAACAAGCCTTCGCCCCCTGTTCAACGCCTGAGGCCTGAAGCATTGGGCTTGGCATTCGTACTATTACCCACGCCGAAGCCCGACGTCCAAGGACGTTCATTGCCCAAGGTTCACTACGCGCCGCGAAGAGTGCTAAACGACGGTCCTTGTCATCCGCGGCGGGCGCACCCGAGCCTGCGGCCGGCACGCCTCCCGGTCGCGAATGCTTGGCAGCCGCATAGGGCGTAGCGGTAGAGTTCAAGATTTCAAGCTTTAGTGAGTGCTGCCCGGTCTGGCCTCTCGCGTCCGGCGCGCTTGTACCGTAAGCCCACGGTAAGCATCGCCGTCCATGCATCCTTCTCGCGATATGAGGCGTTGGCGTTGCAGCTCGGGCGACCGGCACGCGAAGAAGGTTGGTCGACGGTGGGGACCGTGCATGCACGCACTGCAGCCTGAAGCTCAGTACGGTACATACCGGTGGTGATAGAAGCAGCTTGAAGCGGTAAGCATGCTATCTCGACCTCTTCATGGGAGAGATAAATGTCGATGGTCGGACCGGAAGCACGGGGATCGGTGACGAGGGTTAACGTTAATTATGAGCCGCGGGTGGCTCGTAGCCTCATGCCTGGCTCTACCGTCCTAACATGAACCAGCGGAGTCGGCCCGATCCCGTCTATCTAGGATCCGCGAACAAGATGCGGCCCGTGATTTCTACCAGACAGCCTCCGGATAGCTCGCTCGGCGTTTATGAAATCCTACTCGGACGCCGGCGTCTAGAAACTTGTCCGGCGAGTCTTGGCAATTGCTCTTGTCCAGTACGCAACTCATCTTTGTTCCATGCATTGTACTCTTGACTGAGGATGGGAATGCGAACTGCCCTCCTAATCAGCAGGCCCCTTACGTGTGTGCTTCTGCTTCAATGAGAGCAACGTTCCCGACGCCAGGTTCGCCGCTCTCGATATTACGTTGGGCCATCTCTCGGTCGTAATCTTGCTCAATGCCCGTTGGTAGCGTTTTGTCTCGTACGGGCATCCGGGCTACCGAGCATACCCAATCAAGGTACAGTGCCACTGGACACAAGCTTCGCGATGGCGATCGTCTCCTCTTCTGCTGCCGCATCGTCTAAACGCCGCAAACCTTGCGCCGCTTCCTCTCGCTGCTCAGCGCTCGATGGGGCACGCCGTCCGCCATCGTCGTGTTGCGCTTTCCCGCGCGACGGTGCCGCGGAGCTCAGGGGAAAGTCGCTTTCGACGCTCGTGATCCTCCTGTGCTTCGACGCCTGTGCTCGAATGCCGGTTTCTGGAATGGCTGACTCATGCGCGCGGCGGGTACGCTTCTACAGCGTGTTTTCGCCGTCCAAATTTGCAGCATCTGTATCTTCAAGCAGATCATCCCACCCGCCATCCTGCGTGAACATGCCACCGCATCCGTGTCGCTGTATACAGCGCTGTGTCATCCTTTCGCCGTCAGGTGGTGGATCGTCGCACTAGAAAGTATGCTATGTATAGCCAAGAACGCAACCCGCCCCTGCCTCGTACGTCATCTGCACTGCTATGTTCAGCTTCGTGAATGTCCACGTCTTTATGGGTAGCCTACGACATCAAACTTTCCGTCGTTTCGTCCGCATGCTATTTCACAGCTTTGCATAACGCCCGTTCACAAGGGGTTCAATATTCCTGCATTGCAGTGCAGTCATGCCGGCCGAGCTTCTTTGATTTATGTCCTGTTTTCTCTGCGACAGTCCACCTCCCTCACTCAGCACCACCTACCCACGCCTTTCAGACCACCCTCGCCTGTGCACGCAGCCGCCCAAGCCGCCTGGCTTATGTCTCCCGTTCTGGAGCCCGACCTCATGGCGTATGTCTATTCCGGTGCATACCACGTCTATCAGACTCGCGCTCGCTCGTCCTCGCTCGCTTCACCCAAGCCGTCATCGCCCACGCGCGGGCGGCTCGCGAACCGCGATAGTGACGTGAGCCCCGCGCGGGCGGACGCGCATCTCGAGTTCGAGGCGCGCATCTGCGCGAGGCTTTGGGGGCGGCGCAGGCTGCAGCTGCCTCCCAGCACACCGGTGCTCTTCCAGATCGCACAGGGTGTGGCACGCAAGATGTCTTCTAGCTGCTCGCTTCCCCGCGTAGGGCGATAAGGTACGTACGCCCTTTCGTAAGTCTCGGTCGGTGGTCTGGATTCGGCCACGGTATCTGGCCATGTACATGTCTTTTTGGCGCGAGATCGCAGTGCTCGACGGGCGCGCCCCTTCTCGCGTAAGTGCTTTCAGGGTCCTGTTATTCTGAGGTGTCGCGCACGCGCGCGGGGTGCGTTCGCGGCTGTCGTGCCTGGCGGCTCTGCGGAAGGAAGCGTTGTTTTCGTAAGTAGTCACTCTCGATCAGAACGGAACCTCTCGAGGTGTGTTAGTTGGACGCCAGGAAAATCAAGCCGAGGAGCTTCGAGCGCTGTGATAGTCAAATTTTTCTTTTCTGCCTTTGTGTGCGTTTTCCATGGACCACAGACAAGCGAGCTAAGGGTCTGGACTTGGTCATTGGGCGGTCCAGGTACTTATCTCTATTGTCGATGTGTCTCCGCGCGTGAAGCCACGCCCACAAAGCTACACGGAGAAAATTTCGCCGGTCTATCGACTTGATGTATCGCCGGGCACTCGTGGTCGGGCATGTATTGAACAGCTTCAGCGTCTTTCTTAGAGCTTCCCTGCATGTTGAATGATGGTTACGGCGTCTCATGTATCTTGCCTCTGCGCTCTTCCGAGAAACACTATTACTTACTTTACTCCTCAATAATATACATTTACCTATGCACCGGCCTCCAAGAAGCCCGGACCTACATCATATAGCACTCACGGACTGGACCCGGAGCCCTCACGGCTCAGCGTTCACCGCTCACAGGCTCTGGCAGAACACCTTCCCGCGCGCGACCTGCGCCCGGCAGAGCTCGATCTCGGTCGGCACCGCGAGTAGGGACGCCATGAGGATGCCCGCCGAGTCCGCGAGCCCGATGGAGCCGATCCGGAACTCGCGCTCTTGCTTTGCGCGCTCCGCGTCCGCGGTGGTAGTGGTGGTGTCGTGCTTCTCCTGGTTGACACGGTAGAACACGTTTACGCTGGTGGCGCAGCACGTACAACTCGCACATCAATATTCGCCATCTATGGGGGGAGAAGAAGAGAGAAACGTACTAGGCGAGGCCGCCGCAGATGCCCTCGATGCTGATAAGAAGGAACACGAATGCGAAGCTAAGGCCCGCATACATATCCCCGAATAAGCCCACCGCGGACTCGAGTGAAAGCGTGGTGAGGATCACGCCTTGTACGATTGCTGGTAGAGAGAGAAGTCGGCCTGGGAGAGGCGGGAGCCCAAGCGAGATCGAGGAGCGTGATAGGAAGACGGTGCTCTGGTAGACGAGCTGATGGTGGGGTTGGGAGTTAGCTGTAGTTGGGTGGATGGCGCCTTGGGGGGGCGTACCTGCCAGAGCGGGTAGTAGTCCCGGATGGAGTGAATGAAGAGGCTCATAAACCAATGCGTTTCTCGCGTAGGGACCGGATATACGAGCGTTGGGGAGATACCCTGCAGTCTGTGAACACAGAATGCATGCACGATAGAAGGGAACCTCGTACTTGGTTGATTGTGTATTCAAACTACACGTTTATTAGAGGTCTGCAATACAGCGTGCATGTAGTCGACTTACCAAGTATACGCAGACTGTTGTATACATTTGTTAGCCAACACTGCGATGAAAATGATACTCAAGAAGACGTACATAGCGGGAGCATATACTTAGTCAACATGGGCTTTGCAAGGCGCCACTTGTCCTCCATAGAGAGCGCGATGGGCGCCTTTATCGCCGTTTCTAACTCTGTCTCCCTTGGCGCAGCATCACCGTCGTCACGCGGCAAAGCAGTGTAAGACGCCGTAAGCGGGGCGTTGTCCAAGTCATCTTCGTCTGCGGCAGGGAATGAACGACCAGCGAATTGGTCTGGTCGAGGGAGGATGAGGAAGTACGTGACGGGAATGACGAATGGGAGGACCTGCAGAGAACTGAGGAGTTAGCTTGGATCACGAGACGCTTGCGTTCAAGAGACTAACAGAAGAGAGGCCGACGCCGAGGCGTACACCCAACCCCCTGAGCTCCCACCAGAGGAATGCGCCCGCAAGACCAGCTCCTCCAGTGCCCGACGCAAAGTATCTGCCCACAGATGAATTTTGATTAGGATGTCATCGCCTTAAACTAGCGGAACCTACCCTACACTGTGCCCCGCCACCGAGGGCGGGTGATAGCGCGTAGAGAGCTGCAGAAAGGTCAATTCTCCAAGTCCTGCGACCGGTTCAGCAGTGTTCAGCGCTCCCTAAGGGGTACGCTTACCGGAAGAGAAGGATGCCAGGCATATGCCAAGAAGCCGCATGTACAGGCTTTCGAACAGCGCTACGACGAGCATTCCGCTCACACCGATGGCCGTGCATCCGATGAGACGGCGCGCGTAGCGTATCCGGCCCTTGAGGAGGTATGGCCAGCCGAGTTTGGCCACAAGTGCAGGGAAGATGTTGCAGAATGCGATTATGCCTTTCGGCGTGGACGGCGGCACGAGGTCCAAAGCAGCCGAGAGGATGATGACATACAGTACTGGTGCCGGCGAAGAAGCGTCTTGTAGCTTTTGTTGTGGAAGGGTGGGGATCGACTTACCATTATTGATTAGACCAAAGAGAAAGAAGGATAGTCCCAATCTGCGTAGCAAGGTACGGGATTCTAGTTGGGGCGGATTAGTATAGTATAAGGCGGCAGGTGTTTCCGGACATTACAGCAGCTTTTACTCTCCGCTCGCTGTCCCGGGAAGGCAGTCACTTCGACCTGGGAAGCTTGGTAGCACGTCTCTCTCCATCTTTATCCATACCCTGCACATCCATTGAAACTTACCTGAAGTGTCCTGAACTCGAGACTCTCCAAGGGTATCCTCGCCGGAAAGGAGCGTCGCTGCCTCAAGTTCCTCGTCGCTTCTACGGCTCATAGTCGACGTCACAAACAATTAGAGTGGTTACAGAGAGTATTTCTGGGGTCAGAGATCCAGAAGTCACTAAGAGCGGTCCATGGGGTGACGAACGTGTGCAAGCCGATGTAGGCACCGTAGCCGCTCGTTTCCGCAATGCCATTCGAGCGCTCGTGTCTACGGGCCGGGGATTCCGATTTGTAGACGCTCGAGGGGGAACTCAACCGCCGCCACAACGGCGATGAAGCTGCTCTTGTCTTCCCATGTCAGCCGTCTCTAGCTAGTGAGACCATTGCTGGGTTACCGACTGAATGACTTGTCTCTGGTTCTGAATGTACTGCATTCTCTGATCGCGTTTAGCAGCGCTACGAATTCTGAATGCGGAGGCCTACAACAGCAAGTCTTCCGGCAACAACATCCTCTCAGGTGTTCGCTTTTCAGGCGGAATTCCTCCGGGTGCGTTGAACTAGCAGAACCAAGGCACATAATTTCTTCTATATGCACAACCGATGGACTACAAGGGGAATTACGTCCGTTTCGCATCTCTAGCTTCTCATCTGGGAGGTAGGAAAATGCCACGCGCACTGCGAATTGCGAGGCCTTGATGACAGTGCGCGTGCGCCCGTATAGTGCAGAACTTCACGACTGATCTTCAATTGCGGCTGGTTGGGTTGTTTGCATACAACCCGCCGACGTCATCGGACCCTGCGCACCGTACGGCTGATGTTCGTGAGCGCGAGCGACCACGCCGTTCGGAACGAACAGCCGGTCCGGGGACGCACCGTGGCCTCGGTTCATGATCTTGTGAGTTCGTAGTTGGATTTGGTGCTTCCGCAGGTACGCTGACGGCTCCATCACGGTGCCCACACTTCTTCCCTGTCGATCTCGAGGGTCCGCAACGCTGGACGTTTCTAGGGTGTGGAAACCGAAGGTTGTGCGCTCGATCACTTGGCGCACGAGGCGTGCTCGGTTTACTCTGGTTCACGGAAGAGGGCACATCGCGCCTTAGTTGCACTTACGACTATTCGTAACCATTGCAGAATGCCTAGGTGAAAGTTCCATCCTCGAGGCTTCTCCGCTGTGGTCAACTGCGCCTTGCAACACACATTCAAACCCACGCATAACCGCCGTACAAGCCGCCGTTTTTTGCGCGGGCCTTGGCGTGCCACTCTACACACACGAAGGCCGGAGCTTGCAATCACGCCGTCGTTCGTAGTTATCGAAGGCGACATCTTCAGGTCTCTCGTCCTAGTCTGGCGATACCGACACTCCAGCACGATCTGGACGCGCTCGGGTACGGCCCGAGCCTGCATTGACGGGCTTCGTGGCGCGCGTCGTCGTTCTCAGGTTTGCTTCATGCCGTGGTGCCCGGTCGCGAAGTGGATTCCCCCTTTGGCTCACGCGACCTGGCCATAGCTTCAGGTCCTACATGTTCCAAGATTGTATACTTGGCGCCATGATCCGAGCCTGGAAGAGGACGCCCGGCGCGCCTTTGTGGCTCCTCGGCAGCCGAAATAGATGCTACACATTGCCTCTACAGGCGCAACTGTAGGGATTCACGCCTTGACGCACGAATATTTTTGCAGCGGTCGCACCGGAGCTTGGCAGTCCTGTCAGATAGTACCACTACCATGCGAACATTGCGAAGACGCTGTCTGCCGCTCGAGTAACGCCGCAATCTCCACAACGTTCAAATGAATAGTGCTTCCCAGATATTAGCAGCGCGAAGCAAGCTTGGAAGTTAGGTGTCGCCGCACCTTATTCTCTGTTGTCATGAACATACTCATGTTCCTATCAGGCCTTGTTTTTCTGGAGCCTCGAGACAGCTGTGTTCTCCTGAATACTATCTGCTAACGACTGACCAGACGCCGCTGGCACCTCGCACGACTTAATTCGGCCAACTTATCCGTCACAATAAGTCAGATCTCGACATACAAAGCTTGCGAGGTGGGTATGATGGCGCCCCCGAGCTTATTGGATCTTCTCTTGATATCGTTGTCTGACTCACGAGACCTCGAGGTAGGTATCCCTTTAGCGTCATATGTCTCGATTGTTGACACTCTCTGGCGCAATTTTTCGGCATCCATAACTTATCAACCTTTCGATTCTAGTGCATATAATTGGCGAGTATCATTTCCCACATGTTGGAAGCCTGTACTCTCTCGGCCGCTGCACAATACGGGTTCAGATCGCGCTGCCTTAGAGCGGCAGGTTGGCCCCGCCTTTTGTCAATGCCAATAGTCGCCTGTCGATCTCGCCATCTGGATCCGCTTCAGCAGCCTTCTTGCTTACCTGCCTATCATGACCCACTGTTACATGCCCAACGACCGCAGTTGTCGGCGATATTGATGCTGCATGTTTCCCATGCCAGACCTAGAATGTGCATGGAGCGTCCTAACAGCCCATGCCGAAGCGCGACACGAGGAAAAGGCATGAGCCCCTGACAGGGCATGCGTTTGGCTTGACGCGCTATATAGTTACGTCTTTGCCTTCAGCTTCTGCGCGTTTGCTAACGCTATATCCTCTTTCCAGCGTTCATTCATTCATCTCGCCCGCGGGTTTCTATCGCGTACCGAGATTAGTACCCGTACGTTTGGAAGCTTTCGCGTCGCAGTCATTATCTTCCTCTCTTGTCCTTTGCTAGAATTCGACGCTCCCCTCGGCATCAGGGCTTCGCAAGCGCCTTTCCCACTCCAATCTCGCCTCCGCGAGAGCATGACGGCCGCGGAACAGCCATGTCCAGCTCACGCGCTCCCTGTTCGATGCTGAACAATGGACACTTGCACGATCGTCGCACCCTTATCGTTACGCGACGGCCGCGCTTTCACAGCACGCGCAGCCACACTAACGTTGAGTGGCCTACCCGCCCCACCCTTGTGTATACAGCTGGCTAATGATCGTCTTTGCCTCGGATGAGGTAGGGTCACCGACATGAATCTGTCAGCAGGCCAACCACTACGACAGTCAGGATTCCAGAGATTATCCGTACCACGTCTGCGAGCCCACCAGCTATGCTCAATTGGCGCGGCATCACATCGTGTTGTTCCACAATCTGTGGAAGCAGACACGGTCTTCTCTGATCCCTCCAGTGGACCGGCATGTCGATAGCGCCTGGTGGACTCACGCCGGTTGCTGTCGCTCGCGGCGCGGGCGCGACCACCGTGACACCCCCGTCCTGAGTATAACTTACGCGGCGGGGTGGTCGCTCGCGATTGGTGCGTCGTCGCTGCTTCACATGCATGCCGGCGGAAGCGCATGTTACTCATGCCTCGTGGCGTGCACCTGGTCCGCGCGGCCAGGCTTTCTCGCTCTCGAACCTCGCTTGTAAAGGCGTCGCGAGAAGTAACCCCCCCAGTAAACGCTGTCGCAGGGGATCGTCGGTGGCCACAACTGGCTGGAGAAGGCTCGGAGGGGCGGAGGGGCCCGCACTAGCGCGTCCATCCCGTCCTTCGCTCGGAGACAGTGCGCCTCTCCGACGCGGCCGCAACGGAGAGTTCACTTCTCGCGCTTCGTGTGGTCCCCCCCGCTCCGCTGGGTTTCTGTCGTGCCTTTCGATGCGATGGGAGCCTATCCATGACGCAGAGCGGTGACGCCGGCTCACTGGCGTAAACAGCGCACGCTGGTCGAGACGTGTCGCTCGCATATGTCTCGGCTTGCAACGTGCGTGGCTGGCGCCTTTGTTGAAATCATCGCTGACCCAGCGCCTTCGCAGGCTCTCCGACTCCGAGCGTCCCCAGTTATCGGCGGAACAGGGCACTTGCCGTGTAACGGCTTCCCGCGACGTGCTTCTCGGGCTTCGTGCTCCCATCACTGGCGCGTGTTTTTATTTCCATGTTTCCATATGTGTACCCCCATCGCGTTATATGTCGCTGAATGGAGTACTATCGGCGGTTGGAATGTACTCGTATTTTGATTCTGCAGGATTGGCGTATTTCTACGTCGCTGCTCAACGTGTTTGGCGGGGGCCTCAGAAGGTAGTAAGAAAGATGATGATTTTTGAGCCTGAGACGCCCCACTATAGAATCGCAATAGCAATCGACCGTATAAGCCCATGGCCGGGGCCCGTAGCGGCCCGTTCCGTCGCCTCATCCCGTTCCCGGTCTATCCTGAGCGAGTGCGCCCTCCTGCTGTCCACGGTCTCGCAGCTGATCGCAGAAGAGGTATGTGAACACCCGATGTCATAGCGTCGAACTGAACTTTGTCCGTGCGTCCCGACCTTGCCCAGGCCGGAACAACTGAAATGCGGACACATGCCGCCGCCGTTCCTTCTTTGGCCATGCAGATCGGTGCGGCCCACATGCTGGACAAGCCCCGGGTGGGTGTTTGCGCGAAGGTTCGCTCACGCTAGAAGTTATATTCAGGGGTCCGAATCCTTCGCTTGAGTCTGTAGTGGGTACGTTTGCCGAAATTTCACAAGTGCGCAGCATAGGCGGGCTGTCCCTCACCGTATAAGCAGGCGCCCCCTTACGGCTTCGTTTCTTACTCGAGTTCTACGGAGTGGCGAAATCGTCGGTAGCCAGTACGTCAGCCTTCAGGCACGTTATGAAGATCTCGCCGGCGTGGATTATCTCTGCGGTTATTCTTCCATCTCGATGTTGAGCCGGAAGCGGAGGGTTCCATCCCTCCGAGCTCCCACCCCACACCGACCTCGTATCCGTTCCGTGATCGCGTCCGGCCCTGTTCAATGCACCACATCAGGACCCTGATCCTCCCGCCTGAATGTGTCAAGCTTCTCTCGGAGCGGAGGCAGCGGAACGGAGAAAGGACGCGTTCTATGTCGATCCGGGGACACAACACGGTGGTCGCTTCTTCGCCCGCGTCCGCCGGAAGTGGGATCTGCACTCCGGTCTGGGCCAACCCTCGGAGCACTCACCCGGGTCCGGGATAGGGCTGCTTCTCCAGGTTGTATGGCGGTGGGTTCGTCCCCTCTCTGCTCTGATGGCGACCGGCTTCTGACACCTTCGGAATTCGACGCTCTGGGTCTTTGCAGACACTCTCAGGATCTTCGGCTTCCTCGACACCGAATGATGACAAGGTCTGGAACGTTACCACCAAGAATAACACCCGTGCTCTACTCTATAGAAGCATTGGGAAGACGAGACGCTGACAGTGGTGTAGTGCGAATGTTGATCGACTCCGCGCGTGCGAGACGTGCCTGCCTTGGATGACGCACTTGCGTCCACGGAAAGATGTGACGCTTTGATAATACAAGGTATTGCATATTCTTTCTCGAGTCAAACTCCATATGGTAAACGTTTCCGTATCCGGAAGCGTTGTGTTGGGTAGGGGAGTAGTAGTAACCCCCTTTCGCCTCCACTTCCCTCGGCTTGCCTCCGAAGCCACGGGTATAGAACGTTGAAAATTGATTTACAGCGAGCACTTACCCGTTGCAACCTTCTCTCTATCTACGGCTGCACTATTGAATCTATCATAACTATAGTGGGTAGCGAGTTTGATATTGTGTCATGTAACAACGGCCATAATCGTCTAACTTGAACACGGCGGACGGCTACATGCTAAGAGCGGGAAGGTCATATCTTCAAAAGCTGAACTACGCAGTACTACTACGAATAAATCGTGTAAACCAGACGCGTTCACTGTACCGATGATAATTTGCGGAGCAGTATCCGTATGGGAACAGTGAATGACGAGTCAAGCCAAGGCCTTAGACATCCCACATCCGATCGCGGATGCACCGAACAAAGTCCATCTCCTCCGCTTCCATAATCGCCCATCCCCGATCTTCTGACATTTCCTCTAAAGTAAGGCCCCCGTCTGTGCGTATAAAATCGCGCTTGACCACGAAGCATATGAGCGAACACGACTTAACGTAGATGCCGACCCACTGGAGGGTCGGCGACGCATTGGCGAGCAACATGGCTGTCTTCTTGGCACCGTTCTTGAAATCGACACTTTCTTGTAAACGAGCTTCATTGATAAAGCCTCTGTTATTGTCTGGGAGATACGTGACGAGAAGATGCGTGAGTGAGGTGTGCGCTTGAGGCAAAGCCTGAACAAGGCCATCCTAGTATATTTCCGTGTCAACAACCAGAGATTAGTTACAGAAAATAGAAAAAAAAGCTCACTAGTACTCGCAGATGCCCATTTGATGATGGTCGGCCCCCCACATAGCACCCGGCGGCCCGTTCTTCCACGTTTACGATACATTGTTTGAGCCGCCGCGAGGCATGCATGAAGCTAAAATCATATATGTTTTGATCCCGTACATCCTTCCAATGGAGTTGGTACAAGACCAAGGAGGCATCAAATGTCAGACAGACGGGTTGCGCATCTGCTACGGCCGTCCGCATGTAATCGAGGCTCCGTGGCATATACGGCAAGTTACTGTACGGGAAGGAGAGTCGGGAGACGTAGGAGGGGACGCAGAGCACATAGGCTGTCTCTAGTACATCTGTTTCGAGGACAGCCAGCGTAGGCCACTTCTCTGGGTGGAGCGCCCACTGCTTTCCGGCCTCGACTCGGGCTAATTCGATATTGTCATCGAAGAGACAGGAGGATGCATGGATCCCTCGGCCTCCAACTGTCAAATCCCGGAGATTAGGGAAAGCATCTCCTAGGCCCAACAGAGAGGTGATCTGTTCCGGCATCTCGATAGTAAGACGTCGCAGGTGCATGAGTATGAACCCCGTCGGAATTGTCCAGTAGATGATATCAAGGAGGTGCATCTCCGTGAGAGTGGAAGGAAGTGCCAAATTCTCGAGCTTGTAACATGCTCGAGACGGCCTGCCGGTGTCGTGATATACCGAAAGGATTCGCAATTTGGGGCAAAGGAGCTTGCGAAAGTTGAGAGGGGTCGTCATCAACAAGGAGAGAGGCATATGAAGGTCCTCGAGGAGGGGCAACTCCGACACAGCCTGGACAAAGGAATCCATTTCCGACGCACGCCATGAGAAGACGCCTAGACGTAGGCGTCGGAGACCTCTGCACAGGTAGGCTATGCGCAGTAGTGCGTTAAACACGTCTTGTTGTTCGCCTCCTTGCTCCCGACGAAGGTAAATGTTGAGTTCTTGGATGAGTGGCCAGCGAGGATATGCCGATCCTGCCCGAAGGAAACACAAGAAGGAGCTGAGCTGTCTTAGCACTTCGAAAGGCTGCCGTGAACGCTTGCATAGTGGCTTCAAGGAGACCTCCGAGAAGTAGTGGCACGTCGCCATCAATGCTGCCAAGGACGAGGTAGGAAGCCATGATATGATGTGCTCGTGTACGTCGGTGTTCAAAGCGGCGAAGGCGGACACGGAGTTGCGAGCATTATTCACCTCCTATGGAAATGGATTAGGCATGCGCCGGCTGCACGGCATGTCTGCACAGGCCTGTGTAAACGTACCGGCAACTCTACGATGCGTTTCTTCAAAGGCGGTCCGATGTCTGCTTCTACCGCTGTTACCGCGTGCAAACAGGTAGTCGACGGATAGCGTCTCGTGCAGTTGTTTGTGTCTACCGTGGACCCCTCCGTGTCTACTTGCAGGCCGAAGATTTCAGATATGGACGGTATTGTGGCCTGGATAGCTGACATGTTCGAAAAGGTGGGTGCGAAGTTCATGTGCTGGCTGAAAGTGGGATCCATGTAGGGAGTATGGGCCGTGGAGCAAAAGAAAGAAATTATATCGCCTATTTTAAGCCTTTGGCCGGGTGTTGCTTGTCGCTGGTTGAGCCACACAGAACAGTGGGCTCGCTGAGGCCACGCCTTGGCCAAGGGGCCGCAAGCGCGGAGCTTTCGAGCGCTTAAATGATCCTTGGTCTCCGGGGCTCCAAAGAGGACAATGGAAAAGCGCGGCAATACCCCATGAGGACTCGCCTTATGTGACAAGGTATGTAACATGATAAAAGTACGACAGAATTGTATCTGGAAGGGTGGAATAGTCATGTAGTTCTACATCTCGAGAGATACAAGCTCTAGGGACAGTAATAATACAACGACGTACAATACTCCGGTTTGTTTTCACGCATCGTGATCTTCGAGCGTCATCTCATCGAAGTCTTCCAGCAGCTCATCCAGCTTCACCTCGGGGAAGTCCGGCTCATCCTCTTCCTCGTCTCCAGCTGGCACGGTGGAGGGTGCCTCGTCTTCCTCCATCGCCGCGTCGTCCACATCCATCGCGTGCTGTGCCTTTCTGCGCGTTTTGCCACCCGCCAGGCCTGAGCCCGCGCCGATCTTGTCGTTCTTAGAGCGGTATAGGTTGACCGCCCCGCGCATCTCTTCGTCCTCTTCGAGCTCGCGTAGGAAGAGCTCGTAATCCTCCTCGACCTTCTTCTGGTCGCGGCCACCCATGCGACCGACGACACCGCGGCCGGCGCCGGTTTCTCCCTCCTCCCCTGCCTCCTTCGCAATACTGCGGAGGCGCCACGCACGAGGCTTGTTCTTCTTGCGGCGATTCGGGTAAGCCTTCTTGACAAGAACAAGGTCGGGCACGCGGTGCGCGGGGAGCGCGGCGAAGTCGTTCGAGTTGAAGTTGGCGTTGGTGAGGAAATAGCCGAGCGCGGAGTCGCCCGGCTGGAGGATGCCGCCGAGGTGGGTACGCGTGTGGAAGATCTGCGAGGACGCGGCGCTGTCAAAGTCCATTGCGTCGTCGCCACCGCCGTGCGAGCGGAAGGCACCGGAGAGCGCAACTTGCGCGTCGGCAAGCACCCACTTTCCGCGTGTCTGCCCAGAGGGTTCGACGTCGAGGACAGTGAATTCGACCAGGTCCGTGACACTCGCGAGGGAGTCGAAGGGCGAACGCCAGTAGATGGGGGAGGTCAATTCGCAGACGTGAAGAGTGGCTGGGTCGAGTAGGTGCAATGAATTGCCAACGCGGACGCAGAGAGTAAGAGGGGAGATGTTGCTCAGTTGCCGGGCGAGTTTTGGTGGTATGCAGACGAGGTCATCTTTACAGATTGGGATGATCTCAACGGAGTAGGTGTACTTGAAGTTGGCGGTATTCGTGTGGGTATCCGTAGACAGGAGTTGTTCCGAAGATTTTGATCTGCGAAGGTGTGTAAGTCGAATGAATATCCTACGGTCCTTGCGCACATACCTTACGGGCACGACACCGTTCAAGAACTCAACCATCTTCTGCGCGTGACTTCGCTGACTATAGAAGAAGTCGAGGCCGTCCTTTACCTCCTTCACAGAGATGGTCTCTTTTTGTGCACCATGCTTCAAGATGAGCTGCTCTAGGAATAGGAACGTTCGTTTGTGCGGAACTTTTTGCCGAACCTGTACGAGTGCCTTCCAGGTGTTCTTGGCCGCGAGTTTTGTGCAATCTGGACACTGGCCGTACTGCACCAGGTACTCAATCTCGAACACCTGCTCTAAAATCGTCGACGTGAGGACCTCCTTCTGAATTGTGAGTGATACACGGAGACGCTTGGAGTGGGGTTCCGTCCAGATAAAATGGGCTTCCGTTAGCCGGACTTTATTTAACCCCTTGAGCTTCTTCAAGCAGATGGCGAGGAGCTCTTGAGATTCAGGTTGCGCGATTGTCCATGTTGTGGGAGGGGATAGGAACCGTTCGCAGTTGCGGCAATATGAGACGGATGCTAAATGGGTAAGAGGTCAGGTTTTCAGTTGGTTGCATCCAACGGCGATGAAAGCGTGACAGAAAGCTAGCGTGCGGAGCAGTGGTCTTAGTTACATCAATTACTCGCAAGAGGCACAATCATAGATGATTCATCCGGGGGGACGCTCGTGGGCACAGACGTCGAACCCCTCTCGACCCTTGAAAAGAGCAAATGATCGGAGAAACATACCTTGCTTCGGGATGCCTTCAGTGATATCCACCGTATTCCTCAGGCACGCGACGCATAGATTTGCTGAGTTGGGCACGATTGGCGTCCCACAGTCTGCACAAAGCACGCGATGCACCGCCGGTGCTGGTACGAACTCCATAGCGGAGAAGATTATGAGATGGATCGGATGAGCTAGATGGGAACGTAGGCTCGGTCGTGCTCCTGAACTCGGTTTGACTTTCCAGGTTTTGTTGCCTTAGACGCTTTGATAGCCTCTGAGGGGACTGGAGACGATGAAGGAGATGGGGTCTGGGGGCAAGCTGAGCAATGTCCTCGTCCTCGACTCTTGCAGCGGCTCCGGGTCTCTGCTGACAAAATCTACAGATCTTGCTCAATCTAATCTAATCTTTAATGTTTCATTAAACGCCCATGGTAGATCGCCACGGCGCTTATCTCGGCTTCCAGCTCATCGTCTCGGACAGCCATCCGCACTAGCTTGACACTCTGGCTATGCGCAACGTCCTCACGTTGTATTTGAAAAGACTCTAGCGATCATATTTATGTCTATAGAACATCTTGCACCGTAGTTGTTGAATAACTTCACCGTCAAGTATCTCGTGGTCGGGCCTACTCCCTTTCTATCTCTACCACGGGATTGCCTCGCCGTTATACCTGAAGAACTTCCCGCTGTCTTTCGGGGTGAGGCCGGTGACGACCCTCAAGACGTTGGACACGCTGAACTCTGGCTCTAGCTCGGCGCCGTCCCCTCCCATCTCTTCGAAAGGACTTTAGCTTTCTGGTGAGACTCGGCCATGCAGCTCAACTTACCAGTCCTCACCCAACCGGGGTCGATTACGATTGCCGTAAAGTCTGGGCGTTCGACTTTCTGCTTGTATGTCTTCGAAAAGCCCCTCAGCATCTCTTCTGGCACCTTTCTGGACCATCAACACCTACCAACATATTTAATGCGGTCTTGCTGATGCTGTACGTCGCACACTTTGGTCCAAGTCCGAGCCCGATGCTTGCCAACCCACTCGACATGTTCACGATCACCTTTCGCTTTCCCTTCTCGAGCAGCGGGAGAAAGGTTTGGGCGATCAGGGCGGGACCAATGACATTGGCCTGATAGGTGCGTAATGCGATCTGTGCATCTAGCGTAAAAGCGGTATCGTCTGCTGCATTCTGTCTCCGTCGTGAGCATACGGCTTGATGGAAGAGATAGGAGCTGCAGGTGAACGTACGATAGCTGCGTTGTTGTAAAGGTAGTCAAGGCCTCTGTCTCCGAGGACTTCTTCAACGGCCTTCAACGAACCCTTGATGGACGCCTCGTCGGCAACATCTAGAGCGATAATGTGCAGAGTGCCCTTTGCGCCGTCTTTGAGGGCGTGAAGGTCACTGGCGGTGCTTGGACTCCTGCATGTGGCGACTACTATGTTCACAGGGTTGGCAAGGAGCTGTTTTGTCAGTTCCAAGCCGATCCCGCGAGACGTCCTGCCTTTTTGTTAGCATATTCGGCGATAGTACTCTTGCGATCGAGTCCACACGTACCCGGTGATTAACCAAGTGTATGATTCGGTCATGTTGGAAATATTGACGATTCAAGTTCTCTTCTACGCTGGCGATGACTGCAGAGTGCAATCAGCTATGCGGCAGCACTTATATACGTTTCATGCGTGGCGTCTTGGATAGCGGGACGGCATGTACCGATGGCATACAATAATAGGTTTGGTACACCCCATGACGCAAAGAGAGCATCGGCGAATGCCATAAAAACGCATAGTGCGGCTTATCCCCGGAGTATATGTCAGCTCATGGTACTACCACAGGTCCACCGGAGTCAAGCGTTCAGTCCGGTTCTTACCGCGACCACTTGAAGCCATCCAGTATACCGTAATATGCTGGCTTCTTGCGCAGTTCCTATTTACCCACTGTCGCGTCAGTGTCCGAAATTCAACCTGGACTGCCCGAGGACTGCTCACGTCGTCCCATGGACATGCGTCGCCCGCCCCCGCGAAGCTTCGTGGGATCCAGGAGTACTGTGTGCGACCATTCAAGATGAGTAACCCCATCGGCCGTGGGGCTTAGTCGCCCTCCCCTACCTTGTCCGTAAAGTCCCACACCGTCACACCTACACACTTCTCGACGGCGGCACACGCCGCGACAATCGTCTCGTAGTCCCTGCGCTGCTGCACCAGCCCGCGCTCGTCCGGCGGGAGCGTCGCGAATTTGACGTCAAGCTCGGTAATGGCGACCTCGACGTCGAGCGAGGTGAACTCCTCGAGGTTCCGCCGGATGTCAGTCGGGACTTCCCCGACAGTCTCGTGAGCTTGGATCCCGACGCCGTCGAGAGGTACTCCGGCGTTCTTGAGCTCTTTTACGAGGTTCTTCAGGGACGTTGCCTTGGGGCCTGGGGATCCGGAGAAGCTGTGTCAGGTGCACACTACTAACACGGGATGGGGCGCGACAGTCTTCGCGCTGCCGCACCTATGCCGGTCACGTTATACTCGTTGATGTATAGCTTTGCGTGTGGGTCGGCCGCGCGCGCAGCGTACAGGGCGAGTGGAATGTACGTCGTATTCAGTGTGTTGTACCAGATCGTCTCGCGCCATGTTCCGTCGTCGTTGAAGGGTTCTACCCAGTGTACCAGGCAGACACCTATGTGGCGCGGTCTCGAAAAACACGAAAGGACTCACCATTGATGACGTCCCAGCTGTCTAAGTACAATGGTCAAATGTCGGTACGGATTGGGTGGGACACAGGCGACACTCACAACTATATCAGGTGAGCTCGTACTACGCAGTAGTTTCTTTCGATACATAAACGCTTACATCTGCCCTTGCCAGTGGCGAACGATGCTGAAACAGTGCTCCTGCACGACCTGCGCAAGTTCAGGAGCGGTCCACGTGATGTTCGTCACCCAGTCGGGGAGCTTGTTGTACCACACGCAGTTATGACCTGCATCGTAACCCTCAAGTTCAGCACACTCTATGTCTCAGCGGAGACTAACATTCTACGCGCCTCGCATGAGTTTGCCTCCTCGCTTCGCCAACGCCACGATCTCGTCGCCCTGCTCGAACGTGAAGACGCCCCTCTCCGGTTCTGTCGCAATCTATCCCACACTCGTCGCAGTCGCCGCGAAAGTCTCATCATATGGAGGAACTGACCCATTTCATGCTGTTCGCTGGGGTGAGTTGGCCGAACGTCCCGAAGTCGTTCAGAATGTCGAAGTACGCTGCGTCGTTCAATTCCACATTGTTTGTCGCCGTACCGAAGTAGAGCTTGCCTGCGCCCCTCGCGGCGCTGTTCAGTTCTCCCCGGGATGCCGGGGTCCTTTGGGAATCCTTAGTTGTGCCCAAGGAGAATGCCGCGGAAGCGACCAAAGCGAAGGCGATGGCGAAACATTGGAGGGAATTAGGTGGGTGCATGGTGATACAGGCGGGCAGTTCTCGAGAAATTACGGAGAAGGGTACGCATTTATCAGGGGCAAGATGGGCTTGGCAATGCTCACGCAGAAATGTGTGGAAAGAGGGTATCTCGTATTCGTGCTCACAAGACCCAGAGAGAGGGCGCTACGGGCGAAGACCAGCCGAGGAAGATAACGCCCTTTGCACTCTACAGCCT
Source organism: Trametes hirsuta (assembly GCA_001302255.2). Taxonomy (NCBI): domain Eukaryota; kingdom Fungi; phylum Basidiomycota; class Agaricomycetes; order Polyporales; family Polyporaceae; genus Trametes; species Trametes hirsuta. The sequence continues at coordinate 2,933,823 of CP019379.1, forward strand.
GGATAGCACGCGTGACCTCATATGAAAGGCCTCGAGTGGGCAGGTGAGTAGTAGGGCCTTCAATGGCGGTCCGCTCGCCGTAGTGGAAGAGATGCATTACATTCCGTCAGACTGTGGTGACTCGGATTGGGGGTAATAAGAATAAGAATAAAGAACGACTAGTACCGCCTGCGATAGCTCCCTGAAGAGAGAGAAGAGAGAGATAGGATGTAGAAACCGTAAACTTTTGAAGGGAACGTCTGTAAATGAGTGCACAGTTTTCGTACGAGACGCCACGCTCGCGGTCAGCTACCGCACTATTAGGCTCGATGCGGACCGATTATAATGATACAATGCAAAGTGAAGGCGGCGACTATGCTCATGACGCAAGCCTTAAGGCTCTCTGAGTCAAGGAGAAACCTATAACGGCATGTTAGCGATGTCGCGAAGATCCTACACTCAACAGCAAGACGCACACGTAATCGGAGGAAGGCACGGTAAGCAAGCACCCTGAATTTACGGCCTGGGCTCGTTGGGGGTCAAGCATACCATGATACCCTCCGGGGGAACTCGGCATCTAGGTCGATGGGAGCAGAATGACGCGGCGGGGGCGCTCTCGGGGCCGGTGTAGAGAGTGGTCTCTGCTTCGTGGTGACCGGAGCTGGGAGCGATATGTGTAATACAGGCGGTTCGAGCGTGCAGTACGTAGGCGGCCGCGCGGGATATTTGCGTTCGATCAAGTCTCCGAAGTCTGAGATATTGAGATCGAAAGGCGTGACGGAATCCGGAGATGGAGAAGGCGGTTTAGCAGGACTTTGCTCTCCTGTAGGATGGGCGTTAGTAGTGGTTCTTGGTAGGACATTCATTCAAGGTCAGTGGGAGATGGGCGGTGAACGTACCTTGGTTTCTATGTGGGGTCAGCGCGTCACTGCGTGTCTTGTTCCAGCGACGAACGAGATATACCGCACTAGCGATAATGATCGCCGCCAGCACCGCCCCGGCTGCACCGGCCAGGCCTGACTTGAGGGCAATGGCAGAGGTGTCCAGATTTGTGCCACTTGTAGCTGGGAGGGAGTTCTCCGACATGGGACACCCTTCGTCGACGGGTGAGGAGGAAGTTGGAGTGGGCACAACGTCGCGAGACATTTCCGCCATCGTGGGTAATGGAGCATCGCCGATGCTGGGGGTTATCGTGGGGTCGGGCGGTGCGACGGTGACCACAATGGTCAGTATTAGATGCTCTCCATAGGGTGGTGCCCTCCGGTCGACCGCCGGGGAGGGATGCGTGTCGTGTTGGGTCCAGGACGTCGAAACAGAAGGACATCTGCGTGGGGTATGTGGTGAGGGTGGCATTGTGCCAGGGTTCAAGTTATACCTTCTACCAACCTTTATGTAGGAAAATTTGCCGGAGGGTGGTTGTGTTTCGATGCAGATATTGTTCAAGTGATGAGAATGGACAGATTATCTGAGGTACACGGATCATCTGGGAACGAAAGCGTCCATGGGTTGGGGTATGAGGAAGATGCATAACTACGCATAGCTGAGCTCACAAAGGTATCCTGAGTTCGTCGCGGGACATGTCACTAGACGATTCTCGTAACTTATGGTTGTATTCGGGATACACATACAGCGCCACTGAGTGTCGTAAGCCTGTGACCGTACTTGGCTGTGGCGGGGGGCTGTCACGACCCAAAGCCACGTATTCCTGAAACCAGTGGGCCCCAGTAGCATGGCATCTTATTTTACGACCAGTATGGCGATAAAATCAGTAAGAGCGTGCGTGTGCTGCGTGCTAGTAGTAGTAATACTCCCAGCGGTAGTGGGTTCGAGGAAAGCATTGATTCGGATCTAGACGCTGACCAGGAGACGAGGTCATGACGTAAGGATTTTTCCACGCAACACGTGGGTATTTTTCACATGGCTGCGGCCAATTGACGACAATTTGAATGACGAGTCTGTAAACCGTCTGCACAGTTTGCACTTCCTGGACTCCTCGTTTGCCAGACCATCTTACTTCTCTCACACAGCTTTTACATTGAATGACGAGTCTGTAAACCGTCTGCACAGTTTGCACTTCCTGGACTTCTCGTTTGCCAGACCATCTTACTTCTCTCACACAGCTTTTACTCCACCCCTATAGGCGTTTTTACGCTCAATACACTCTGTGAGATATACGGTTTTGGGGACTATATGCGTATCCACCTCATTCCCCGGCAAAACGAGTCGATTGAAGTCGTGTTTACCGGCCGCCGGGCACCGGTTACATTCTGCTCAGCGTAGTCCTCTGCATACACACCCATTAAGTCTGTTTTCGATCATGTCTGCACAGATTAGTGACTGAAATAACACCAAATATCCGTAGGAGTCCCCCAACACTTTGCTTCGTCGACTTGAAGCCCAGGCATCACGACGGACCGGGTAACGGAAATCGTATCGGTATGAGTCCGTTCGTCCTGCTGTGGCATGCAAGCCCGGCAGTCTATTCACTTCTTTGCAATTGGGTATGTCGACCCCTAGAGATCCCCGACCATGTGGTTGATGGGGAAGCTCTTGCCGCACCATAACGTACATTATAGCTTAGCTTCCTCGCTCAGCCGGCCACCATTGGGGATCGCGCGTAGCGGCCGGCTCTTGTTCTGGTTTCCGTGAGAATGGTCAACGTCTTACGGTAGGATACATATAGTCGTCCAGGATGGAATTACGGGCGACAAGTCGCCACGGTAGACAACCTCACCATGTCGTTCACATCTTGCCGTCCCACCGCTTGGCTCGTCACTGGGTCAGTGAGCAAATGTTCGTATTCGCGGAGACCGCTCTGACGTACGTTTTCATTCATATAGTCCCTCCCGCGGTATCGGCCTGGAAATTGTCAGGCAGCTGCTCACGTCGCCTGACAACCTAGTCGTCGCGGCTGTCCGCAACCCCGAGAAGGCCACGAAACTGAACGCACTGAAGGACAGCGCGCGAGGTACTCTACATGTCATCGATGTCGATGTGAGCGACTTCAATTCCATTCGCTCATCGGTCAAAACGCTCGAGCCTATCCTTGGGGAGGTCGGCCTCGACTACCTGATTAATAATGCGGCGGTCGTGCGTGCCTCCCTCTGCCAGATGCTTACAATTACGCCAGCGACTGAAATGCGGGCGCCGTAGCACCACCCTGATACCGCCTTCACGTTGGACCCGGATGACTTGATGCACACCTTCCGGACGAACGTCGCCGGACCGGCGCTCCTCGCCCAGGTCGCGTTGCCATTTCTCGAGAAGGGCGTGCGGAAGACAATTCTGAATGTGTCGAGTATGGGTGGGAGCATCTCGGTCGGGCACACGCTCTCGGACTCGACGTTCCAGATCGGCTCGTACGCGCCGAGCAAGGCGGCGCTCAACATGCTGGTGCGTCTACCGTGTTCGCTCGTTCGGGGCGTGTCTTTGTGGGTGGTATCGTGTGTTGATGCGTTCTCTAGACTGTTAAGCAAAAGTACGAGCGGCCGGACTTCATCGTCATCGCTATGTGTCCGGGTTGGGTCAAGACAGGTACTTTAGCTCGAGCAACCTCATAAAACCCGACGGTGACACTGAATACCCGAATAGACATGGGTGGCCAAGACGCCGCGCTCGAGCCGGAGGAAAGCGTCGCCAGCATCCTGAAGGTGTTCACCTCGGTCACATCTGCGGACAGCGGGAAGTTCCTGCGCCAAAATGGAGAGGAAATTCCGTGGTAGGGTGGTGTGCGGCGGGTACCCGTCTCTCAGTTGCAGGATGGAAGCGTCATGGGCTGGTAAGGAGTACATGAACGTCGTGCAAAACAAGACCTACCCGCGTATACCGAGCAGGTGAGCGGTTGACGAAGATAGCACATTACGCTGCTTTGCCCGAATTTGAAAGCTGATGACAGTCCCATCCAGTTTGACCGCTATAGCCTACGCGTCGCGTTTGTGAAACTAGGAATGCTATAGCACGAATACACGCAGACTCACCGCAGAACGCAAGCGTTAAATGCTATGGCAGACGAGTGGCTATATGCTATGTCAATTCAACGGCATTGAGGGCCACGGCATGCTCATGGGATCTCGCACTCTCGGACATATTACGGTTTCTCTGACAACAACCCGAACAGGACTGTGCAGAGGTCTAGCGTGTGCTGACTCTCCTTAGCTCTACGGCGGTCGAGGATAGTGTGGGACGCCGCCTGCTGCGTCGTCGGGCCTCGTCTGCAGGCGCAACCTCGAACGCGATGCATAAAACCTCGCAGGTCGAGATATTGCGGTCAGCACATGCATTCTCAAAGCCGCACAATGTCCGCTGCATCTCGTCCCACCACTTGGATCGTCACCGGGTGAGCAGCAGCACCCCTCACATATTCTCATAGTAGACTCACGAAGCCGCCGCTGACCCTTACCTTCAGGTCATCCCGTGGCATCGGTCTGGAGCTCGTCCGACAGCTCGTCGCGTCTCCAGAAAACCTCGTTGTGGCTGCCGTACGTAACCCCGGCAAGGCCACCGCGCTGAACGGCCTGAAAGCTACGGCAAAGGGAACCCTGCACGTCGTCGATATCGATGTAAGCGACTTCGACTCTATTCGCGCTTCTGCGAAGACCTTGGAGCTCATCTTCGGCAACGTCGGCCTCGACTACCTCATCAACAACGCTGCAATTGTACGTGTATAGCACCACACCTCGCCGGCTTCCCCGCCTGCGCGCGGGGATGCCGAAAGCAAATTCTGATCTGCACGTGGTGGGTCCTGCCCCCGGTTAACAGATGTATGACGATACGCCGTTCACGCTCGACCCGGACGAGCTGATGAGCGTCCTGCGCACGAACGTCGCCGGGCCCGCGCTGCTCTCGCAGATCGCGCTCCCGTTCCTCGCGAAGGGCGTGCGGAAGACGATCCTGAACGTCTCGAGCGTGGGCGGGAGCGTCGCCCACGCGCAGAGACTGACGGGCACGAGGCACCGCGTCGGGTCGTACTCTGTGAGCAAGGCTGCGCTGAACATGCTGGTGCGTCGACGACGTCCCCCGATCAACAAAATCCGGAGACGGCTGCCGCGGAGGGCGGGTGCTAACGCGCTGGGGATGACGCGACGTTTTGGTTTTGCAGACTGTCGGGCAGAAGAACGAGCGGCCGGATCTGATCGTGATCGCGATGTGCCCGGGGTGGGTGCAGACGGGTAAGTGGGGCGACTGTCCTTGGTACGGGTCGAGAGGGTTCGGATGCTAATCTGTCGAGCGGCCAGATATGGGAGGCAGCGACGCGCCGCTGAAGCCCAGCGAGAGCGTGGCGGACGTCCTGAGGGTGATCACATCAGTCAGGCCGGCCGACAGCGGGAAATACGTGCGCCAAACTGGGGAGGAAATTCCGTGGTAGGTGGGCAGCGCAGCCTCGGAGGGCACTGCGCTCGGAAGCCGGCGATCTCGAGGGCGCGGTTGGGACAGTTGAAGCGTTGAATGGAAGGGCGGGGAGGTGGTACTGCGCTCAATCAGATGTCGCTGGAGAGGTCGTCTAGAAGCGAAATGCCGGAAGGGGGATGATGGGGTAGGCACTGGCGGCCGGGGGGGCGATTGGAGTGGTGCAGCGTTGAGGACGCGGGTGGTGGGAGAGGCAGCGTAGGGTGATGGGGGGCATCACCGCCTCTGATGCTAGATCGCCGCTGCATATCGGACCATGTGCATCCTGCCTCGATCAGAGAGAGTTGCGGTGCATCGTTATTCATCGTTATTCACGCCCCTTTTATTCCTCTCACGCCTGCGCTCGCGCATGACGCCCACCGGCGCCTGCGCCGCGAACGCGACAAGACGGCGGGGTGTTGTTGTCTCGATTGGCTCCCCCGCCCTGGGCAGTCCACTGATGTCTTATCCCCCGGACTGATCGTTCCGGCACGCGTCTCTCTTCCCACACCGTCCGCTATAAAGCGCTTGGCCGCGACCGCACACACTTCTGCCACTGCTCCCCTCCTCCGCGTCCTCCACATCCACCACCATGTCCCCCATTACCTGGCTCGTCACTGGGTAAGTCTCACAGAGAGCGCGAATTTCCAAACGCGGCTCCGCTCACGCGTGCATCCACCCCCAGCGCCTCCCGCGGTATCGGCCTCGAGATCGTCCGCCAGCTGCTCACCTCCGTCGATAACGTCGTCATCGCCGCCGCGCGCACCCCCGACAAGGCCGACGCGCTCAACGCGCTCAAGACCGACGCCAAGGGCTCCCTCCGCGTCGTCAAGCTCGACGTCAGCGACTTTGACTCCATCCGCGCCGCCGCCAAGGAGCTCGACCCCGTCCTCTCCCAGTCCGGCCTCGACTACCTCGTCAACAACGCCGGCATCGTGAGTCCCTTTAGGTTACGATCCCGGCGACGGATGCGCTGACGATCGCGTTCGCGCAATGTGCAGACCCAGATGGACACGGCCTACACCATCGACCCGGAGGTGCTCCTCCGCATCCTCCGCACCAACGTCGCCGGCCCCGCCCTCCTCTCCAGCGTCCTCCTCCCCTACCTCGACAAGGGCAAGGTCAAAAAAGTGCTCAACATCTCCAGCACCGCCGGCAGCATCACCAGCATCGAGCGCGTCGGCAAGGTCGCCGCGTCCTACTCGATCAGCAAGAGCGCGCTCAACATGCTGGTACGTTCGCGTCGCTTGCGCGCAGCTGTGGACGTATGTACGTGCGTGTGTGCTGACGTCGGTGTGTGTGTGGCATTGCGCAGACGGCGAAGCAGAAGCTCGAGCGCCCGGATATCACGGTCATCAGCTTGTGCCCTGGCTGGGTCAAGACAGGTAACGTCCCCCGCGCCGCGCTACCGCAGCTTCCCCTGCTTGACCCGCGCATTTTGCACGTCAGACCTCGGCGGCGACAACGCCCTGCTCGAGCCCAAGGACAGCGTCGCGGGCGTGCTCAAGATCATCACCGAGGCGAAGCCCGAGGACAGCGGCCGCTTCATCCGCTTCAACGGGGACTCCATCCCGTGGTAAACTGCGAGCACGCGGCGCGACCCGGGGACGAGCCAATGGCAAGATGCATCCAGACACAGACGCGTGTACGTAGAGAGGCCTTAGATGGAAACTGTTGTACTGTATACAAAATACGAAATACCAAGGACTGGAAGGACTACGGACACCCGGGGTGATCGTCGTAACGAACCGAATACGCGAGATGCGGGTAAGAGCCGTGATACCGTCTGTGTTGCCCTGGCTATCTGCGTACGTCGGAACGGAGACCGCGGCGCGAACCTAACATTTTTCAGGATCACGTTCGCGGATGATCGCAGCCTGAGGCAACGCAGGGGCCATGGAGGATGCAGGGAATTTGGGCTCGGTATATGCGCCCGTATGTGGCTCGTCTTCGACTGCGATGACAGTATCCAGCCCGCAACCACTCTCGGTAAGGCGGCTGGGGTCGTTAAAATCGTGGGGAGCTGATGGTTTATGACGCCGCCACTCGCGTGTTAAATTGTCGGATCCTAGCCAGGGTCGTCTCGTCAGTAGCGTGTCTGGTCTCTCTCGTTGGCCTCTCACCATGCGGGACCCGCGACGCTCTCGATGCTCTTAGGTGGATGCGACGCTTTAGGTACACCACGCCCCCGATGCCCGCAAGGATCAGAACACCGAAGACGACGCAGAGCACGATCGCCGCCGGTTTGGAGCCCAAGTTCGAAGACGAGGAAGAGGAAGAGGAGACGCCCGCGATCTGCGCTGCAAAGGTCGTGCTGGGCTGCGCGATCGGCGAGGAAGTGCTCGCCGCAGTGATCGGGACGCTTGTCGTTGAGATCGATGGCTCGTCTCGACGCCATGGGGGCAGATGCGACGGGGGTGTGGGCTGGGCTGGGTGCGAAACGGTGGTATAGACGAAGTAAATGAACGTGTGAGCGCTGGATAACGGGCGATTGCTCGGCGATACTGGTGCACTACGGGGGCGGGTGGGAGGGATGGTAGGCATTGTCCAGATAGACAGGGCATAGGTAGAGAAACTCACAGCCCTTATACGAGGGCCAACTTGAGAAGAGGTGACGAGGACGAGGAATATGTCATACCCGGGACGAAGCCTGCCGCGTGGTCCTTACATGAAAGTTCAGTCAAAAGGAGGTTGCAAGTAAACGGTGCTTGGGTAGCTATAAACGTAATATGTCAATGGTACCCGTTCTCATCGCGGCAGTTGGGTTTAGGAGGTATACTAGAGGTTCTTGTTCAGGGCATACATGGACGTAGATGTGTGGAATGGTAGCATGTGACGAAACGCACCAGATATAATCCATGCCTGCACACGCTGATATAGCTAGCGCCGTTGGGCGATCTAGGTTCAATACGCATCTCTGCAGAGTTGGTGGGCAGATCCACCTGTATGGTACACATGCACATGCTCTCGAAGAGCAAGGAGGTTCCAAAAATTGTTTGTACAAGCAAACAACCGTCTCGCGTGGTGCGGGCAAAAACGGGCGTCCTACAAGAGGCCACACACGTACCATAGTAGCGCGGTTGCTTGTACTGCGTGCCCGCGCCGACGGCTTATTCATTGGTGCCACTCGTACTCATCGACATTGCGACAGGAAACGGTACTGTGCCGGCAAACACAGGCCACCCCACCGTGCGCCGTCGTCCCCGGGATGAGTAAGACGAAGCCACGCCCCCCCAGTTGAGTAAGACGAAGCACGACCTCAGATGGCAAGCACTGTTCGGGTGTTTCAAGCCGCGTCGCAGCGAGGGGCCCACCCCGCTGCCCCACGATGGCGCAGATGGCCACCAGAGGTCGAGCCGATAGGGCACCGCCGAAAAACCGGGCGTAAGTAGCATGAACGACAGAGTCGACTCGTCACTTGATCTCGAGAGGATAACAGATGATACCGCACCTTCGACTACCGAATCGCATCTGTACTGTGCCAGATGAGAGTAGAGAGTATGATTAACGGGGTATAAAGCTGTCGCAAGGGTGCTGGAATTGAAGAGGGTGTTGCATGGGCACGGATACCAACGTCGATTGAGCGGAACTCATCGGAATGAGTACAACAAGGTCGAGATTCGTCGAGCGCCCATAAGATGACCGGGCGTGGGAACGGGTGATCAATCCGTCCCGCGCCTACCCTCTCTCTCTCGTGATCGGTTCGGTTCGACCTCAGGTTCATCACCAACCTTGTATTTTTCCTGCTCGACTTCTTCGTCCAGCGAGTACAAGGTCTCCTAGACACGGAGTACAACACATACAGATCACTATGTCTGCCATGCTTTTTACACGACACGAGGATTGTCGCCTCCGACGACCCTCCTCTTCAACTCACAACTCACCCCCCGCTGAACGCACTGGCAGATGCCAATATTCGGTGGTCTCATTAGTCTGTTCGGTCGGTTTGCCGGCTCGAGTCCTAGAAAAAACTGTTTGGATAGGCTTCCGAATGATATCCTGCTCGATGGTATCATGAGCTACTTGGACGTTGTGGACATCATCCGTCTACGACAGGTGCGTCCACACTCCACCCAATTGTTCCTCGCATACTTCTCGCCATGGTTTCAATATTCGACTTTCCCTTGCTGACGTCTAAGTGGCTCTCACTTTCCACTCCGTCATCGCAGTTTACATCTTTCTTGACACTCTCGAGTGACGTCTGACCGTTCCATTAGACCAGTAAGCTCTACTACGAGCTAACACACCATGGCGCACTGTGGAAGCGTCTTCTACGAACTGCCGACATCCCTCTTCCTCCTCTCCCCCCGACCAGTCGCCACACACCGAAGCACATGACAGGCTTGGAGGCCGAGAGGATCATGTGTCGTGCATATTCGCTCAACCGGAATTGGAGCAGCACGCGCCCACGTTGTCTTCACAAGTGGTCATTCCTCGCTTACCACCGCGTCCTAGAGATGGCCCTCCTTCCCGGCGGACGCTACCTGGTGGCTTCGGTTGGCGACCTACACGGACAGAGGTACTCCCTTGTCGTGTACGCGATCGACACCTTTGGACGTTCAAGGCCGATTGCTAAAACGGACACGAAGACGAAAGCGTATTCGATACGCGCAAAGTACGTCACGTTAAAGGGGCAGAAAAGCGTCGCGATTGCGTACCTTCGCAGAGAATACTATCATAAGCGGGATAGAAGGAGAGCGTAAGTTCTCGCGTAGTAAAGTGTTCCACACGACGCTCACGAAATATGCAAAGCGAACGGGGCGAGCTTCTCAACGTCTCTAAGTATAGCACGTACTACCCGCTCGACCCCGATATCGGCTTCCGTTACGAATGTGTCGCCATACACGCACGACTTTCCTCCCTCGAGATGCTCACAGATATGTCGTACAACAAAGGTCCTGAGGAGTTCATGGAGGCGGCAAGCCAGTTGCTCCCTCCGTTCGAGAACCTCGTTTGTGTGGTGGCAGGCCCAGAGCATCCCTTGATGTGTCCCGACATCGAGGAGATGTTCGATTCAGCATACCTAGCTGTGGTCAAGTGTCCAGGAGATGTGGTCTTCAAGCGGCTAGACGGCGGGCCCTCTGCGACGCTGACCTGTCATCCCGTAGTCACCCATGCTGACTCGGTGCGTCACCATTCAAGCTTCAACCTATGTTTATCACTGAGCCACTTTCTGGATAGAGACATACGATTAAGGCGATGCGCTTGTTACCACAAGAGAACTCAGTATTCGTCGTCCGTGAGATCGACACCCCTCGCACGCCGGAGCAACGATGTCCCATCTACGCGTTTGAGACATATACGGCCATTCCTGCCGGACCCGAGAAAACGTCTGTAGCCAACGACGCAGATGCGTGCATGCTCGCACACGATATTGGCACCCTGGCGCAGGTCTATGTCGCGGACCCTAACACCCCTCCCCGCAACGACGATTCCATAGCGGGCGTCCTTCGCAATTCTAAATCGCGCGCCGAGCCGCCTCTCCCTCCGCCCATCTGTGTATATGGTCACCGCGTTGGCGACGAGGGTTTTGTCGTCGTGCGCTTCTTTGCCGAGCGGCATGTACTTCAGTTCCCGCCGACCCCACCTTCTGCGGGTTCGATCATCCAGACTCCGCCTCGGCCACCACGAACGGAGATCGTATACCGCTACCCACTCGCGTTTAACGATATCTTCGAGAAGGAGTCGCACGTGAACGAGCACAACAGGATAATTCCCGGGGTCATCCGTCCGTTGCTGTACTACCACGATTGGGACGATATCACGGACACGCCGTCGGTGCTGGAGGTGCGCCCGTTCATCGACCGGGGGATGCTGCGTCCCTTGTACGTGGAGGATCGCGTCGCGGTGCCGGAGCGAGGTATGCGCCGCCTGGCGAGCTTTGAGCCTCCCTGGCCATGGCAGCATAAGCGCGCCGCGGCATTGGGGTGGGACGAAACGATCGGTCGGTTGGTAATAGCCGAACCGGACACGGACAAGCTACATGTGTACGAGTTCGCGCATGCGCCGAGACAAGGTGTGTAATCTCGTTTCGCCACTCATGCAGTATTGACACAGCCCGTCTCGGTTACAGCACGGGATGGGAGGCGACTTCCGCTTCCGCTCAAGGAGATACCCGATCCAGATTTCCTACCCCACGTCGTGAACGAGGCACAGATGGACATGATGTAATGTATTTTATGCTCTCGCTCGCTGTACAAGTTTGCTTTACAAGTTATTGGATATGCTTTCGTCTCACCCAGTCTTGACATCTGGTCTAGGTCGCCTAGTATACTCGAAGCTTACTCATACTTCAACCAGCCTACCATGGGATCTCCTCCCCGTTGTACCGCAAGTACTTGCCGCTGTCTGCCGGGGTGACGGAGGTGATAACCTTCAAGATCCCGGCGACGCTTTCCTCGGGCTCGAGGGATGCGCCCGTACCGCCCATGTCTAAGAAGAATCTCGTCAGCGAATCACATAAAAAAGGGGAAACTGCCTCCCGCACCTGTCTTAACCCATCCAGGACACAACGTGATCACAATAAGGTCCGGACGCTCGAATTTCTGCTTGACCGCCTGCACAAACAGCCGACACGAGTCAGCATTGCGCACGGCGTGGCTCCATGCCTCAGTTTGAAGATTGAAGCCTACAAATGGGAGGCGATGGACGTACCAGCATGTTGAGCGCAGCCTTGCTGATCGCGTAAGACGCGTTGGTCCTGACGTTGTCGCCCGCACTGCTGATGCTGCCAACGGTGCTCGAAAGGTGTAGAATTGTCTTCTTACGACCCTTCTCGAGGAACGGCCGGGCGATCTGGGAGAGTAGCGCCGGGCCAGCGACGTTCGTGCGCACTGCGTGGAGCAAATCCTCGGGGACCATTGTGAACGACTGGTCTCTGGGTGCCTAAGGGGTGCACGGTGCAGTAGTTACATTTGGTTAGCCTCACAATATCCGGGCTACGGTGCGCGCGGCACTCACGATGGCGGCATTGCTGATGAGGTAGTCCAACCCGGTGTCGCCGAGTATGGGCTGCAGACTCTTGCTAGAGGCGCGGATAGAGTCGAAGTCACTAACGTCTAGCTGGATGACGTGAAGGGTGCCCTTCGCAGCGTTCTTCAAGCTGCGTAGCGCCGTCGCGTTCTCGGGCGACCGGCATGCAGCAACGACCACGTTGTTAGGAGATGCGAGGAGCTGCCTCACGATCTCGAGGCCGATGCCGCGGGATGACCTTGACGCGAAGCTTTCAGCACCAGGAAAGGGTACGTTGCGTCGCTCGAGGACGAAAGCTTACCCGGTTATAAGCCAGGCGATAGGGTGAACAGACGATGAAGGCGACATGTAGGATGGGTGTGAACAGATGGGAAAACAGTCTTATGTTTTATACTGTGTCGCTCCACAATACTTGCAGTTAAATTAGTTCTATTCTTACAATTCGCGGCCGCCGGGCGTACTAGACGAAGTCGGAGAGCTTGTGTGATTTGTGAAGCGTGGGTTTTAGCTGAGAACTGATGATGACTCAACCGAGAAAGGAATGGGAATAAGTCCAGACTACTGCGCGGGGTTGTTCGTCGGTGTTTTTATTCAGCGGGAAGCATCGTAGCAGGGGATAGCACATAGAATTTGCGTCGAGCCCGTCAAGGTATAATGGGTGCCCAGGCTGCGCCGGTTAAACGCCATCCCAGTGAACTGTAAGCACCGTACCTTTTCGCCGCGCGGCGCGCGCCCATGGCGCATACGTACTCTGATACAATGAGTCCATTATACATCGCATTCAAGTGAAAGTTTCGGGATTTGGTGTGGCGCTCTTCACCAAGGAATTTCTTCCCCGTTGTAGCGCAGGAACTTTCCGCTATCGGCAAGCGTAGCGGAGGTGATCACCTTCAAGATGCCAGAAACGCTTTCCTCAGGTTCTAGTGGTGCGTCTTTGCCTCCTGCATCTGCATCGACATTTAGTATATGTTTGCCTCGTCAACCTGTGTACGACATTACCTGTTTTCACCCAACCGGGGCACAACGTGATCGTTATGAAGTCGGGTCGCTCGAACTTCTGCTTAACCGTCTGGACCATGGTTGGGTCTCATTAGTACCGCGTTTTCATAATTACGCACGAAAGTAGACCATGGTGAAGACGTACCAACATATTAAGCGCGACCTTGCTCAGGGAGTACGAGCTGTACTGCACTCTTAATTTGTCGTAGTCGCTGGCCACAATCGTACCAATGCTGCCGGACGTGCTCGATATGTTCAGGATCCCCTTCTTGACGCCCTTCTCAAAGAACGGTAACATAACCTGGGAGAGAAGAGCAGGCCCTGCAACATTTGTTCGCATCATGCGGATAAGGTGGTCCGGGTCGAGTGTGAACGCTGTATCCGATTCGGCCTAGCAGGGGTGATGTTAAATCCACTCTCGACCTAGAGACGGCCTACTTTTACGTACAATCGCGGCGTTGTTGATTAGGTAGTCTAGACCAATCTGCCCCAGGATTGGTTCGAGCGCAGCGGACGACGCACGGATCGAGTCGAAATCGCTGACGTCGAGGCCTACGATGTGTAGTGTCCCCTTAGCCACGTTCTTCAACAAGGCGAGTGCCGACGCCTTTTCCGGATTTCTGGCCGCCGCGATGACGATGTTGTCAGGAGATGCGACCAGTTGTCTGACAAGTTCGAAACCAATCCCACGGGAGGACCTAATTGTGTGGACGAGCTCAAGTTCAAATGTCGACGAGCACGCAGCCAGGGAACTATGTAAACTCACCCAGTGACGAGCCAAGTGGTGGCGCGAGGGGCGGAAGAAGACATGGCGGACGGGTTTTGTGCGTGCCATGTAGAGAGATCTTTTATAGAGGCCACGAGAATATTTTACGAAGGCCTGCGGGGAATTGACGGCCAGCAATATCGACCCGTAGAGCTAGAACTAACTAGATACAGGCCTCCGGAGTTAAAGGCGCCTAGCTATTGGCACCAACACCTGCTGTCGAATTCAAGTTTTACCATTGATATTGGCGTTGTATGGCGGAGGCTGTCAATGATTCGTTAAAGTTTTATCTAGCAGGAAGCAAAATCCCTGACTTACGGCGTACTTTAGTGTTCTAAAGCCTGATATTTATCGGCATTTAAACAGCGTTTCTTATCGCATAGGATATCACTGCCGCCCCACATGCATCGCCGAGAGCTGCTGCACTGTACTTTGATGGCCTGTAGAAGTGCTCGTGGGACGCCTCAGTAAGCATGCTGTCAACCACGTAAGGACATTAGAAGCTCCAAAAGACCTCCGCCGCTGAACTGTTGCTTCTCAATAGAGTCGGAAACTCGGCACTCGGGTATCGGGGGGCCCGGGGTTGTGCATGTCTGACTAGACAATTGGTCAAACGTGGGTGACGGTTACCGCCCCTCCATAGTGTCTTGACGTGCGGCCAGCGTGCGTCAGGTCGCTATCGATGAGGCCCGGTTTCTGCGCTCTTTTACGAGTCGCGAGACTCCCACCCTGCACGCATTAATTTTTATATTGGGATGAAATGGTAGGAAGCCTACCGTTGTACAGCTGAGGCAAGTGTATCCTGGTGTAGTAGCCCGAGTACTGGAGCTGCGGTGGCATCGGGGTCAGACATCTTTGGTCACTACCATGGTAGCGGACAAGCTTCAAGTTCAAGCAGTGAAGGCGGGAAAATGAATGCACATCGCGGCTCCTCATTGCGAAACGTCCCAACTGACGAAGAGAAGACACTAGTAGGGCGAATACTGAGGGAGAAAGGTCATAACATTTACGTGAACCCGCAGAAACGGACAGGCGCCAGCATCGGAAAACTATTAAAACCACATTTTCACAGACGACTAGCCCCACTTGTCGTAGAAACGAATCTACTACATACCACATTGTGGCTGCGCTGGTGGCCACTAACCCTCTTCACCACGGGATCTCTTCACCGTTATAGCGTAGGTACTTGGCGCTATCGGCGGGGGCGGCGGAGGTGATCACCTTCAAGATGCCGGTAATGCTTTCTTCGGGCTCCAGTACGGCGTCCTTGCCTCCCGCATCTACATTCGAACTCAGTACGTGGTAGTCGTGTGTCCCTCCCAGGACAACTTACCTGTCTTGACCCAGCCGGGGCACAACGTGATCGTGGTGAGGTCGGGGCGCTCATACTTCTGCTTGATCGTCTATACGCCAGTGCCTCGTCAATACTCTAGCCGCCAGTTGTGCAGATGGAACCGGTTGAAGACGCGCACCAACATGTTGAGCGCAGCTTTGCTCAGGGAGTATGAGCCAAACGGCACTTTCATCCGGTCGATGTCGGTCTCTATAGTAGAGTTGCAGCTGCCATACTCGCTCGAGATGTTCAAGATCGTCTTCTTGCTGCCCTTCTCAAGGAAGGGCAGTACGACCTGGGAGAGGAGAGCCGGACCCGCGACATTCGTCCGAAAGAGGCGTAAGAGGTTACCGGGGTCGAGCGTAAACACTGTATCGCGATCCGCCTGGCAAGCGCGACGCAGAGTGAGTGTCGGCTTTAGGTCGGTAGGAAACTCCGTCGGGACGTACCAATCCTGCGTTGTTGATTAGGTAGTCCAGGCCTGTCTGTCCCAGGATTGGCTCGAGAGTGGCGGGAGCAGCACGAACAGAGTAGAAGTCGCTGACATCGAGGCCTATGATGTGCAGGGTTCCCTTAGCAGCTTCCTTCAGCGCGATCAGAGCCGACGCCTTCGCAGGGCTGCGGGCCGCGGCGACGACGAGATTGTCGGGGGATGCGACCAGCTGCCTCACGATTTCGAGGCCGATTCCGCGGGACGACCTGACGGTGTCAATCAATGTTAGCATCGACGGACTCGTGCAAGTTCAAGTTGTGGGGGACCGAGCGGGCTCACCCAGTGACGAGCCAGGTGGTGACGCGGTGAGGTTGGTTGGTGGAAGACATTGCGAGCTATCTGTTTATCTGCTGAGATAGTGTTGTACTCACCACAACGCGCTGGCCAATCTTATATACGACACCATCGGACGTACACCAGGCATTACGGTGAAGTAACGATCTACTGGATCGGCGATAGCAACTCGCAGGTCAGAGCCCATGCGATTGAAGCTACTACAACATGGATCACTTTCGTCAGCAACAGCAGGGAGCGATCGAATCGCACGGTAAACGTATAAGCCATCATGAATGTATGAACCGCCTGTGATTCACACTGACACGGCGGGGGCGAAGATTATGAGGACGATGTCTGCCGTGTGCGTATGTTGACAGACGTACCTCTGCCAAGGAGATTCATAGAAGGCCGGAAGGGCCTTCTCCGTCGAACTTCTGCCTCTTCGTCAGGTCAGCAAATGATTCGCGAACCCACCGGTAAGCGCGGGAATGGATGGATGATAGCCAAGCCTCGCCGTTGCGCCGAATAAGTCCAGTACACGGTGTTCTGATGTGTACATCGGGTCGCTTCGTGAAGGCAACCTTGCTCCGTTTTCATGAGCTACAAAAGGCCCAAGAGTTTGCCCCACTTGGATTCCGTAAGTGAATCTCGGTTGCGTATGACTCACGGTCAGGTCGCGTACGTCACTTCCAGTAATACCGGTTTTGCAGCGGCATGGCTCACCCTCGGGGTGGGATATCGGATTACACTTCGGCCGATAGGCACCGTGTGGTGGTGATGGCTCCTGGGCCTGAACGATACTGCTTCCAGACTCGAGAGCGCATGCAAGCCTATGGGATCAAAGGGCACCTAGTAAAAGGTACTGACTGATATGTTTACATGGCACAACCATCTTCCGTCGAAAGCAGAAGAGTTCACCAAGGAATCTCTTCACCATTGTATCTGATAAACCGACCACTGTCGGCAAGTGTGGCGGACGTAACGATCTTCAAAATGCCGGCGACACTCTCCTTCGGCTCGAGCATAGCGTCATATCCGCCCATGTCTGCAAGTGTCCGAGTCTGCATTAGTATGTGTTTGAAGCGGTATGTAAACGCCAGCGTTTACCTGTCTTGACCCATCCCGGGCACATGGTAAGCACGATTAAGTCTGGCCGCTCGTGTTTCTGCTTCAAAGTCTGGTAGTCAAAGCGATTCGCGCCATGTGGGCTTAAGCTATGCATAAGTATGGGAGAATCCTCAGTACCGACCAGCATGTTTAGCGCAGCTTTGCTCATGTTGTACGAGGTTCCTCGCGTGCCGATCCGGGACACGTTCGCGAAGCTAGCACCCGTACTGGATATGTTCAATATCGTCTTCCTTGTTCCCTTTTCGATAAAAGGTAGGGTAACCTGCGCGAGGAGCGCAGGACCAGCCACATTGGTGCGCACTTCGCGCAGCAAGTCCTCCGGGTCGAATGTGAAGGCAGTATCGTCGACAGCCTGTCAGATAATCGAAAGTAAACGGTCAGCATTCGTTCATAGGCGCGCTCTGGAGAAAACTTACAATCGCCGCGTCGTTAATGAGGTAGTCGAGGCCAGTCTCCCCAAGGATGGGCTTCAGCGCAGTAGCAGTGGCGCGGACCGAGTCAAAGTCGCTGAGGTCGAGCCTCAGAACATGTAATGTTCCCTTCGCTACCTCCTTCAGCGCATTGAGGGCGGTGGTTTTCTCGGGGTTGCGGGCGGCAGCAACGACGAGGTTGTCGGGGGACGCAAGCAGCTGTTTGACGATCTGGAGTCCGATCCCGCGAGACGTCCTGGTGATACGAATTAGCAGGGATGTTTCCAGCTGACAGAGTTCATACAAGTACTCACCCGGTAACGAGCCAACTGGTCGGGCGGGGCACAATGGACGACATTGTGGGGATGCGGGTCTTCGCTGCCGTCCACTGTTCTTCATTGTAGTCTTATACAAGCAGGAAAAGAGCCTCGATCACCCGAGGCGGCGCTCCGAGGCGGGACCGGGACCTACATGACTGAATCGGCCGTCGGCAGGTTCTCTGGCGCTGGCGGCATCCCGGTCGTGAGAGCCGGGCGCAGGGAAACAATGAAGTATGTGAGAGTTGCCCGCGCTATGTGCGATGAAGGAGCAACTTCTATTACCTTGAACTCCATAAAGGAGGCCACGGCATGGTCGCGCATAAGTCTGTGCAAGTTAGCTCCAACGGTAGGTGACGCCAGAAATTGTTGGTGACGTCTCCCCACCACGATGCGGGAGCAGTCGCGACACTGCTGTTCGTCCACCGCCGAGCGCAACGGGCGCAGTAAGGAACAGTGTACCGCCTCCAGCCATCCCGAGTCAGGAATCCGTTTCCGGAACCGCTATGCAAAATTAAGAGTACTATCGGTGGTCCGCAGATACAACTCGTTCTGTCGTTGACGTCAGAATGAGGGTTCCAATGTCATACAGTAGACTACCTGTCAATTAGAGAAAAAACACATAGCTACAGCACGCTTATGTCGCAAACAAGCGAAGACATTGCAGACCATCGGGCAAGTAAGACGGAGTATTGGGATCCAGGATGTTGTAATTGTGGTTCGCGGACAGATTCAACCGAGCGTCTACCGTGGCGGCTGTTGACGAGTGTTGACTTTGTATGATATGAATCTCGATTCTGCGCTTACATTGGCCCTTTGTCGTCATGCCGACTGACTCAGCATCTTCGCAACTCCGAGTGACCACGGCGAGTTAGGCTCTTTAGGCTCTCAAGCTCAGCCAGATACTCTCTCTACGTTCGACACGAAGGACACTTTACATACAGAGACACCTGTGACTTCGGATGCAGAATGCACTAATACTCAGATGTCGGCATGTCCAAATGGACTACAAAAGATTGTAAGTTATACAACATTTCAACTACCATTGAATCTCCTCTCCAGTCTGCCGCAGGTACTTTCCGCTATCCGCGAGCGTCACCGACGTGATCACCTTCAATATGCCGGCTACGCTATCCTTGGGTTCGAGCGCGGCATCCTTGCCTCCCATATCTGACAAAAACACCTCAATGATACCCCTCTGACATATGAAACGGCGACGCCTCACCTGTCTTAACCCAGCCCGGGCACAGGGTGATCGCGATAATGTCCGGCCGCTCGAACTTTTGCTTCACAGTCTACAACGCAGCCAGTGCCACTTGAGCGAGCTTTTCACGAGTGTACAAGGAGATACCGGTACGTACAAGCATGTTCAGCGCTGACTTGCTTATGGAGTACGAGGTCGCGCGCGCGCCAATCAAGTGAACGCTGCTGAGGCTGCCACCCGTGCTTGAGATGTTGAGGATGACCTTCCGCTGGCTCTTCTCAAGGAACGGGAGCGTGACCTGGGAAAACAGCGCGGGACCGGCGACGTTTGTGCGTATGGTGCGCAGCAGGCCTTCTGGGTCTAGTGTAAACGCGGTATCCTCCTCGGCCTGCGAAGCGGAGAGCGAAGTCAAGGTCAGCACACTGGGTTTTCCCCCGCTCATGTATAGCCCCCTTTGACGTACAATCGCAGCGTTGTTGACGAGGTAGTCGAGGCCCACTTCCCCAAGGATAGGCTCCAGCGCCTTGACCGAGGCGCGGATCGAGTCGAAGTCGCCTATGTCAACCTCGACGATATGCAATACTCCTTTGGCGCCATCCTTCAGGGCGCTGAGGACCGTCGCCTTTTCCGGGTTGCGGACGGCTGCGACGACGAGGTTGTCTGGAGATGCAACCAGCTGTCTGACAAACTCGAGGCCAATCCCTCGGGATGCTCTAGTAGGGGCGCACAGCTTCGAGTCAGCATGGGCTCCCCAAAGGAGTTAACACGCCGCCCGTGCCCTCCTTGCTTTCCCTTGATGACGCATACTCACCCTGTGACGAGCCAAGTGGTAGGACGCGACGTTGAAGGCATTGCGATGTTGCGGTGGCAAGCAATTTGGGGATCTACAACAGTTGCCTGGTGGATCGCCGAGTTTTTATACTACCATGCGCCGTGAGATCGCGCCGGTCTGTTCGAAGCGTCTCGAAGGAAAGCACAGTCAGCTACGTTTATGCCGACGGAGCCCGGTACGTACTGAAATACACCGCGATGTCGGTATTTGTTGCACATTCCTTCGTCAGCGACATAGTCGAAGAACGAACCTCTCAAGCTACGCAAAGAACCGTGTAAATGGGCATTCTCGCGTAAGTCTCGTCAATGTGGATGGTGATTGACACCGCGTGACAATTAATGCACTCGGGATACTTCAAGTTGCTAGCTCTTGAGAATGCTTGTGCCCCTCTCTTCCATGATGTCAGTGCCTGTCCATTTGCATAGGGAAACCCGCCTGTGCTCCATCAAAGAACATTCTCTTAATGCTTCCGCTCCAGGTACGTGAATTCAGAAGAGCCTCAGTCTCCGATATTCTCGGCTGGGTTGATGTAATGGGGAACAAACCGTGCGGGCACTTACTCAGCTTCCGTGCGTTCAACCAGAAATAGCCGGATGGTTCAGGAGTCATCGAGTCGAATCCCGGCATCGCACGTCGGAGGCGCGGGGTATCCACTCAGGTGAGGACGTCCCCCGCATGGTGTCTTCGGTCGACTGAGGAAGCGTTGTGCCACTGTCAGCACTCTCCATACTCGCAGTATCCGAAAGATGTCCACCCCGCAAGCGGAGATCGGCGGCATACAGATTATGGGAGCTCTATTCAAGACTCATCCCGCTCAAAGTCATATTAACGACGCTATGTGTCAGATGCGGCGCTGGGGCGACCTGGGGAGCGGGGAGTTGTGGCTTCAAGGTAAGGTTTGCTTACATGGTAACCCACAGTGACTGGCACAGCACAGCTTTCATTCGTGCGAGACGTCGGCACAGTCTTCGGGCGATCTGCGAGCCACCGAAGACGTCGTGCACACCCCCGACGACTCCGCAGCCGGCTTCAAAAAAGTCAATCTATTGCGCACCTTAGGCTCGTGTTACCCCCGACCTATAAGCAAAGCAGCTGTAGCTTCTACTAACAGCGTGCACCCAGTTCATCGATAATTCTGGGGATAAACAGGTACATTCGGATTCTAAGTTACAATACACGTCTACCACGGAATCTCCTCCCCGGTGTGGCGGAGGAACTTTCCACTGTCCGCGTTTGTGACGGACGTGATGACCTTCAAAATCCCGGCGACGCTCTCCGCGGGCTCGAGCAACGCATCCTTGCCGCCCATGTCTCGATTCCGGACGTGTCAGCGAACGCTGCGTGATGGCGCTAAATGGCTACGGCTCACCCGTCTTCACGTAACCGGGGCACAAAGCGATAATGGTGAGGTCGGGACGCCCGTGCTTCTGCTTCACGACCTAGAGCGATACGAAGCGAGCATGGGACATCAACGATCAGCACACGCACGTTTTTGAAGAGCACTGCGAGGGCGAGTACGTACGAGCATGTTGAGCCCGGCCTTGCTGATGGCGTAGGATGTCACTCCCGAGACGAAGAGGTCTATCGCGCCGATGCTCCCGATGCTGCCGCCCGTGCTGGAGATGTGGAGGAGCTTTTTCTCCTTGCCCTTCTCGAGATATGGGAGCGCGACCTGGGAAAGAAGCGCGGGTCCCGCGACGTTCGTCTTCACAACTTCAAGGATGCTCTCGGGATCGAGCGTGAAGGCCGTGTCGTTCTTGAGCTAGATGTGCGCGGCGGGCGTGAGCACTTTGCTGATATTACCCTGACCCGTGAGTGTCGCTGTTACGTACAATAGCGGCATTGCTAACGAGGTAGTCAAGTCCGAATTCTCCCAGGATGGGGTCGAGCTGCTTGGGAAGGGCGCGAATCGAGTCGAAGTTGCTGGTATCCAGCTCAACGACGTGCAGCGACCCCTTGGCACCGGATTTCAACCCGTGCAGCGCGGCCGCTTTCTCAGGGTTCCGCACGGCAGCGACGACCAGCGTGTTGGGCAAAGCAACAAGCTGGCGCACGGTCTCGAGCCCTATGCCCCGAGAAGCGCTTCAACGTGTACGTCAGCGGTGGGAGTATTGACAGACACCATGACACGTACCCGGTCACAAGCCAAGTGGTAGGGCGTGAGGTAGACATTGAGAAAAAAGATAGGGTGTCGAGTAATAACTGAAGACTGTTTGTGTCACCAAACGCTGGTTATATACGCCGTCGCTCTTGAAGACGCTGCGGAGAGACCGGGGAACCTGCATGAAATGTCTGAGTCGGAGTTAGCCATAGCTAGGTGTTAGGTGTTTGTCATCACCATGAACCTGCGGCTGGAGATGAGTAATGTCATGGGGCCTCAACGTACGTGGGACACACTAGAACAGATATCAGGGTGAGAAAATCGGACGTAGATGAAATTGCGGTGGTTCCATCGTCATCCGAGAGCGACCGACTTGAATGTAGATGGCACCCGGGCGGGCCCGTTACCTGAGACTGTCCCAGAGAGACCGTGGGCCAGCGAGAGCGGCATAAAGGCCAGGCCATCGCGGGGCTGACGTAGCCGAATGGGAGTTCGAGGGTGAGGAATTTCGTGAAGCTAGTGACGGCGTAGGTCTGCAGAAACTCTGGCGGCTGCAACTAGGCTAGCTCATTTCCGAACGCTTGTGTCTGCCGACGTCATGTATAGAGGAAGGCGCGGAGACCCCCTTAGCCCGATTCCGCACATCTCGGCGACTTGTCTCCATGTTACTAAGATCAATACAACAATCATCGCCTACCACGGGAACTCCTCCCCAGTGTTGCGGAGGAATTTGCCACTGTCCGCGTGCGTAGCCGACGTGACCACCTTCAAGATTCCCGAAACACTGTCCTCTACCTCCAACATAGCGCCCTTCCCTCCCATATCTGGTGCGTGAATGAATCAGCACAGTCCGGACGTCGACGAGTGAGCACGAGCCACCGTACCTGTTTTCACCCACCCAGGGCACAACGGGAAGATGGTGAGCTCGGGCTGTTCGAAACGTTGCTTCGTGACCTGTACGGCCGTTCGTGGTACGAGTGAGCAGCATGTCCGCTGAATAATTACCGTATTGTAGACATACGAGCATGTTGAGCGCGGACTTGCTGATCGAGTACGAAGCGCCTCCGACGGCGAGGGCCTCGCCCCAGTTTCCGACGCTACCAATACTACCCGCGCCGCTGGAGAGATGGACGACTTTCTTTACCTGCCCTTTTGTGAGGTATGGGAGGGCCATTTGGGTGACGAGCGCAGGACCGGCGACGTTCGTGCGCACGAGGTTAAGTATGTTCTCAGGGTCGAGCGTGAACGCAGTGTCGTTCGTGTACTGTGTAGGGTGGTAAAGAGCGGACGTGAGTCGTGGGTCCATACATCAAAGGAACACGGGCACTTACAATGGCGGCGTTGTTGATAAGATAATCGAGACCGACAGAGCCCAGAATGGGGTCAAGCTCCTTCGCGAGAGCGCGAATCGACTCGAAATCACTGATGTCTACCTGAACAACGTGCAGAGTGCCCTGCGCGTTCGTCTTCAGCGCGTTGAGGTCGGACGCCTTCTCTGGATTCCGAACGGCTGCAACGACTAAATTGTTAGGGGATGTGAGAAGCTGCCGGACGATCTCGAGGCCGATGCCTCGCGAGGTCCTAGAGTTCCTAGGCGTGAGAGATCTGATTGTCTTTGAAGGATGAAGGATAGGCTTACCCAGTGACGAGCCAGGTAGTGGGGCGGGGGGCGGAAGACATGGTTGTCGAATGCTTACAATCGATCACAAAGCTAATGTTCCTCCGCGACTTTTATACCTCTTGCTGTGGGAAAGTATGCCATGGTGCGCTACATCCTCAAGCCGCCGGCGCGGCAGTGAATCCTTAAAGACTGCCCCCTCTTCCGACTCGGGTTTATGTAAAGATGTCGATCACGGAGTCGTCGGGATTTGCGAGTCGTTTGTTATCGATGATCCGCACGAAGCGCCGTGGGACGGTAGGAGTATGGGGTTATTGACTCGGCGTTCGTTGGCAAAGGAACAACTCAACATACGAATCGACCCACTTATCTTTGCAATCATGCTCTCACATCTTACGTCTACCCATAACCTTGCGGCGTCGCAGAGGGAACGAAAGCTATGGTCGGTCACAAACGATGCCAACGCGCCAGCCTAACTTAATCGCCATCTTGACAGGACAGCTAGGATAGGGTTTTCGTGAAATCGTTCTCTATGATGTCATGCGCGCAACCCCACACGTGTAAGACCTCCTAGGGAATACGTAGTCAGCATACGGATGGATCCCAGAAGTGAGCGAGCACCTACATGTAAAGTTAAGACTTACCGTCGAGTGCATTGCCCCGTAAACTGTGTAAGCACACACGGGCGTGAGTTAAGAGCACGCGGCGGGCGGACGTTTACGCAAAATTCAGTAGGGACCCTCTTTGAACCCTCATCACCGAGCAGGTACCCAGTGATAGTCCTACACGTGTTGCTATGCAAGTTACAATATGCTTGGTCTACCACGGGTACTCCTCCCCGGTGTTGCGAAGGTACCTGCCGCTATCGGCGTGCGTCGCAGACGTAATCACCTTCAATACGCCTGCGACACTGTCTTCGACCTCCAACGGAGCATCCTTTCCACCCATATCTTAATTAGAGAAAGTCAACAGGGCTGCAATGACGGCTAGTAGACGGCCTTACCTGTCTTCACCCATCCAGGGCACATCGGGATGATAGTAAGCTCTGGGTGCTCGTACCTTTGCTTCACAGCCTACGAGACAATCGTCGACATAAGCGAGAAGTGCGGTTTATGGTGTTCAAGATGTTTTGCAGACGTACGAGCATGTTGAGTGCAGACTTGCTGAGCGAGTACGAGGCGCCCCTGACGGCAAGGAGCTCTCCCCAGCCTGCGAGACCGCCAATGCTTCCAGCTCCGCTCGAGACGTGGAGGACTTTCTTCTCGTGGCCTTTCGTCAGGTACGGGAGGGCGATCTGCGTGACCAGTGCGGGCCCCGCGACGTTCGTGCGCACGATTTGCATTATGGTTTCCGGGTCGAGGGTGAAGGCGGTATCATCTATGCACTAGACCGTGATCGGGCATGAACGGCGGACACTCATGTTTGAATGAAGGCAGGACTAACAATACCGGCATTGTTCACCAGATAGTCGAGGCCGACGGTACCCAAGATGGGGTCCAGCTGTTTGGGGAGGGCGCGGATCGAATCGAAGTCGCTAACGTCGACTTGCACGACGTGCAGGGTACCTTTCGCGCTTGCCTTCAGTGCGTGGAGGGCGGTCGCCTTGTCCGGGTTCCGCACGGCAGCGACGACAAGATTGGTGGGAGATGCGAGGAGCTGCCGGACGAGCTCCAAGCCGATGCCCCTCGACGACCTAATAGTAGCAGACTTGAGGTATGCGTAAGGGCATCAAGCAGTCGGTGTACGCACCCAGTGATCAACCAAGTGGTAGGACGAGAGGTAGAAGACATGGTAGATGTTGGCGTGCGGGCGTTGGCGATGAATCAGAGTGCTGAGGGCAGTGGCCTTTTCTATCCATTCTTATAACTGGTTGGTAACTTTCTCAAGGCGGCGCCGAAGTCCACGACACTCGTTTGCCGACGCGGAATCAAGGCGAGCGTACAATGCGTAGCCGCCGGTCGTTTGTCATCGATGAAGAGACGTGGGATCGGGCCTCCGGATGTTGAAGTCAGAGGTATCGACATCCGCCATGGAAGGATTGGTCGTGAATACTCCATAAGGGGTGACATAATGTTCGGTTGCGGGCGCAAAAAGCGTGTATGGCGGCAGGTGAACTTGAACTCGACGATGTTCTCTGTTCGCGTCCTATAATCACTGGAATAGTAAGGAGTAAGCCTTTGAACCACAAACCCAATCTGATCCAACGTACATGTTGGTGCGCATAACCCGGCCACCGCAGCGCTTGCGATTATTCCCGGACCTCTGCCTCGAAGCAGACGCATGTCGTGGCGGGAAGCACTCTCCGGGTCAGCTTCCGGTCTGAGCGCTTCCACAAAAAGCTGTACAATGATCTGCGTATACAGTCAACATCCTCTTAACCCATACTTTTCGGCAAGGCCCGCGAACCTCGACTTCCCCAGAGTATGTGCTAAAAGTTGCACTTCTAAGTGCGCTACGACTCGCCGCACGTAGCCCGAGGCATCCGGAGGGCCTCGGGATTTGTGGGGGAGGGGGAGAAGAGAAAGAAGCCCTTAGCCGAGGTATGGGTTAAGAGGGTGTCGACTGTACTTACACAGGCCAAGTACAACCACCATAACGCCGGGTGCTTCCATGGATTATGGGTGATATTACGACCGTGCTTACTACTTAAGCACATAGGGAACGCGGCGCGCCCACCAATCCCAGCAAATTCTAAACCGTCAAAATTGAGCAGCGTCACCCCACACTCAACATTAACGTTACCTTCCCCCCGATTGCTGCGGATAAATGTGCCGGTGTCCGCCAACGAGGCGAATGCAATCACCTTGAGAACTTCTGCGAAGCTCTCCGAATCAACCTCTAGATCCGCATATTTGCCACCCATGTCTGCCGTGAGGACGCGTCAACGCCGGCATCGCAGCGACTTGAACGAGTGACGGACATGTGTGTCGTACACATACGTACCTGTTTTCACCTAGCTGGGGCACAAGGGGATGATAGTCGGCTCCGGATACGCGTACTTCTACTTCACAGCCTGCGTCAGTATTCACACAACGGGTCAGATCGCAGCTGCCGTCTAATAGAGTTGAGGTCACTACATGGGTCCTGGGACGTTCGTGAGCGTATGGTTCTCTGCGATGCATCCGGGATCAAGGTTGGCGGTCGTGTCTTGAATGCACTGGACCGGGCAGAAACCATCGGTAAGGGATCATGAAGCCCCGATTGGATGGTAATGTCATGCAAAAGTAATCGTGAGTATGATAAAAAGATGAAAAAGGGCGGCTGGTATCAATGACAGCGGTGCGACGTACTGAGCTATTCCCGGTGCCAGACGAACGTTGCGAGATGAGCATAAAGCACCTGCCACGCATCAAAAATAAGGCTCGAGATCGAACACGCGGCAGGCGGGCATCAAGGAGTGCACTCCGCCCACGGCGTGAAGGGCACGCCCTGGTACTGAGACGGCGCATCAGGGAACCGCGAGGAAACAGTACACGTGCCTTCACGATGTACGCGTTGCCGGAGGGGACGGAGAGTGGGCGCGCCTGAGTTAAACTGGCACGTCTCGGATACCAATACACTATTAAAGTACTCGTCTACGCAGGTCTATCCTTTACATTCTATACAACTCCACGTGTCAACCCCACGCCAACTCAACGACCAACGGGAACTCACTTGCTCGCCACCGCCGGCTTCGCGCGCCCCCGGAATCCCCACGAGATCTGGTTCGCGACGTGGATCTCCACGCCCAAGTCGTCCGCGAACGCCCACACCAGGCCCGGGTTCTTCTGAAACATCCGCCCGACAAACACCGCATCCGCCTGGCCCTTGTCCAGCACGCCCTGCGCGAGCGTCCCCGTGTTGATAGAGCCGACGGCCGCGACGAGGATCTTGTCCCCGTGCGCTTTCTTCACGGCCTCGGCGAAATGTGCTTGGTATGCGGGCCCGGTCTTGATCTTTTGCGCGGCGTGGTTGCCGCTGGAGGAGACGTCGAGGAGGTCGACGCCGTGCGAGGCGAGGACGCCAGCGAGGCGGACGGTGTCCTCTGAGCGCCATGAGGGCTCGTTCGGGAGGACCTCTTCCAGCCATTCGGATGCGGAAACACTAGGGGGACAAGTAAGTATCGTGCGTGAGCACGCGTGTAGGATGAGTGGGGGCACACCGGAAGAAAAGCGGGGTAGTGGGCGGGATGACCGCGCGAACGGCGTCGACGACCTCAAGAGGGAACCGAATCCGGTTCTCGAACGAGCCGCCGTATTCATCTGTGCGCTTGTTGCTTGTAGGGCTCAGGAACGAGCTGATGAGGTACCCGTGCGCGCCATGGACCTCGATCACGTCGAAGCCCGCGCGAACGGCGCGCTTCGCCGCCTCGACGAAGCTCTTCACGAGGCGCTTGATGCCTGCCTTGGTGAGCTCCTTCGGCTGCGCGTACGACTCGGCGAAGGGGATCGTGCTCGGGCCCCAGACGTCGTCGGGCCACCCGCCGGCAGCCTCGTCCGCGACGCGGCCCATGTTGACGAACGGCGCGAGCGCGGAGGCTTTGCGCCCGGCGTGGGCGAGCTGAATGCCGATCTTCTGGCCTTGGGAGTGCGCGAACTCGACGATCTTGGCCCATGCGTTGGCTTGCTCGTCGGTCCAGATGCCGGCGCACTCGGGGGTGATGCGGCCTTCTGGGGAGACGGCGGTCGCTTCGACGATGGTGAGGCCCGGGCCCCGGGTGAAGATGCCGCCCACTTAGCAGGCGCAGGTGAGCGCGGGTTCAGAGAGAATGCGAAGGTGGAGGCTTACGATGAGCGTGCTGCCACTCCTGCACGACGCCGTCCTCGGAGGAGTATTGGCAAAGAGGGGAGAGCTGTGTGGGGCGCTGATCAGCAAAGCTGCCAGACGCGAAGCGAATCTTTATCACAAGCTGGGCGCCATAGACTCCGAATAGTTAGTCTTAGCTCAAGGTTCGCATACTAGCACGGCTGCCTATGGCTTTCCTCCGAAAAGATCGATGCTTTTGGTATTGACGATTTCTCCTCTCGATCGTGCAAGCTATCTTCCTACTGCATGTGTGCGGCTGCTTGGAGTTTCTACCCGCCCGCTTGCACTCACTGCCCAGCCAAAAGGACGCGCACTCACCCAAACGCGGTTCTGGAACTCGACGCCGCGAATCTTGAGTGGCTTGAAGAGCGTCGGAATCGGTTTGCCCTCGGGCTGAGGGTCGAACGCGGTCCCGGCAGGCGGGTACTGCGCCGGAGTGAAATACGAAGTGTTGGGCGCGGGTGGATTGAACTGGGGAGCCATCGTAACGGAGTTGAGTGGTCGTCAAGAAAGAAAGGTACAGCCAAAGAATCCCAGAGAGGGAGAAGGGGGTGCGTTGGGATCGATCCGAATCGCGTGCCCTTCCTGGCGTTCTTATAGTCCCGGGCGGGCTGGGAAAATAATGAGGCGGGCGAGGGTGAAGGCTCTCGCCGCTTCTGAATTTCGCGCCATTTCCCCAGCCTGAGATCGCCGAAGCGCGTCCAAGCCCACCAAAAGTTTGTCGCGCCGGAGATTGCGCAGACTCGTGTGCTGAGTCAGGGTGTTTCGAGGAGTGTTTGTCAGCGTCTGGGGCTCAGTCAGCGCGCAGGAAGAACATATCCAACACGTCGCGGGAGGTGAGTGTCACTGAGTGAGGGCTACGAGGGGCTACGACTCCGAGCCACGCCCGGTTCCGTCTGAGCCGACGACGTCTGCCACCGCCCGCCCCGGACAGAGTCGTCAGCTCGGCAAACCACGGCCGGCACACCCCGGGCCGCGGCCCGCCGCGCGGGATCATCAATGCACTCAGGCTGGACGGGACACTCACGTTCAAATGAAGGCAAGACTAGTAACAAGACTAGTAGCAATACCGGCGTTGTTCACCAGAGAGTCGAGGCCGACGGCATACAAGAGAGGGTCCAGCTGCTTGGAGAGGGCACGGATCGAGTCGAAGTAGCTCACATCGACTTGCATGATCGACGTGCCAGCAAGGTGCCTTTCGTATTTTCCTTCAGTGCTTGTGGGGGCAGTCTCCCTACCCACTGGGTTCGGGACGGCTGCAACGACGAGATTGGTGGGAGATGCGAGAAGCTGCCGGACGATCTCGAGGCCAATGCCCCTTCGACGACCTAATGATATAAGCAGACTTGAGACTTTCTCAACTTGTGGCGTCCAAGTCCATGGTACCCGTTTGCGGACTCGGAATGAAAGCGAGCGTATAGAGTAGCCGCTAGTTGTTTGTCATCGATGAAGGGACGTGGGATCGGCGCCCCGGATGTTGACGTCGAGGTCGGAAGTATCAATATCCACCGTGAAACAATTGGTCGCGACTCTACTCCATAGGAGGGGCCATAATATTCGACTCCGAGCGCAAAAACGTATAGGTGAGTCGCACCGCGAGTGAACTTGTTGATGTTCTCTGCTCGCGTCTTATAATCACTGGGACGTTACAGAGTGAGCTTTTGAACCATAGTCTACCTGAACCGACCTACATGTCGATGCGCATAACCCGGTCGCCGCCCTTGCAATTATTCCTGGACCTCTGCCTCGAGGCAGATGGACGAAGCAGGGAATGTACAAGCATGTTACGGCGCCGAGTCCTGCCTTACTGAGGGCATACGAGGTGGTCATCGAGCAAATGGGTCGCCAAGGGCGGCGGCGGGGCGCCCACGGGCGCTGTGCTGCCGAATCCGCCAGAGAGATCTGAGAGCACCTTCTT
Source organism: Trametes hirsuta (assembly GCA_001302255.2). NCBI lineage: Eukaryota > Fungi > Basidiomycota > Agaricomycetes > Polyporales > Polyporaceae > Trametes > Trametes hirsuta. The sequence continues at coordinate 2,964,339 of CP019379.1, forward strand.
GGCTTTGCCGTTCTCGAGGTAGAGGAGCACGAGCTGGGCCGTCCGAAGCGCGGCTCCTACGACGTTTGTGCGCACATGGTCACGGTGCACGATGGATTATGGATCGAGGTCGGCGTCCGTGTCTTGTATGTATGCATCAGAGGATGAAGAAACGATCGGCGGGCGGTCGTGAATGTTGAAGTACGATACGTAAGTACTAATAGTACTAGTAGTAATAGTGCACGCAACCACTGGAGTCGGTACGCTGTTCACCACACGTACGTCCATGCAGTCTAGGGAGCTGAATATCACTCCGGGCACTGCGGACTCCGCATAGTCGCGGAGCGGGTCACGTCGAAGCTCCGAGTGGGACGAAATGACTATGAAGGACCGCGAGTCAGTCAAAATCATAGACAAGGGCGGCTGACGGTAAGGATAACGGCGCGGCGCACTAGAGCATCTCCCGCGGGCGGGTATCTCTGCAACATGTGAGTGCATACCATCCGTCATATCGCGGCGGGTTGGGGACTCACTTTCGCGGTGTCAGGGTATGCGCATGTATGTTTTAGCTTATGCACACCTCGCTCGAGTCGCTGACATGATTCAAAGCACTAGTGGAAACCTCGGACGTGTTCCATATACCGATACGCTATCAAAGTATTCGCCTACGTAGGTCTAGCCCCTACATTCTATCACTCGACGCGTTAACACAGTACCGACCCAACGACCAAGGCCCGGCACGCACTCACTTGCTCGCAACGGCCGACTTCGCGCGCCCCCTGAAGCTCAACGAGATCTGGCTCGCGACGTGGGCCTCCACGCCCAGGTCCTCCGCGAACGCCCATACGAGCCCAGGGTTCTTCTGGAACATCCGCCCGACAAACACCGCATCCGCTTGGCCCTTGTCCAGCACGCCCTGCGCGAGCGCCCCCGTGTTGATCGAGCCGACGGCCGCGACGAGGATCTTGTCCCCGTGCGCCTTCTTGACGGCCTCGGCGAAATGTGCTTGGTACGCGGGTCCAGTCTTGATCTCCTGCGCGACGTTGGTTCCGCTTGAGGAGACGTCGAGGAGGTCGACGCCGTGCGAGGCGAGGACGCCGGCGAGGCGGACGGTGTCCTCTGAGCGCCAAGACGGCTCGTTCGGCAGGACTTCCTCCAGCCACTCGGACGCAGACACGCTAAGGGAAGATATCAGCGCCGTGCGTGAGCGCACACGTAGAATTAGCGGGGGCGTACCGGAAGAAAAGCGGAGTAGTGGGCGGGATGACCGCACGAACGGCATCGACGACCTCGAGAGGGAATCGGATCCGGTTCTCGAACGAGCCGCCATATTCATCTGTGCGCTTGTTGCTTGTCGGGCACAGGAACGAGCTGATGAGGTACCCGTGCGCGCCATGGACCTCAATCACGTCAAAGCCCGCGCGGACGGCGCGCTTCGCGGCCTCGACAAAGCTCTTCACGAGGCGCTTGATGCCTGCCTTGGTGAGCTCCTTCGGCTGCGCATATAACTCTGCGAAGGGGATCGCGCTCGGAGCCCAGACGTCGTCGGGCCACCCGCCGGCGACCTCGTCCGCGACGTGGCCGGCGTGGACAAACGGTGCGAGAGTGGACGCCTTGCGGCCGGCGTGGGCGAGCTGGATGCCGATCTTCTGGCCCTGGGAGTGCGCGAACTCGACGATCTTGGCCCATGCGTTGGCCTGCTCGTCGGTCCAGATACCGGCGCACTCCGGGGAGATGCGGCCTTCTGGGGAGACGGCGGCCGCCTCAACGATGGTAAGGCCCGGGCCCCGAGTGAAAATGCCGCCCACTGAGCAAGCGTAGTTGAGCGCGGGGTACAAGGGAGCGCAAGGACGAAGACTTACGATGAGCGTGTTGCCATTCCTGGACGACGCCGTCCTCGGAAGAGTACTGGCAGAGGGGAGATAGCTGCGCGGGGTGACGGTCATCAATGCTGCCATACATGGAGAGAACCTCTAGCAGACGCCAAAGACCGCCAATGGCAGAGTCCTAGTCGTCATACTGCATGCATGCGGTCGCTCCACAAGTCGCCCATTCTGCAGCTAGCACTCCCTTCCCGGTCCAAATAATGAGTACTCACCCAAATGCGGTTCTGGAACTCGACGCCGCGAATCTTGAGTGGCTTGAAGAGCGTCGGAATCGGCTTGCCCTCGGGCTGAGGGTCGAACGCGGTCCCGGCAGGCGGGTACTGCGCCGGAGTGAAATACGAAGTATTGGGCGCCGGTGGGTTAAACTGGGGAGCCATCGTAACAGAGCTAAGTGGTCGTTAAGAAAGCAAGGAGCAGCTGAAAAATCGAGGAAAGGAAGTGCGTTGAGATGGGTCTGAATCGTGTGCCCTCCAGCTCTTATAGCCGCACGCAGGTTGGGAAAATAATAAGGCGGCCGAGGGTGAAGACCCTTGCAACTTCTGAATTCGCGCAGTTTCCCTAGCGTAAGATCTCTGGAGCACATCCAAGCCCACCTGAAGTGGGTCGCGGTGCCGGGGATTCCGCTGAGTCAAGGGCAATTTGGAGGAGCGTTTGTCAGCGTCTGAAGCCTGAGCTCAGTCAGCGCATAGGAAGAAAATATCCAGGACGTCGCGGGAGGTGAGTGAGGCTGAAGGAGCCAGCCTCCGGTTACATTTCGAGCCGACGACTTCGAATTCTGTCCGAGGCCGCCGCGAGCAAGGCGGTCGAGAGAAACGTAAACAAGGTGTCACGGACCGCGACCCACCGATTCTCACGGCCATCGGTTCCATACTGCGCGCTGGTGCGAACTTGAGGGTCTTTGGACAAACAAGTCTTATGCCGTGGTAGGCAAATTGGTTCCCAGTCTTCCGACCATAACGCATCTTCACAACCGCAAGAAGCCCTTGCGAGGGAATGCATCTAGTATACGGACAGCAACACGGTTCCAAAGAAGTTTAGTGTGCCTTGAGTACATTGCGGTGTGACCAGTTGTACGTAGGTATCCATGCGAAATAGCTTCCCGTACCCAGCGTGCTCAAGCGCTCAAGCGTCAGCAGCCCAATTCCATGGCGAGTTCGTGGACCCGTGACGTCTGGAGATATCTTCAAACTCCGTGGCACGGGTGTTAGTAGAGAGTAATTGATGGTCGGAGCCTCCGATGGGTGCGTTGCATTCGGGGCACCTCGCTGCCTCCATCGCCCCGCCGCACTGTGAACGTCACGAAGATGTTTAGTGCCGTGTTTTCGATCGTACACTCCTCGTCCGAGCGCACCTCTGTTATGACAAACGTGTGCCCGTTCTCGCAGTTGTAAAAGTGTCCGCGGTGAGCTGCGGGTATGCTAAAGTGTTAGCGAATCAAGCGTAATGATGCAAGAGGGTCGGGGCATACAAAATCCGAACGACTTGACGATGTCTTCCCGTTCCTGGAGCGACAAGGGCTGGTAGAACCCGCCCCTCGAAAGGAAGTCCTCGAGGGCATCGCACTCGTTCCGCCACGCTTCGACCTTGCGGCAGCAGTTGTCCTCCAGCCATCGGCGCTCGGTTTTCATGTCCTCCATCGTCTTCGACGGCCGTTTCCGTGTGTAATCCTGCTGCAGGAGGCGTAGACTGTCCATCATCGAGCGCTTGTGCTCCTTCACCTGGGCCGAAAGCTCGTCGCGGTCTTTCTGATCGAACAAGCCAGCACCGAGAAGCTCCTCGCGACGGCACGTCATCCTCCATCGGAACGCCTCGAACTCGAAGCGTATCGCAAGGACCCACGCCCGGGCGGCCTGGCGCGTGGCAGAGGAGTGCGTAGCGAGATCCCTCGCTTTCGCGGCGTCAACGATGCAGGATGCGTACAGGAAGCCGACGAAAGCGGTCCACCGACCGCGGTGGCGGAGGGCGGCGGGATCGTTCGACGTCACCGGCAACGCTTCGATGCGCGACCGGGCTACCTGCGCAACGAGCGACCGTAGCTCGACGGACAAGAAGTAGGCCTCGGTCTGGAAGCGGATGTCGGCTTTCGGGCGTGGTTGTCCAATTTTGGAGTCGACGATGACGAGTGCGTCTGGCTCCGGAGTGTTCGTGGCGCGGAACGGGTCGTTGGCGATAGCTTGCATCTCCAGACGGAACAGGGTTGCCAGAGCGGACTCGTATGCCTTGACGTGCGCGCCACGGGTGTTGGCGATACGGACGACACGCCGGTAAGTAGAGAGGATGCCCTTCACGATCTGGTTCCACGCGCGAGCCTCTTCGAGGACAAGGCCGTGACGCTTTTGCATCGCAAGTTGATCCCAAGCAGAAGCAGGCAAGGGACCGTTCTGAGAATCTGTCGGTGTCTCTTGGGCGAGGTCATCTTGGTCTTCAGAGGGTAGAGCGACGGCGAGCTTCTTTGCAAAATCTTGGGATACAGGCAGCACGGTAGTGAACTCCTCGACAGCGGGACGGCACGCGTCTAGGTCGCTAGACATCGTGCTTGCGACATTCTGCTCAAGGATGTCCAGCGTCGCTCTCTTCGTCACACGGCCGTACCGAAGAGCGTTGATGGGGCCTCGACAAGTCGGGCACGTCGGAGGAGACTGGTACTTGACAGGCGGCGCTTTGGTGGAGACGTAGCGGCCCATCGGGTCGACCTCGTAGTAGTCGTGCATGCCGCAGTGTCCATCCAAGGTCTCGACTGTGAAGATGTGGCCGCAGGCAAGGGTGACCACGCGGTCCCCGACATCAGCTGATTCCAAGTCGATTTCGTCTAAACGGCGCTGCATGATGAAGTCGACGATGTCGGCCTTCCGGTCCTCGCGTATACACACGACACATTTTTGGCTGCTGCATGGTTCTCCGCACACTGAAAATACCGTTAAGTGCTTTTAACACGTTACGAACGAGATCCGACACTGACCTGAAGGACAAGCATGTCCGCAAGCGAGTGTGTTAGCACACGGCTCGTCACATGGTAGACGAGAGCAGATCTGATTGCGTCGCCGTCAGCCCAACAGACAGCAGTTGAAGCTCGCTAAAACGTACCGATCCACACAATACTGGGCACGAGAAATGGGGGCACGACCAGGTACAAGGTTCCATACACGGAGCGCAAGGTTCAGAACACGGTTTCGGGCACCGGTGGTGGACGCATTGTTGGCGGCAATCGCCCTTACATTTAGTGGCGCATTCGTGCTCTCGGGAGCAAGCCAGACCGCATTTGTGTCCGCAGTAGAGCGGCCGCTCGCAGGGGTGCGTAGCGTGATGCACTCTCACAGTCTTGCTTTTGCCCGCATTGGCGACCGCGGGGTTGAGCGCTTGGCAGTCCGAGCACGACGCTTTGCATGACTTGGAACAACATTCCAGAGCCCCTGAGCACCTCTCCCGACACTTGACAGACGCGGGGTCACGATGACATGGTACGGATGCAGTGTGTTCGCAGGAAGGCAGCTTCTTGAGAACCGGTTTCGAGCACTGCACGGATGCGAGCTTCTCGAGTTTGTGACTGTACATGATCTTCGTAACGGACATCGAATCAAGCAAGGCGCGACGACGTACCAGGGTACCATGTTGGCCATGTGTCCACAGGGAAGGACAACTTGATAAATGGGGAATTCACAGTTGCCGCATTCGTCTGAGCACCGTTTGGGGCATGGATGGTTCCTCGGGCAAGGGGTTCGATTACAAGGAGCAAGGCACTTCATACTGCGATGATTGTCGGGCGCGGCATGGCACTGGGGGCATCGACCGAGTTAAGATCCACTAATGATGAACATGGAGGGTCTTACCGTAGATGGGCAGATGTGGCCGCAGTTCAGGCGATATTCGCAAGGAAGGAGGCAGCCACCAGCAGGGGCCAGAGTGGGGAGCTCTCCGGGTTTTGAGATCACTCGAGCTTGCTCCGGATGACGAGGGCATGCGATAGGGAAACCAGCACCGATCTGGTCTCGGCCCTCCATCTCGTCGAGGATCTGCGACCAAGTGGAGTTCTTGCGGAGGTTAGCGGCGTTGCCCAGGATGTATAGGCCGTGCTTGGCTCGCGAGAGTGCGACATTGATACGGTTCGAGCTCTACGTTTACATTTCCAATCAGAAAGCCATACCTCACACGTAAATAAACGGGTACCTACCTTTAGAAAACCAATTGACGCTGATCCGGTGTCGCACTGTCCTGAGTTGCGCACGAGGGAGACGATGACAATCTTAGCCTCCTGCCCTTGGAAGATGTCGACCGTTCCAAGACGAACCTGCGAGCACAGGCCATCAGATGTGGAGATACGAAAAGAGCACTTAACTTACGTGTCGTGCGACGAGCACCTCCTCGAACTCAACACTCTCTTCGAGCCCTTGCCGAGCTAGCTCCGCGGCATCGCGCTCATCCACGGCGACAGCAATTTTCATGTCTCGAAGCGCAGCCCGTACTTTCTGCAGCTGCCCGAGGTAAGCGCAGAGCACAGCGATATCCCCTGGGCCACTGTATGACCCTTGACGCAGGAAGTAGACGACGAGGTCGCGGATCATTTCCACCTAGTCAAACAGGCTTAGTGGACGAAGCATGACGCCGGACAAAGTATGCACCTCGAACGTGTTGAACTTGGACACGGAATCCTCCGTCCCGCCTTCTTTGTTAAGATGATTGTAGAAGTAGACATCTTTTTGCATACCCTGAACGTGGGGGTACTCTTGGACGACGGCGTTATCCTCCAGCTTTGGGTACAAAATTGTCCTGGTGGTCATATTGAGCGACCGAAATGCACCCCCAACCACGATGTATCGACATACCTGATAAGGTGAGAGATGGTGGGTCGCATTCGGCGTTGGACGTTGATCTGCGACATAGCGAAACCGTTGTCCGCCAGACGTTCCATAAGCGACCGGTCAAACATGAAGAGCTGTCTCCCCTTCTCGCTATCCATAGACAGGGCTAGGAGTACGGTCGGAAGCGCGAACGTAGCTGTAAAGAGAAGATTGCACGTACAGAAGGTAGCTAGCGTGGGCCGGAGCTGCTGCGGGTCTCCGATACAGATGAGATGACGGACTGCAGAGTGGTTGTACCTTAGTATGGGCAGGGGCAGTGGGGACGCGGGCTGCGGGGAACACACCTGAAGCAACAAGTGAAGTCAGAATGTGTGCTTCGAGTACCTGTCCCGCTTCCTCCACCAGGAGCACCTGAGGCCCGATGCTCTATAATGTAATCGCAGTGTATCAGGTTATGAGACGGTGCAAGATACTAGGATAATCTTACACTCAAGAGTGAAGTGAGCGACGCAGCGCCTGGAATCGAGTAGTTTAAAGTGATTAATGGATCGACAAATGGTTATGGCCACCGAGACAAACCTGTCGTCGTGCACGCAATGAGGTCGCTATTGCTCAACAGCCGTCGACGACTCTACGTGATGGCCCGAAATCAGACACTCGCGGGTAGACGCATCAAAGCATGCTCACGAACCTCGTCCTTCATATCTTCATAGTCCTTACATGCCTCCCTATATTCCTCCCGTGTCGCATTGTAGTGCTGCAGTTGTGACGTGTACGCGTTGGCGCGTATCTTGCGCTCCCAGTCGTCTGCGAGGCGTGTCCGTTCGGTTTGGGACATTTGCCACACGTTTTCGTATACGAGCAAACTCGTAAGTGGTCTGTTAGTAGAAGGTAGGGCGGGCAATCCTGTGAAACCAAGGGTGGCGAAAAATACTGCAGGATCCAGGAGAAGCGAACCGTGATCAGGATCGGAGTTGGGGGAGGGTGTAGCCTGAGTCTGAAGGAACTGTAGATCCTTCCCGTACCTCCAGAAGCCGTACAGGGTTCGGGAGATAGAGTCATCCACAGGCACTTTCTCGTTATTCTTGCCTTTCTTCTTCGACTTCGTGTCTATCCATTCGCCAAGTTGGTCTTCCTCCGCCCACATCAGACCGGACAACTCGACAATCCAGAAGGGCGGCGCACGGAAAGAGTCAGCATGCTCTGGGTAGTGGATATCAAGATACTCTTCGATCTTCTCCCACGAGAGCAGAGGAAGGCGGATCGAGGTCATGACCCGCGACATGCCCTCTTCAAGCTTCTTCATGATCGCGTACTGGCGCTTGAACGACCGATCCAAGTTTGATGCTTCCGCGATCTTCTCCAGCTTGTCCAGCGTGTACTGCGAGATCCGTTCGTCCGTGGAGCGTGTTCCAAGACGTACAACCTTTGTCGTGATGCCCGCGTCGAGCACCGAAGTGAGCATGTGATCGAGCGCGTGGTTTGTGAACGCTATCAGGACTGGCCAAGTGAAGTGATTGAGCTAGACTTCGATAGGACGATGAACGCAGTGACGCACCTATAGGCCGAATTCTACTGGAGAATAGGACACGGAGGATCTCTTTTGCTGTGTAACTCTATAAAGAACAGAAGCCAGGGTCAGGGTGTGGACGCCGACGGCGGTACCACCACGTACCTTTCCTGTTCCTGGTGGTCTACGAACAGATCACACGTGAGACAGAAAAAAGCCGAAGATATTGGCGTCAAGCACTCACCCTTGAATGAGGGAAACCTCTTTTGTCAGAGTGTCAACTACGGCGTCGGCTTGACTGGGATCGAGCACGCTGTCCCTCTTGAGCTGATCCCGCGCCCGAACCACCGCCGCCGGATTGGAAACATCGAGGTCGTGGATGAGTTTTCCTTTCTTCGCTAAGCATTGCAGTTTGAATCGGAATCCCGGGACCCTAGCGTACTTAGGTGGCAACACGGGCACGTCCTTCACGGAACCCCCAGGTGCGATGTAGCGCGCAAAAGGGATATCGGTGGGTTCGATCGTCTTCAGTTTCTCGAGGAATGGCCGCACGCTTTCGTACATGACGCTGTTGTCGACTAGGAACGCAAACGAACCCTTCCCTTTGGTGAGTCTCTCGCCCCGCAGGGCCATCAACTCTACGTCTGGGTCGAAGAACGAGACGCGGAGGTGAATCCGGTCCGGGGAGTGCTTTGACGACTCTGCGATATCCTTCCCGAATGAGGAAACGACTCCGAGGTAGACCCTGACGGCACGGTCCGCCGCGACGACGAGCGCAACGAGGCTCGATCCTTGGAGCCGCTTGGAGTGATCCCAATAATCGAAGCGTTTCCTCGCATCTTTATCGCGGGCAGCGCCGATCGTGGGTGCGTCGAGCACGAGAGTGACGGAGACGCCGCGGCGCTGCGCCACCGGTGGCTGGCCGAGGAACTCGACATTCGTGTAGATATGGAAGAACACAGAGTCGTACCCGCTTGTGCGGTACGCACCCCCTTTCCGGTCGAGCACGCCCTCGAGTGTAGTCTTCTGGGCGCCCTTGACGCGATCAGTTCGTGTCCAGATCGTGAGTAAATCGTCTTGGATCGCTGCCATCGAGGACCGAGTCGTTGATCTAGCAGCGATCTCAGCGGTCTGCGAGGTGGGGGGATAAGGTATGCTCACATGAGGTCCTCCCGCAGTAGCCTGAATTGGATGTCTAGGTGTCTCCCCATGGAGTCCATAGGAAGATGATGAGGCGCATCACGTCTGAACACCGGAAGATAGGGCTGCACGGGCGAGAAGAGCTCTGCGTGAGTTGGAGCAATCCTGATATCCGAAATGTTCATGAAGTCGTTGTCGTGGCGTGGGCCGTTAGAGCGCAGACTGCCGGGGGGATCGTATGTCTGAGCAAGCTGAGCGGTGAGGGCTTGGCTACGCTGTGCCGGGGTGAGCGACGACTTAGGCGGCCCGGACCGAAGGCGCAAGACCGTTCCCGACTCTCTTTCGACGATTTCTAAAAGGCGCTGGACGTCCTCGCGGATATGCGCAATGCTCAATTCCCTGTGCTTCGAGGGCGCCTGGACGATAGAGTCCACGAATCGCGGTGGTGACGCGGAGACATCAGATGCCCAAGTATCGAACCATCTTGAGAAGTCCTGTGCAAACGCGGTTACGTCGCCATGATTCCTCACTGCGTCCTTGTACCGATTGAAATATCTTGGACAGACAATCAGAATCAGGTCGGTAGAGTGGGGTGTGATATGCTCACTGTAAAAAGACAACTGAGAGTGTTCGAAATACCCTCACACCATCCATGCTGGCCTTTAGATACGGCGTGAGGTTCGGCGTGTTGTCACTCCAGCATTTCGCCATCATCATCTCGCCAAGACAGGTTCCCAAGGTAGCAAAAACGGATTCGTGGTTGTTTTTGATTATGGAGTAAAGGTGGCTGAGATGATGATGCAGCGTCAGAGACACGTGTCATCGGCGTCGAGGAGTGACGCACTTTATATTCTTGTGGAGGGTGCTCTTGAGCACCAAATCGGTCGCAAAAAACTACGGTGTTGTTCATAATCGCGCCTCGTTCGTCGACAGAACATCTGCTTACCTCAAAGATCGGGAAGTATCCGCGTTGGAACGAAAGCGTGTTGTATTGAGTCCCGATGTTTGCCCTCACAGACTCAAATCGCAAGATCTCGCCGATACGGTGAAGGCCGTTTCCCTTCATCAGGTTAGTAGTAGTCAAGACGAAATCGCTGCGGATCGCGTTACCTTTACGAGCACTTCGAGGAACTCCTACAGCGACCGTTTATACGCGCATACAGTTGGACAAGATGATCACATACCTGAGCATTTGCGGTGTTCTTCACGTACATATCGACATGCCCAGTCTCATGAGCCAGCTTCTACTAGTGTGCGTGTTCGACAGTGTACGTACCCAGCTTTTGTTCCCATCGTTTACGCTAGCTAGTATCCGGACGAACCCTTGAATTTTCGCCGCACTGTCGAAGCGGTATTTATCGTGGATGAAGTCCTTCAGGTGGTTGTGTACCTCACTGGGGTTGAGGTTGTTGCGATCCTCTCGCACGGACCCCACGCCAGCCGCGAGCCCCTCAGGAGAGAAGAAATCCACCACCCCGCCCTGCGGATCGTCGTTCGTCGGGTGGCCAGGCGATTGTACGGAGTCGGGAGCCGCGCCCTGCCTTCTGACGTGGCGGTAAGAGCACTCGAAGCTCTTCGCACAGGTACCGGTGTTCCAGAAAAACTGACAAACATTTCGGGGGATACCAGACAGGTCTCGAGAATGCGCGTTGGGGCTGGGAGGGGCGGGTGTCTGTGAACGGCTACGGGCGGGCGACGTGGCGGGCGACGACGGGGCTCGCGACGGGCCAGAGCCGCCCCCCCGGTCGTGAGCGAATCTGCATCGAGCGCCGTAACGACATCCTTGGGGGGAGTTGTAGTTCCTGCAAACGCCCTGTCGTTGCGACATTGGTTGAGCAGGTGGATGGAGAGAGGAGAGGAGAGGGTAGGAGGCAGGCTCGGTCAGGAACTCGAGGTCGGGGGAGATATAAAGTTGAGGGCACGAAGACGAGGCCAAAAGAGGGCGGCCTCGAGCTTCATATCGACAACAGCTACCTCGTGCCCTATTCCGAGACGCACTCATCGAACCCTGTCTACTATCGCACGCGCCAGCGAAGCGCTTACAATCCCGTATGTATTCTACCCTTTTCCTCGCCACGTTTGCCCCCACACGCCAGCGCATGCGCTACTAGTGGTCCTCCGCAGACGTTGCAGGCTATCGGAGACGTCAGCAGGTGAATCTATGGGGAGGTTACAGAACAGTGAACTTGCCAAGTTTGCCTGGGGCCTACCGGGCAACGCGTTAGGTAGACAGCCATTACCATATCAATCAGGAAAAGCAAATCGCGGTGAATCGCAGTGTAGTTCTTGTCGACGTCTTCAGCATTATTACCTGCGATAGTTATCCCATCGCGTTCGGTCGTGACGTCGTTGGCCGTGTTACTCATTTTGATGCAGCCAGCGTACCAACACCAGCAGCCCGGTCATACGGTATGGGACAGTCGCGCCAGAACATGCTTTCCTTCATCACACCACAAATTGGGATGATGTTGTCCACGACAGGGGCCTAGGGAAAGACAGTAGAAACGCTGCAAACTAAGCTGAGGCCGGAGAGATGGTCGTATCAAATCAAGAGCCAACGGGCGCTAATGCGGCCATCTGGTCTGGGTCGCGGCCGCGGGTCTCTGCCATTCCCGAGCGTTTCGGTACACATGCGCCCACACCCGCACCTCCCCACGCGGGTGATTCTCTCCTCCACGACGACCGACAACGCATTCTCTTGTCGCCGAACACCTGCTTTTCTCTGCTGACGCTATCCAAGTCCTGAGGATATAAGTTAACGTGACGTGGACGCTTCTTGGCGCCGATCGCCAGCTGTGTGGCCTGCCGACCGTACTGGTTGGCAGTGCCTTCGAGTCACCTCAAGCCTTTTAGCCTCGGGTGAGTTTGTAGCCCGTAGCTCCGGTGTCCTGGATATCCAACTTGCAGTTCAGTCTCTCCCCCAGAGCGTCAAGCGTCATCAAAGACAGAGTTTCATAATGATACCCAAGCCCAGGCGCCCATTCAGGCGCCTGCCACTGGGCCTCGTTGAGGGATATCCCAACGCCTGCGGTGTCCATCGACAGCACAGTGTCCGGCACCAGCATTTTGTGTACACGGGTGGAGGAAAGATTGACATATCTAGACATTAGCAAAGACATTGCGCGTGCAAACTTTAAGAGGCGGCGCCGTACAGGCATAGTATAAAGTTGGTGGCACCCTACCGGGAGGAAGTGGCATCCCGCACTCGTCTCCCCCAAACTCGACGTTGGCCTGCGGCGAATCACACCGAGCCACTCTGCTATTCTCCACTGTCCCAGATGGCACCTATATCAACTACATCTCGGTTCCCCGTCGTTTCGTCCACACTCTCCAATGCGTCGGCTTTGTCGTCACCGTCACCGATGTCGGTACCCCCATCGTGGGTAATTGATATCACACCCACGATCTCGGGGCACATCCACGGTTCTTCTATCTCACTGCCTACTACTACCATCGCCAACGATCCCGGCTCGACCGCCTATGCAGACGCCACGCTCCGAATTCACACAGGAAAGACGATCGTATTCGTTCTTGTGATGTCTGTTTTGTTTCTGGCGTTCTGCATGGCACTTTGGCGAAGGCTGCGAATGCCTTTTTCGACGGATGAAGACAAGCGCGGCCCTGGGTCTCTCGGAGGATCCGGCGACAGTGGTGAGTGGCAAGCGCCCCCTCAGGCTTTGATCTTGTCTTTCCCGTATCTGTCGGAGAGTCGATCATGCCACTGACAAGAGCCGTTTGCAGTGGGACTTACACTGCGAAGTGCCCCAGGCGACGTTACGAACTGTCCCGATACAGTCAAACGGGGCTCGCCCAGCCAGGATGAGGAACCGGCACAAGGAACCCATGCCACACGCACGACGGTTCGGCATCCACTCCGCAAAAGCATCTCGACACGGGCTGGCCGTCCTTTGTAAAACGGTGTGTCGACGCTAATGGCGATATCTGGGTCAAGGCGCAGGCCTCGGGCCTGAGTCAGTGGCTGCCTTAGGGCTGATGTGAGGATTGCTGTATGGGATTTGTGCGGTAGCACGCACATGAAAGCTTGTGTCGGCCGGTCCTGCGCTGTGGGCGATATCCGTCTCGGGGGTGTCGGCGTCGGTGCGGGAACGAGGGCGAGGGCGTTCAATACAAGCGTATACTTCCGTCTGTTCGATCCGATTGCCAGATGTTCGTTTTCTTGAGTGTCATTCAGGCCCACTTTCTTTCTTTGACGCGGGGCGCATCACGGATCGCATCTCTAGTCATGCACTAACGCTAGCCGGGTGGCATACGGTGCACGCGCACGTTGTTTACCGTATACGTAGAAAGTTGAGTACCCAGCCGGCATGTACTACTCATTTTCACTGGCAGGGAGAACTTGACACTTCGCGGTGCATATACAAAATGTCCGATTAGATTTGTTCGATCCGGTATTAATTGCTATTCCGGTGGGCTCGGACGCCTCTAGATGAGATGTGAGGTTCCGATCTGTGTGGTGATGGAGCGCCCTGACACCCAACTCGATGATGCTGGCGAGTCGGTGTTGGTTGATCGTCTTTTCCAGTTCAATTTCCGCACCCATCCAGCTGCAAGCACACAATTTGAATTGGGAGAGTCGAAAGTACAAGGTTTATCCCCCGTATGCCGATCGGATCTCGTATTTGCTGTGCCCGTGTCAGGCCGAGGGTATCCGGAGTCTAAGTTCCTTCAAGTTCGCAGACACCTTTCTCGATAGCTTCGCCCCGCCCCCATTCTAGTGCGCGATCTTATGCGTCAGAATATAGGGATTGTCTGGCAGTGGTAGAGCATGACATCACAGTGTCGGCGCAGTATACTAAGCCAGTATACTAAGCCGTTAGTGCTCACGCTGGCCTTAATCAGGTTCCCGTGCTCGCGTTCGCGTATATGCTAGCTATCTCGCTCGACTTGGTTTATCATTGGAAGGGTCAGTGATCGAGGTTAGTTCGCGTAAACAGCTCCGACAGATCCCGGAGGCCACCCGGGTCTGCAACAAAGTCCTCACAAAACGTGTAGTAGTGCATCGCCTAATATCCACCGAGTTAAACAGACCAACGTTTTCAAATTAAAACACCTCTCTAAGGGACACGCTCTCCGCTCGCACGACGCGCGTCCCTAGACCCCAGGAGTGCACGGCGTAGAGATTATGGGGCTGTCTACCACGGCACAGCTGCGCCCCGATAGTCGTAGAACTTGCCCGAGTCCGCGGGCGTGATACCCTCGAGCGTCTTCAGCACGCCCGCGACCCCAACTGAGACCTCTTCTGGCGCGTCGGGGCCGCCCATGTCTATCGTATCAGGGTTGTATTAGTGATAACTGGAGTAAGGGATGAAGAGAGAAACAATTTAGGAGAAGGGAAGGGAAACGCCCACCTGTCTTGAGCCACCCGGGGCAGATCGAGATGAACACGAGATCGGGGCGCTCTTTTTGTTGCTTGTACGTCTGTCGGACAGCAGCGTCAACGTACGAAATTTCAGCAATACCCGCGACGCGACGCCGGCACCGCCGCACCGGCCCGGGGGAGACGTACCACCATGTTCAGCGCAGCCTTGCCGACCGCGTACGACGTCGTGTTCGCCCCACCGACGTCCGCACCCAGGCTGCCGAGCGTGCTCGACACGTTCACGACCGTCTTTTTGGCCGAACGCGCGACGAGCGGGAGGAAGATTTGCGTGATGCGCGCGGGGGCGACGACGTTCGTCGCGAAGTGGCGCTCGAGCGTTTCGGGGCGCAGTGTGAAGGCGGTGTCCCAAGGTGAGTCGTTCTGTGGGGGGAGGCAGTCTGAGGCGGGATGAATGGTGGATAAGGGGGGGAGGCGTACGATTGCGGCGTTGTTGATCAGGTAGTCTATCCCCCGCTCGGGATCGAGGATCGCGCGCACGGAGTTGAAGCATGCGCGCACCGACTCGGGGTCTGTTATGTCGAGCTGGAGGATGTGTATTCTTCCCCCATAGGTGTGCGCAAGGGCCGTGAGCGCGGTCGCCTTTGAGGGGGAGCGGCATGTCGCGAGGATGGTGTGCGAAGTTTGCGGTGAGTTGGAGGCGAGGAGCTGGCGGGTGAGCTCGAGGCCGATCCCGCGGTTCGCGCTGTTGATGGGGAAGGGGGTCGGTGAGTGGATGTAGATGCGGGTAGGCGGGCGTGAAGGGGGTACCCTGTGATGAGCCAAAGGCAGGTTTCTGTGGCGGACATTGCGGTAGTAGAGTATTCAGGTGGCGGTTGCGGCGAACGCGATGTCGAATGCGATATTGAGCGTGGCGTAGCGTGTGGTCGAGGTGCCTTTGTCGTGCATGGGGACTTTAAGAGAGGGATGTGGGAGGAGTCGCACGCAGTATGGGCGGCACAGTGCTTATTCCGGGGTAATGAAGTCGGGCGGTACGCTGGAACGCAGATCTCTTGACGTAACGAGTAAGGTTCCGGAGGCCTACGAGCTTCAGTGAAGCGCGAGCAAAGGCCGTGTTGATTTATGTTAATGAAGGAGGCTGTTTTGGCGTATTACAGTCAAGGAGTGAGCTTTGATTGGACATGGAGAGCCTGTTACGGTGTGCGGAAGAAAGGGACAGGATGAGAATGAGACACGACGCCTGCGAACGGTGAGAAGCGGTCGGACTGCACCCGCCGAGGCGCTGGGTGCCGCTCTCTGGAGGTTATTTAGATCACATGCGCGCACTTAGGGAATTTTATAAAGAAAGATTGAAGGATGCATGGAGGTAGCAAACGATATGCTTGTCGTTGTCGAGAGACGAGCGGAGGGCGTCAACATTGTCGAACACAGGTAAACAACGGGGGGTTAGGGTTTTCGCTTAGCGGTTGTGTGCTGGCGCTTATCCGCCAGCTACTCTTCGCCACGGAAGAGCATCAGCGATCTCACAGGCCTCTGCACCCACTCAGCGCTGGGGCCTTCAGCTTCCTCGTGTAAAGGGCGTTCCCGCCGATGTCGGTGGCGAGTCCTGGGGTCTGGTGCCGCCCGCCAGTTTCGTAACTGGCATTCAATCTTTGGCGCGCATGCGGGCCACATGTCGCCCGGCGGCGAGCAGAATGGGTTGCGTCTTCTTCACATACAACCGGCGCATGCGGGCGCGTTTTGACATACAAGGTTAGTCCTGGTTATCGCAGATGACGCTCATCCCGCGTTCGCTATTCTCCGGAAGCTTGCGACGTCGATCTTCCCCTTAGGGCTACTCGCCAACGAGCTAACTCTGGTGGCACTCGACTTCCTGGCGCGCATCTATTTTTCCTCTCCCCGAAGGCCTACGGAGTGAGTGAACTCCATGGATTTAACTTTTTGACGCGCGCTTCGGTCGAAGCACGGCCGCGTTCGCAGATCCACACCAGCGGCCGCTGGCATGGACGCGGACGTGCGACGCGCTCTCGCGCGTCCGATGCTCTCTCACAGGGCCCTATAAGGCTCTCGCTCAGCATACAGAGCCTCCTCCCACTGCTTCCTCCTCCCTCTCCCGCTACCAAGAGCGTCAAACACCATGACAGTGACCAACCAGTACACCTGGCTCATCACCGGGTACGCACTTCCTGTCTTCTATCTGCGAGCACAACATACTCACCCATATACCCGTATCACGCCCCAACTCCGCCGTTCCACACTCTGCAGCTGCTCGCGCGGAATCGGTCTCGGTCTCACCGAGCAGCTCCTCCAAGACCCCGCCAATCTCATCATCGCGACATGTCGCAACCCCTCCAAGGCCGCCGCGCTCCACGCCCTCAAAGACAACGCAAAGGGCACGCTGCACGTCTTACAACTCGATGTGGACGATATGGACGCCATTCGCCGCTCCGTAGATGACGTGCAGGCTATCCTCGGACCCGAGCGCGGGTTGGATTACCTCGTCAACAACGCGGCTGTTGTACGTTCCCCGTGACTGCTGCAGTTAGGTGTTAAGTGGCGCTGACCCGGGAAACACACGCGCAGAACCAGAAGATCGACACCGCGTTCACGATGGACGTCGAGCACTGGGGCGCCGTCTTCCACACCAACGTCGCCGCACCGGCGCTCCTCGCACAGGTCTTCCTCCCCCTCCTCACCCGCTCGACGAAGAAGACAATCGTGAACGTGTCGAGCTCCCTCGGCGCGTTCGGATACGGGTACGGGGAGCTCTGGGCGTCGTACGCTATCACCAAGACGGGGCTCAATATGCTTGTGCGTAACGAGTGCGAGCGCGGCAGATGCGGATGCTGATGCGGGCGTGGGGGTAGACGTATAAGCAGCGCGCGGAGCGTCCGGACTTGATGGTCGTCTGTCTCTGCCCTGGGTGGGTCAAGACCGGTGCGTGTCCAGCTGTCTTTCCGCTTCTATACGACATGTACACTGGCACTAACGCGGCGCACGCGCGGACGACAGACATGGGCACGGACGACGCACCGCTCGAGCTCGCAGAGAGCGTCGCGGGCGTCGCCAAGGTCCTCACGTCCCTCACCCCCGAGGATAACGGCCGCCTCGTGAACTACCGGCACGAGGTCGTCCCATGGTGAACGTTGGTGTGGGGTGGGTTAGAGCGAAGCGTGGGGTGCGATGGGATAAGGTGGGACGTGGAGGTGTGGAAGGACTTCCTTGGCGTGGTATTGGTGAGCCGAGTTGGGCGTGTATTGCGCTGGATAGTGTTCAAGATTCAAGTTCGCGTCGCTTCGTTTGTACGTTATATCGTCGCTTTTCGCCTCGCGTTGGCGCTCCTTTGTGCCGTGCTTCGGCGTTCTTGGTGGAGAACTTGACGACCAGGGTGCGATGACCGCGTTTGCCTTGCCTTCAAGATCGGTGTGTCGTGGGTTCTGGTTCGGCGCCGAAGTGCAGAGTGTTGGGACCGAAGAGCTTGGGAATGGGGCGCGAGCATGGGAGTGGATGTACAGGGTCCCTGTGAAGGCCTCTGAGAAGGTGGGACTCTTGCCTCCTGTGCCCGACGCACCGGAGAGGCGTATGTCGTGTAGCCGGCTCGGAAAGCCAGGGGACTTGTAGCGGTGACAGGTTTCCGTGGTGGTCCGCTATGTGAGGTGAATGTACGCGGGCACGGGACGACTCTGGGAATGGGTGGGATTCCGCGGACTGGATTTTCGGCACCATTCAATACTGCGTGAGTCCACTGGGATATGGTGGTAACGAGTCTGATCGAAGTTTCTCTTCGTTTTACTGGCTTACTCCTTTATCTTTCACCTGGTATCGCGCTGCATTTGCATGTCATATCACGTCCGCCACTACTGAGTTGGTGACTGCTATGCGAGCTTTACCTGAATTGCCGAAGGGCCCTCCCCGGTTAGGAGCCGAATGAGTCTGGCTAGGCACCGGCGTCCGGATCGCAAGTGCTAGATCATGGGATCGCGAAAATCCCGAACCGGCGACGAACGACTGACTGGACCCGGAGTGAGTGTCACAGTCCAGTCACTGGGCTCACTTCGACGTCTTTGACCCCTAACCCCAATTGATCTTGGGGATTGGTGGTTGCTAGAGGCCTGTGGTCGTTGCGTATTTCGACTGAGGGGCGCACGGGAGCGCGGGCGGGGATGGGGCTTATTGGAGGGATAGCTGCTGTTTGGGCTTTAGGGCGAGGGACTCCAAGTCGCGAGTGCACTTGAGCCTGCGGTTGTACGGGGTATGGGGCGGACCGTTGTGGGCGGGGTTATTCTCATCCTGGTCTTACGTGTCGCTCTTGGGGTCTACAACGGCCTTTGGGGTAGTTTAGATCGTGGCGAGGGTGAGGATTAATAAGGAAGTGTAGGGGAGATATTGCTAGGCGATTAACTACTGGTATCACTTCGACGGTCGTTGTGAGTCTTGGGCTCGTTGGGGGTGCTACAACTGGTGATTGGGTGGGCGTGGGCATCACCACTGCATGCGAGAGCGGTACGGGGACGTCGTTCATACCTGCTTCTCACCGAGTGACCGTCTTGGATGTCGGCGCCGTCTTCGACTGTATATATTGTAGGGTAGTCTGATGTTGACAGGCGGTGGGATTAGCTCACAAGCCAGAAACTTGAACGTCCTGACTTCGAGACTGGAGCGTATTCGCTAGGCAACAGTCAATGGGTAAGAATTGGTGGCCACGAGAAAAAATCGCCTGTCTACTGTCGACTTTCCTTTAACTGCTTACAGGCCCCCAACAGACGAGCCATTACTGCTCCGGGAGTCCCTCTACAGCCTCGGGGGGGGCACACGCACCGCACACAGGTGGTGGCATTTTCACCCGGAGTACGTCTTGGCCGGGAAGTGATCCAGCTGCTGATAGGGCAATCGCTGTGCCGCTCTAAACCCATGCAAGCTGTACACGACCCTATGTCGTAAGTACATATGCGACGCGTACAAAGGCCTGTAGCCGTAGAGGGTTGAACGAGCAGGTTTACCGACCTCGCCTGGGCTATTCAAATGAAGCTTACCGTATATTAGTTTGGTAGGGACGTGTGCGAGTGCGGACCGGATCGCACGCGTCAGTGTCGTTCTTCCGATCACCCGGGTGGGATACTCGTGGAGAGGTTTCGGTAATGATGTCTTGTGTTGCTGGACTATGACATACCTGATATGTGCGCGTAGCTCAGCTGGGAAAGGAACAACCCGACATTTCCTAAGAATACGGTGGCGGGAAGGAGCGCAGGAAATGCAAAAAGGGCACCTACTGTGCACGATGGGTGAGTGTGGTAGTGTAGTGAGCACGCTTACCTGGTTGCGATCACCATTACCTACCAGATGCTGCTCTACTTGCATGTGGAGCCATTTGCACGGAAGGGGCACGCACCTTAATTGAAGGAATAGCTCGAAAGACTTACGAACAGCACCTTGAGGGCATTGCCTCGTGCCTTCCGACCCAGTTCCTGGACCATCCTGCGGGGTTATGGCGCGACGCTCGCAGTTGCTCAGACGACGAATGAGACGCACAATAGGGAAAGGAAATGGATAGCAGAGGATAGCAGATACAAACGGGATGCAGGGAGCCAATCAGAACCTGCCCTTATCGCGAACCCGCTCGTTCGCTGCGGGAAAGGTGAGGGCAGATTCGGGGAGACCAGGTGAAACACGTACGGTTGTAGTGGAGGAGCTTCTCGATGAGGTCGACGTGGGTGAGGACCATGCGGCGACAGCAGTAGCGCTTGAGCTGGAGTTGGTCGAGGGCGTCGCTGATGTGAGGTGAGCGGTGAGCGAGGAGGAGGCGGTACGAGACGAGAAGGGGTGGGCGACGATGACTAACCCCTCGGGGACGTCGTTGGCCAGGAGCTCGAGATAGGCGGTCCACTTGTCGCCGACGACCTTGCCGCACGAGAAACACCGGACGGGGATGATCTGGACACGATGGGGGTCAGCACGGACGTCGAGGGCGGGAGCGGGGGGCGGGGGCGGGCACCATTTTGGGCGAGCGGGCGGGACAAGCACGAGGTGGCGGGACAAGCAGCGCTCCGGCGCTTCCAAAATTGAGGGCACGTGTGACCGCAGACTGTGACAGTCGCGGTGTGACGGACGCGGTTGGACGCGGTGTGGATGTCACGCGCGCGACACTGACCGGGACGACGACGATGGAGAGCTTCGAGCTGCAGGACGAGCTGCAGGCGCTCCAGGACGTCGCCTCGTACGCCATCGACAACGAGCACGACCTCTCCGACGACCCCGGCGCTGTCTCAGACCTCCTCGACTCTGCCGTCGACGCCCTCGCCAACTCCTCCGACAACATCACCAACCCCGCCGTCTTCGATGCCTACCGCTCCCTCCTCAAGCACGCCGCCGCCCTCCAGGGCGCGCACATGATCAAGATTCTCGACTCCCTCTCCTCCGCGTACCTCGCCCATCTCGATGCCACCGTGCGCGACATCGACGAGGAGGACCAACAGACATGCATCGCCGCCCACAAGATGCCCCTCGAGATGTACGCCTTCCTCCTCTCCTGGTTCGTCACTGCCGCAGAAAAGGTCAAGAATGCTGGTGACGATGACGCTCCTGCACCCGCGCCCAAGGCAAGGCGCGGCCGTGGAGGCAAGGCCGCCGCGTCGCGCACGACGACGCGCACCAAGCCAACCGAAGACTGGTCCTGGCAGAACCAGATCCCGCCCACCCTCAACCTCATCTCCAAGGTCCTCCGCATGAAGTCGCAGAAGATATGGCAGGCCAGCGCGGAGAAGGAGACCTTCATAAAGTGAGTCTCTTGGTCCGCGCCACCCACCTCGCGGGCTCGTCGCGTCCCGTTGTGCGCGCCGCTGACCACTCCGCTTCCAGCTGCGTCGTCCGCCCGGTATACTACATCATAGAGAATGAGCAGTACATGAAGTCCGCCGACATCCGCCGAGGTGTCTACAAAGCCATCTGCCTCGCCGTCAAGCACCAGTCCCACGCCCTCGCCGCCCAGATCAGCATCATGCAGTCTCTCCAGTACTACGAGCACCTATCCGAGCCCCTCGCAGAGTGCCTCGCCATCCTTTCCCGCGACTTTGACCACCCCCAGCTCGGCGACGAGATTCTTCGCGAAATCGCCGGCAAGACCTTCTCCGCGCAGGACACCAAGGGCCCCCGCGCGTTCTCGCGTTTCCTCGTACGGTACGCGGAGCTCTCCCCGAGGCAGGTGCTCAAGCAGCTCTCGTTACTACTCTCCCATCTCGACTCCGAGTCGTACCCGATGCGCATGGCGCTCGTCGAGGTCATCGGCACGATCATCCGCGAGCTCGCCGAGAGCGCGGAGGACGGCGCGGGGGCAGGCGGGGGCGCGGACGCGGGTGACGGCGTTGGTGTCGGGGTCGCGGGCGGGGACAAGCAGAAGGTGATGAAACAGGTCAACGGACTGTATGAGCTCCTGCTCGAGCGCACGCTCGACCTGTCGTCGTACGTGCGCGTCAAGGTGCTCGCGACGCTCGCGCGGCTGTGCGATAACACCGCCAAGTTCCCGCAGCAGCGGCTCGCGATGGCGCGTGCGGCGGTCGATGCGCTCGAGGATAAGGCGGCGGGGGTGCGCAAGGCCGCCGTCGCGCTCCTTGTTAAGCTCATTTTGACGCATCCTTATGGACTTTATGGAGGCTTGTTGAGCGAGACGGAGTGGAGGGAGAGGTATGAGCAAGAGTCGGCGATTCTCGCCAAGATGGAAGGCGAGGTGGGCAAGGCGGTGGAGAGGGCGGAGGGCGAGGACGGGAGTCAGGTGGATGAAGAGGAGGATGAGGAAGATGTCAAGAAGAAGTCGCGGAAAAAGTGAGTACGCCAGGATAACCCCCAACGAGCCTTCTGACCGTTTACAGGAAGCGCCGTAACGACGACGAGGACGATGATGATGAGATGGACGTCGATGGTGAAGACGAAGAGGACGACGAAGAGGAAGAGGAAAACAACGTCGACGAGGAAGACGAAGAAGGCGACGTTACAATGGCGGACGGCTCCCCGCGCAAGACGCGTGCACGGCGCAAGAAACGCAAGTCGGAGCTCGACCTCGAGGCTCTGACGAACGAGGCCGCCGCGCTCGGCGCGCTCAACACGAACCAGCACATCCAGGCGAAGCTCACGAAGAAATTCTGCCTCGACGCGCTCGAGTTTATCCGCACCGTCGAAGACGGCATGCGCGTCGCCCAGAAGCTTCTCGCGTCGACCAACAAGCTTGAAGTCCTTGAGGCGATGGAGTTTTTCCGCGTCACGTACGAGTATCGGTTCGACGGGGCCGAGGTGCGTTTTTACTATGTTTGTTGCTCCTTTGGGTGCTCACAGGGTGCTTGTATAGGCGGGGATCAAGAAGA
Source organism: Trametes hirsuta (assembly GCA_001302255.2). Lineage (NCBI taxonomy): Eukaryota > Fungi > Basidiomycota > Agaricomycetes > Polyporales > Polyporaceae > Trametes > Trametes hirsuta. The sequence continues at coordinate 2,987,339 of CP019379.1, forward strand.
TGCTGCACCTGATCTGGAGCAAGGACAATAACGCGACGTCCGAGGATGGGCGAGAGCTCAAGAGCGTCCGCTCGCGTTTGCTCGAGTGCTATCGGACGATCTACTTTGAGCCTGTGCAAAACCTGGATCCGAAGCAGCAGATCAATAGGATTGCTAAGAACATGATCAAGTGCGTATGCCACTGTCTACGGCGTTGCAACCCGGGCTGACGGGCGGCAGGATGACGTACGAGGCGACCCTTGCAGAGCTGACGAGCCTTGAAGAGATGATGCGACAGCTCATGGACGAGGGCCACATCCATGAAGATATCGTTGCCAAGCTGTGGCAAGTTTATAGTAAGCTTTTCCATCTCTGAATTGTCGTTCGCGCCTGGACACTCTGCGCAGGCTCCGAACGGCCGCTTCCTAGGGCGCAACGCCGCGGCGCTGTCATCGTCCTCGGTATGCTCGCCCTCGCCAAACGCAGCGTCGTCGCCGACCGTGTCGAGACGCTAGTCAAGGTCGGACTGGGCGACCGCGGAAAGGTGAGCCTCCCCTCTGTGTCCTCGGAGCCCCTGTTCGCAACGGCAACCCGATCTGACTACCGTACCCCAAACCAGACCGACGTGACCCTTGCGCGATACACCTGCGTCGCGCTGCAGCGGCTCAATGGGAGCGCCAAGAAGGTCAAGGGCTCCCTCCTCGACAAGACGCTCCGTATCGATATGGAGAACCCGCTGTTCCGTAAGCTCCGGGATACCGTCGAGCGCCCGTGCCGGACGAAGGAGTGGTTCCCTATGGCCGAGCAGGCGATCAACACGGTGTATGCGCTCGGCGAGCGGCCAGACGTCCTTTGCGGCGCGCTCATCAAGAGCCTTGCGAGGCGCGTGTTTGCGAAGTCTGCCGCAGGTGGAGATGGGATTGCAGCATCAGCGTCGCAGGTGCAGGTGGACAAAGACCCAGATGCAATGGACGAAGACGAGGATAGCGTCGACCCGGACGCCACCCAGATGTCTCCGACGAAGGCATCCTCGCAGGGCGGCACGAGTAAGGACTCGGGAGACGCGTTCGAGCTTAGCCAGTTGCTGTTTATTGTTGGTCACGTCGCCATCAAGCAAATCGTATTCCTCGAGCTCGTTGAGCGCGAGTGGAAGCGACAGAAGCACGAGAAGGAGATGGGTGAGTATCGTTCACGGTATGCTCGCATGCTCATCTGACACGGCGGGAGCAGCTGCGAAGATCGGCGGCGCGGGCACGCCGAACAAGGCGAAGGACCAGGAAGAGCTCGACCAGGTCGCCGGTAACGCGGAGGACGAGATCGGCGAGCGGATAGCGGCAATGCGTGAGCACGAACTGCTCTACGGTTCGCAGTCGCTCCTCGCTACCTTTGGGCCGATGCTCGTGCACATCTGTGGTAGTCCTCATAAGTTCAAGGTGCGTCTTTCAGCAGTTTTTTTTTACCTCCTTAGCTCACATCCTCTCGCGCGCGCAGAACCGCACATTGCGAATGGCCGCGACTCTGGCATTCAGCAAGTTCCTCTGCGTCAGCTCGCAGTTCTGCGAGCAGAACCACCGACTGCTATTCAAGATCCTCGAGACGTCCAAGGACCCGAGCATTCGAAGCAACATCGTCATCGCGCTCGGCGACGTGGCCGTTTCGTTCAGCAGCATCATAGACGAGAGCAATGACGAGCTCTACAAGGGCCTTCGCGACTCGGACATTGTTGTCAAGAAGAACACGCTGATGGTCCTGACACATTTGATTCTCAACGGGATGGTCAAGGTCAAAGGCCAGATGGGTGAAATGGCGAAGTGCGTCGAGGATGAAGACGAGCGGATATCCGACCTCGCGAAGATGTTCTTCTCGGAGCTGTCGACGAAGGATAATGCGATTTACAACAACCTGCCGGACGGTATGAGCTGCATTTCATCGCTTGCCTCGCATTCTGAACATGCTTTGTACAGTGATCAGCCACTTATCCGTCGGCGCCCACGCTATCGACGAAGAGGCGTTCCAGAGCACGATGAAATACATCTTCACGTTCATCGAGAAGGCAAGCACCCCGCTTTCCCAGTCGTTTCAATCGTACTGACGATTGATTACAGGAAAAGCAAGCCGAGAACATTGTAGAGAAGCTCTGTCAGCGTTTCCGGCTCTCAGACGAGCCCCGCCAGTGGCGCGACATCGCGTTCTGTCTCTCGCTACTACCCTTCAAGTCCGAGCGTTCCGTCAAGAAGCTCATCGAGGGCCTGCAATTCTACCGCGACAAGCTTCACGACGAGGCCGTATACGCACGCTTCCAGGAGATCCTGACCAAGGCGCGCTCGAATAAGTCCGCGAACAAGCCTGATGCGGAGCTGAACGAGTTCGAATCGGTGCGTTGTGCGAGATCGCCGGTCTCGGGGCTAGGCGTGCGATGAACTGATGCTGATCTTGTGTGTTAGATTCTGGAGGAGAATCGTCGCCAGGGCGCGGAGGATCAGGACTTTGAGAAGCGCGTCCAGGGCCGGAAGGCCATCGCGAAGAAGCGAGCCACTCGAAGAAGTGAATCGCCTGGATCTCCCTCGTGTTCTGAACAGCTATTGACCTTCCTTTACAGCTGCACGCAAGAAACCTGTTGCACAGCAAGACGCCGACTCCGATTAGAGACCGCACACGCTGACATGCTGCTATGCACGCTTTTGGGGGTTGTGGGACTGTATTCTGACTTGTATATCAGCACATTGTAGTACATTATATACTGTATAAAACGACTAAGTGAGCTCCCAACCGACGCGAAAACAAACCGGATCCTGTACGAAAGTCCATAAAGCAGCAAAGGCGACACGAGAAGGTAAACAGAAGAGAATAGGAGAAAAGGCGAGGGAGCGTGGGTGGCGCGCGCATGCATAAAGTAAGGACGCGCGTCCGAATGAGTTAAGGAGAGTGAGAGGCGGGCACGGGTGGAGCACCCCGCGCCACCGATGGCAAGGGCGATGAGAAGGGGTATGCTCGGGATAAGATATGAGAGAGGGTCGAGGTTGTATGGACGGGCGGGATGTGGATGGCAATGTGCAGTACACGCGGAAATGCGAGGGGGAATGGCGAGGATGTAATGCGAAGACGACAAGTCCGAGTAGTCTAAACACCGACCGCGAAACGAGGGCAATGGACATGACATCATGGACAGGTGTGACGAGAGCGAGAGCGGAGGTAGGGCTGAACCAGGTACGAAGGGAGTGCAGCGCGTGCTCATGACGGGTCGGCGACGAACGACTCGCCGCCGCCGCCTCCGCGCATGATGGCCTTCATGAACGAGAAGAACCGGCCGGCGTACTCCGTCGGCGGGACCGGACTGATCTTGTGCTGCACACGGGAACTGACGTCAGCACCGCACGACCGCGAGGAAAACGGGAACAATGACGTACCCGGTCCGCGCTGAGGCCCTTCCAGAAGTGCTCGAGCTTCTTGAACGAGTTGTACGGCGTGAGGATGTCGATGACGCCGAGGTAGTAGATCGTGTCCATCCCGCCGTTGGTCTCATCCGTCGCGCGCAGACCGCCCTCGTCCTGGTAGAAGAGGAAGTGCTGGCGCTCGCCGGTGTCTTCTTCGGGGAGCGTAATCGACGCCGCCCCGAGCCGCTGCGGGTCCGCCTCGCGCATGATGCGCCGCATTGCGATCGCCTCGGGCGACTGCGGGCCCTTCCCGATCGTCTTCTTACGGTTGATCACCGGCATGTCGGGCTGCGCACATACCCGTCGGTCAGCATCGGAGTGAAAAGGGGAAGCGAAGAGAGTGGGTCGAAAGAGAGGAGACGAGAGAGACTTACAGAGAAGACGCGGAGGGTGTTACGTCGGACGTTGTCACGGTTCCCGCGCTGCATGTTGTGGATGCCAACGAGCAGGCTGTAATCCATCACGCCGAGCTCGCGCAAGAGCTCAGAGTCGCGGCGGAGCTGCTCAGTGAGGAGCGCGCGTTTCTCGGGGCCAAGCTCGAGCGTCTTGCGACGCTTAATCCAATTGAGGTCTTTCAAGACCGCCCGCGGGTTTAACGCCGCCTTCTCCTCGGGGTATTCCCGGCCAACGGTTGAGCCCTTGAGGTCGTACGTCTCGTGGATATCCTTGTGCGCCGGGAACAGGTTGTTCATGATCACAAAGTGAATCTTGCGCCCGTGCGGAAGCTTCACGCGGTGCAGACCATAGAACCGCGAGAGAAGCGTGTGCGGGTTCGCCTTGACGTGCTCGTGGTATTGCTTCAGGATACGCCGAAGGAACTTGTGCTCCGCGTGGTGGATGGTCTTGATAATGAACCGGTAGTCGCGCGAGAAGTAGAAAAACGACCCGGACTTGCCCGGCGACCCGAGCTCAGACAGGATGTATTTCGCTGTCAGCGAGAGGAGGTAATCGGCGGGGTCGAGCTGGAAGTAGTCTTCTCGAAGCTCTCGGAACACCCAGGGCGCGTAGTCTTTGAACTTGAAGTCGTACTTGGCCGAAGGCGTAAGCTCATTACCGACACTACGAATGATTCAGCAAAGTCTAAGCAACCGGCGACGCACGCGACGTACATGTCAAATGAATACTTGTGCCGCGCGGTATAATCCTCGTCGGTCAATGGCCGCCTAATTTTCGCTTGACACCGCGACACCTGCAATGGATGAGTATGCGTCGCGGTAACCATAACAAATGGATTTACCGCTATCCGGATGCCCGTAAGCATGTTGTACATCAACACATAGTTGACGTGATCCTCCCCAATCAGGTTTCCGACAAGTGGCTTGTCGTCCACACGGGACAGCACCGTCGCGGTGCGCGTCAGCGCCCGCTCCGCATCCTGTTGCGCCTTTGCGCGCTTGGACATCCGCTCACGCCGGATCTGCTCCGCCTGGAGCTCGATGTCGTCTGCGAGCTCACCCACATCCTCGACCGGGTGTCCATGGCCACCGAGCGTCAGCGTCCGTGATGGACGGGGCGGTGACTGGTTCGGCACGAGCGCAGAAGGACCGCCGATCGTATTGCGTCGTGAGGGCTTATGTGGCGGCGGGGGCTGGAGGTAACCGTCCACTGAGATGTGGGAGCCGGCCTGCGAGGGCAGACTGCGTGAGGGGGCGGGTTCGTCGGCGAAGGTAGTATCGAGGGCAGTCGAGTGAGACGTCCGGAGCGACGACCGCGTCTCGGCCGAAGAGCGGTGACGGAGACTCTGTGATGTCGACAGCGATGACGAAAAGCGGAGAGAAGTACGCTGGTCGCGAGAGCCCGAGGACGTGCGCTGGATAGGCTCCTCGAAGGTGACAGGACGGGCCGCGGGCTCTACTTGGGAAACGGGTTTGACGGGGGGAAGTGCGCCATCGTTCTCAGCGCTGGACGGGGGGGAGGGGGGAGGGGGTCCGATGTTAGAATCACCGCTACTCTCGCGGCGCTGGGAGTGGAAGGCCGGTACGGCGTGTGCGAGGGACGCGCCGACTTTGTGGAGAACGGGGTCAGGGATGGGCCCTTGCTCGAGCTTGACGACGTCGTCGGTGACCTTGAGTATATGGACCTCCTGAGCGGGAGACTGCTTTCCGCTGGCAAAAGCGAGGGAGTGGAGGGGATTGATGAGCTCTCCGTCACGGGCCGAGGGCGAGGGGCCGAGTGTGTGCGTCGAGTCTGGGCGAGACGCCATGGGCGCCGGGGACGAGAGCGGGGTGAGATACGAGGTTGCGGAGGTGGAGGCGTAGCTGAGCCTGTGGGGGTCGTCGAGGGCGGAGGGGGACGCGGTGCGGACAGTGGAGAGGGCGGCGGCTGCGGCCATTGATGGACGTTGTGCGCGAGAGGGCGAGCAAAGGCAGAGGTCAAAACTTCGTCGTCTCTGACGCCAGCGTCGAGAGCAGGTGCAAACGAGGAGAAAGGTGGGCAGAGACGAGGAAGATGTTGACGGCGACTGCAAGGACAAGCCGAGGTCGAGGTCGAGGACGAGAGCAAGAGCTTCGTCGACGCCGCCCACGACGAGCCCGCTCTTGGCCCCGGCGCCTCCCCTCCGCCTTTCCCACGCCCTGCCGGCCCCAATCACCGCGGCCCGCCCTCGGCCCGACGATTATTGCACCGCTCTTACTCGGATAACAATCCGGCCCACAGCCCATCATCCGCCCGGCCGCTCCAGCCCGTCCGGCCGTCTACCTTCCGGAGCGGAGCGTCCCGGCTCCTCCTCGCCACCTCTCTTCGATGGCCGAGAGTGTCGGCCCGCAATGCAACCGTACCATCAAGTAAGAACAACCACAAACACCTCGAATACCAGGGTACACTGTGCACCACTCGTATAAGTCTTCTGTACTCCCCGTTATCGGATGTGCTTGAATCACATATCGGCAGTGCACCAATGAGTACTGAGTCCGCAAAAAAGCCAAAACACTCATAACCGCCCGCCAGCCCTGCCGGCCGGGATTCAGCTGCGGCGGCACAATCCCCCGGCCTCGTACTAATGAGTGACTTCCCGTAAGTGTTTATAGCTTTAGAATCGTCGCAGATACTGGATGACTTTCCATAAGCCTCTGTGGCTCTACCAGTGATGTTCCGGTCGGACGAACGAATGGCCGTTCATTCGGAAGTCGGACGGTTGTTTGGATTAGTCGGAAATGCAAACAAGAACATGCTATCAGCAAAACCTCCAAACCGATCTAAGTGAATACAAGTGCTTGTAAGTATAATATAATCAATGGAATTGCTTACAATGTTCGGAATCATTAGAACAACATTTATAGGGAAAAAGTAACATAGGTGAGGGTTAGGCCTAGGTTAGGCCTAGTTAGCGCCCACTTTTTCCCGCGCATTTCGCTTAGCAGCACAGCGCCTAAATGCGCCAGTGCACTCACTACATGAACAGTGGTACAACTATGAACTATACCTCCAACTTTTGGAACGGTGGAGTCTTTATATGCAGAGCCAAAATGGGCTCAGGGAATCAGTAATTGAAGGCTAGCTTGGCCAGTTTATGTTCAATGTTCTCATACATGGTACCATAATGTGCGCATAGTAACGGGCTATCATATGTCCCACCAAAGCTTACCAATCGGAGTAGTAGAACAAGCAGAAGTAGTCAATGTATGTTGTCAAAATATGTGAAAACCGGATGAGGACACATTGAAAGTGCAATTGTGGGACAGTGAGCGGACACAGGGACATGAAACCACATGTTAATTGTACCCATGATATGAGGCTATAACACCATATTTTTTGCGTAGGAATGGACCTAATGCATGTCCGGTGAAAGACCATAAATGAGTGTGCGCGCGGCCGCGCATCTGGATGCTCGGCCGCGCGAGCGTTTAAAAATTGAGTAAAATAGATATAAATATGGGACCCGTTTGTAGCGCTCGCGCGGCCACGCATCTGGATGCGCGGCCGCGTCCTGGCTATTTTGAGACCCATCCCAATTTTGCAACAGCCCTGAAATGAGAGGCTTCATTCCGCGTCTCCAAATCACTAGCTGTCCATTATCGGACCCTTCACTTCACCAATTGCTATGATATTTGGTACATATGTTGCCCATGGATACACCTACATGGCTGCCAAGTTTCATGGCTTTATCTGCCCTAATGGTGGAGATATCCCTCATAACACTTTTTAGCGCACGCGCGGCCGCGCATCTGGATGCTCGGCCGCGCAAGCGTTTAAAAATTGAGTAAAATACATATAAATATGAGACCTGTTTTTAGCGCTCGCGCGGCCGCGTCATGGTTATTTTGAGACCCATCCCAATTTTGCAACACCTCCAAATTGAGAGGTTCAATTCCGAGCCTTTGGACCATTACTGATCAATACACTAGGTCAAAACAAGTCTCGGTTAGGGCTAGGTCTAGGGCCTAAGCGCCGGGGCTAGGATTGGCGCCCATCTGAGACACCGGAATTTGATGGTTTGATGCATCAAAGGGGTGATGAAGCGGCTGTTAAGCGGAGTGCGGCACACGTTTGTGCATTTAGCGCGCGCGCGCTGGCCCCCGGGGGCCAGCGCGCAGACTCGCAACTTGACTTTGATGTGTGCGCGCTGGCCCCGGGGGGCCAGCGCGCGCGCGCTAAATCTAAACTTCATACTTGTGGGTCGGGCACCACGTACCCAGTTCACACTATCACAATCTAAAACATCAGCAGCAATGTTTATATACATTTATTACTACAATCAGCAGAGACTAAATGATATACATAATGAATAGAAGACACAACCGTAGTTCCCTGCATTACATGCACATATACGGCAGTGCATATGCGGTGTCCGGTGCTGAGATCTTTGCAGAACAGTTTGGGCGACTACTTCACTAGGTCGAAACAAGTTTTGGTTGTGGCTAGGGCCTAAGCACCGCACCGCAAATTGAATAAACACCCTTCTGAGGTGTTTGGACATGAGGGTCGGATGCATCAAAGGGGTGATGGGTGATGTAGTGGCTGCTAAGCGGTGCACGGCACGCATTTGTATGTTTAGTGCGCGCGGGCTGGCCCCCCGGGGCCAGCGCGCACACATCAAAGTCAAGTTATGAGTCTGCGCGCTGGCCCCCGGGGGCCAGCACGCACGCATCAAAGTCCAGTTGCAGGTCAGTGAGCTGGCCCCACAGATCCGGTGCGAACGCACTAAATCTAACTTCACACCTGTGGGGCGGGCCCCAGATAACCAGTTCACACCGTCATATTCTAAATATCAGTATTGTGGGCAGAGCAACGTTTACATTCATTTATTGCTACAACCAGCAGAGACAGATATACACGATAAATACAAGATACAACTGCAGTTCCATATGATATGTGCACACGTACTGCAGCCTGTGCACGGTGTCTGGCACTTAGATCTTTGCGGAACAGTTTAGGCAGCTAATACACTAGATCCAAAGAAGTCTTGGTTATAGCTAGAGCCTAAGTACCGCCACTTGAATAGGTACCCTTCTAAGGTGCCAGGATTTAACAGTAAGACGTACCAAAGGGGTGCTGGAGCAGCTGTTAAGCAGTGCACAGCACACGTTTGTGCATTTAGCGCATGCGTGCTGGCCCCCTGGGGCCAGCGCGCACACATCAAAGTCAAGTTACAAGTCTGCACGCTGGCCCCCGGGGGCCAGCGCGCGAGCGTCAAAGTCTAGTTTGAAGTCTGCGCTTTGGCCCCTGGGGGCCAGCGCGCACACATCAAACTCAAGTTGCAAATCTGCGCGCTGGCCCCCGGGGGCCAGCGCACGCGCGCTAAAGTATAGTTTGAGGTCCTGTGCCAGGCCCAAGCGTATAGACATCAAAGTATAGTTCGAGGTCTGCGCTTTGGCCCCAGGGGGCCAGCGCGCGAGCGCTTAAGTACGGTTTGAGGTCTTATGCCAGGCCAAAGCACACAGACATCAAAGTATAGTTCGAGGTCTGCGCTTTGGCCTGGCGCAGGACCTCAAACTATACTTTGAAGTCTGCGCTTTGGCCCCAGGGGGCCAGCGCGCACTTTAGGGTTAGGGTTAGGGAGGGGGGAGCCGACGACGAGCGAAGCGAGTCGACGGCGACAAGTACTACTGATGTGGGGAAGGCGAGGCAAGCCAACAGGGGATGGAGTTTCCTCCAAGCCCAGCCTGTTTCGCCTTTTATACGGCTCATCAGGGCTGCTTCGGTTAGTGATCGGACTTACCAATCACCGATACACCGGGGAATGACTCAGATCTTAAGTCCGGTGCACCGGGGATTAACGACTAAGTTCCGGAGGCCGGAGTATCGCGACGCGACGCGATGTCCGGATGTCGCGCGCGACTTATGTCGCGGCGGTCGCGTCGTGCGCGACATGCTAATTAGTATATCTCTTACCCCGCGACAACCTTTGAAGTCGATTTCAAGGTCGCGCGCTCACTAGGAGCAATACGCGATATGTCGCGTCGCGGTCGCGACCAGGTCTCTGGTGGTCGCGTCGCGATGTTAGCTCTAAGAGTCGCATCCCCGCACGATCGCGTTGGAGTACGTCGTGACGGGCTACCGACTTTAATAGAGCATGACTCAAACCTATGGTTCAGTGCGCGACATACACTAGGTCAAAACAAGTCTCGGTTAGGGCTAGGTCTAGGGCCTAAGCGCCGGGGCTAGGATAGGCGCCGGTCTGAAGCGCCGGTATTTGATGGTTTGATGCATCAAAGGGGTGATGGAGCGGTTGTGAAGCGGTGTGCGGCACGCGTTCGTCTGTTTAGCGCGCGCGCGCGTCAAAGTCTGGTTGGTGGTCTGCGCGCTGGCCCCTGGGGGCCAGCGCGCGCGCGTCAAACTCAAGTTGCACGTCTGCATGCTGGGTCCACGGGTTCAGCGCTCATATTATACTAAATTCAACCTTCATGGGATGGGCTGCGTGCAGCCAGCTTGCACAATCCCAATATAAATAGCAAGAGTTGTGGGCATAGAAGTGTTTGAATACGTTTATTACTACTACGGGCGGAGACTCGCCATATACAGTGAGCGCACCATCCATGAATACATACGACGGCACGTGTGCCGTGTTCGGCGGTGAGATCTTTACAGAACCGTTTGAGCAGCTATTACACTAGGTCGCAACAAGTCTTCGCTAGGGCTATGGGCAGGGTGTAAGCACCACGGCAGAGATAGGCCCCCTTCAGAGGGGCCAGGATTTGATGGTTTGGCGCATCGGGGTGGTGACGATAGAGCAACACTTAATCAGTGGGCGGCATGCATTTGTGAATTTAGCGCGCGCGCTGGCCCCCGGGGGCCAGCGCGCGAGCGTCAAAGTCCAGTTGCGAGTGTGCGCGCTGGCCCCCGTGGGCCAGCGCGCGCGCGTCAATGTCTGGTTGGTGGTCTGCGCGCTGGCCCCCCGGGGCCAGCGCGCGCACGCCGAAGTATAGTTGCGTGTCCGAGAGCTCGACCCACCAATGTAGCTTGCACATAGAAAGCTTCGAATGCATTCATTAATACAGCCAGAAGAGACTAATTATACACAATGAATACATGATGATACAACGTTTCGTACTACAATTACTCGATCGATACATATATACGACGCTGCATGAAGAACGTCCCGCGCTCAGATCTCTGCAGAACAGTTCGGACAACTATAGTACTCGTGAGATATGAAAAACACATAGTCCTTGAACAACTCCAATGCGTCCGCGATAAACTTGCTGCTGTGCGGCCCCTGACACAGCTCGAGCGTGTCCACGATCCACTGGTTGAGATCGGACAGGGTGACGTCGAGCCCGCCCTCCATGTCGGGCATACGACGTGCCTTCATCAGCAGCTTCTCGAAGGAGATGGGCGAGCGCGCGCACACTGTGCGCTGGATGGGCGCGTTGACGATGCGGGACCAGGCGAGCGTGCCGTTGGAGAGCTGGTCGGGGGTAATGGGCCCGGGGCGGCGGGAGGAGCCCTCGACGTGCTCGGCACGGGCGAGGCAGTCGGCGTGGAACCACTTCTTGCAGCCCTCGTGGTTGCAGTAGCGGAGGGAGTCGGTGGAGGGGCGGTAGACGGCCTCATGCTTGCAGCTGTCGGTGCATATCGACATGGTGGCCATCTCGGAGAGCTGGGCAGAGAAGGAGCGCGATGTCAGTACGAGCGGAGGGGCAGTACGGACGTTGGCGGAAGAAAAAAGGCGTACGCACCTCGCTGAGGACGTAGGAGGTGTTGCCGTTGTCTGCTTTGAGGGGGCAGAATATGTACTCGGGGCGGACGTAGTAGGAACCGGTGCTCATGAGGGGCATGGAGCCGGCGGAGGATGAGATGTCGAGGAAGGCGCGGACCTCCGAGAAGCCGTCGATGCAGTCGATGGGGACGATGCGGAACGTGTTCGTCATGAGGTATTCGCGCACGCCGAGACGGTCGACGCGCCAAAGGGTCTCTCCTGGATCGAAGTGGGCGCGATCGTAGTCGTCGGGGGCGATGCACATTTGTATTTTTGCGTAGACCTAGGCAGAGATTGTGCGAGCGACGGTGTCAATCAACGTGAGCGTTACGGTACGAGACCGAGCCTGACCTGCTGTCCTTTGACGGAGTGCGAGTGCCATTTTCTGAGGCCGACGACCATTCCGTGGGCATAGTCTTCGCGCCGAAAGTCTCCGTTGAAGATGGCGTCGTCCTCAGCGTCGTCAGGAAGGATCTTGACCCTATATGTGTGGGGCATGTGGGGTGGACGGCCGTGCGTGTCAGTGCGATGAGTGCGGTGCGTGACGGGGATGTCGAGGAGAATGAGACTTACATCAAGCCTCGTTTGATTGTGCAGCGGAGGACGTTGTCGCCGAGTCTGACTGGGGTAATTCAAAGTGAGCGAAGGCGAACGGAAGCGCGTTGGGCAATACTTACGATCCTGTTTGTCTACGCTGAGGGCGGCGTCCCAGCGTTCCTGGTAGATGTTCTCCAAGGCGGGATTAGACTTGGGGGAGGACGGCGCGAGGCACGCGTAGCGCTTCCAGAAGGGAGAGTTATCGAACGGGTATGAGAAACGCATTTTCGGGAGGGGGGAGAGAGGAGGTACAAGGGGGAGTGGTTGAAGTCAATGAACGGGGAGGGCGGCGAGGGGGACGCGGGCGAGGGGAGAGGGGCAGTTTGCAGGGACACATATAAAGCGGAGGGGAGAGGGAGAAGCAAGATAACGGAGAGGACGGAGTGCGGGAGAAGGGAGGTAAGAAGAGGACGGAATGCGGGAGAAGTGAGCTAAGGAGAGGATGGACTGAATTAAGAATATGTGGAGGAGAGGATCCCGTGTGGGATCCACGGGACCGGTGAAGTGAGATGGTCTGGCAGAGAAGGCATAACGTGAAGGGGGCGTTGTGGACTCCGAGGGCCGAAGTTGGGGGGGAGTGGCGGTGCGGATGTGCCGAGGACGGTTAGGGGGTTGTAGGTGGTTGTTTTGAGGTGTGTGGACTTGCGGCGAAGGATGCGTGGGTGGGTTCGATGATGTTGTGCCACCACAATGGAGATGTGCAATCACGCCGGGCGGTGCGGATGCTGTAGATGGTAGCGATGCTGGGGATATAATGGCGAAGTCAGCAGAGACGAAGTGGTACTAGTGAGTGTGAGATACGAAAAAGAGTTTAGTGCGATCAATCGATCCACCATGCCAATGATGTGTACGTGCGCGATTCTCGTCGTCTCCGTGTTAGGATTACTTAACCAAGTGAGCCTTCTGTGCGACGTTGCGATTAAGCGCGTGCGCGCTGGCCCCGTTGGGCCAGCGCGCGAGCGTCAAAGTGTAGTTGTGAGTCTGCGCGCTGGCCCCATGGGGCCAGCGCGCGCGCGTCAAAGTGTAGTTGCGAGTCTGCGCGCTGGCCCCACGGGGCCAGCGCGCGCACGTCAAAGTCTCGATGCAAGGTCGTGTGCTGGCCCCCCGGAGCAATCCCGTGGATGCGTCGGAATATCGCTCGCAGAGAAACGTTAACGTTGATTATCACGAATCGCAGCGACTACATGCATGATATACAAGATAGATACTCTAATTACATGGTGGTAAATACAGCGGCGCGGGCGGAACGTCCAGCCCTCAGATCTCTGCGAAGCAATTCGGGCAGCTATAGTAGTCGTGGTAAAAGAAAAACGCGTAGTCCTTGAACCAATCCAACGCCTCGGCGACGAACTTGCTGTCATGCGGCCCCTTGCATAGATCGAGCATGGCGATGATCCACTCGTTCAGCTCGGTCGGGCTGAGAGTGAGCCCGTTCTCCATGTTGGGCATGCGGCGCGCCCTCATGAGGAGCTTTTCGAAGGAGATGGGCGAGCGCGAGCACACCATGCGCTGGATGGGCACGCTGATGATTCGCGCCCACACGAGTTTACCGTCGGACAGTTGGGCGGCGGTCAGGGGACCGGGGCTGCGCAGGTAGCCCTCGACGTACTCTGCGCGGACGAGGCAGTCGATGTGGAACCACTCATTGCAGCCCTCTTTGGCGCAGTAGCGGAGGGTGTCGGTGGAGGGGCGGTAGACGGTCTCGCGCTGACACTTGCCCGTACACATGGACATCGTGCCCATCTCGGACAGCTGTGTGGGGAGGGGGACGCGCTATGAGTACAGGGAGAGGCAGAGGAGGCGGGGGAGTGGCGCGATGCGCGCGTCCGTGATGGGAAAGGGAGCGCGAGCGCACGCACCTTGTTGAGGACGTAGGAGCATTCGCCGTGGTTCGTCGTGGTGTGGAAGACGAACTCGGGGCGGACGTAGTACGAGCCGGTGCTCATGAGGGGCATGGAGCCCGCGTTTTCGTCGATGAAGGGACGGACCTCGGAGAAGCCGTCGATGCCGCTGATGGGGACGATGCGCGACTCGTTCGTCATGATGTATTCGCGTACGCCGAGACGGTCGAGGCGCCAAATGGTCTCTCCGGGGGCGAAGGCGGCGCGCTGGTAGTCGTCGGGGGCGATGCACATTTGTATGTTAGCGTAGACCTAGGTAACGAATTTGCGAGCGAACGTAAGCAACGGAATTACGGTTCGCGGTGCACCCTCCTCCCGCACGGTGGCCTGACCTGTTCTACGCCGATGTTGTGGTGACGCCATTTTCGGAGGCCCATAACCATCCCGTGGGCGTAGTCTTCGCGACGGATGGTTTTCTGGGGGCATGCGGTACGGGGAAGTATCTTCACCCTGAGGGTGAGATGCGTGTGGGGTGTGGACGTGCATGTGGGCAGGTGCGTGAGCGAGATGAGCGTGGAGCACGAAACATTACGGATGGTGAAGTCGAGGACGACTGGCACTTACATCGCGCCTTTTTCGACGGTGCAGTGGAGGATGTTGTCGCCAGTATCGACTGTGGACGTGCAGTGAGCGCAAATGGAAACGGATCGAAAATGCGTACGATCGGCTCGGTCTACGTCCACGGCGTTGTTCCATCGGCGCTGGTAGATGCCGTCGGGGCCCTCCTGTCCTGGGAACAAACCGGGCGCGTAGAGGGCATAGCCCATCCAAAATGGGACGCGATCAAAGGCAAATGAGAAATACATTGTAGGGAGGGTGGAGAGAGACGTAAAATGGGGGCGAGGTCGAAATGGGTGGGGGAGGGAGCGGGTGGAACGAGCGAGGGCTGGTGTAGAGCTTGGGGCGGTGGATATATAGTTAAGGGGCGGGAGAAGCGAAGAAGAAAGCGAGCTAAGGGGAGGCTGGACTGAATGGAGTGCTGGCGGAGGGGCGGATCTGGTGTGGGATTTACGGGAGGAGCGAAGATAGAAGGATGCGCGGGAGAAGGCATCTCAACGGATGGAGGTCGATTTGGTGGGGGCGCGGGGGTTGTGTGGCGGTATGCGTCTGACGATGATGGCTCGGGGGCTGTGGGGGGTTGTTGTGAGGTGTGGGTGTTTGAGGGAAGTTGCGATGTGCTGTACCGGCGTGAAGTGTGCGAGGGAGGACAATGTAAATACTTGATTGGCCATGAGAATACCGTATACGTGCGGTCGGTGTCGTCGTTGTCAGAGGCCGTCGCAGAGGGGTCGAGTTAGTGTGCCCTGTTTGATCTAGCGTGCCAAACACTAGTTGTGAGTGTGCGCGCTGGCCCCGGGGGGCCAGCGCGCGCGCGTCAAAGTCTGGTTGTGTGTCTGCGCGCTGGCCCCGGGGGGCCAGCGCGCGAGCGTCAAAGTCTAGTTGTGTGTCTGCGCGCGTCAAAGTCTGGTTGTGGGTCTGGAAAGCACGCACGCGTTGATCGTAAATTCAACACCGTCGCACACTCATTGCTTGTGATAGTGGACACTACATTTATACATACGAGGTACACGATCACGCCTATACAAGATACACCCCTAGTTCCCTGCGATACGTACATTGGCCCATGCACAGCGTCCGGCGCTCAGATGTCTCCCAAACATTTCGGGCAGGTATAGTAGTCGTGAGATTTAAAAAATGCATACTTCGTGAACAAGTCCAACGCGTCCGAAATAAACTCCATGTTGTGCGGCCCGTTGTACAGACCCAGCATGGCGATGATCAACTGGTTGAGCTGGGTCCTGGGGACGTTGAGCGCCTCTCCCATGTCAGGCATGTCGCGCGCACTCGACAGCAGCCTCTCGAAGGAGATCGGCGAGCGCGCGCAGACCGTGCGCTCGATGGGCACGCCGACGATGCGGGCCCAGACGAGCTTGCCGTCGGAGAGCTGGTCAAAGGTCAGGGGTCCTGGGCGGCAGGGGAACCCCTCGACATGCTCTGCGCGGTCGAGACATGCGATATGGAACCACCGCCTGCAGCCCTGCGTGCTGCAGTAGCGCACGGTGTCAATCGAGGGGCGGTAGATGGACCCATGCTGGCAATTGTCGACGCACATGGCCATAGAGGCTACCGCGGCGAGCTGTGAAGAGAAGGGGCCCGACGTTAGCACAAATGGACCAGTGCGGGCAGTGGGGGCAGAAAAGGGATTTATAGGGAAAAAGTAACGTAGGTGAGGGTTAGGCCTAGGTTAGGCCTAGTTAGCGCCCGCTTTTTCCCGCGCGTTTCGCTTAGCCGCGCGGCGTCTAAGTGCGCTGGTGCGCTCCCTGAGCAAAGAGTGGTGGAAATGCGCATTGCAGGTGTGCGGATTGTGGGGCAAAAGATGCATATAAGAGCTGCATTGGTTGTAGTATACAGGTGGTGGGTCATTGTGGAGAGCGGTGCAGTGATAGCTATGTAAACCACTAGTAAGGAAGGCTTTAAAGGGGTGCGCGCGGCAGCGGAAGCATTTACTTGTCTGCGCGCAACGCAGGTGTGGTGCGAAAGTATCGCATTTGTAAGGTAATTGATTGATGAAAATTAGCGCGCTCGCGGCGGCGCATCCGGATGCGCGGCCGCGCACACGCTAAGAATGGAACCTGTTGAGATCTACATACATCCCGCCTCAGACGGTGCGCGCGGCCGCGCATCCGGATGCGCGGCCGCGCGCGCGCTAAGAGCGGGTCCTTGGTAGAATTTACACACCCACCTCTCGGACGGCGCGCGCGGCCGCGCGAGCGCTAAGAACAGGACCTTTGTAAATCTACATACACCCCGTCTCAAACGGTGCGCGCGGCCGCGCGCGCGCTAGGAACGGGACCTAGTACAGAATGCATGCACCCCCTCTCTGACGGTGCGCGCGGCCGCGCGCGCGCTAACAACGGGACCTTTGTAAATCTACATACACCCCGTCTCAAACGGTGCGCGCGGCCGCGCATCTGGATGCGCGGCCGCGCGCGCGCTAACAACGGGACCTTTGTAAATCTACATACACCCCGTCTCAAACGGTGCGCGCGGCCGCGCATCTGGATGCGCGGCCGCGCGCGCGCTAGGAACGGGACCTAGTACAGAAAGCATGCACCCCCTCTCTGACGGTGCGCGCGGCCGCGCATCTGGATGCGCGGCCGCGCGCGCGCCGGCGCGTCCAAGCAGGCTGCCCCGTGGATAATCAGAATTGGAAAGAGTACCGCCTTATAAAGACAAATAAAAGCCGACACGCGAGTAGAACATACATGTAGTAAACATATGAACCATAAAATACATTGTTTGTGTTGTTAGAACGCGACGAAACTCGCGCGCGGCGGCGCATTCGAGGTGCGCGGCCGCGGGGCTGCTCAGAGTGTAACAGGAGATCACGCGCGTGACGCGCGTGACGCCGCGCGGCGTCCGCGCGCACCACAGGCCTCCCCTGCTTTCCCCCGGACTCTATCTCCTGCTTCCTAGCATCTCTGATTGTCACTTACAACTGTCTTGCAAACACAACAACCCAACAAATCAAACACAATGCCCCCCAAACCGCGCCCAGTGAGCACTTCCATTCCATCTTAGAATGTGAAAGTTTTCCGCGCGCGCGCGCGCGCGGACGTGCGCGCGGTCGCGCGGGCGATTTACAACCTCCCCCTTCCAGGTTACCAAACCCAAGGATACCGCGGAGCCATCCGCTAACGTTACGCCGTCCGAAGCCGCGCCCAGCAGCGCGCACAAAGAAAGCCCCAAGGCCAAAGGAAAGAGAAAGCGCGCGCGGTCGACGACGACCGCGGCGCCCGAACGCGGCGACGGCGCAGAGGCCTCGGGACAGAAGGTGAGTACCCAAACGTTTTGGCGTCTCGACGCGCGCACCGCCGTCTGACGTGCGCGCGCGCTGCAGCCCAAGAAAAAACGTGCGAAGAAGGCCGCGCGCAACAGCGACGACGACGACGACGGCGGCGCAGCCCCCGCGGTCGAGTCGCGCGAGGTCAAGATGTCGCTGAACCCGGTGGGGAAGGAGCGGAGCGAGGCGCAGTACGCGGAGATGGCGCAGCTTGCGTCGACGATGCGCGTCGGCTACGCGTACTTCAATTTCGACGCGCCGCCCCAGCAGACGAAGCCGCAGTTCGGTAAGTGGAACGCGCGCCCCATCGAGAGCGCACGCGTCGTCGCGCTCGGCAAGAACTTCAAGACCATGGGCATCCGCCCGTGGCTCGACCCGATGGGTGTCGTGCTGCCCCGCAGCTGGATCAAGGCAGCGAGCGTGACCAAGACGGCCATCGAGGGCCTCGACGCGCCTTTCCTCGAGCTCACCGACGAGGCGAAAGGTCAGTTCATCGAGTTTGCGGGCGGGCAGCACCGTCTGGCCGCGCTCGAGTGGCTGCACACCGATCTCTCGAAGGAGTGCGCGGCGCTCGAGGCGCGCCAGGCCAAGATCGTCAAGGGTCGCGGGTCGGACGTCCAGAAGGAGCTGGACATCAAACAATTCAACAAGTTGATCGGGCAGCTCAAGGCGATCATCAACGCGCCGAAGATTTGGGTCGTGCAAGTCTTTCCGAGCGGTACGTCGTGATTTTCATTTTCATTTTCGTTTTCCGCGCGCGCGCTCGCGCTGACGGTCGACGCGCACACGTGCGTATGCGCGTCTGTTTTCAGAGGACTTTAACGACACGCTCGGGCGCCACATCGGGCGCAACAACGACACACCGAGCTCGAAGCAGACGGACTTGGAGCGGTTCTGGCTCCTCGTCTTCGACATCAAGCAGCAGGTCGAGCGCGTCGTGAAGGACGCTGTGGAACCGATCGCGATCGGGTCGACGAAGTGGAAGAAGGATGTCATCGACCCGCTGCTTACGAAGGCGGACCTGCAGAAGGGCTTCGGGCCGTTCTTTAGGGAGCCGCGCCCCTGGGAGTTCATCGGGGTGATGTCGGAGCTGTCGCACATGCGCGACGGCAAGCACGTCACCATCGAGCAGCTGAAGCGGCGCCTTCGTCCGGTCGACCCGTCCGTCGCGACGACGAAGAACCTGAAGGACGGGCAGAAGAAGAAGGGCGTGAGCGAGGTGCGTCCGCCTGACACGGCGGGAGGGGTGAGTGCGATTTTTTTATATATTTTTGTGTGTATGCGCTGTCCGGCGTACTGACGGCGTTGTGTGCGTGCAGATCTGGATCCACCTCCTCCAGCCTGTGCTGGAGGAGATGGCATTTATCGCGCGGAGCGGCGAGTGGCCGTCGGCGAAGTCGGCGCGCCTGACGAACTTCCTGGCGTGGGTGAAGGCGTCTCCGTCGAAGCGCAACACGCAGGAGATGAAGGACGTGCGCGCGAAGTACGACAGCATCTGCCAGGAGTACGCGCAGAACGGCCAGGTGGACGCGGAGGTATGGAACCCGGACCTGCTGACGGAGTTGGACGCGCTGTATCGTCAGCACGTTCAATCGAAGATGCCGTCGTTCATGAAGAAGTCGGACAGCGTGTGGGCGGACGCGATGGCGGCGTACTGGGAGGCGACGGAGGCGGCGCTGTTCAAGTCGTGGAACAGTGAGGTTCCGCACTGCTCGTGGTCGTCGACGACGGAGCACACGCTGCGCGGGGCGAAGGCGCGGTACGAGTGGGCGCGGAAGTTGCGCTACGGCGGGTATGCGCTGGACATCCCGCTTGCGACGCAGGCGTTCATCAAGGACCTGTATGAGCTGTTTGCGACGTGCTCGTACGGGATACAATGGGTGAGTTTCTCTATTTTACTGTGTGGTGTGCGCGCGGTGTGCTGGGCGGTGCGGCGCGGGATTGGTTGATGGTGCGCATATGAGAGAGCGGGGCTGGGCAGTGGCACTAAGCGCGCGCGCGGCCGCGCATCCAGATGCGCGGCCGCGCGCACCGTTGGATAGAGGGTTTATGCAGATTTACACAGGTCCCGTTGTTAGCGCGCGCGCGGCCGCGCATCTGGATGCGCGGCCGCGCGCACCGTTTGAGACGGGGTGTATGTAGATTTACACACATCTCGTTTTTAGCGCGCGCGCGGCCGCGCATCCAGATGCGCGGCCGCGCGCACCATTGGAGAGAAGGTGTATGCATTTTGCACCAGGACCTGTTTGTAGCGCGCGCGCGGCCGCGCATCTGGATGCGCGGCCGCGCGCACCGCCGGAGACGGGGTGTATGTAGATTTACACAGGTCCCGTTGTTAGCGCGCGCGCGGCCGCGCATCTGGATGCGCGGCCGCGCGCACCATTTGAGAGAAGGTGTATGCATTTTGCACCAGGACCTGTTCGTAGCGCGCGCGCGGCCGCGCATCCAGATGCGCGGCCGCGCGCACCGTTGGATAGAGGGTGTATGTAGATTTACACAGGTCCCGTTGTTAGCGCGCGCGCGGCCGCGCATCTGGATGCGCGGCCGCGCGCACCGCCGGAGAGGGGGTGTATGCATAATTCACCAGGTCTTTTTTGCAGCGCGTGCGCACGATTTCGAACTCGCGCTGACCATTAAATCGCATAGATTTCGCGCCAGCTCGACCCCCTCGTAGACCGCACCATCCAGACGACGTATGGCTGGGTGTTCGATCACACGACGAACATCCAGGAGTACACGACGAACGAGTTCATCCTCAAGAACGTCAAGGACCAGCCGCGCCACGTAAGTCCGCGTGCCCGCTCCCCATGCGACACGCACAGTTGCTGACGGACGCACACAGTTCTACTTGTGGCTCTTCGAGAACATGGACACCGTGCGCGCCGTCGACACGATCATCGACGCGATCCCGGAGAAGACCAAGTGGGAGGCGGTCTACAACGCCCAGCCGATGATTTGGCGCAACGCGTCCGTCGGCATCGACAAGCCGACGACACCCGACCGCCCCCTCCCGTTGTTGTTCAGGGAGGTCATCAAGGACCACGCCGGCGACGACGAGGACGCCGCGTCCGACGTCCACAAGAAGCTGCACGGCATCTACCAGCAGCTGTGCAGCATCGTCACGCAGAAGGACTTGCGCAGCATGGCGCAGCGTCCGGAGGGCGCGACGCTCCTGCGCTTCAAGGGAACGAGCGCGCCGCTCAACATCGGCAAGGAGCACCACCGCCAGTACCCACAGCTGCTGCTGATCACGCACAACGCCGTCGACTTCCGCGCATCGATGGACACGAAGGACCGGCTGCGGATGCTGCGGGTGCTCGCGCTGCAGCTATACATGTTCCACATCATCTACGTCGGTACGATGAAGGCGGTGCTCGCACATGAGGTCGCGCGCACGCTGCGCGGAAATCTCGTCGACTACCTGGTGCCGCGCTTCCAGCCGACGATCACCACGATGGTGCTCTCGATGCTGGCGACTCCCGGCGACAACGACGACGAGACGAA
This sequence comes from Trametes hirsuta, assembly GCA_001302255.2. Lineage (NCBI taxonomy): Eukaryota > Fungi > Basidiomycota > Agaricomycetes > Polyporales > Polyporaceae > Trametes > Trametes hirsuta. The sequence goes on from CP019379.1 coordinate 3,008,735, forward strand.
CGCGCCGTACATGCGCATGTGGGACGAGAAGCTGGTCGGCGACCTCGCGCGTTCGGGACCCATGGGCAAGGCGAAGCTCACGGTGGCAGAGTCGCGCGCCCTCAACGAGAAGATCGCGCGCAAGAACCGGTGGTCGACGTATGGGGACGAGATCAACAAGATCGTCAAGACGGTCTCGTCGTCGTCGGTCGCGCGTGCGTCGATGAACCCGAAGTCGAAGATGGACGGGTACGTCGCGGACGCGCTCCATCAGCTGTTGGGGGTGAGCACTTTACGCATGAATTCGGCGGGTGCACAGTTGGGCTAACGAGCGGGGCGTGCAGGCCTTGTCCTTCAATGCGCACCGCAAGGAGTGGCGTCGCGACGCGGACAACAGCGTGGGGTACTTTGTGCACCCGCAGGACGACGACAACCCGCTTCCGCTGCATTCGATCGAGTCGGAGCGCGATCAGTTCGCGTTCCCGACTCTCGAGGCGTTCAAGCGCACACAGCCCGCGGACCACCAAGAGTTCCTCGAGCTGCGTGAAGAACATTGGAACGCGCTCAAGAAGCAGCGCAAGGCGGACATCGCAGCGAACAAGAGCGGGGGGGAACCACGGCCGCTGACGCGCGTCCCGGACCTCGAGGACATCCTCCCTCAGCACGTCGCATGGGATTCGGGGAGCCGCGGGTCGGACGAGGACGGTGAGGACGAGCAGGAGCTCTTGCGGGACGATGACGACGAGGACGAAGGACCCGCGCGCGAGGCGCGCATGGACATCGACACCGAGGAGGGCGAGGAGGACGAAGAAGAGATCGAGCTCCTGAGCGACGACGACGACGACGATGACGACGTGATGGAGGAAGACGGCGCAGACAAGGACGCGGGCGAGGAGCGCGCCCAGATGGCAGACGTCGACGTCGACGTCGACATGGACGGCGCGGACGCGGGCGCAGAGAAGAACCGCGCGGATGCGGAGAAGGTAAGTGCGGATGCGCTCGAGGCTGACACGGGCGTGGCTAGCGCGCGGGCGGACACGGACAAGTTGGGAGTGGGCGCGGACACGAACAAAGCAGGCACGGACGGCGTGCGCGCCGACAAGGGCAAGGGCAAAGAGCGCGAGGACTCGGGCGTAGACATGGGCGCGCAGGCCGACAAGGACAAGGCGCGCGGGGATGCGGACGACCTACAAGAGCCCACGCTCGCGCAACCCCGCCCCAAGGTGATGTCCGCGCAAGAACGGCGCGACTTCCACTGCGGCCTCGTTTGGTGGATGGCGCAGCAGGCGGCCGGTTCCAATGGGACCCCCCTCCCTACCCTTTGCGACAAGGTCGCGTCCATCTGCGAGCAGTTCGCGCTCAACGTTCTCCCCTCACCCGACGCCCTCGCACCGTTCGCGCACGATGACCGCGCTCTGGACGGCTCCACCCTTGGCGCGGTCGTCAAGGCGTACGTTCCGCTCATTTCGGGCGACATCAACGCGCTCGAGTTCCGTCCGCCGCCCCTCAACGAGCGCCAGTTCGCGGTCTACCGCGAGATGCTCCTGGACCGCATGCAGGAGAAGGCGACTCCGGGTGAGACCGATGTGGAGACGGCCGCCAACCTCATCTCCGCGCTCGTCGACGGGCGCGCGCACCTCTCGTCCTGGGCGCGCGAAAACCCGGAGTCCATTGCCATCGACGTCGAGGACATCGAGGACCTCTGCCCGCCTCCGCCGCCGTTCATTTTCGGACTGACCGACGCTGCGCCCGCGGAAAGCGCTGAGCAAGTGCCCGCGTCAACTGCGACCACCTCCGCGCCCTCTCCGCCCTCGTTGTCTCCCGTCGCCGGCCCTTCGCAGGAGCTCACGCCCACCCAGGTCGCCAGCCCTGAACGTGAGTCATCATTGTTCTGATGCGGCGCGACGATGACCTGACCGTCCGCCGTTTTGCGCTAGCTCCCCGCCGCACCACGCGCCAAACCCTGCGCCGACAGGATGGTAAGTCTTGCACACCCCTCCGTGCGCGTCGCATCACTCACGGGCGGCATTGGCATCGCGCAGTGGTGGCCAACATCAACACCATCGCGACGAAGCGTCCGCAGGGGGACATTGGCACCAGGAAGTCGCGCAAGAAGTCGCACGCCGCTCCGGATGCGGAGGAAGAGCAGGACTCGGACTACGACGATAAGAAGCTGACTTGAGTGTGAGGCTGCGAATGTAAATGTATCGAACAATTTGTGTCTGCATCGTGTACGCGCGCGGCGCCGTCTTGGCATGTAACTGTACAACAACTGTGCAATCAATTGGGTCTGGTATCCAGTTCGGTGGGCGGGGCGATCGGCCGGTGCGCTGCGTCATTGGGCGCGCGACGCCAGGGTCGAACTCAAATAGTCTAAACGGTTAAACGGTGATCACTCCGCCCCTGTGCGCTCCAGAGTTGTGGGTCCACCGTTAGGGTCGCGCCCTCCGCGCGCCGTCGGCCGTCCAGTCCATGGGCTGCGCGCACCGTCGCGCGGACCTCCCGTTCGCTGGCCGCGCACTCTGCGCCCTGTCTCTGCCTCTTTCCACTCACGCAATTCACCCTCGCTCTCGCTCGCCCCGCTTTTTTGACACCGCACCAATGCCGTTTGAGAGATTCGATTCCTTTCGGTGAGAGGGCACATGCTGCAGTTCACGCGCCTCACAGATGCACGCTCACCCGCGTCGGATTTGACAGCATCGACTCGAGCGACTTTGAAGACGCTTTGAGCTCGCGGTCGCCCTCACCGCCGCCGTTCATCGAGCAGCGCGTGGACGACGACCCCGAGGAGCACGTCCTCGGAGAACTGGCCTACGACGATAACGACGATGGCGCGGTTCCCTATGGCGCGCTCGTGGGAGAACACGTCGCGCCCACCATGTTCGCGGAGGACGGCATGGACCAGGACGAGGTCACCCGCAGCCTCCAGGATGAAGACGAAGACGCCTCGCGCATGGCCCGCAGGTACGCCGCTACGCCCACCAAACACCTCCGTCTGTCCACCCTGCGGAGGTGGTACGAAGACGGCGAGGACGCGCTGGCCATGAAGACGCTGACAGGGAAGACTTCGCTGGTCATCGACGACCAGTATCTCGTCAACGCGCGCGACCCCAACATCGCATGGACCACCGCAGGGGTACGTCTCTTTCGCACATCGCCGTGACCGGACAGCGCGCACCGCTCACCCTTCTTTGCCTCTGTGACAGACGTATCTCGACTACCGGCAAATAGTCAGTCGCGCGAACGCGTTCGACGTCCTGCTGCCAAACCTCACCGTACCGCGCGCCGCGGCCGACCACCGCTGGAACGTCACGCTCTCTTTTGAGAAGCGCCACTGGCACTTCCGCGGCGACCTCAAGGCCCTCGGATGCGATATGGCCGGTCGCATGCTCCACATCGGCTTCACGATGGCCCAGGAATCCATCTGGCTCGGGTTCGTACCCAAGGACGTCTACACGAACCCCCCGCACATCGGAGACCTCAAGCTCAACAAGACGTCGACGACCATGGCCCCGAACATGGTCCGTGCTGTGTACGCCACCCTGCTGCACATCATGGAGCTGGCCGGACATCGCGACGTCGTCCTCACAAGAAAGTACCCCGACATCACGAGCGATGCGGCATTCTATCGGACGTTCGACCTCGGGTGAGTCCCTCACGTTTCTCTCCACTGCGCTTGACCCTCGAGCGGCAGGACTCCTTTCCTCGATCACTCGCTCACACGCATGGCTGCCCAGGGAGCGCAAGATGTTCGATTTTGACGTCGAACTGATGAAGCGCTTCTGCGCCTCGTTCAAGGAGGAGTGGCGCAGGTACCTGCACTCCAACTCTACCCCGCCCACCTACCGCTTCCACGAGTTCTACGACTCCTATCCCGTCATCGTCATCCTCCGATACGGTCAGAACCGGTCGCTTTGCGATGGAGACGCACTCGACGATGCGGCCGCAGCGTGGAACGTCGAAGTCGACTACTCCAAAGTGTGGCGGATGTCGCTCGCCTTGGCCACCCACTACAAGTGCGTCGCTCACCCATCGTTGCCCCCTTCCTCTCCACTCTTGCGTTATCGATGCTTACCCACCGCCTCTGATCGTTCAGCGCGTACATCGTCCGACATTGGAACGACGTCCCGATTCAAGACATCCTCAACGCGCATGCTCGCGTTTATGATTCCCACGACCCGCACGTTCGCCGCCAGATAGGCAATCTCGCCCAGCACCCCCTGCTCGACGAGAACGGACGGGAGGTGCACATCTACTCGGAAGATGGATTCCGCATCGCTCGCCGCCATCCAGACCGCCCTGCACGATCAGATCGCTGCGGCATTATGCAAAATCTGCAGGCCGCGTCCTCCCTCTTCGCTGGGCCGCCAGAGGACGACCTGGGGTCTGATTTCGATGGAGAACTCGACGAGGGTCACGCTCACCACATCAACGCCCTCGACGAACACGTCGATCGCTCGTGGGCCCGTCCTCTCTACAGGGACACCAAGTACACCTGCTACCCGCACTTTTACAGCAAGACGATCGGCCAGTGGCAGGCAAACGGACCCGCCGCTCCCTTGATCCCCCACATCCGCGAGCTGTCCTGGCGCATCACCGCTCCCGACGCCGCCGGTCTTGCGCTCATCTCGCAGAAGAGCCAGTGCTACAACTCGTCCGCGCACCGCATGCGCCCTTGCAAACGGTATCACTGGGTCCAGCGTGGCTTGCTCGCCGGCGCCGCCTCCGGTCCCTGGGCCATCTCTGCACACAACAAGCAGACCGCGGCCACGCTGTACGGAAAGGCGGACGACGCATTCCCTCACGAGCGCGTCTCTGCCCAGCTCGGAACCGACGCCGCCAAGAAGAACTCCCTTCGGCTTGAGAACAACTACCTCATCGACTTTAACCACGTCCGTGACGAGCTCCGGCGGGGCGATGCGATCTACCGTGACTGCGTCTTGGCCCTCGCGCGCGTTAACGAGCGCCCCGAAGTCGTCGACGCGCTCCGCCGCACTTCAGTTCTCTTCAAGAGCAACGTTCGTCGTGTTCGCTCTGCTGTGAACGTCGCTCCCTCCACTGACCACTTACGCCACAGTGCTTCCCCAACATCTACTCCTGGGCCTCATACCCCATCACCGCGTTTATCGAGACCGTCTGGGATCGACTCATCAATCCCGCCCTGCGCTCGACACACCGCCCGGCGGAGGAAGGCGGCAAGCTCACCAAACCAAAGCCGCAGAACGTCGAGATCCTGGCTGTGGCGGAGCGTCTGCTCAACTACGCGTACACCGGCGCAGCGCAGAGCCTGCCAAGGAGGCTCATGCGCGAAACATGGCCTGGTCGCAGCCTGCTCGACACGGGATTCCCAATGTTCTGGCCAGGAGTGGAGTTCCGTGGGGACGCGTCGCCCGTCCCTTTTGTCCACATCAAGATGTGGCCGCTCGACCCAGCCACCAACAAGCCGTTGACGGCGTCGAAGTGCGCGCAGGAAATCACGTACGGGCTACCGCACTATCTCGTGAGTCGCTCCATTGCCTCCCCTTCTAACCCTTCGATGGCCCGTTTTGACGCCAGCGCCAGGGCTACGAGACGCTCTTCCACATGCAATGTCAGGTCGCGCGCCTTTCAGCGGACGTGTGGACGGACGCTTCTCTGGTCACCAGGCAACTGCGCCTCCTGGCTCAAATCGCCATGCGCGCCTTCGTCCAAGACACGGTCCGTCTGGTGCGTGAACAGGTCATGGCCATCATCAAGCCCATTCTGTCCGACCGCTCGTCCACCGAGTACGCAGGCGCACGCGCCCGTCTCCATGCGCTCAAGTCCTGGGAGGCTTTAGAGGAGCCTTTGGACCTCGGCGAACACGGTTCTACCCAGGCGCTGTTGACCCGTGCCGTCCACGCCACCGTGTCTGATGCCACCCGTGGCCTCCCCAAATCGTCGCGCGCACAGTGGAGCGTCCAGGACTTTGTGGACCACCTTATGGGCGTCTCGGACACGACGGACACGCGCAGCGTCCGTGCGCCGGTGTCGCGCAAGGGCCAGTTCTGGCCAGTTCTCCGCACCGCCGTGGCCGAGGCGAAATCCATCGCCCACCGCTACCTGCGTGAAGAGCGATCGGACAACGTCGCCGATGTCGACCGAGACGGGGACACCAACGCCACCGTCCTCGCCAGCGTGAAGGAGGCGTTCGTTTTCATCGTCCTCGAAATGCGCATCCGCTACATCCCAGACTCTCAACGTCCGCAGCAGGGCGTGCGCCGCTCCCCCGAGCCGTCGATCGAGTCCTGGATCTTTTTGGGCATCGCTCCGCGCCGGCCGGTCGCAACCGCCGCCGTGCGCCTCACATCGCGCGAACGCGAGGAGCAGCAACTGGTGCTGACGTCCCTCACCGCGTGGGAGCAGGATCCGCTCAGCGAGTGGGACACCACCGAGGTCTACATCGAAGACTACCACCGCTACTTTGGACGCACCACGCTGCCCTCCAACTGGTGCTTCGAGGCCTCGGCGAGCGACGCGAAAGACGCGTTCGTCTCTCAGTGCTACCGATGGGCGCACCACGAGTTCTTGCACAGACTCGACGACTGGCGGTGCGATCTCGCGCTGCACCTCGCGTACCTCATCTCCAAGGTCGTGCCACGCGTCGGGTGGCCGACCGACAAGGGTGGGCAGTTCTTGGAGAAGCGTCTCGAGGACGTCGACATGAGCGACCGCAGCGCCGCCATTCAAGCCACACGATGTCTCCCCTGGGTGGTGAAGAACGCGAAGGGGTCGAAGGAGGAGAGCATTTACTACACACAGGCCTCCATCGTCTTCCTGTGCTGGATGCGCAGCGACTCGCCGCTGCGCAAGCGTTTGCAGAGCGGCGAGGGACTCGGCGACGGTTGGCCAAAAAAGCACGGTGCGCGCTCATTTTCCATTCTCCACGTCGATGACGGTGGCGCCCCCGCTCACCGCTCCGTCCTGCAGGGAACAAGTGCCTCACGCCCGTCAATCTCGTCCGTATGGGCATCGCCTACCCGATGTCCTCTGGCATCGTCGGGCGTCCGCTGTTCAAGAAGAACTTTGACGTTCTATCGGACGACGTCACCAAGGGCACGTCCGCTCTGAGCGCGTGGTGGAAGGAGGTCAGAACGCTGCTGGAGCGCAATCCGTACGCTCTGACGCGCCGGATCTTCGGAGACGAGATCGCGGGCATGCTCGTCGACCGCGGCCACTTTTCAGCGGTCGCGGGATCGTCTTCGCAGCGGTCAGCGTCGAGCGGGAGCAGTACCGCGATCAGCGCGACCGGGAGAGCGTCTGCGCGAGCGTCGTCGTCGAAGCGCACCCTGGACGAACTCTCCGACATCGAGGAGTCTGGCGAGTTTGCGCCTGTGGTGAGGCGCATGCGCAGGCACTGACGGCCCACGCGTGCTGCTGCGTGCGCGGTAGCGGGCGTACTAGACTATCCAGCTGGGTGTCTGTCTGTAGGACTCTAATGCAGGTGTTTGCATGCGTCCTGCGCTGTGGCGTCGTAAGTGCGAGCGCACTTTGACGCGATCCCGCGACAAAACGTGGGTGCGTACCTTTACTTTGCGTGTCCTTTGTTTTAAGTGCGCGATGTCGATGTGCGCGTGCGCCTTGTTTACGACTTGCCGTTCCGCGTGTATGTGCTCACTGTGTCTCTGCGCCGCGCGCACCGTCTGAAAGGAGGTGTGTGCACATTTACCACGGACTCGTTTTTAGCGCGCGCGCGGCCGCGCATCTGGATGCGCGGCCGCGCGCACCTTCCGAAAGGGGTGGTTGTAAATTTACCACGGACTCGTTTTTAGCGCGCGCGCGGCCGCGCATCTGGATGCGCGGCCGCGCGCACCTTCCGAAAGGGGTGGTTGTAAATTTACCACGGACTCGTTTTTAGCGCGCGCGCGGCCGCGCATCTGGATGCGCGGCCGCGCGCGCCATTCACACAAGGGCAGCACAGTATTGAAGAGCGGCCCTCCCGGGCCGTGCGCGCGGGCCGACGCCGTCTAAGTTCGCACTATAAATAACCGTTTCGCGTGGAATGACGTAGCGATACCTATATGTCAATTTCGTTGCCCGTTTAGTACCGCTCGATGCGGGCAACCCGCGATACCAGCCCTCGACCCCGCCTTCACTTATACTCGACGCGCCGTCTCCCGCCGTCGCCCTCCTTTCACCACCCAAACCCCCATCATGTCTGACTCTGAGTCCTCTGCTTCCTCGTCCCCCCTCGCCGTCTTCGTCTCCTTCGAGGCGTTCGCGAACCAGCTCGCACACAGCACCAACCCCGTGTTCGAGGAGTGGTACACGGAGATGTGTCGCCTTCTGGTGAGTGGCGCGCGCATACGCATTCGATTCGCGCGCTCACGTCGAGGTCAAGGACCTCGTACCGTACGGGTCGGCCATCGACATGCACTTCAACAGGTTCTTCCGCCGACACTTCGAGTTCTCCCCCAACCGCGCGCTCGCGCGAGCCATGATGATCAAGTACACCCAGTACACGCGCGGAAACGACCGCGCGCTCCTCGTCGCCTCCCTCGTAGACGCCACCCAAAAGGTTGACCGGTTGGCCCTGCGCGTCCGCAACATTTTGGACCAGATCGGTCAGCAGGGCACCGACGAGCAGCGCAGTGAGCACACTCGCCTCTCCGCACGCTTGGTGCGCAGGTCCCGGCGCAAGGACAAGGCGCAGGACGCCCTGAACAGGCACGACCAAAAATGTGCGCGCGTTTTTGATTCGTCGTCGTTCGTCGTCGTTCGTTACTGACGCTTGACGTGCTCTCTTACCCAGTCCAGGTCATGGTTCAACAGGGCGGATTCCGCCGCTGGGGCTTGTCTCGTCCGGTGCCCAACACCCCCATGCGTGGAGACGGCGTGATTATGTTTCTGGACTCGACGCTTCTCGTAAGTACGCGCTGCTGCCCTCTGCTCCGCTTCGAGCTGACGACGTTCCACAGTGCAACCGCTGCACCATAGACCCCGCGGGGACGTGCGAAATCGACGGGGGGTCTGTGCGCTGCAAGCGGTGCGCAGCGAGCGCACGCCACGTCTGCGTGTTCGAGTCGATGCGCCTCAATGGCGACGTCGTCGGTGAGTCGTCTCACTTGCGTTGCGTCCCGCTCGCTCACACACGGCCGACACGACGCCAGGACTTGACTTGGAATCGGACTCCGTCCTCGCCGTCTACAACGGCCTCGGGTTCTCGTTCATCCCGCCCCCGGCGGGCCAAAGCCCCAACTGGCACCTCGTCTTCAATCAGGTGAGGGCGGCGACGGAATTCATCTTCGCCAACCCCTTTGTGGCGTTCCAGTCGCGCATCCAGCGGCGCATGAACACGCTCAACCTCCCGTACCGGCAGCCGACGACGTGGCCGAACAGCGCCGTCCAACTCCTCGTCGGTCACAACACGACGACGCAGCGGGAGCTGAACGAGATGGCGACGATGGTGCTCCCCCAGGGGGAAACGTACGGTGCGCCTCTGAGTCCTCCTCCCCCCCCTTCACCCAGCCTCTCGGGCAGAGGCAGTCAAGGGTCGCTGTTCTCGGTCGACGCGGCGAGCTTGCACGCCGTGGCCGAGGACGTTCACATGGAGTCGCCGTCGCCGTCGCCGCAGCCATTGCTGGGGCCCCCCTTGCTCGCTCAGGAGGGGCAACGCGGGCCGACTGAGAGCCGGCGTCGCTCGACGTCTAGCACCCGCGCGACGACCATGGCTCGTGCACCCTCGATCGCATCGCGGACGCTCTTGACGGGTCGCACGCGTCCGCCTGCCGTGATCGACGCGGAACGCCAACTCGAGTATCGCCGCCTCGACCACATGGCGCTCAACACTTGGACCGGGTACCAGGCGGTGCGACGGATGCTCGAAACGGGTCAGGTGGCCGACGCGCACATCGAGGCGCACCACCTTCTTTCGACGCGACTGTACGAACAGGAACGCGTCATCAACAACCTCAACGGTGAGTACTGGTTCGCGTTGCAGCTTGACAGCCCGCGCCTGGACCCGGTGACATCGTCACTGCCGATGACGACCGCCGCCCCGCTCCCACCCATCCCCGACACTCCGGAGGGCCAGCTCACTCTGGAGGCCAGCCGGCTCGCGCTGCAAACGCCGAGCAGGCACGGGCCAGGCGGCTCGCACCACACTCGGCCGACCGCAGGGTATCCTCCGCGCACGCCTGGCACGACGTCGGGCGCGATATTCCCTCCCCCATCGGCGTCGTCGGGCACCGGAGTCGGGCATCCCCCCCATCCGTCTCAGCTCCCCCTGCCCGCCCCGGTCTTCCAAGTCCCGGCGACGCCGTCGGGCGCGAGCGGTTCGCGCCACCCGCCCGCTGCTGCGTCTGCGCCGGTCGCGAGTGGTTCGCGCCACCCGCCCGCGGTGGTGTCCGCGTCGACATCGACTCCTCGCCAGATGTCGAGTCGCCGGGTATCCGAGCAGGACGAGGACGAGGAGACTACCCCGAGGGGGGCGTCGGGGTCGCGGTTGAAGTCGATGCTCAAGGGCATCGGAAGCAAGAAGAGCAAGTAGATGGAACGGACGCGTTTGCGCGCGGTGAGTCGACCAGGTCTTGTACTATTTTATTTATGCATGCGCCCTTTCTGCGTCACCGTCGTCGTCCCCCTCGCGCCGTTTTGTTTTCCCTTTCTCTGCAGACACTCGCCTCGGTTCGAGCATGGTTGTGTACGATATCCGCTCCGTCGTCGCCGCTGCCGGTCTCGTTATAGTACTTTGTCTGTTCGCCCTGCGGGCCGCCCATCGAACTCGGACGTCGCGTACCGTTTACCTGTAGTCGTTTCGTCGTCGCGTCGCTTGTACAATAGTTTACGTTGCAGATATACATGTATTGCATCTGTTTACGCTGCGTCGATTGTCGCGCGATGCTGGCCTGCCACTAACGTTGGCACGACCTGCACCTGTTCATGGTGCGTACGCTCGGTGAATCTTGAACGACATGCGTTCGCTCTGCGAGGCCCAAAACGGCCGCGTCCGTCACGTCTATTAGCCCTTATGTTTCCCTGTGACAAAACTCGCGATTTGCACAGACTTGCGGCGCCATTCCACAGATGGTGTTTGGGTATGTTGCAACGACAGCACAGGACCAAATATTTGTCAATAAGGGCGGTTGGAACGGCGCCGTTGTGTTCATATTTGCCACATCATTCGGCGTACGCACACTGCCATGGTTCACACATTCTGCACGTCCTCCCCTGACACTCTTGGCGCCGACATATCGTCGTTTATTGGTAGTCTGGCCCTTCCCTCGCGTGCACACTCCGCTTGGCGTTTCCACGCGTTGTCGCCTTCGCTACTTGCGCCGTATCAGAACCTTTTGGCGAATCTGCAACCTCCGATCCCCATTGCCATCCAAGTTCACGACCTCTCGGACTTTGCGCCGTTGGCCAATATACTCCAGGCGTGGAAAAGCGTTAAAGCACTTCAAATCACGTTTGCGCCACCGCACGGGTCGGACGAATCAGAGCCCACATTTTCCAGCCTGTTTTTGGCTGCGTTCAGCGGTGGGCTCGTGTTTCCAATTATGTCCAGCGTGCAATCGCTCGTTTTGCACATTTCCAATTTGGAGGTGACGATGGTACGTTTGATGATTCATTTTTAGGTCATTCAAGCTGATGTCCTTGTAGGCGGACCTCGAGTCGCTTTTAGAGCACATGCTGCCCTCATTTCCGTCGATCAGTACGGTCTACGTGCGATGCCCTGTCACGCGCTCGGAGGATTATTTGCCTCAGATTTGGTTTCAACAGGTGCTTCAAATGTGTGCCAACCCTTACTTTGGATTTGAATCGTTAGTGTGGGAAGGCTGGGTGTTTAGCACCCGTGTTCGTCGCTTTTATTCTTTACAAGACACCCCAGATCTTGTTTGCGATTTACACACCTTACGTCCTCTTTTAGACGCCGACTTGTGCGATCACTGTGTTCAAATTTAAACCACTTGTAATCACTTGATTTGACAGCAGCGAACGTGCGACTTTAAGGCAGCGCCCCGCAGCGTGCCACAAAGTAGATAAGGCCCTACAGGTGCTCATTCTGCCAGGTAAACGGTTTATAGCCTGCCTGTAGTCCGCTGCCGTCCACAGTCCAAGACCACATACTCTACTTGACTTTTAACACCGCCTGCACTTAATATGTAAAGGGATGCATTTTTTTCTCCACAGGATGGCATACCTTCCTATTCATGTATACACTTACCGAAATATTGCACGTGATCTACGGTTCGCTTTAATGTAGGGCACTATCAGGCCACTAGCGGGTGCTCTGCAGGGACTTGGCAGATCTGGGCACCTGCTTTCTAAGGGCTTTTTAGGTGGTGGAATGTGGTCCTACGGTGTAAGAAAAGTTACTATAGCATTGGCGGCCTCAATTGTAGTAGTAGAGTCCGCATATCTAACATAGTTTTGCATTCACTCCTGTCATGTCTATAAGTGACTACTGACCCTGCATTGGGCTGTAATATCTCCGCTCTTGGATGTGGCATCACATACGCTCTCTCAAAGGAGTACCTTCCCAAGAAGTTTGGTTCAGACTACATGCCGTTGCGGATCAACTGGGTTGTTCTGTCTTCAGGCGTTGACTACCTGCACCTGCTCATTGTGTGGATAGAGCACTTCATCGTGAAGTATGACATCCGTGCATGCTCGTCATTTAACGCTCGGTCTTTTACTTATATGCTGGCCATGCTAGTTATCGGTTTCAACATTCCTTTTGGCGGACTGGGATGACTTTGCATTCACTCCTGCCATATCTATAAGTGACTACTGATCCTGCATTGGGCTGTAATATCTCCGCTCTTGGATGTGGCATCACATACGCTCTCTCAAAGGAGTACCTCCCCAAGAAGTTTGGTTTGGACTACATGCCGTTGCGGATCAACTGGGTTATTCCGTCTTCAGGCGTTGACTACCTGCACCTGCTCATTGTGTGGATAGAGCACTTCATCGTGAAGTATGACATCCGTGCATGCTCGTCATTTAACGCTCGGTCTTTTACTTATATGCTGGCCGCACTAGTTATCAGTTTTAACATTCCTTTTGGCGGACTGGAATGACAGTGCATGTGAATGGTGTGGCGCACTCCAGAGACATCTTTGTCATCCAGCAGCACATGTTGGCACCAAGGTCTGCTGTTGTATATATACATCGGCGTTGACTACAGTAGTCTAAGCAATACATTTTGTTGAAGATTCGGATATCAAAATGTGCACGAACCCTCAGGCTCATTCTGTCAATATGTGCATTGGGCACGGTATTGGCACTTAGGGTTCTCAGTGAACTTGATTTAAAGTACCAAGGCAAAAGAGAGGAGACATGATAAATAAAAGAGAACGATAGTATATCCTCCAAAGATGCATTGTGCATGACCAGAGTCTTAGTGTCCTTAACTCCGGGTGAGGGCACAATGTGCGACTTGTCTTCAACTCCTAACATCCCTGTAACTCCGTAGGGCTAGGTAAAAACAGTCGATAATCCTCCATGAAGGCATATCATCTCATGGCTTCAGTATTGATTGAGGCGACCTCTGGTGGGGTCTTTGCCAGGTCCACCATTAGCTACGGATCATCAATTCATATGAGGATGCATGGCCTGTTCTAGAACTCATCTGGGAGCATCGACACAAGTCAAAGCAGACAAGCAGTGCTGGCCTTCAACACTTCGGCCACAAGGTAGGCGCCATGACTAGTGTGTAGGGAAAGCGTTGCGCAAAGTAGTTATCAAGGTTGACAAAATGCTAATCGGTGTCTTTTAAATCTGGTCTCATAGTATGGGCAACAATTGGGTGTACACTCTGTGTCCACCGCTCTGCTCAATACTTCAGCATTCACAGAAATGATCAAGGGAACCAAGATTGATGCACTGCCCGGTTCCTTGCCCACCAGACACCGCTGTAGTGATCATGATCTGTGTATTATAGAGGCCACACACTCAGCTAATCCTTCCAGCTCCTCAGGACCGGTTTGTGTCCATCTACTTGTCTGTGGACAGTGTACTGACTATAACTGGGCTACAGATTGCACAGACACCTAACAGCCAGGCTGAGCAGAATGGCCGCATAGAGATTCCTCCCCACTGAAAGCATGACAGTAGAATCTGTGATGCAGTCTTCATCTCTGCCATTGGCGATCAGGTGACAGAAAAGCCAGGAGTAGAGCCCATGGTTGCATTCCTAGGCTCGCTTTGCCCGGACCAAAGCGCTCTGTTTCTGGTTTTCCTTGTAATGGGTGTTACAGACGGAATGGCACTGGATGGGCTGGCACGGATGGAGGGTCGTAACAAGTGGCTTTACAGCCTGGTGAGGGAAGGAACCCTCACCAAGCTGCAATTCATTGTCATCGTGGCCATGCTGGATGAGATAAGGTCCGGCTAGTTTGGTGTTCATCAACCACATATTATGGTGTTGATCAAGGGACAGCGGCGGAAAGCTTCCTCTACCATGCTTCGAGTCTCAGATGTTTAGATGTATTATCATGACCGTGTATTTTCCATCCTTTGCATATATCTTCAGTCCTAAACACTTTCTTGACGCCTACTAAATGTTTGTGGGAAGCGAAACAGGCCCAGTGGTGACAGGTTTGATACACAAACTTTGTAGCTACTGTGTAGTAAGTTGTAGCCGACAGTTTAACTGAATACCCTTCATGTCATGTTGGTGCCTCGCATTGGGCATTGCCCAAGAGCAACAGACTTCATTGAGAAGAGCCTTAGGGTTAGACAAGTCCTTGTAAAGATACACAGAAACTCACTTTAGTATGGTGGATGGACCTATAGCAGCAAAAGATGACTCGCTCGACTGTGAAAGCAGCTTGTTTGGGTACAGTCCACGGGTGTAGTTTTACCCTCAGGCGATGGACGATTTGGATGAGATCAAGATCCTTGCACGGTCATTCCGGAGTAGGCTGAGCGAGCCTGCATCAAAGAGCCAGCGAGTCAATGTTGGGTTGAAGCGGTTGAAAAAGATGAGGGCTTTGGGTGAGGAAGACTCTGATAGCTGGATGAACACTGTCGAGCAGTTTTTGAGAGTGCTACAGAGCTGAAGGGGGTGCAGCATGCTTAAATTATCCACTTATTGTATATTCTGTAGTATACCGTTCCATACCGGAGTAATCCCTGTGTTTCACCTGGTTATCGTGTATGTCAATTGCGACATATGTCACTCGGAAGCTCTGTAGCACTGGGATAAGCAAACACGATGGTGTCATTTTAGCTTCTACCGTGGCACTAGGCAGAATAACTTGATGGAAATGGACCATGTCTGGCAGATACAATTGATGAGGGAGTGGGACGATTACTTTTGACTTGTGATCAGGACAACTGCACATCTGATAACATTTGAGTGTACTAATGCTTTAAAATACAACAAGAAGTCACATGGGTGACCTCTGGCACAGGTCCCCATACACATTCAATACGAGCGCATAATACAGCTGAATATTTTGAATCCAATAATGCAGAATGCATGATAGTTTGTCCATGCGACAGTGCACTTACGACCACCATAGAGATAAAGGGCACATAATACCTGCGCTTTTTTGCACTTTTATTGAATTGCATCAAAAAGTGCACAATTATTGGCATTTCTTCAAATGATGACAGTATTTTGCAATTGATAGCCTCTGAAACTTGTTTGATTATCATGCACTTTAATGAATCCTTTTGGTGTTCAAAATGTGCCACACTGCAACTAGTTTGAAGTCATTTGGGGTATGGGGTAGAAATGAATGAGCAATGATCCAGATGGTTGCTGCTAGAGGCGGCTGCCTTGTTGGAGTGGTGACAGTATTTCGCAATTTAGCACCTCTTACAGTTACTGAATTTCAATGCACTTTTAAGTGTTCTTTTGGTATTAAGAATGTGCATAAATTGGAATTTGTTTGAAGGCATATGGTCAGGAAATGAGCAGGGAATAGAGCAAACAAGGTGGCCACCATCCCAGTGTTGAGTTGATGTTCCTTCAAATCACAACAGTATTTCGCACTTTAGCACCCCATATAGTTGCTCAATTCACATGCATTTTGGTATGCCCCTTGCTGCTTAAAATGGGCAGAAATCACGATTTGTTTGAAGTTATTTGATCAGAAATTGAGTGCGTTATGGACCAAACAAAGTGGCCACCACTCCACTCTTGGTTGGCAGTGCTTCAAATGTCATGAGTGTTTTGCATTTTATTGCATCTTAAAGTGGCTCAATGGCCACACAGTTTGATACATCTTGTTGGCACATAAAATGCGCAAAAATCATGATTTAAGGCTCGGTCTTTTACTTATATGCTGGCCATGCTAGTTATCGGTTTCAACGTTCCTTTTGGCGGACTGGGATGACAGTGTATGTGAATGGTGTGGCGCACTTCAGAGACATCTTTGCCGTACAGCAGCACATATTGGCACCAAGATCTGCTGTTGTATATATACATCGGCGTCAACTACAGTAGTCTAAACGATACATCTTATTGAAGATTCAGATATCAAAATGTGCACGAACCCTCAGGCTCATCCTGTAAATATGCGTAGGGTATTGTGCATTGGACATTGTGTCCACTTCCTCGACGCTCTTCTACCACTGTCTGCAGCTCATACCATCTCCACATTACCATCATGAGTAGGACCCAACACCCTCTCATGTTCAACTGTACCCTCTCCATCTGATAAGCACTATATAAAGCTGTTCTGAGGCGCCTCAAAGCATTCTTTGGGGATTGAAATGCATTCTGTTATGAAGCAAGTCCTGGGGTTCAGTGCCGTCTGCAGGGACCTCATATTGTCTTTAGGGAATGCCATAGCCTGAGAACACATTTGCTCCCTTTTGCACAAACAAAATGTCGGCCAAAACATTCTAACCAGCAACCAGCAACCAGTAACCAGCAATTAATAACTAACAACGGGCAACGGGCAATGGGCAATGGGGAATCAGCAACTGAGAGGTTACGGGAGGGATATAAACTGAGGCTGACTATTGGCACTCTTGTGTGGCTATGGTTTATTTGTGTATGAGAGACACTTACTTGGATTAGGGACGAACTGTTGCATTAGGCTATTGCTGGAATACGCAACACTGCAGACGAACTGTTGCATTATTGATTTGCTGACATGCGCACTGATGGGTTAACCACTTTACCAGACAGATATGTTTGAACTTGGAGGGAGATTACATACCTATTGGTGAATGTGATAAATTAGGTGATAAGTGGGACGAAGTAGATAGGGTTAGGGGATGAGTAGTTGAAGAAAGTGATAAGAGTTATGAGGAGTGAGTTTGGTGGATGGATGTGTGCAGAATGGAATAATGTTATTGGAATGGAATACTGGTGGTGGAATGGAAGACTGTTGTTGAAATGAAATAATGGTGAATGAAATAGTGTTGGGATGAAAGAATAGTATTGGGATGGAAGAGTGTTGAATTGAAGAGTGTTGAAATGAAAAGTATTATTGAAATGGAATAATGTTGAATGGAAGTAGGTGTGTGTGCTGGATAATGGATGTTGTGAAGGGTTAGAGTGAAGAATAGTTAGGAGAGAAGAGGGGCAGATAAAGTGAGATTGTGGTGTAAGGTAGGAAGATGGAGTTGGTAGTAGTACTACTAGGAGGGGAAGGTGAAATAAATAAGGAAGTTTGGGGAAGGTGAGGGCAAGTGGGAAGGCTGTGTAAGTTGTGTAAGGGTGTGAGGTGTAAACTGCAGGTTGGGTTAACCCGTGTAAGCCGGTAACCTGCAAACCTGCAACCCGTAAGCGTAAGCCAGTAACCTGCAAACCTGTAACCTGTAACCCGTAACCTGTAACCTGTAACCCGTAACCCGCAAGCTGCAAGCTGCAAGCTGCAAGCTGCAAGCTGCAAGCGGTTAGGGTTATGAGGCTCCTCTGGACGGCCCAGGTATGAAATAGACCCTACGCCCTAACCCTACGGACGCTCCAATAGGGTTAAATAAGCGCCCAAATTACCCCTTTGGGACGCCCCTACCCTTCCCCATCAATTCCCATTCGATTCCCTCTATTCCGCCACTGTTTGGTAATTTGTTCGGGATTTTTTCGGCTTTATACGGAGCACCTGCACCATTATTGTATAGTTCATACAATACCGCTCAGTTGACCGCCCGGTTCCACAAGCATCCCAGTGCTGGGCGTGGCTTGTCGATGTGCGCGTGGCGCTCACACTCAGCTGAAGGCATTGTCCGACTCTTATATAATTGCAGTGCTCACATCTGCCTGATCACATGTTACTTTGTGCCTATACTTGTGAGCGCAGCGCTCACACCGGACCCCCTACATATGGGTGCAGCATCTGTGTGCGGTAGGTGGATGTGAGCGCGGTGCTCACACTGACCAGGGTGCTACGCCGGCACCGCTCCGGAAGTGCAGCGCTTGTCCGGAGGGTGCAGCATCTATGTGCAGTAGGTGGGTGTGAGCGTGGCGCTCACACCGACTATGGTGTTACACCAGCACCGCTCCGGGAGTGCGGCACTTGTGCAGAGCAGTGGCCCATGTGGACGTGAGCTCTGCATGCACACAATGCTCAATGCAATGTGTTTACCATCCACCGAAGGCGTGCAGAGACTGCTGGGTGCAGGTTGATGTGAGCACAGCGCTCACAAATTAAACGTCAAAGGTCAAGCATACGCTATCCGCAAATAGAGGCATCCAGCAATCCGGCGTGAGCTCTACGCGCACATCAAAGCGGTGACATTGAAGAGAGCGGAATGGGTGATCAATGAGCAGTTTGCAGAAGTTGTTGCATCACATCAAACATTTTATTTGAATTTTTCCAGGCCGCCACAAATTCTACAAAAATTAATCAAATATCCTTCTGGCAGACGGGGCACTCGTAAAGATCCTGCGGTCTCCAGGCGTTGAACATGGCCAGGAATTCATAAGGATTGGCCTTGAGGTGGTCGGCGGTGACGATAGACTGCAAAAGAAAGTCTTGTACGTCGGGAGGACATCCGAACTGGAAGTCTTGACTGCGGATCTTTGACACGAGAAGTTCGAAGGAGAGGAGGTGTGGGATTAGACGTTCACGGGCGCTTATTCGGCGTCTAGGCGCGCGGGGTCGGACGACGAGCGGCGACGGGAGGGAGGGCGAACGGGCGCGTTTGCAGCGCGAAAGAGCGACGAGTAAAAAAAGGGGGGAGGGGGAGCAAACGCGTAAGGTGTGCGTACGGAACAAGCTACGTATATAAGTGCCTCGTGCGCCACCATCCGCGCGATCCCGGCAGATGGGCACGATAGCGCACGCGCCGCGCGAGCTCGCTCATAGGCGCTAAACACAACACAGCCCCTCGAGCGAGGCGTGGCATCAGAATACAACCAGCGTAGTATGAGAATGGGAGGGAACAATGAAACTAGCAGAAAGGAATTTCAGCATCAACATGACTAACCAGCCCCTTGATCCTAGAACGCGCATTCTTCATCCTCGACGATGAAAGCGGCACCGGCGATAGTGGCGGGCGGTGCAGCAGCGGCATTGAGGGGGCAGTCGACCTGGTAGTGGCCCTTCTGCGCACAGCGATAGCACGTGATCATGTGCAGGGGAACGCGGGCGCGAGCAGCGGCGGCCATGAGCACCACATCACTTGACTGGGGGATGGTGATGGACTGGCGGGACTCCTCGTTCAGAAGGCGAGCAACAACGTAGTCGAGTGTGAGCGCTTCGGTGGGGGTGGCATCGAGTGTGATGACGAAGTTTTCGAAGGAAGGGGGGAGGCCGCTGGTGAGGACGAGAATGATATCCTCATCATCGAGGTCAGCACCGATTTCCTCGAGTTGGAATGCGGCACGGCGGACGTTTGCGATCCACGCGGACATGGGCTGATCATCGTGCTTGCGCATTTGGAAGAAGTCGCGGCGGCGAGAGAGGCGCGTACCGAATCCGCGAGCTTGATGCACGAGCCGCAGGTTGGTCCAAACCTCAGCCGCGTCCTGGCTCCGGACATGTGGCAGCTCCGAAGGTTCGACATTGAGGACAATCTCCGCACGGGCTTCAGCAGTCTTGCGCTTCCAGGCCTTGACAGCCTTCGAGCCCTCCGAGCCCATCGGCCTCGTGGTTTCACCCGAGGTGATCTCCCATAGGCCCTTACGGACCAGTAGAGCCTCCATAAGCATAGACCACTCAGCGTAGTTGGTCTCGTTAAGCTTCATAATAGACGGCGACATTTTCGGCGTCAATCGGGGGGTTCGATCGCGAGCGCAGCGGCAGGGTTCTTCGTTCGAGTGTCGGCCGGCGAGGTCGATCACGTGTCGCCGGGGTGTTCAATCGAGTCGGGTTGCCGGACGAGGTCGATCGCGTGTCGTCGCGGCGGGTACTCCGAATGCCCTCGGAGTGGGGTGACGCGTTTGTGTGGGATTAGACGTTCACGGGCGCTTATTCGGCGTCTAGGCGCGCGGGGTCGGACGACGAGCGGCGACGGGAGGGAGGGCGAACGGGCGCGTTTGCAGCGCGAAAGAGCGACGAGTAAAAAAAGGGGGGAGGGGGAGCAAACGCGTAAGGTGTGCGTACGGAACAAGCTACGTATATAAGTGCCTCGTGCGCCACCATCCGCGCGATCCCGGCAGATGGGCACGATAGCGCACGCGCCGCGCGAGCTCGCTCATAGGCGCTAAACACAACAGGAGGTATGTGACCCCCATGTGACCCCGTTGAATGGGAAGATTGCTGAGCCTCTGCCAAAGCTCCCAGTCGGTGGGCGTAAACTTGACCTTTTTGTTATCGTACATCTCCTGGGCCTCTTCCATCGTTTCCGGCTGAGTGGGGCGGTTGGCGTCAGGCTTCAATAGAGTCGGTTGGATGGCGTTGGAGGCCTGGCAGTGCTCCTGGTGGTACCATTTCTTGCAGGAGAGGCACCACCGCAGAATCACCGGGGCACTGTTCCGGGTCGGGAGCTTGTACACCCCTTCACAGAATGGGTGACATATGTGATCGTTGTTCTAAAGATAAAATGGTCAGTAATACCCGAGGCTACAAGTACACAGCATAAAACCCACGATATGCGCTACGTAGCTCTCACGCTTCGGATCTTCAAAACTGAAGCTGCGGGAAAAGCCCTTGTTGTTACGGACGAGCCACGTGTCCTTATCGACGATGGGGAGGGACACCTTGGAGTCGTCGAACGTGACAGCCGAGATGGTGGAGTGGAGACGGTCCGCAAACATATATGTGTCGTGGTGGAAAGAGATGAGCTCCCTCTCACCCACAGTCTCCAGATATTCCCGCCCGAGTGCGTTTTCGATTACGTCTTCCTTTAGCTCTCCATGAGAGAAGAACCAATGGAGCTTGACGAGCTGCATAGGCAAACAGGTTGTAAATTATTGAAAACCAAAAGATAATTGAATTTATCTCTCACATTGCCCCAGTGAGGGTGTTTCGCCACTCCTGCAATTCTGGCGTACATCTCCAGTTGATAGTTAATTGCGTCATCTCGACCGCTGCCGTCCGGGAGAATGGTGACGCTACGGACGATCAGAACAGGCCTAACATAGAGCAATGTACTTACTAGTCGCCTGGTTTGACCATAAAGCTGGACACGGGGGCTATCGGATGACCTACCGATTATCGATGTCAGCCACTGTGTGAGATGCTGAATGACAGATGACTTACACAGCACAGACGGCTTCTGTTCCGCTGCGGTGAACGCCTCCGACCACTCTTGTGCACTGCGTAGGATCGGGCGGGAGAGAGGGATCATGACCTGCATACTGGGGGGGATGGGGATGGGTGTACCCAACCAGCATCTTTATATGCAGAGCAGAAACGGGCTGTGCCATCAGATAATCAGACAGGGCCATCAGTGGCCTGATGGCCTTCTGTTTAGAAATATTCCCAATGTGCCTTTTCGTAAATTTATTGGATTTACATGATTACAATACATAATTGATGGCAGAGCACCCATGAGCAGGGACAGCTGGCAATGGCTTAGATTTCCCCTCTGTAATGAAGCCTGAGGTTATTAACCCGTGCAGGAGATGAGTAACTGATGCACGCCTAAGATTGGGAGCGCGTGCGCCAAGCACGCACTGCACACCCATGCCTGTATATCCGGGCAAATGGCGCTTACCCACACCACCTCTAATGCTAGAGTGTGCGCGCAGAGCGCACATACACGCGTGGTGTTCCTCACCGCACCTGCACCACGGATGCCTTGCACGCCTCCCGCGGGTTGCGCCCTGCCCTCGTTATTATCCAGGCCACGTTGGTAGCATTTCAATTGCGGGAGCGCGTTTGACGTCGAGGCGCGATCCGTTTGTGCGTGTGGCATGCACACCCATAGCGGGATGTTTGAGGCGAGGGTCATGCCCCCCGGCCGCTGTCGTGCACGGGGTATGCTTGCCGTGGATGATGTCAGATGTGGGGAGGGCGGATGGGGACGCCGTGCGCAGGATACGAACGGGCCGTATATGGCCGGGCGAGATGGGAATGACCGGGGGCAGCTTGATGCCCGGAGAGGGGAGGGACCATTCAACTGTCATGCGCATTACACGCATGAGCAGTGGCGTGATACCGGAGACGGAATAGCGTGTGGGGATGTTGTGGGTGGGGTATGCGCGCACTGGTGCGGGAGGTGATCGGCCGGGATGCAGGTGGGGTTGTGTCCGGGATACGTACGACCCTGCTCAATAACGATGCCCGTGGTGCCGGTTTACGTTGGGTATACGTCGACGCGCCGAACGAGTGAAGCGCGCCATATTAATTTAGGATCGGAAGTGAGTAGGTGAAGGGCGTACCTCTGGCGTGAACTCAGCATCGTTTGCAGTGTCCAAAGATCGAATTTAACATTCGAGGGGCGGGCCCCGGCGTGCGCGAGACACGCACGGACCTGGTCAGAGCGGGTGGTGAGCACGAAGTGCTCGAGGTTTCGCCGAGCTTGGGGTGCGTACTCTTCGATGGTCGCGCCGTCGGCCTGCGTGAGCCACGCACGGATTGAACCTCCTGGTGCTCCGGAGCAGACGGTTGTAATTCTTGTGTTGGTAGAGTTGTTCCTAAACGGCGCTGTAGTCGCAATCCTGCATGGTCGCAGACAATGACACGACCGTGATGCAGACGATCAGCGCGAGTGCGATAGGCAGCCACACTAGGCACTGTGGCTCAGGTCCAAGTATGCCGGCGGGAGCGGGTCAGTGGCAGCATCAAGCGTAAAACCAAGCCGATCGGGGGCAGAGAGATCCAGGGGAGCGGTATTCGCAGTTTATCGACCGAGGGAGATATAACACCGCCACCAGGCCCGAGGCACGCATGTGGGTCCCGACGACGCGTCCAAGGACAGACGCCCTCAAGAGCCGGAATGTTGACTACCTACTGCGCCCGCGCGCTTTGCTGTGGACTTCTCGCCGCTAAACGCTCCCTGGCCTCGGTCATCCACCCTCCACCTTCAAATACCACCATAGTACGATCGGTTCAATCTTCCACTATCTGATCTCAATCGGCGCGTTTGGAGATCGCGATCGTCGCACACTACTCCTCCTACTCAGGTACGTCCAGTGGTTATTGAATTTCTGCTTTGGATGTGGCGCGGCTCACTTCGCTTGAACTTTCCCTCCAGCAGAATGTCTATGCGCTCTCGCATACGCGGATCATGTCGCGGAAAATGTCTCCAAAAAGCTCTAGCGACCGGGTCAGGATGGGCCGCGAAGAGGTATAAAGTTGGACACATGTTCGTTTATGCCCCACACGTCCATTTCGCACACTCACCGCCCTAATCTGTCCTTCACAGTGAAGATGCCTGCCAAATCCGACGACCCCGACAGCAAGGGTCCAGCTCCTTGCTGGACCACACTTTTCCTCGAATTCGCCCTCTTTACTCAAACAACAGAAAATCCCGCACCGTTCTCCTGGGCCGAATGGAGGGCACACGTTACGGAGGATATCCCCCCGTGGGCACCCGGAGCCACCCCCGCTGGTACTGGATTGACCTCGAACGAGATCGCGCAGGCGCTTGCGTACGCGCGTGCATACTGGGCTACCGGTGTCGCTGGTCGCGGCGCGTTCTACCGCGCATCCACACGATCCACAAACCAGCACTCTGAGGGGCGCCAGGTCATTCGCAAGTATCTCATGAAACGGCGCGCGGTCTGGAGGATCAACACGAAGATCGACGCTCACCTAGCCGCCAATGGCCTCAGCATCTACACACTCGCCAGTCCGGACATGACTCAGGTGCGTATCGCCAAGTGATGTCCTCCAATTTGCTTACTCACTCACTTCTGAGGATAGCTTCCGTCTCACGATCGCGCTAATGGCGCTATTCCCGACCTAATGTTACTGTGGTTCGGACAGAACATCTCCGATCGTGACTGGGACCTTTCCGAGGCCGCGTGGACGTTCTTCAAGAATCTGTTTTACATCACCTGGGCGCGTTGGCGCATGCAACTCAGGCGCGAGAAAAACGCCGTCGAGAGTGCTAGCGTCCTTGTCGAAACAGCGAAAAAGAGTGAGGATTCCCCCCTTCAGCGCTGACGCTAGCTCATCAGATCTCGATTGCATTCATAGAGATGGAGGATGAAGGCGCGACTAGCACGAACACCCGCTTATGGCTCAAGTGCGCGGAGGCTCTCGTAACGCGCCTCAATCCATGGCGCGAACGCCTTCGGAAGGAGGAGCATGCGTCGCTCGTCGAGCAGCTCGAGGGCTTCAAGTCGGTCTTGGAGCAGGACTTGCATGCTCCACAAGTGCGCAGTGCGTTCGCCCTTGCATTTATTGCGTTTTAACTTGCTAAATTCCCCATAGAGCTTTCTCCGGCCCTCCGCGCTGCTCTGCAGGCCGTCCCCAGTGCGGACATTATCGAGCAGTGCCTCGCGCGCATCGAGGAGGTACTGCAGGCTGCGGAATGCGAGGGCGTCGACGTCCACATCGCCAACTCCGATCTTTCCGATTGGCTTGAGGGTGTCGAAGAGTACAAGCAGCTCTCCATCGACGACATGCGCCAATGGTTTGGGCTTCCGTCTGCTCATCTCCCATTCTTCAACCGTAACGTCGATCTCAAGGGAAACACCGACCCTTGGACCGAAGACGGACGCAAGGCCCTCGCATCGAGCTACGCGAGCGCCCTCAACCCGTTCTGGCATCAGTGGGTAGGGCTTACCAAGATCATCGACAACATGTCCAACAACCGCAACGTCCTCCTCATGGACCAAGTCGGCGTGGGCAAGACTCTTCAAGCAGTCGCATCAATTGCGATGTATGAGTGGTTACGCTCGTACAACGAGCAGAAGAAGTCTTATCCCCCGCGATGGTGTGAGTTTTTCGTTCGCTTCTGCGAGGCCTGCCCTCCGTGCTGACTACCTTGCCCTACAGCTCAATCCCCTTCCGCGATGGAAGTTCTGGAGCGACGGCCTCACGTCATCGTATGTCCACCGAACCTCATTGCGCAGTGGACCTGTGAGGTCAAACGCTACCTTGAATACGGTGCGTGGGTCGTCCTGCCCTACCTCGGTTCTTGTAACCCCGCTGCGCGTGAGACATTCTGGGCCGAGTACGAGGCCTTACCTTCTACGGCGAACGTTATCATTCTTACCACGTTTACGGTGAGTTGTGCGCGTAGATACCTGTCTTATGCCGGCTAAAGATACGCATTTTAGGCATTGAAATCGGACGGAGAGGAGTTTTTCAACCTCCCTCCTCGGCTGACGGAGGCGTATCGCCTCCCCACGAACCAAAACCTGTCGAATGACCCGGCGATTCGAGGCGTCACTATATGGGGCCGCGAACGGCGCTATGGAGTGGTCGTGATCGACGAGGCTCACTACGCGCGCAAGGCAGGTCACACTCAAGTGGTATGCGCTGAGCTCGCGAAGATCGCGCGCCTCACCATCGCCATGACGGCGACACCCATTGTCACAAGCCCGATGGTGAGTGGTGCCTAACGTAGGTAATTCCGTGTTATATTTGCTGATGGACAGACAACAGGATATCGTCCTGCTTGGGCGTATTTTGCAAGTCGAAGGCTTCGCCGACGACAAGATGGACGGCTACCGCAAAGCCTACAATCGAGGCAAAGCCGAAGAACTCAGGGACCGGAACCAACGTCAAGCAACTCTCGGCTTAGCGGCAGCTATCGCAACCGGTAAACGCACGAAAGACGCGGACGCATCACCTGCGAAAGTCGCTATGTCCGAGTGGGTTGGGCACGTCAGGAAGTTACTCCAGCGCAACGTAATCAGACGTACCACCCAGTCGAAGGACCTTAATGGCAAGCCCATCCACCGCCTCGACCCCATTTACACACAGCGCCTTCTGCTCACACTCACAGACGATGAAATGGAGGTCCAACGCGCGCTGGCTGAGAGCGTCAAGAATAGTGGAGCAAAAGTAACACAAACCGGTCTCGAGGTGAGTTCTTGTTTGGTTTACTCTGACATCGCGCGCGCTGTAAGAGCGGTTGAGGAGATGGCGCCAGCGCAATGCCGGCGCGGGTCAGTGTCGACATTGTGTGTCACTCGCATTGACCTGTAGTCCGGCATTGGCGGTGCAGAGCACAGTCCGAAGGGGAGTGCGTAGCGGTGCGTGCGCTGTGCACTCTGACGACGCGGTGTCTGTCGCGGGGCGTGCGACGGCTTAGGCGTCGGCTTCCTATTCTCCCGGATGCGCAGCTCACACCCAGTGCGTGAGGAGCGCACCTCGACTGCGAGGGAGAGTACCTCGCGGACGTGTGCTAGTGATACACGCGTGCACTCCACTGTGCGTCACGGATGAGTGTGCGTGAGGTGCGCACACCCTCGTGGGAGCGATTGCCATAGGCCGCCCGTTGTGCGCATCCCACGCACATTCTCTGGGTGCGGTGCGGTCTACACACCTGGGAACAAGCGTATTGGACGTCCACCACAGAGGTCGTTCTGTACGTAGAACCCGGGCGCTCGTGAGCCTCAAAGAGTTGCTCGCAGTGGTGTGCGTGAATCACGCACACTCTGCCCATCGCAATCTCTTACGAAGTACCTGAGATCAACGTGCCTAGTCAACTCTTTGCACCCACAAAGCCGAGTCTTGAAGCGTCAGCCGCGCATGTCCATCCTGCCGCGCGTGCCCTCCTGCAAGCGTGTTGGCGGCGTGCGTACCTCCCGCACATCTTCATGCAAAGCGCGCGCGCGGCGATTCGTACAACCTGTTCCCTCACTTCAACAACGGTTAATGCGACGTGGGCATGACCTACGGGCGCAAGCCACTTCCTCATAAGCTGCATCGCTGACCGTCTCCATCCAGGCCTTTTACCTCGGCCTCCGTCGCGCGTTATTACACAAGAACATGCCCGGACTACCGGGTCACAAGTTCCCCCCTGAAATCGACCGCATTCCCTACAAGGACTTTCCCTCTACCAAGATCGACGCTCTGGTCAAAGTGTTGAAATATTACGAAGGGAAATCATGCGCGCCGCCTCCTACATGGGTCAATGGAGATATAGGGCCCCCCGAAACCCCCGACGGATGGCCCGTCGTGCCACACGCACCGGTGGACAAGATATTGGTTTACCTGGCATTTCCTTCCTCGAACTGGATAGTGCGCAAAGTAAGTCATCGCCGTTCTTCTCCATCATTATCCCCTATGGCACTGACGCTCTTTCTCTTAGGCGCTATCTGAGAGCAACATCTCTTTCGAGGAGATCAACAGCACTCTCACACTCGCTCAGCGCAACGCCACCCTCGAACGCTTCCGTACGAGCAAAAACCAAGTGCTACTCCTTTCTAACGTCGGAACCGTTGGTCTCAACATCGCCTTCGCCAACGTTGTCTGCGTCGTTGTAGGTCCAACTCATCATGCCGTTTGTTTTGTCGTTCATTATTTCGTATCCCAAGGATAATCTTTGGTCAGCCCAAGAGAAAGAGCAGCTTTTAGGCCGCGTTTGGCGTCATCCACAAGAGAAGCGCGTCGTCGAAATCTTGTTCCTGGCCATTGGCACATGTGACATATTTATCGAGACCATCTCCGACGACAAAGGGCGTATGCATCGCGAGCTCATGGGAAACGATACTGTGTTGCGTAAGTGCTGCATATGTATCTCATTCTATTGACGCATTCTGACTCATGTAATGTGACAATAGGTGGATGCTTGATGGGTAATGCCGACGAGGTAGTCGAAGAGGACGAGCCTACGCCCTCGGAAGAGCCCCACGCGGTCGCATCAAAGGCCGCGTCGAAGGGTAAGCCAACGCCTAAGGCGAAGGCTAATGCTGCGCCTAAGGCTCAGTCTCAGGCTAAGCCGAAGACTAAGGCGCAGCCAAGGCCAAAGCCCGGGCCAAAGACCTCAACCGGGGTCCCTCCCGAGGGTGAGACTCAGCCCAAGCCCAAGTCAACGGCGAGCTCCTCGAAAGGCAAGTCAACGACGAGCTCCGCGAAAGGCAAGTCGACAGCAAGCTCCGCGAAAAGCCAGTCGGCAGCGAGCTCCGCGAAAAGACAGTCGGCGGCGAGCTCCGCGAAAGGTAAGTTGACGAGTTCGGCGAACGGCGAGTTGGTGGAGAGCTCGGAGACGGGTTCGAGGAGGACCCCCTCCGCGAAGGGCAAGACAACGGCTCAGCTAAGGCCAAAGTCGACGACGAAACTCAAGCCCGAGGACACTGCGCGACAGATCTCGCGGTCCAGAAAGGGCGCCATTGTCGCCGAAGACGAGAGCGAGGACAATCGCTCTCCCAATAGCAACAATGTGAGTGAGTCAGAGTCCGAGCGCGCCATGGACGGCGAGGGGGGCCGCACCTCAAACCGCACTCGGGGCAGTCACTCGAACAGAGGCTCGGACAGCAGCTCGGTCAGCAGCTCGGTCAGCAGCTCGGACGGAAGCTCGGACAGCAGCTCGGACAGCAGCTCGGACAGCATCTCGGACAGCAGCTCAGGCAGCGACTCTAACCTGCGCTCGGACAACGAGCCCCAGCGGGCCTCGCACAAGGGCGAGCTGAACTCTCCCGGTACCAGCGCAGGTCCAATTATCGAAAAGCGAGTGCACGACGGTGACCCCTTGGACGCTGCAGCCTCGCGCGACGCCAGTGAGGGAAGAGGTCAATATGAATCCCCCAACGGCAACTCCCGCACTTCCCAAGACCTACCGATGGACGCCGGCGTCGTTAGTCCGACCGCAGAGCTGCACTCGCCGGTGGACGTGCAACCTCCCCAAAAGGGACCACCCGTGCCTTCCAAAGGGCCTTCCTCCATGGATAAACCCTCCGCGCAGATCGATTCTCCAGGAACGACGGAGCCACCCGGCGGCGTCACTCAACTAGACGACATTCCACCTAATGGCGAGCACGCCGGCGCGCCCCCCCCCCTTATTGGCGGCGAAGATTCGGAAATCGGGACCGCTTGCGAAGCCCGCCACTCGTCGCACATCCAGCAATCGCCTTCGGAGAAAGGGCGTGACGGAGAGCGTAGTGCGGGCGCCGGGGCTCGCGCAGAGGCCATTTGTGCGACCCTACAAGGCGCTGACAGCTGCGCAGTCGTCCCGTTGGGCACTCGCGTCGATGGGCTGCCTCGATACAGCCCCCCTCTCTCCACCGCCGGAACCGCCGAGCCCCCCCCCGGTCCAACCGCGACCCCGGAATTTCCGGTGCCCATGGACGTGGATGAGCCGTTCGAAACGCCTCAAGTGGTTGTATCCACTCCGACCTCTGCCCGCGACCCCGAGCGCGAGGTTGTTGACGGCGCGGATGCTTCTGATAAGCCGTCAGCAGCGAGTTCGTTCTTTTCCCCTCGATCAACGTCCTCGGACCCGGATGCTCTAGGTACAGATGACGAAGACGCAGGGTTAGATGCACATCGCGACAAGAGGGTCAAGACTACCGTAGACGGCGAGTTCGAGGGTTCACAGGACCCTCACGACGATGCTGAGCACTCCCACGCGCTTCCTCGCGCGCGGAGGGAAGTTCCCGACCAGGCGACTATGCTAGGACTATCCAAGGAGACTCGCAAGTCTTCGCTGAGCGACCTCCCACCGGCTGGTCGGTCACAGCGCGGCGGTCGCGTCTCGCGCAAGACGTCAATCGCCAAGGGCAAAGCCCCAGCCGCCGCGTCAACTGACGGTGATGGTGACCATTTCCGAGGAGCTCGCGGGGGGCGCGTCGGTCGTCGGGGGCGCGGGGCTCGTGGGGCTCGCGGGGATCGAGAGGGTCGGGATGGGGCCTGAATTATATAGATATACTAACTCACTAACGCTAAGTACACAGTCTCCACCTCTGTGTGCGTGGTAAAGACACTAGAATGGTATTTATACGCTTGTGTAAGAACCTGTTTGCGGCAACAGCGATATCAGCGGGGCGCGCCCACGAGTTGTGCACACATTTGACCAATTTGAAGACTTACTGAATATTCGTCAGGTCCACCGACGTGGGGCGAGTGTTTCGGCGTTGGCCTCGTTCCGACCTGTTGCGGAGGTCTCAGAGCCGTAAGCGTCATGCAGGATAATAGAGGCACGAACCTGCTGCTGTGAGTGTGCGCTCGACACTCACGCCGAGGTACCCTGCCCACTCGCGGACGCACGCGCATCCAAGGGAAAGTCGCGCGAGAAGTCGCTCTCGCGCGGGCCGCGACTACTCTTTCCTCGCGGTTATGTTTGGCGGATATGTTAGACACCTGAGCCCAATTCTGTCTAAGTGCGCTCTACACTCACGTCGAGGGTGTTAGACGAGCATGCCGCCCCGCAGTCCACACGGTCTGTCATAATCCGGTGATCCGTTTGCCAGGCAAATACTGCCTCTCTCGAGTTCGGCTTCCCGCCACAGTGCATGCCGTTCCTGATAGCGCGGAGATGAGGTGATGCTCAGCGGGGAGGACGCACTGGATGAGCTCACCCGGGCATTGCAAAATCGTCGGGCTTGGTTTGCCATGCCTAGAGAAACCGCGCAGGGTCCGCGTGCGCACCGGACGCACACTACGCGCGTGTCCCTGCGCTAAAATTCCTGCAAGTCCCCGCCTTTCGTATCCATCTGTGTTCCGTTAGTTACGTGGTCGTCCCATGTGCGCCGTCACGCGCTCTGCGATCTGGGCCCCATTCCAGTTAGTCACAATCGCTCGTGGCGGACAAATATCTAGGACACGCCGGGCATGAGTGCTGCACGCACATCTGCGCAATCGTCGGCGGCAAAGTAATCGTCGGTAGTTTCAATTGGCCCCCCATCGGTCGCGACGGACCCGCCTAGGTATCCGCGCTCGTGGTACCTTGTCACCGCATGAACGGCTCGCGGTCCCAGCTCTGTCAATGCGCATGGCACGCACGCGGTCGCTGAACCGCCGTGAAAAACTTGTCGCGCGCACGCAGCCCGATGTGCATACCAGGCGGAAGGCCGGCGGGTTGCCGTCGTGCGCCTGGTACGCACATCATCAAATCACACCCATGCGAGTGGTTGTTCGTGCTGGACACATAAGCCTACGACGAAATCGGGCCGCGTCCCACGGTATCTTTAGTTTGCCATCTCTACAGGGCCGTTTCCACCCGGCTCTGCCATCAGTGGGTGCAGCATTTGAGTAGTAAATTGCCACGTCGGCACTCAAAAACACAAGGTGTGTATCTTCGCGAGGTTGTAGGGCCTACCGTGGGGCGTGTACGGATTAAGTCAAGTTGCAACCTAGCACGCAGGCGGTTACACTTGCCGGGTCCTTGCAACATATAAGCACCCTCTGGCCTGGCTCTGTGCGTTCGTGTGGCACGCACGTTTAGTCGGACCCTCCTCACCAAAATGCAGGTTTCGCATGGGGGTTGTTGCTCTGATTATGTTGGAAGTTTGGTACAAGGACGCAGTGCGCTCCACGCGCACCGATTGTTTGAGTCATTCTTTTGGCAAACATGTTTTAACAGATGAGCAGAGCCCAGATAATGGTGAGACTGAAAGAAATCATGTCTGCCTAACCACCCAATTTACAGGACACTTTGTAGTTGTTATGCATCAATGGAATGTGATCTCAGGGACAAGCATGGTGTGTTATTTGAATATATCAATAAACTAATTTAGCTCATGTTCATTTATATAGGTTTTACATGGTCGGGCTCCTTGGATATGGCGTGATTATTTTATTTACATAATTAATGATCAAGAATTTAGACAACTGTCATTGGTCAGATTTATTTTTCTCACATGACTAGAAAATTTTTGGTTTGATCAAAGTGATGCACCATGATCAGATGATTGCAGAATAGATTGTGCCTGGCTTTCTGAGAATAAAAGGGCAGTAGGTCCACAGTTCTTGAATCTCCCCCCCCTCATCATGGACTACCCAAACGAACTTCTACGGCCAAAGCAAATTGGGCTCGGTGATCTAGTGGCACGTGCAAACACACTCCTTGCCAATGAGTGGGTAGACGACTTCATTGCAATGCTACTTGCTGGGCGAATCTGGGAAGATGATGAAGAGCATCGTGTTTTTATCAATGCGCTTCAAGGCATGAATCCCCCCAACATTGGTCGTCACATCCTTACTGGTGATTTTGACTCCCTTATCGGAATCACCTCTCATCTCCCCCTCAAATGCCCTCTTTCTGTGTATCCTGTTCCATCCTTCCAATTCACACTCAAAAAACCAGTTCATATTTCCATTCCGGTTCGGATTGGCCAGGTATGTCAATGTCTCATTGCATTTTATTATTGCATCCTTAGGGTTATTTGTAGCGAGATCAAATGGTTCCTCTGCACAATATTGCCAATATTTGCTTTGCCTCCTGGAGTCATTGGAGTCAAGTTCGACTTCTCTTTCCTAAAATCAGATCATCAAATGGTCCTCCACGTCTTACACAAACCGATCTTGCAGACCTTTATAACAAGGGTATATTGCCTACAGTACGAGATGTTATACCAGCTGCCGCTGCTCACTGGCCACCTTCCTATCAAGCAGCTATGGACCTGGACCGCGATCGTGGTGGACGACTTCACTTCTCCTCTGTGGATATTCCAGAGCTCAGTCTCAATGAGTTTACCGATGTTCTCAAGGATAATCTGGCAGCACATCCCCGTCTATCTGATTCTCTCTTCATGCTAGAGCTTCGTGGAACGAAGGGCATGTACAGCTTTCCATTTGGGATTGAAGATCTCCGCCAAGATGCCTTCAATCGTCTTGTGGAGCAAATCGATCTTGCAGGTTCTGAACAAGATAATCTTCAAAACTGGCACTGTGACGTTGGACTAGAGATTGCCCAGCCTGGATACGTTCTTCAATGGCTCACACATGCACATCACCGTCTTCTTTCCCATGCTCTTCCATCTCAAGATGAAGATAACATCACACGTCTTCTCAATGGCTCAGCATTTTCTGAAGATCTTAGTGGCCATTTGTATGATCTTGCAGGCTTCCGAATTGCTCCAGGAGCTCGAGGCCGCCCTGATGGTGTGGCCTACATCAATGTATACACCACGGACAAGGAGGTCACCTACCAACTGCACTCTGGAGCCTTTAGCCCTCATCGTGTTTCTGCTCTCTATCCTGGCCCCTTTCCCCGTCTTTTGGCTGACATGGAGACAATTGCAAAGATGTTTGCGGAATGTGGTGGCGTTCATGGTCAAACTCAAGATGGTACAGCACGTTTTGAAATCCGTGTCAAGATTTCAGAAGCTATGGAGACATTGAACCACTTTCCGAATGATCTTCTGATCAACTCCTGCATTGCTATTCCCAATACTATTTGGTGGTACGTATCAGTTTATTTTGAGATGCATAAAATTTAATAACTTAATAGGGATTTCAAATACTGTCGAGTCGCCGCAATCAACTATGTGCTTAAAGAGTTTGCTCAAGATGACCCCCGTTCTCGTGTTGAACTGGCATCTATTCAACTTGGCGCAGTGCTTATCCATATGCTCAATGCTGTCATATCTCGTCCGGGAGATTGGTCTGCCGAAAACACTGTTGCACAGGCCTCTACAATGCTGGCATCCGAGGACATCGACATTATGGCTGATGATGCCCCCGAACTTGATGCAGATCCTGCTGATGCTGTTCCTGTGGGTGATCGTCAAGGTCTCTACTTTCTATGCGATATTCTACGTGATCAAGAAGGTGGCTGGTGGCGTTTTCCCAAGAATCAGACCATGGAGGACCGTCTACCACTTCTTCAACTTTATCGTGCAGGCACTTGGGGAGATCTGGAGAATACCATGGGGGCCACTGGAATCGATCGGATTGGAAGAGCTGCTAATCAAGAGCGTATCCATAATCGCCGGGACAATACTGCGGCCATTGAATACATCAACCCTGAGGCCATTAAGACTTTGAATCTTGGCCTAAACGAGGAGAATTTGCCAGTCAAAAAGGCCTTTGCTCTTGCTGGTCGTGATGTAGATCGTGCTTGGAATGATCCCGATGATGAAGAGGTCATTGGCCCAGACACCGATTTGGACAACGTGTTGGATCGTATCTGGGCCCAATTCGCTTTTGATCTCTTTCAGGTCTCTCCCAATCTCAAGTCTCGGCATGATGGGCCACACGTCACTCTGTCAGCTCAAGAACGTCTTGAGGTTACGGTCGACATCTTCAAACACCCTGCACTTCCATTCTGTGGTGTTTGGTACCGGGGCCGAAACAGTGTTTTCTGGGGAGAAATGTTCGACAAATACTTTCCTCCTTTCGATATGCGCATTGGGTCCCCACAGAATTACCCTTCCTGCCGGTACTTCCAGACCTGGCTTCGCCTTCGCTCTCAAATGGCTAAAGGACCATTTGAAACCATTCGCTCTCGCCTTAGGCCTCATTTCCATGATCTTCTTTGGGTCCCCTACAATGAGCTTGATCGCATCTGGAATACCCGTCAACCCAAACCTTTAGGACCGTGGACCTTTCTTCAAAGGAATTCCAATGAAGCTCCTCGTGGTGTTCGCATTGCCATAAATCAAAGTCGCTGGCGAGGTCAAGCATTTGTTCTGGGTCATGCATTGGCAATGGAAGAAGAAGAACCAGAGGATCCTCGTCGGCAGCCCCCTCCCCCTACCCGAGCCACTGCT
This sequence comes from Trametes hirsuta, assembly GCA_001302255.2. NCBI lineage: Eukaryota > Fungi > Basidiomycota > Agaricomycetes > Polyporales > Polyporaceae > Trametes > Trametes hirsuta. Next base: position 3,043,578 of record CP019379.1, read on the forward strand.
TCTCCAGGACGTGGGCCAAGTGTACTAATGAATCATGCCCCTAATAGCCATCAGGGGCGGGCTAATCATCGGCAAAGTTTTTCCATGGTTCCTCGTCGCAGTGTAACCCCCGCTCGTGGCCCCACCCCTGGACCTTCCAACCAGCGTCGTGTTCCCTCTTCCCCCTTTGATCATCTAGACTCATTTCTGTAGAGACTCCACAAAGTTGTCTGAGAGTTTCGGGCTGAAACTTGGGGAGCATGTACATAATCCATATAGAATGGGCTGTGCAAAAGATGAGCAAAAACGGCGGACGAGTTTTTGAGATATGGCCTCCATAAGGGGGTATCACTGCATGCAGCCATTGCTGCCCCCCTGGTATTTTTACGGACCCCCAAATTGATTGAGCATATGTGGAACGCATAGGAGGAGACTCACACAAATTTTGGTGGTAATACATAAAGAAATGAACACTCTATGGTCAAAAAACATGTTGTCATCAGGAGGACCACATTACCCAACTTTTTTTTGAGACCTGTTTGGCACATTTGAGTATATACATTCTATTCATATTACACCCAGAAGTGTGGGTACAAATTTTGAGGGTGTTCGGATGCCTTTGTGAGAAGATATGAAGGTTGTAAAATTTGAGCTTCCTTGAGCACAGGCTGACCAGAAGGCGACATCCAGAATTGAGTATATAGATCTTGTTTGGATTCCATTAGGCTATGGTGCTGCATGGTTTGGAAGAAATTGAACCACAGAATATGGAGATACAGTGGATAGAGTGGTGCATAAGTGTATACTAGTGGACTAGTGGGCGATAACAGCCTTTAACATGGAATCTGCCTACAATATTGCACTAGATGTACTTTACTTGGGTTACAATGTGCTTGTGGAAGTTTGAGCCTGCTATTGCATGGCTGGAAGTGCCACAATATATTGAGCATATGCTATATCTTGAACTGGTAGGGTGTCTAAAATTTATGCCACAATATCTGTGTGATATAACGAACCATTCTGCAATTTATTGCTCTATTCCTGGCAATGTTATTGTCCAACATGCCATTGCATCTGGTATGAGACAGAAAAATCATGCTGATGCTATAGCATGCAATGATGGCAAGATGTTGAGGCCTTTATTTCATAAGTATCTAGACTCATTTCTGTAGAGACTCCACAAAGTTGTCTGAGAGTTTCGGGCTGAAACTTGGGGAGCATGTACATAATCCATATAGAATGGGCTGTGCAAAAGATGAGCAAAAACGGCGGACGAGTTTTTGAGATATGGCCTCCATAAGGGGGTATCACTGCATGCAGTTTTTGGGGTTAGGGTTAGGGTTAGGGTTAGGGTTAGGGTTAGGGTTAGGGTTAGGGTTAGGGTTAGGGTTAGGGTTAGGGTTAGGGTTAGGGTTAGGGTTAGGGTTAGGGTTAGGGTTAGGGTTAGGGTTAGGGTTAGGGTTAGGGTTAGGG